>OU342744.1:269273054-269873054 GCA_910589775.1 Avena eriantha
ATGCCATTGGTTGATCCATATGTGGTTTGTGAAAAGAACACACATGCAATGACTCTAGTGCTGGTTTTAGTATAAGAACACACATGCAATGACATTGGTTGATCCATGTGTGGTTCATGACAAGAACACACATGAAATGACATTGGTTGATACATATGTGGTTTGTGGAAAGAACAGACATGCAATGACACTGGTTGATCCATATGTGGTTTGTGGAAAGAACACACATGCAATGACTCTGGTGGATCCATGTGTGGTTTGTGGAAAGAACACACATGCAATGCCATTGGTTGATCCATATGTGGTTTGTGAAAAGAATACACATGCAATGCCATTGGTTGATCCATGTGTGGTTTGTGGAAAGAACACACATGCAATGCCATTGGTTGATGCATATGTGGTTCATGACAGGAACACACATGCAATGACATTGGTTGATCCATATGTGGTTTGTGGAAAGAACACACATCCAATGACTCTAGTGGATCCATATTTGGTTTGTGGAAAGAACACACCTGCAATGACTCAGGGGGATCCATAAGTGGTTTGTGGAAAGAACACACATGCAGTGAACACTAGTTTATCCATATGTGATTTGTGAAAAGAACACACATGCAATGCCATTGGTTGATCCATGTGTTGTTTGTGGAAAGAACACACATGCCATGCCATTGGTTGATCCATGTGTGGTTATGAAAGAATACACATGCAATGCCATTGGTTGATCCATGTGTGGTTTGTGGAAATAACACACATGCAATGAACACTTGCGGATCCATCAGTTGTTTGTGGAAACAACACATATGTAGTGAACACTGGTGGATCCGTATGTTGTTTGTGGAAAGAACACACATGCAAGGACTCTAGTGGATCCATATGTGGTTTGTGGAAAGAACACACATGTAATAAGCACTGGTTGATGCATGTGTGGTACATGACAGGAACACACATGCAATGAACACTGGTGGATCCATATGTGGTTCTTGACAGGAACACACATGCAATGGCATTGGTTGATCCATGTGTGGTTCATGACAGGCACACACATGCAATGACGTTGGTTGATCCAATTGTTGTTTGTGGAAAGAACACACATGCAATGACACTGGTTGATTCATATGTTGTTTGTGGAAAGAACACACATGCAATGACTCTGGTGGATCCATGTGTGGTTTGTGGAAAGAACACACATGCAGTGCCATTGGTTGATACATATTTGGTTTGTGAAAAGAATACACATCCAATGCCATTGGTTGATCCATGTGTGGTTTGTGGAAAGAACACACATGCAATGCCATTGGTTGATGCATATGTGGTTCATGACAGGAACACACATGCAATGACATTGGTTGATCCATATGTGGTTTGTAGAAAGAACACACATGCAATGACTCTAGTGGATCCATATTTTGTTTGTGGAAAGAACACACAAGCAATGCCATTGGTTGATGCATATGTGGTTCATGACAGGAACACACATGCAATGACATTGGTTGATCCATATGTGGTTTGTACAAAGAACACACATGCAATGACTCTAGTGGATCCATATTTGGTTTGTGGAAAGAACACACAAGCAATGAACACTGGTGGATCCATAAGTGGTTTGTGGAAAGAACACACGTGCAGTGAACACTGGTTGATCCATATGTGATTTTGGAAAAGAACACACTTGCAATGCCATTGGTTGATCCATGTGTGGTTTGTGGAAAGAACAAACATGCGATGCCATTGGTTGATCCATATGTGGTTTGTGAAAAGAACACACATGCAATGACTCTAGTGGATCCATATGTGGTTTGTGGAAAGAACACACATGCAGTAACCACTGGTTGATCCATGTGTGGTTAATGACAGGAACATACATGCAATAAAAACTGGTGGATCGATATGTTGTTCTTGACAGGATCAAACATGCAATGGCATTGGTTGATCAATGTGTGGTTCATGACAGGAACACACATGCAATGACATTGGTTGATCCAAATGTTGTTTGTGTAAAGAACACACATGCAATGACACTGGTTGATTCATATGTGGTTTGTGGAAAGAACACACATGCACTGACTCTAGTGGATACATGTGTGGTTTGTGGAAAGAACACACATTGCAATGCCATTAGTTGATCCATATGTGGTTTGTGAAAAGAATCCACATGCAATGCCATTGGTTGATCCATGTGTGGTTTGTGGAAAGAACACACATGCAATGCGATTGGTTGATGCATATGTGGTTCATGATAGGAACACACATGCAATGACATTGGTTGATCCATATGTGGTTTGTGGAAAGAACACACATGCAATGCCATTGGTTGATCCATGTGTGGTTTGTGGAAAGAACACACATGCCATGCCATTGGTTGATCCATGTGTGGTAGTGAAAAGAATACACATGCAATGCCATTGGTTGATTCATGTGTGGTTTGTGGAAAGAACACACATGCAATGAACACTTGAGGATCCATAAGTTAATTGTGGAAACAACACACATGCAGTGAACACTGGTGGATCCGTATGTTGTTTGTGGAAAGAACACACATGCAAGGACTCTAGTGGATCCATATGTGGTTTGTGGAAAGAACACAAATGTAATAAGCACTGGTTGATCCATGTGTGGTTAATGACAGGAACACACATGCAATGAACACTGGTGGATCCATATGTGGTTCTTGACAGGAACACACATGCAATGGGATTGGTTGATCCATGTGTGGTTCATGAAAGGCACACATATGCAATGACATTGGTTGATCCAATTATTGTTTGTGGAAAGAACACACATGCAATGACACTGGTTGATCCATATGTGGTTTGTGGAAAGAACACACATGCAATGACTCTGGTGGATCCATGTGTGGTTTGTGGAAACAACACACCTGCAGTGCCATTGGTTGATACATATGTGGTTTGTGAAAAGAATACACATCCAATGCCATTGGTTGATCCATGTGTGGTTTGTGCAAAGAACACACATGCAATGCCATTGGTTGATGCATATGTGGTTCATGATAGGAACACACATGCAATGACATTGGTTGATCCATATGTGGTTTGTAGAAAGAACACACATGCAATGACTCTAGTGGATCCATATTTGGTTTGTGGAAAGAACACACAAGCAATGCCATTGGTTGATGCATATGTGGTTCATGACAGGAACACACATGCAATGACATTGGTTGATCCATATGTGGTTTGTAGAAAGAACACATATGCAATGACTCTGGTGGATCCATATTTGGTTTGTGGAAAGAACACACAAGCAATGAACACTGGTGGATCCATAAGTGGTTTGTGGAAAGAACACACATGCAATGAACACTGGTTGATCCATATGTGATTTGGGAAAAGAACACACATGCAATGCCATTGGTTGATCCATGTGTGGTTTGTGGAAAGAACAAACATGCAATGCCATTGGTTGATCCATATGTGGTTTGTGAAAAGAACACACATGCAATGACTCTAGTGGATCCATATGTGGTTTGTGGAAAGAACACACATGCAGTAACCACTGGTTGACCCATGTGTGGTTAATGACAGGAACATACATGCAATGCACACTGGTGGATCGATCTGTGGTTCTTGATAGGAACACACATGCAATGACATTGGTTGATCCAAATGTTATTTGTGTAAAGAACACACATGCAATGACACTGGTTGATCCATATGTGGTTTGTGGAAAGAACACACATGCACTAACTCTAGTGGATACATGTGTGGTTTGTGGAAAGAACACACATTGCAATGCCATTTGTTGATCCATATGTGGTTTGTGAAAAGAATACAAATGCAATGCCATTGGTTGATCCATGTGTGGTTTGTGGAAACAACACACATGCAATGCCATTGGTTGATCCATATGTTGTTCATGACAGGAACACACATCCAATGACATTGGTTGATCCATATGTGGTTTGTGGAAAGAACACACATCCAATGACTCTAGTGGATCCATATTTGGTTTGTGGAAAGAACACACATGTAATGACTCAGGGGGATCCATAAGTGGTTTGTGGAAAGAACACACATGCAGTGAACACTAGTTTATCCATATGTGATTTGTGAAAAGAACACACATGCAATGCCATTGGTTGATCCATGTGTGGTTTGTGGACAGAACAAACATGCAATGCCATTGGTTGATCCATATGTGGTTTGTGAAAAGAACACACATGCAATGACTCTGGTGCTGGTTTTAGTATAAGAACACACATGCAATGACATTGGTTGATCCATGTGTGGTTCATGACAAGAACACACATGAAATGACATTGGTTGATACATATGTGGTTTGTGGAAAGAACAGACATGCAATGACACTGGTTGATCCATATGTGGTTTGTGGAAAGAACACACATGCAATGACTCTGGTGGATCCATGTGTGGTTTGTGGAAAGAACACACATGCAATGCCATTGGTTGATCCATATGTGGTTTGTGAAAAGAATACACATGCAATGCCATTGGTTGATCCATGTGTGGTTTGTGGAAAGAACACACATGCAATGCCATTGGTTGATGCATATGTGGTTCATGACAGGAACACACATGCAATGACATTGGTTGATCCATATGTGGTTTGTGGAAAGAACACACATCCAATGACTCTAGTGGATCCATATTTGGTTTGTGGAAAGAACACACCTGCAATGACTCAGGGGGATCCATAAGTGGTTTGTGGAAAGAACACACATGCAGTGAACACTAGTTTATCCATATGTGATTTGTGAAAAGAACACACATGCAATGCCATTGGTTGATCCATGTGTTGTTTGTGGAAAGAACACACATGCCATGCCATTGGTTGATCCATGTGTGGTTATGAAAAGAATACACATGCAATGCCATTGGTTGATCCATGTGTGGTTTGTGGAAATAACACACATGCAATGAACACTTGCGGATCCATCAGTTGTTTGTGGAAACAACACATATGTAGTGAACACTGGTGGATCCGTATGTTGTTTGTGGAAAGAACACACATGCAAGGACTCTAGTGGATCCATATGTGGTTTGTGGAAAGAACACACATGTAATAAGCACTGGTTGATGCATGTGTGGTACATGACAGGAACACACATGCAATGAACACTGGTGGATCCATATGTGGTTCTTGACAGGAACACACATGCAATGGCATTGGTTGATCCATGTGTGGTTCATGACAGGCACACACATGCAATGACGTTGGTTGATCCAATTGTTGTTTGTGGAAAGAACACACATGCAATGACACTGGTTGATTCATATGTTGTTTGTGGAAAGAACACACATGCAATGACTCTGGTGGATCCATGTGTGGTTTGTGGAAAGAACACACATGCAGTGCCATTGGTTGATACATATTTGGTTTGTGAAAAGAATACACATCCAATGCCATTGGTTGATCCATGTGTGGTTTGTGGAAAGAACACACATGCAATGCCATTGGTTGATGCATATGTGGTTCATGACAGGAACACACATGCAATGACATTGGTTGATCCATATGTGGTTTGTAGAAAGAACACACATGCAATGACTCTAGTGGATCCATATTTTGTTTGTGGAAAGAACACACAAGCAATGCCATTGGTTGATGCATATGTGGTTCATGACAGGAACACACATGCAATGACATTGGTTGATCCATATGTGGTTTGTACAAAGAACACACATGCAATGACTCTAGTGGATCCATATTTGGTTTGTGGAAAGAACACACAAGCAATGAACACTGGTGGATCCATAAGTGGTTTGTGGAAAGAACACACGTGCAGTGAACACTGGTTGATCCATATGTGATTTTGGAAAAGAACACACTTGCAATGCCATTGGTTGATCCATGTGTGGTTTGTGGAAAGAACAAACATGCGATGCCATTGGTTGATCCATATGTGGTTTGTGAAAAGAACACACATGCAATGACTCTAGTGGATCCATATGTGGTTTGTGGAAAGAACACACATGCAGTAACCACTGGTTGATCCATGTGTGGTTAATGACAGGAACATACATGCAATAAAAACTGGTGGATCGATATGTTGTTCTTGACAGGATCAAACATGCAATGGCATTGGTTGATCAATGTGTGGTTCATGACAGGAACACACATGCAATGACATTGGTTGATCCAAATGTTGTTTGTGTAAAGAACACACATGCAATGACACTGGTTGATTCATATGTGGTTTCTGGAAAGAACACACATGCACTGACTCTAGTTGATACATGTGTGGTTTGTGGAAAGAACACACATTGAAATGCCATTAGTTGATCCATATGTGGTTTGTGAAAAGAATCCACATGCAATGCCATTGGTTGATCCATGTGTGGTTTGTGGAAAGAACACACATGCAATGCCATTGGTTGATGCATATGTGGTTCATGATAGGAACACACATGCAATGACATTGGTTGATCCATATGTGGTTTGTGGAAAGAACACACATCCAATGACTCTAGTGGATCCATATTTGGTTTGTGGAAAGAACACACATGCAATGACTCAGGGGGATCCATAAGTGGTTTGTGGAAAGAACACACATGAAGTGAACACTAGTTTATCCATATGTGATTTGCGAGAAGAACACACATGCAATGCCATTGGTTAATCCATGTGTGGTTTGTGGAAAGAACAAACATGCAATGCCATTGGATGATCCATATGTGGTTTGTGAAAAGAACACACATGCAATGACTCTAGTGGATCAATATGTGGTTTGTGGAAAGAACACACATGCAATGACCATTGGTTGATCCATGTGTGGTTCATGATAGGAACACACATGCAAAAACCATTGGTTGATCCATGTGTGGTTTGTGAGAATAACACACATGCAATGCCATTGGTTAATCCATGTGTGGTTTCTGTAAATAACACACATACAATGACTCAAGTGGGTCCATATGTGGTTTGTGAAAAGAACACACATGAAATGACTCAGGGGGATCCATGTGTGGTTTGTGGAAAGAACACACATGCCATCAACACTGGTGGATCCATATGTGGATTGTGGAAAGAACACACATGCAATGACACTGGTGGATCCATATGTTGTTTGTGAAAAGAACACACATGCAATGACTCTAGTGCTGGTTTTAGTATTACAACACACATGCAATGACATTGGTTGATCCATGTGTGGTTCATGACAAGAACACAAATGAAATGACATTGGTTGATCCATATGTGGTTTGTGTAAAGAACACACATGCAATGACACTGGTTGATCCATATGTGGTTTGTGGAAAGAACACACATGCAATGACTCTGGTGGATCCATGTGTGGTTTGTGGAAAGAACACACATGCCATGCTATTGGTTGATCCATGTGTGGTTGTGAAAAGAATACACATGCAATGCCATTGGTTGATCCATGTGTGGTTTGTGGAAAGAACACACATGCAATGCCATTGGTTGATGCATATGTGGTTCATGACAGGAACACACATGCAATGACATTGGTTGATCCATATGTGGTTTGTGGAAAGAACACACATGCAATGACTCTAGTGGATCCATATGTGGTTTGTGCAAAGAACACACATGTAATAACCACTGGTTGATCCATGTGTAGTTAATGACAGGAACACACATGCAATGAACACTGGTGGATCCATATGTGGTTCTTGACAGGAACACACATGCAATGGCATTGGTTGATCCATGTGTGGTTCATGACATGAACACACATGCAATGACATTGGTTGATCCAAATGTTGTTTGTGGAAAGAACACATATGCAATGACACTGGTTGATCCATATGTGGTTTGTGGAAAGAACACACATGTAATGACTCTGGTGGATCCATGTGTGGTTTGTGGAAAGAACACACATGCAATGCCATTGGTTGATCCATATGTGGTTTGTGAAAAGAATACACATGCAATGCCATTGGTTGATCCATGTCTAGTTTGTGGAAAGAACACACATGCAATGCCATTGGTTGATGCATATGTGGTTCATGACAGGAACACACATGCAATGACATTGGTTGATCCATATGTGGTTTGTGGAAAGAACACACATCCAATGACTCTAGTGGATCCATATTTGGTTTGTGGAAAGAACACACATGCAATGACTCAGGGGGATCCATAAGTGGTTTGTGGAAAGAACACACATGCAGTGAACACTAGTTGATCCATATGTGATTTGTGAAAAGAACACAAATGCAATGCCATTGGTTGATCCATGTGTGGTTTGTGGAAAGAACAAACATGCAATGCCATTGGTTGATCCATATGTGGTTTGTGAAAAGAACACACATGCAATGACTCTAGTGGATCGATATGTGGTTTGTGGAAAGCACACACATGCAATGACCATTGGTTGATCCATGTGTGGTTCATGACAGGAACACACATGCAAAAACCATTGGTTGATCCATGTATGGTTTGTGAGAATAACACACATGCAATGCCATTGATTAATCCATGTTTGGTTTCTGTAAATAACACACATGCAATGACTCAAGTGGGTCCATATGTGGTTTGTGAAAAGAACACACATGCAATGACTCAGGGGGGGTCCATGTGTGGTTTGTGGAAAGAACACACATGCAATGAACACTGGTGGATCCATATGTGGTTTGTGGAAAGAGCACACATGCAATGACACTGGTGGATCCATATGTGGTTTGTGAAAAGAACACACATGCAATGACTCTAGTGCTGGTTTTAGTATAAGAACACACATGCAATGACATTGGTTGATCCATGTGTGGTTCATGACAAGAACACACATGAAATGACATTGGTTGATCCATATGTGGTTTGTGGAAAGAACACACATGCAATGACACTGGTTGATCCATATGTGGTTTGTGGAAAGAACACACATGCAATGACTCTGGTGGATCCATGTGTGGTTTGTGGAAAGAACAAACATGCCATGCCATTGGTTGATCCATGTGTGGTTGTGAAAAGAATACACATGCAATGCCATTGGTTGATCCATGTGTGGTTTGTGGAAATAACACACATGCAATGAACACTTGTGGATCCATAAGTTGTTTGTGGAAACAACACACATGCAGTGAACACTGGTGGATCCGTATGTTGTTTGTGGAAAGAACACACATGCAAGGACTCTAGTGGATCCATATGTGGTTTGTGGAAAGAACACACATGTAATAAGCACTGGTTGATGCATGTGTGGTTAATGACAGGAACACACATGCAATGAACACTGGTGGATCCATATGTGGTTCTTGACAGGAACACACATGCAATGGCATTGGTTGATCCATGTGTGGTTCATGACAGGCACACACATGCAATGACATTGGTTGATCCAATTGTTGTTTGTGGAAAGAACACACATGCAATGACACTGGTTGATCCATATGTGGTTTGTGGAAAGAACACACATGCAATGACGATGGTGGATCCATGTGTGGTTTGTGGAAAGAACACACATGCAATGCCACTGGTTGATACATATTTGGTTTGTGAAAAGAATACACATCCAATGCCATTGGTTGATCCATGTGTGGTTTCTGGAAAGAACACACATGCAATGCCATTGGTTGATGCATATGTGGTTCATGACAGGAACACACATGCAATGACATTGGTTGATCCATATGTGGTTTGTAGAAAGAACACACATGCAATGACTCTAGTGGATCCATATTTGGTTTGTGGAAAGAACACACAAGCAATGAACACTGGTGGATCCATAAGTGGTTTGTGGAAAGAACACACATGCAGTGAACACTGGTTGATCCATATGTGATTTGGGAAAAGAACACACATGCAATGCCATTGGTTGATCCATGGTTTGTGGAAAGAACAAACATGCAATGCCATTGGTTGATCCATATGTGGTTTGTGAAAAGAACACACATGCAATGGCTCTAGTGGATTGATATGTGGTTTGTGGAAAGAACACACATGCAATGACCACTGGTTGATCCATGTGTGGTTCATGACAGGAACACAGATGCAATGACATTGGTTGATCCATGTCTGGTTTGTGAGAATAACACACATGCAATGCCATTGGTTAATCCATGTGTGGTTTGTATAAATAACACACATGCAATGACACAAGTGGGTCCATATGTGGTTTGTGAAAAGAACACACATGCAATGACTCAGGGGGATCCATGTGTGGTTTGTGGAAAGAACACACATGCAATGAACACTAGTGGATCCATATGTGGTTTGTGCAAAGAACACACATGCAATGACACTGGTGGATCCATAGATGGTTTGTGAAAAGAACACACATGCAATGACTCTAGTGCTGGTTTTAGTATAAGAACACACATGCAATGACATTGGTTGATCCATGTGTGGTTCATGACAAGAACACACATGAAATGACATTGGTTGATCCATATGTGGTTTGTGGAAAGAACACACATGCAATGACTCTGGTCGATCCATGTGTGGTTTGTGGAAAGAACACATATGCAATGCCATTGGTTGATCCATGTGTGGTTGTGAAAAGAAAACACATGCAATGCCATTGGTTGATCCATGTGTGGTTTGTGGAAATAACACACATGCAATGAACACTGGTGGATCCATAAGTGGTTTTTGGAAACAACACACATGCAGTGAACACTGGTGGATCCGTATGTTGTTTGTGGAAAAAACACACATCTAGTGAACACTAGTTGATCCATATGTGATTTGTGAAAAGAACACACATGCAATGCCACAGGTTGATCCATATCTGGTTTGTGAAAAGAACACACATGCAATGACACTGATTGATCCATGTGTGGTTTGTGGAAAGAACACACATGAAATGACTCTAGTGGATCATGTGTGGTTTGTGAAAAGAACACACATGAAATGCCATTGGTTTATCCATGTGTGGTTTGTGAAAAGAACACACATGCAATGCCATTGGTTGATCCATGTGGTTTGTGGAAAAAAATACACATGCAATGACATTGGTGGATCCATACGTGGTTTAAGGAAAGAACACACCTGCAATGCCTTTGGTGGATCCATACGTGGTTTAAGGAAAGAACACACATGCAATGCCATTAGTTGATCCATGTGGTTTGTGGAAAAGAACACACATGCAATGACATTGGTGGATCCATATGTGGTTTGTGGAAAGAACACACATGCAATGACATTGGTTGATCCATGTGCTGTTTGTGAAAAGAACACACATGCAATTATGCTAGTGGATACATATGTGGTTTGTGGAAAGAACACATGCAATGAAAACTAGTGGATCCAAATGTGGTTCATGACAGGAACACACATGCCATGACTCTAGTGGATACATATGTGGTTTGTGGAAGGAACACACATGCAATGAACTCTAGTGGATCTATCTTGGCATAATTTGATCTATGCCTGTTGGGGGGATACCCCCGGGTAGGGTCACGCCGGGGTATAAAGGCCGAGCTAGCCGAGGTACGGCAAGGTCAAAGCAAGTGGTAGCCGAGTCACCTCAAGGCAGGCCGAATCACGGAGTGACCCGGACCGGAGGATGTCCGCCTAACTGAGTCCCGACCGACGTATGTCGTATGCCGGCTAGATTTATGTAACTTGTATGCAGGTACCAGTGTGGCCAGATTAACCAGGCACGATCCGGGTTATATCAGGCTTGCAAGAGAAGGAAGGTATCTCGCTGGTCAAAAGGTGGTCACTTTACGTAGGAGCGTGAGCGAAGCGGACAGAGAGAAGGACCACCGAGTCATGGCTGACAAGGGTGACGCGCCCTGTGTCGGATGACGCTGGCGCCGCAGAGGCTTACGTAGCCTCTACATGGCTTACGCTGCCGAAAAGTGATTTGGTCGGTTTGATATTTTGGGAAGAGGCATATTGCCCTAATTGGAGACCTAGCCACCCCTATATAAGGAGGGCTAGGGCATCTGTAGAAAGGGTTGGGTTTTACTTGGTTCATCTCTAGTTGGTTGGCATTTGAGTAGTGTTTTCTTGGGAGATAGCTAGTGGTGAGAGTAAGAGAGTTCCTTCTTCCTCCTCTCCCCAATACAGATCAAGGAGCATTTGTAACCTTGTAAACCTAGTGAATACAAAGCATCTGTGTGTGGAATCACCACACTATCCCTCCCTGGATTCCTCTAGTGCATATTGTCCCCACCTTTAGCCTATCCATGGCATCTGCCGTGACACCACCACGACAGTTGGTTCCCACCGTGGGGCTAGGAGCGCTAGTAGGAGTGAATATCCGGACGGGAAGCCTCATTGGCAACGGCGAACGCATCGTCTCCGGGCTCGTTCAGCGCTTTGGAGCGCTGGACTTCGTCAGCGACAATGCTGGCTGCTTCGGCAAGCGACCTCTTCCTCGCAATGGCCTCTTCGTCGAGCTTGGCGCGCACAAGATCTACGTTGCTGTCGATGTGTCGTGCGTTCACCCGCGGCACGTCGTCGAGGGAGGCGAGCCACCCCTTAGCGTGGTTCACGGGGCGCGTATCACTCGCTCCCCTGACCGCGCTGAGGTGATGATGACGGTGCCTGGCGCTGGCGCGAGCAAGGATCCGGCACCAGATCCGGAGGTAACACCCAAGGCACCAAGGAAAAGTAGAGGTCCTCCACTAGAGAGGCCAGAGAATGTACTACAGTAGGCGATAGATAGCCTAGAGAGCCCCATAGCACCTGCAGTAGATCCAGCTCGGGCACAGGCCGAGTTAGAGGAGACTAGGCTGAAACTACTAGAGGGTTCGAAAAAGATAGCAGCGGCTCAGCAATAGTTGAACATGACACTGTGTGAGTACGCAAAGGCAAATAAGGTAGATGTTGTAAAAGTGAAGGGGAGAAACCTCATTAGTAAAATGAACAAAGAGGGTGAACTAGAGTTGAGGAATTAGAGAGCATTCTGTCCGTGGGGCTGCCGAAGTACAGTACCCCGGCAAAGAACCTCAGAGCAGCAGATGCCACTACATCCGAGTTAGAGGGTTTGACTGGTGAGGCCCGGCAAAGACAGCAGGATAGGGTCAATGAGTTAGTCCGGATCGCAAACAGACAAAACGAAGAGTTGCCCAGAGCTAATCCGGCAAGAGCCGGGGCTTCCAAAGTCGTTTATTCAGCAGTAGGTAACCCGGAGAAATCCGCTAGAGCAGCATCATCCCCTCATGGTGGCCCAAGAAGAGAGGAAGTGGTAACCTCAGCGGGGAGAAACAAGCAGATAGTCCCATATGACCCGGCAAGTGCAGGGAAAGGAAAAGCAGTGCAGGGAAACAAGGATCGACGAAGTGTCAGCCGAGGTGAAGCTGGCCGAGGTAACCGCGACCAAGGCAATGCCGGACAGCACAACTCGGCGGGTGCAGGACAACCGCAGCAGCGGAATATACCACGGCAAGAGCGAAGTGCCGGCCAAGGTATGCAACAGAGATCAGCTCCACAAGAGCAAGATAGATACAATGACGGTGATTCGGAAATGGTGAACGCAGGATATCCTAGGCCGGACTATCTCGTGATAGGGTCAAGATTGGGAAGCAGGAACTTGATGCCTGATGACGTCAGGTTAAAACTGGATCGGCTCTATAGGTCGGAGCAGATTGAGTGGCAAGGTCCTCCGGGTCCGGCGTGCTTTGTGCCCCGGATCATGAAAGAACCTCCAGTACCTAACTTCCAGTTACCCAGAGGCACGAAAACGTATGACGGTAGCACCGAACCGGAGGATTGGGTGATCAATTGCACGACAATGGTGAAAATTGCTACAGGCAACTTGGGATGGGCTGTGAGATATGTACCTCAGATGCTGGAAGGGCCAGAGAGGGTATGGCTAAAAAATTTACCACCTGGTAGTATCAACTGTTAGATCAATTTTTAGGAAATGTTCATCAGTAACTTCTCGAGCACGTATCAGAGACCCAATAGGCCACAGACCCTAGCAATGTGCAAGCAAAGACCAAGTGAAACAGACCGGGAGTTCTTAACCCGTTGGTGCAATGTGCGAAACTCGTGTGAGGGCGTGATTGAGTCACATACAATAGCTTGGTTTGCACAAGGATGTAGATATGCAAGCATGTTGTGGCAAAGGCTACAAAGGGATATGCCAACTACACTGGCAAAAACAATCCGGATCGCTGATTCATATGCCTTGGGTGATCTGACTCAACCTAGGCTTGTGTCAAACGAGTCAAATGAGGAGTACTACCAGCGGGATGGAGCCGGATCATCCCGGCGAAATGATTACCAGGGTAAGAGAAGAGATGATAAACCGGATTACAGGTACAGTTCGCAACAAGTTACTGCTCTAAATCAAGATCAACCCGGAGCAGGGAGTAATCAGCGCCAGAAAACTGGAGGGTAATAGTGGACCCCAAGAAATGATGGCAAGAAAACTTGGATGCCTAAGCAAAAGAGACAGTGGCAAGAAAAGAAGGACCGGCCATGAGGCAATGCTGGATCAGCCATGCAAGTTTCACATGCCAAATCTGAGTAACCCGACGGGTCACACAACCCGGCAATGTGAGTGGATGAGGAAGATAGAACAAAGTGGTTCAGGGAATGCTCAGGCACCTCAGAACGATCAACCTCGGCAGGAGTTACCCCGGTAGCAATTACTGTCCAGAGCGAACACGCAACAGTTAATGTTGCCACCACCTCCGCCGAGGTATGAAAACCATGAGAGAAGGGATGCAGTGCATTAGGTGGAAAACCAACATCAGCCAGATCAAAGGTACCCCAAAAATGAGGGGAGAAATGAATACAGAGAGCATCACCAAAGTTACTGTGTGTTTACCACAGAGGAAATAGATAGAAAGAGCTTGCAGCGCCGACATATGGAAGTAAATGCAGTTATGCTCGCAGTGATGAGGTATATGCCTTGGTCGGATCGGGAAATTACATGGAGTATCAAGGATCATCCCAAGCTTATGCGAAGCCCTGGCTCGTATGCGTTAGTGTTGGACCCAACGTTCATCGGGCCAAATATCAATGTGAGATTTTCCAAGGTG
The DNA here is from genome assembly GCA_910589775.1 of Avena eriantha. NCBI lineage: Eukaryota > Viridiplantae > Streptophyta > Magnoliopsida > Poales > Poaceae > Avena > Avena eriantha. Next base: position 269,287,946 of record OU342744.1, read on the forward strand.
CTGATTGACAATGGCAGCAGCATCAATATCATATACGTGGATACAATGCGCAAGTTGGGTATCTCGGAGAACATGCTCCAGGCCACAAGAACAACTTTCCATGGTATTGTGCCATGCATTTCCTGTGAACCCATTGGCAAGGTCCGGGTAGACGTGTTGTTTGGCATGAGAAATAACTGCCGAACTGAAAATTTGGAGTTTGAGGTGGTGAACCTAGAAAGCGCATATCACACGTTAGTAGGCAGGCCTGCCCTAAATAAATTCATGGCAAGTTGTCACATTAGTTACCTGAAGATGAAAGTGCTCGGGCCAAATGGGGTAATTACCATGGCAGGTGATTTCTGACGTTCCACTGAATGTGCGTTAGCCGGGTCTAACCTGGCAGAGTCACTCGTGATTGCACAAGAGAAAAGAAAGATCCAGGAAGTGGCGGAATTGGCTCAGTCCGCACAGCAATATATGCCGGCGCTGAGTAACCCGCATGGGAGTGTCTCATTTCAAGCAACGAAATATACAAAGAAAGTGCCTATTGATGATTTGTTCCCAGAGCGCATCGTAACAATTGGTGCCGGGTTAAATGACAAATAGGAAAGCGAGCTCGTCAACTTCCTCCGTGAGAATCGGGATATCTTTGCCTAGTCCACACAGGACTTGCAAGGTGTTCCGAGGGAGTTGGCCGAGCACTCTTTGAATGTGAGACCCAGAGCAAAGCCGGTGAAGCAACCTCTCTGCCGCTTCGCCGAAGATAGGAGAAAAGTCATTGGAGATGAGATAGCTCGGATCCTAACAACTGGTTCATCATGGAAGTGCTTTACCCAGATTGGCTATCTAATTCGGTGCTGGTGGAGAAGAAGAAAGATGATCCGAATGTGGCTATGGTTTGGCGCATGTGCATCGATTACACGAACCTGAATAAGGCATGTCCAAAAGATCCATTCCCACTGCCAAGGATAGATCAAGTCATAGATTCTACTGCTGGATGTGAACTATTGTCATTCATAGATGCCTATTCTGGTTTCCACCAGATACCTCTGAACCTGAATGATCAAATAAAGACTGCGTTTATCACCCCGTATGGGGCTTATTTCTATCGCACCATGCCTTTTGGTTTACGTAATGCAGGGGCAACGTACCAAAGATGTATGCAAAAATGTTTACACGACCAAATCGGCCGAAATGTGCAAGTATATGTGGATGATGTGGTTATAAAAACCAAGGAAACAAAACACTCCTTGATGATATCAGGCAAACATTCGCGAACCTAAGAAGGTTCCGAATGAAGCTTAATCCGGAGAAATGTACTTTCGGTGTTCCGGCTAGAAAATTACTCGGATTTCTTGTCTCTAGCCGAGGTATCGAAGCTAATCCAACTACAATCCAAGCCATAGAGCGAATGGAACTGCCGAAGTGTCTTAATGATGTCTAGAAGTTCACTGGCTGTCTGGCATCTTTAAGTCGGTTTTTATGTCAGATGGGAGAAAAGGCATTGCCTCTCTATCAACTAATGAAAAAGGTGGACAAGTTCGTATGGACGTCGCAGGCCAACGAAGCCTTCATCCAATTAAAGAAAATGTTAGCCACTGCACCAATGTTAGCCTCTCCACTATCAAAATAGCCAATGTTGCTCTATATAGTCGCAACCAACCAAGTTGTAAGTGCAGTGGTGGTGGTAGAGCACGATGAAGAGGGTAAGTCAGTGCAAAGGCCAGTCTATTACCTGGGCGAGGTATTATCCGCATCAAAGAAAAACTATCCTCACTATTAGAAAATGGCGTATGGTGTGTATATGGCAGCAAAGAAGCTAAAACACTACTTTGAAGAACACCCAATAAAAGTGATATGTGAAGCCCCCATATCAGAGATAATGAGCAACATGGATGCGAGCGGCCGGATCACAAAATGGGCAATTGAGCTAGCCCATTATGCTCCGCAGTATGACAGGCGAGATGCGATCAAGTCTTAGGATGTGGCTGATTTTTTCATAGATTGGGATGAAATGCAATATGAGCCACCATTACCAGATCCGAACTACTGGAGAATGCATTTTGATGGATCAAAAACAAAAACCGGGTTAGGCGCCGAAGTTGTACTTACCTCGCCAAAGAATGACCAGCTGAAGTATGTGCTCCAAATCCATTTCGCAGCATCGAACAATGTTGCAGAATATGAAGCACTTGTGCATGGGCTCAAAGTGGTAAAGGAAATTGGAATACGTCGGATCCAATGCTTTGGCGACTCGGATTTGGTAGTTCAGCAAGTCTCGGGGCAATGGGACGCTCTGGATCAAAACATGGCATTGTATAGATTTCATGTGCAAAATATATCAGGGTACTTTGAGGGATGTGAATTTCATCATATACCCTGGCTAGAAAATGAGGCTGCCGACGTATTATCGAAGCTCAGATCAAACCGACAAGCAATTCCACCAGGAGTAGCGCTAGAACACCTCAGAAAACCATCTATCAGGCCATCCCCAGATACCGACTCAATCTATATTCCGGCAGATCCGGAGTCCGGAGCCGTACACATGGACATTGATGTGGGAAGTGGTTCAGGAAACCCGGGGACTGCTTCGGAAAACCCAGGAACTACGCCGCGTGGTCTAGACGAGGTTATGTTAGTGGATCAAATGGAAATAGACGAGGATGTGTTTCTGGTGCGAGCTATACCAGCTTGGGAACTGCCCATATTTTAATTCCTGAAGGATGGAACTTTGCCTAGTGAAGAGTTGCTTTCCAGGCAAATTCAGAGGCACGCAAAGGCGCATACAATTATCAATTCTGAACTATACAAGAGGAGTGTCACAAACATTCTCCAACAATGTGTTGACCCGGAAGAAGGGCTCGACATCCTCCGGGATATACATCAAGGGGAATGTGGGCATCACGCCTCATCCAGAGCTTTAGTGGCAAAAGCTTTCCGACATGGGTTCTACTGGCCAAGTGCCTTGGAACAAGCAGAAGATCTAGTAAGAAAGTGCAATGGTTGTCAGAGGTATGCTACCAAGACACATATGCCAATGTCGGAGCTCAAGACCATACCAATTACCTAGCCATTTGTTGTATGGTGTTTGGATATGGTTGGCCCGTTTAAACCAGCGAGAGGAAATATGACCCATATCTTGGTTATGGTGGACAAGTTCACCAAATGGATTGAAGTAAAGCCAATAAGAAAATGTGATGGAGCTACGGCCGTGACATTCCACAAAGATAACATTCTGAGATATGGCTATCCTCACAGTATCATAATAGATAATGGCACAAATTTTGCTGAAGGAGCATTTGCGCGATTCTGCCGAGATAAGAAGATCCAGCTAGACATTGCCTCGGTAGCCCACCCCGCATTGAACGGACAAGTTGAAAGATCCAACGGATTAGTATTATCCGGGATAAAACCCCGACTCATTGAGCCGCTTCAAAGATCAGCGGGGTGCTGGATAAAAGAACTACCAGTGGTACTGTGGAGTTTAAGAACAACTCTGAATCGATCAACAGGCTATACGCCATTCTTTCTGGTATATGGGGCAGAAGCTGTATTACCAGCCGACATAGAGCATGATTCGCCTAGGGTCACCCAATATACAAAAGCCGAAGTGCGAGAAGCCCGGCAAAATGATGTTGATCTGCTGGAAGAAGCGAGAGAATTGGCATTGTCCAGATCCGCCATATATCAGCAAACTCTCCGATGCTATCATAGCCAGAAAGTAAACCCCCGAGTCTTCCAGGAAGGTGATCTGGTACTCCGGTTGGTACAACGTACCGCTGGCATGCATAAGTTATCCCCCATGGGAAGGGCCCTTCATTGTGAGCAAAGAATTGCACAATGACTCTTATTATCTCATCGATGCAAAACCACAGGAGAAGAACAAGGCGGACAGGTCCGGCGAGGAATCTAAGCATCCATGGAATGTAGCTCTACTTCGTTCGTTCTACACTTAGCAAAGAAGTGTGTGTATCTGAGTTTCTCATACATCGGTATTTATGCCGGAAATGAGTTTGTCAATGAAATCGTGGCACCTCGAGCAGTAACTCAGGGACTGCCTTAATAATATTGGTTGTCTTCTGTACTTGTTAGTTATTTTTATGTTGGCTGGTTTAAGTTGCTTCTTCCTAAGCCGGATTAGTAGTGTGTGAGCACCAAAAACTCAACTCTTCGACTTGATGTTGTCCAACAAGATTTGGCTTCATGGCAAACAAGAGAACAAGTTTGGAATTGCGTAGCACATGAAAAACGACTAAGGAAAAGAATGTAATCGAGCCGACATTTGTTATTTGGACTAACTTTATGTTTAACTTGTTTTTACTATGCTGAATTATTTTGTGCTAGTCCTAAAAGTTACTAAGTATTGTTAAGTCAATTTTTGAAACTCGGACTCGTAAGTCATAAAACCGAACCAAGGTAGACACAAGCCGAGCCAAGAAATTGGAGAAACAAGAAAATGAAACTTGGGGACTACGCCCAAGTTAATCCGGAACGAGCAACTTAGTAGCAAAATATAATTTGTGTGCTTAATACATTTGCACCCGGCATACCGGGGATCTGATAAACTTCAAAGTGTTTGTTGGTGATCAAGGAGCAGCAGGAGGAGGTAACTCAGCGCCAGCAGGTGGAACTCCGGCCTCAGCTTCAGCGTCATCTTTATTTTCTTCGACGTCTGAGGCTTTGTCCTCTTCCTCCTCATCCGAGCCATCTTCGGCATATTCGTCGTTAACAGCTTCGAGAAAGCTTGGTCCCTCGTTCCATTGATGAATGGGGGCTAACTGAATGAGGCTATGGGCGCAAGCCTTGCGCCGAGCTATCCAATCCGGATCATTGGACCACCTAGATCCGGTGCGCATGCGCTCGAGAAGATTCATATTTATTTTCTCATACCATGTGAGCACGTAGTGGAGGACGATTTCAGCTCCGGCGCGTCCGGCGGATTCCCTCTAGAGGTCAAGCTGGGTCTCGCACTCCAATAACTTGTCAATTAGAGCAGTGGATCCCTCTGGAGTATCTTCACCAGGCCAAAGGGCATTGAAGATCCGGACTGCTGCGTCTAGGAGACCCGAACCGTAGTTCTTCACAATCTCGACGCGAGAATATAAGCTGACCAACAGGTCCTCCATGTCATAGGGAATATTTTTAGCACCAGGACCAGTTGGGGTACCCCTCTTCTGGCGGAACTTGGCAACGGCAGTAGCTGCAATGGCATTGCCCTCCGGAAATTTGTCTGAAACCAAGACAAATGAAATAAGTAAAGGAGGTTGATCCGGAGAGATTCATGTCGGCTGAAGGAAAAGAACTTACGAGAAATATGGCTATGGATCCGGGTCAGCTCCTTGGTGCAATTATCACGTCTCTCCCGAAGTTGCACAAGTTCAGAATTTGCCAACTCAAGCTTAACGTCGGCCTCCTTCAGCAGTTCTTGATCTTTGGCAATTTGGAGGTTGAGACGTTCTCGCTCTTCAGTGCAATCTTGGCCAGCTTTATCCATCTCGGTTTTGTGGAGCGCCTTGAGCTTTTTCATTTTTGCCTTGAGCTTGGCAATTTCATCATCTTTGGTCCGGAGGAGGGCAAGCTCATCATCCTTCTTCTTAAGTTCGGCCTGATGCTGCCCTGCTTGTTCGAGAAAATGCAGCATCATATCAGGCACGGGCACTCTGTCTTCAAGAGATGGTGAAACTGTTTGTTGATCCGGCAAAGCCGAGGTATGAATATCTGCCGAGCCAAGAAGAAAAGGAGAGAGAGCGCAGAAGAAGATTAAGCAAAACTGACTTACCTTTTATTTGATCCAAGTTCTTCCTCATGATGGTGTTTTCGGCTTCCACTTCGGCTGCCCAATCCGAATAATAGATTCGTTCGGCGGGAAAAGACAAAGAAATATGGGGAAAAAGCCAAGGAGAAAACTTACCCCTTTTCTCGAACTCAACGAGAAGCATAGAATGTTTCGAGCACAACGCCTTATGTGTGTCCAAGAGGCGCTGAAACTCAGCGCTCCAGTGATTGGTGGTAACCTGAGAAAAGCAAAGTTGACTTGATCATGTGCATATTCGAAGTGTACAAAATCCAGGCCAAGTGGAACTTAACCCAGCTCTAGGTGTGTGCATATTCGAAGTGTACAAAATCCGGGCCAAGTGGAACTTAACCCGGCTCTAGGTGTGTGCATATTAGAAGTGTACAAGATCTGGGCCAAGTGGAACTTAACCCCGCTCTAGGTGTGTGCATATTCGAAGTGTACAAGATCCAGGCCAAGTGGAACTTAACCCGGCTCTAGGTGTGTGCATATTCGAAGTGTACAAAATCTAGGCCAAGTGGAACTTAACCCGGCTCTAGGTGTGTGCATATTCGAAGTGTACAAAATCCGGGCCAAGTGGAACTTAACCCGGCTCTAGGTGTGTGCATATTCGAAGTGTACAAAATCCGGGCCAAGTGGAACTCAACCCGGCTCTAGGTGCGTGCATATCCGAAGTTACTAAGGAGCTATGCTAGTTCTCTAAGGAGCATCCGGCCGAGTAACAAGTTACTCCCCCGGAGGCTCGAGGACTAATGGTTATATCACTAATGTTTAGTACATGTTAAAGAAAAGACAAGGTAGCGTACCTCCATCATCCGGCCGGCAAGGTTGATAGCCTTGGCGGCTGTGTTCATTTGTGCGGCAAACTCGGCAGGCCCGAATTTCTCTAGGAGATCGTCATTATGGACGAACTCCGCCTTGTTCCAGTTATTGACGAACTCAATCAAGGCCGGAGGATATCGCTCTCCGCTAAGCATGTGGGGCGCAATTAAACCCTTGGCATGGGCTTCCCTCCTTTTAATTTGGGCAGCAGCAGGGCTAGTGTGCAATGCAAGTTGCGTATTAGCTGACCCGGCGGGGGCATCTTTCTTCGGTGGGGTCTTCTTTGGAAGCATGGACGAGAGCGTGCACTATCCAGCCTCGATGGATGCGGCCCTGGCGGCGTCAGAAGTTTTCTTGGCCTTAGGCTGCTGCTGAGAGGTTGAAGTTTGTGCTACGGATTTGGTCTTGGGTGCAGCCTTGGTGCTAACTGGGCCTTCTCGCCGAGTCTTGGAAGACTCGGACAAGGCGGAAGGAGTTGGTGCTGCTGGCACTTGTGTTGCTGCTGTTGGTGCTGGCGTTGGTGCTTGTACTGGTGCTGGTTTTGGCAGTGGTGCTATTGGTACCTCAGTGGTGGCTAGTTGCGGCTGAGCCAAAGAGGAGCTTGGAGCATCCGCTGCCTCGGCAGAGCCACTTCCTCCTACTCCGATGTTGCCCTCCTATGGACGAGGTGGGCTAGAATCCAGAGCAGCCGATGAACCCTCCTGAATGGGGCTCAGTGGGCTTGTATCGTCGCCACGAGGGGGAGATGGGGTATACTGGAGAGGCGAAGCAATGCTGGATCCAGTCTGGGGAACTTCCACCGCAGCCCTACCGAGTCAAACAATGAATAACAAGTTAAAACAGAAGAAAAGCACGAAACAAAGGACTAGACAAAGAGAAAAGTGACTTACTCATCAGAAGTCAATGGCTCCTTGGGCTTCCAAGCCCTCCGGGTTATGGCCTTAGTTGTAGGCTTGGTGGCGGCTTTGTCTGCGGACTTCTTTCGCCTCTTGGTTGGCTTAGAAGGTTCGGAGGAAGTAGCAGATGCGGCTGCCCATTTCTTTGATGCGGCCGGGACTGGCTCACCTGTGGCAAGGGGAGGATCTTCATGGATCTGCCCAGCCGGGTTAGCTGAAGCTGGAAAGGCGTAAGAAAGGGGTACATCGTCAAATGCTCCCATCACCTCAATGTCGGAATCATCTTCATCATCAGGCCAATCTCTTAAGGAAGATAAGTTACCGGTGGGTCGCTTGGTCGCATCGGGGAATGGCAGGAAAATTTCTTGATCTGGCTCCTCCTCGTCCGGGGCATCTCGATCCTTCCCCCATTTGAGAGAAGGCTCGGGGCCATCCTCGAGGGTTTGCTGAAGAAACAACTAAGAAGAAAATGCAAAGGGATCAAACAAACAACAAATTCCGACATATGATATAACTCAGAAAAAGATTGGATCAAGAGATTTACCGTAGGAGGAAGCTTGTCTCGACAGAAATGCTCTATCCCCCACTCCCAATCAGCGGAGAAGTCTTTGACGATCGTGAAAAGGGCCTTGACCCGGCGAAATATCTCGGTGTTACTCAGTTCAAATGAGGAGGTCCGGTTGGGGTCAAGTCGCCAGCTCATGTGGCAAAGCTTGTGTGTGTGCTTCTGGAGAGGGGAGATCCGGCTACGGACGAATGTGATCATCACGTCCTCGTTGCGCAGCCCCGCATCCTTCAGCTCCTGGAACCGCTTGTTGACTTGATTCGCCAGTACAGTGGGTTTCTTGGAAACCCGGTCGCACATATCCGGATTAGGAGGACCCGGAGCGTAGGGGTGCAGGCGGATCAGATCTTCATTTGTGCCATTTCTAACATAGAAGAAAGTTCGGGCCCAGCCCTTGCACGAATAAAGCCCCGTGACCCGGGGAAAGACAGATTGTTTCCGGGGACAAATGGAGGCCGCACCGAACTGAGTCAGATGTTTGTCCTCCGAGTCAAGCGCTTTTTTCGGAATTACGTTCCTTCGTAGACCGAAGAAACGGATCCAAATCTCCTTAGTAGGCCACAATCCGACATATCCCTTTATGGTGGAGGCGAAGGAAGAAAGGGATGTGATGGCATTCGTCGGGAGATGGTGTGGTTGAAGTTCATAGATGTTGAGGAAATCGTGGAAGAAATCGCTAACAGGGAGGCCAAACCCGCGCTGGAAATGGGAGAGGAACACCACGAACTCACAAGGATTGGGTGAGGGTGCGAGCTCCTCGGAGGCGAGGCGGGCAACCACGCCCCCCGGGACGCGACGCGTGTGGTATAGCCAGTCCAGGTCGTCCTAACACACCCAGGAGCCAGCCCAGGCGCCATGCTCAGAGTTCTCCGCCCCCTCTTCCATCCCCGCCTCCGCGACGGCGAGCTCTTCCTCTGTCATGTCCAGGTCACTGTCCTCACCGGCCCTATCGGAGGTGGGGGCCAGGGTCTTAGATTGGCGCGGACCCGTGGCGGTGGAGCTGCGCGGGAGCGGCAGCGATGCAGGTGCGAAAAGGCATGGTGCGGCGGTGGCGCTGCTAAGCAGGTGCGGCGGCGGTGGCGCTGTTGATAGGAAGAAGAAGAAGAAGAAGAAGAGGCAGAGGGGCGCAAGATGGGGAAAAAGACCAAGGGGCGCGCCCCTCCCCTATTTAACCACACCCCGGCAGGGGTAGTGGGATCGTGCGGTGCGCCAGGGCCACATGGTGTGGCCGTGTATTATCCGAATAAGCCAATCAGAGGCAAGCCACAGGAAGGGCCACAGGGCGCAGGGGATCCCATGACGCGACGTAATGATACAGTTAACGAGGAGACAGACACGATGTGACATGTGCAACAGTAACACCTAACATTAACTGCAGCAGTAACTAGCGCAGGCCCTTAAAGTGGGGCATAATGATTACCCTCCACGTGGGACGTGGGGAAGCGTACGAGAGAAGGAAGGATAACCCGAACAGCTGAAGGGTGACCCGGCCAGCGAGTGGAAACTCAGAATGTGCCAAGGGAAAAGTTAGCCCGTGGAATCCGGACTATGAGATAACTCGGAAAAAGGAGCAAAAGGTTCGGTAAATTGAACCTGTCGTGGCCTTAGCAGATGGAGCTGCTAAGACCGCACCAGCTTCGGGGACTAATGTTGGGGGGATACTCCCGGGTAGGGTCACGCCAGGGTATAAAGGCCGAGTTAGCCGAGGTACGGCAAGGTCAAAGCAAGTGCTAGCCAAGTCACCTCAAGGCAGGCCGAATCACGGAGTAACCCGGACCGAAGGATGTCCGCCTAACTAAGTCCTGGCCGACGTATGTCGTATGCCGGCAGGATTTATGTAACTTGTATGTAGGTACCAGTGTGGCCGGATTAACCAGGCACGATCCAGGTTATATCAGGATTGCAAGAGAAGGAAGGTATCTCGCTGGTCAAAAGGTGGTCACTGTACGCAGGACCGTGAGCAAAGCAGATAGAGAGAAGGACCACCGAGGCCTGGCCGACAAGGGTGACACGCCCTGTGTCGGATGACGCTGGTGCCACAAAGGCTTACGTAGCCTCTGCATTGCTTACGCTGGCAAAAAGTGATCCGGTCGGTTTGCTATTTTGGGAAGAGGCATATTCCCTAGAATATGCCTCCACGTATGCCCTAATTGGAGACCTAGCCACCCCTATATAAGGAGGGCTAGGGCATATGTAGAAATGGTTGGGTTTTACTTGGTTGATCTCTAGTTGGTTGGCATTTGAGTACTGTTTTCCTGGGAGATAGCTAGTGGTGAGAGTAAGAGAGTTCCTTCTTCCTCCTCTCCCCAATATAGCTCAAGGAGCATTTGTAACCTTGGAAACCTAGTGAATACAAAGCATTTGTGTGTGGAATCACCACACTATCCCTCCCTGGATTCCTCTAGTGCATATTGTCCCCACCTTTAGCCTATCCATGGCATCTGCCGTGACACCACCACGACAATGCCACGATGTATTTCATTCTAAAAGATACTCACTTTCCATTTTTATACTACTCAGCTTTGGCCTTTGTTTTTTGATACTACCCAGTTTTGCCCCATCTCTCTCTTTCGTAGAAGCCCAAACCTATGCCCACTATGTCTGCTACACCCTGATTAGTTGTCACGCGGATCATGCGCACCAACCGTTGATCCTGTGTGATCCAACGAGGATCGTTGCACACGTCGTCTCTCAACGAGACTTCTACAAGAAGGAACACCATGCCATCCATAGAAAAGGTCATCAAGTGGTCATGTCATGTTTAATCTAGTCTACAAAGGCTACAAGTCTAATGCACGACAATTGGTCATCCACGGACCATGGGCTATACCATTTTTACTACGTAGCACACCTGCACTCTTATTTCCAACATGCCCCCACCACACGAACCTTCCACGCGGCAACCACAGCCGGAAGAGCTGCCTACCGAGGCCCTCGAGGAGGCCTAAACATCCCCGCATTAAAAACCCAGCATGTCGGGTCCTCCATTCGCACTCATCCACTACTCTCTCTTCCCTATCTAGCAAAACCCCACTATCTTGAACGTACTTTCACAAATCTTCTCCATGAAACCAGTGCGTGGGGGTGTGTGTCCGGGCATCGCCGCCGGGGTGGTGCTTCACGCGGCAGATCTGGAGGAGCATCACACAACAGAAGGCGAGGAGGACGTGTAGTTCAACCCCTTGGGGGACCATGTGCTCACCGGTGCTGACGACTTCGGAGGCCCCGATGAGGGCGTGGAGTTCAACGAACACGCTCTGCTCGTGTACCCGGAGGTACATCTATTTCTACATGTTTCATATTTCTGCTCGAGCTTAATCTATCCTGACGTCATAAAAAATTCTAGTCCTAATGATTATATGCAACGTATGAACCGGTATATGGAGAGATCTAGTCTGTTCTGAATGAATCCACATTATTTATTTATTAACAAGTTACCAAGAACACAAACCACATTAATTTAGGAGCGAGCTGAGGAGATGGTCGTAATCAACTGTTGAACCTGTATAAACATGTTATTGCATCGAAAGTAACTCAGAATGGTGGAAGGAATATATATTTATTATTTTGCTCATTTTGGTTTGTATTCCATACATTACAGGTGGATTCAAGTGAGATGGACTCTGACAAGGAGACCAGGGACAACAAGAGCCGCCATGTCATGAAGAAGCTCAAGAATGGGATAATCCCTTTCTGCACTCGACTTGGGGAGCTCAGGTGCCCTTTCTGTAAGAAAGGAGTCAACCCAAGGATTGCCAGCTTGATTCTGCATGTGGTTGGCATCGGTAAAAGCCCGGCTAGTAAACAGAAGTCGGTGACCAAGGATAAGCACGCTTCTTATGGCAAATTCCTGAGGGAGTATGTCAAGACTGGCCTAGTGTCCCCTTACTTAGGAATCAGCAACTTCTAGCCGACCAACCCGTCACTGTGCTGGCCCGACCACTAATAATATTTAGTTCTCTTACCGTATCTAGACCCTTAAACTATGGGGATTTCTATTTTCGTACCCTTCAAAATATATTCAAGCTCATCTGTTTATGGAGTTAAAGTTCCGGTGGCATACTCGTTATTTTGCATGGATAGAGGGGTGCCCCCGACAGATATAAGGGTTATCCTGGCCGCTAGATCACAGAGGATCAACGGTTGGTGGGAACAATCCGTGTGACAACTGTCTCGACCAATCATAGCGTAGCAGCAAAGATGAGCACATGTGCGAGAGATGGATACAAAGAGAGGGGAAAACCGAGTAGCGCTTAAGAACCAAGGGCAAAACTAAGTAGAACTTAAAAACCAAGGGAAAAACAGAGTAAAACTTAAAAACCAAGGGCAAGAGTGACAAAGGGATTCAAATAGAAAATAGAAATTTAAAAATGGAACCAAACCGCTAGTGTTACGCTCAAGGGAAAAACTGAGTACAACTGAATCGCCATGGTTAGACACGAGGGAAAAAATCGTGACCCACAGTACGCATGTGCGGTGCACGGGACGGTAGCGGACACGTGTGGCCGTGCACGGTGCATTAGCGTACACGGTGCATGGTAGTGAAACGAAACGTCGCTTCCCTTCTCCTTTAATAGAGGCCTCGCCACTCCCACTCATCACGCACTCGCTCACCCAACCGTCTCCACTGTCCCATCACCTTCTGCAAACACCCAACAAAACCCCAACCATGCTGGCGATGGAGAAGAACGGTGTGGTGGCCATTGGCACCTCCAAGCCCGTCGGCGAGGAGCCCCCCGTCCCTATACAGACTCCCGTCCCTGTACAGACCCCCGTCTCCGTCACCACATCCGCCATAGCCGCCGGCGAGGAGGCCCCCGCCGGTCTCGGATAGATCCCGCTCGGCTGGGACCCCTATGAGGAGGTTGTCTACATAAGGCCAGAGAACCCCTACGACACCAGCATCGCCGACCCATGGTCGGAGGTAACCAGGGTTTTCTCCCCTTCCCTTGTTCTTCCCCTGATCCCATTGTTGGATGCTAGATCATATGTTATTAGGGCTCGGCTATTTGTATTCTTACAGTAGCTAATCCTCTTGTGTTAGATCTCGATTTTCGACGAATCCCCCCTGTTCGTAGTTGGGATCAGTATTCGATTTGGTTTGAGATTCGGGGAATAATCGGGAGATCTCAACCGGTCAATCTATGCAAATAATCAATCCCGATAATGAAAGTATCTCAATCATGTACTTATTGCACTCTACTATTTTTTCCAACAAGAGGATAGCAGCGACGTTCGCAGCGACGACGAGTCCAAGGACACCAAGACTCGCCATGTGCTGAGGAGGCTAAAGTCCGGCTAGTACAACAACTTCTTCGTCGGCGACGTGTACAGGTGCCCCTTCTGCCCCACTAGGAGGCTCCGCGCCACGAACTTCAACTCCCTCATGAAGCATGCCGAGGACGTGAGGACCTGCGGCGAGTCCGTGAACGTCCACGGCTTCATGGCCAAGCACCAGGCGCTCGGTCTTCACCTCCACAACCTCCAGAAGGTGGCTATCGAGGAGGGTCACATGCCCTGATCAGACCCAAGGCGCCCAAGGTCAAGGGGCTGGGCAACAATAAGTGGAGGAAGCGCCTGAGGGAGGAGGCGGATGCCCTCCTGGCAGAGGCCACGAGGGGCCACTGATCAGCTGCTGCTGCTGTAAAGCAGCTTCTTTTATCTTGTCTGTGTTGAACCTGTCAGCTGCTGCTGCTGCTGCTGAGCAGCCTAATTGTCGAACCTCGTTAAGTACCGTACTATATAACCTATATTAGCTACTTTATCTACATCTGCTCTATTTATTGAATTTATTTATGGTGCTGGTTTGTTTTGCTGCGCTAGATTTGCTACCAGATTGGGAAAAAATGAGGGCAAAAGGAACTATGAATGAACAGAGAAGCTACTCTAGATTCCCTACCTTTCTGGGAAAAAACACAACTGTTAGCGAGAGAGGGGAAAAGGCACTCTTAAAAGGCCAAATAACAAAAACAAACTTCCAATTTAGGCGTCAGGGCGCATGTAACGGCCAAGCCTTTGACCAGACGGCACCCCCCTCCGACGCATGTGAGGGCTTCGGAATATTGGGAGGGAAAAAGTGAGGACAAACGAGACACAATGTTGCTATAGCTAAATCTGACAAAAAGTTGAATTTGGCTTTACCATGCAATTTGGCTAGAGCTCCACAATGTAGCTATTGTAAATCCCTAAACTATGTGGTGCGTTGAAACCTAATGCTTTTCCACCAACACGTGTCTTTCAAAGTTGCTTGATCGTGCATGCTTACACAAGTGGCCTACAGAGAAACTTATAGAAGCATGGGCAAACAAGCTTCATTTTGGCAAATTCTGGACAAAATGAAATTGCAAGCTTTGCGTAATCGGTAGGCCTGATCGGCTGGGCGGCTGCCCCGGGTTGCAGGGATGCTAGGTTCATGTCTATGCTTACACTTCTTAAACTTGTTAGGAATAATAGTTGTACACTTCCTTCTGCCCTATCACATTACGTCGTGTTAGCACCGCGCACCCGCTGCGGATCGGCAACAGGACGGTGGTCTACGTGACCGGTCTCTGCCACGCCAAAGCCACGTCGCACACCCGTCCCATCGCCTACCGAGACGGACGCCAAATTTAATCGCTAGGATTGGAAACCAACTGTGCTCTCCCGGTCAAACTTGCTTCCACATGGGTATGAATAGAATATTGGTAAACGCAATTTAAGCATCGCCTTCCGTCTCCTCAGCACATCACTGTGCAAAAATCCCCAACTCATTCCTTCCGCCGCCGCAACCACCACAAGAACCATCGACGCTGCTGCAGGTACCGCCTCCACCGGGACCTACTACCGCAACATATCACTCCACCGCCACGCCCAGTCCTAGCCACCGCTACCGACCCTAGGCCACCGCTGCCGCATTAGCTGCTGCCATGGACGTAGACTTCACCGACAAGTACACCGCCACCGCCCATGGCACCACCAAGCTGACGCTCATCCACACAAATGCTTCAGCGGAGGTTGCCAAGGTCATCGCAATGTACGAGCAGTGGCTGCAGGAGCCGATGCACAGGTACAAGATCGTCGGCCTTGACCTCGAGTATACCGGAGATAGGAAGAGGACGGCACTTTTGCAGCTGTCCATGCGCAACCACTGCCTCCTATACCACGTATGTAGGGCCAAATATGTTTACCCGGAGCTTCACGAGTTCCTACATAGGAGGGAGATCTACTTCGCCAGCGTCGACATCAAAAACGACACTCCGAAGCTAGAGCGGGATCTCCTCATTCATGTCATCAATCACGTCGATCTACAACGTTTGTGGAGGTACCCGTATGGCGGTACGGGGAAAGCCGGCATGGCTAGACTCGCTGCCGACATCATCGACCGCGAGTACGCCGGCATGAAAGTCGAGTTCCCGAAGCACCTGCACGAGCGATGGGAGTGGAGGCACCTAGATTATGATGCGATCAAGTATGCAGCCAGGGACGCGTATGTCTGCTACGAGATGATCAACAGGATCTGGCAGGTGGGTGAGTGTGTTGTTTACCACTACTAGTTTTGCATTTCGTTCCTAGTTTTATCTCGCCTATATTTTATCTCGCATGTATTTTCTAAGAATTATGTGTGTAAGAACCAAGCTCGTATGATCCCTGTGCTATTAGCTACTTAACCTGTATGAATTACATTCCCCCTTTTGTATGCTCAACATTCATTCTTACAAATTCTGTCTATGCCATTTGCATGCGGCAGAATCCAGGACTGACATGCATAAGGTGTGATACAATCATAAGTGGTAACCAAACCCAGATTATAGTGAAGGATACAGTCATAACCAAACCCAGATTATAGTTCGACAAAGGTAATACACAGTAGTTCGTAATTGCTCACATAGTATACTTCTCAAATAACATGTTTTCATAAACACAACAGTCATGCACTAAAAGTCTACATCCTAGCCTGTTGGAGAAGGCAACCAATCCCAGGATGCCTTTGATCGCTTGCCTCGGCTTGTAGATTCATCTACACTCCGGCATCTAGGGCAAACAACCTTCCTTGATGGTGGTTCAATGATGTGATGCCTGGAACGAGATTTCACAATCTGGCGGTACAGCTCATGGCTAACATACCAGTCAATTGCAGCATACTTCAGATTAGGTTCAGAAAGTGGCTTATCCTCCCAGTAACCGTGCCCTAAACGCCTCCACGAACATCTCAGCAATTTGCCCTTCATGTCAGTGTACCATAGGTCGATGAGTTTGAAGGCAAGAGCGGCCATCCCGGTCTTGCCGCCCTTCGTCCCTAGGATCCAGTAAATTTCCTGGATGTCCACTCTGCACTCCTTTGGGATTCTAATGTTGACAGTCGGGCTTTCAAGAAGTTTAGTGTCATTCGTTATGTCAACACTAGTAAATGTTATGTGCTGGTTCACGAGAAAGTCATGAAACAGATCCCTAATGCTTTTGCCCCACCTGCATGAAAATGAATTCTGACAAATAATATAGCAATAACTTTTGCAAACAGATGGTTCAGGAACAAAAAGATAGCAAAGTCTACCAGATCCCCTCAGCCCCCTTCTCGCAAAAAGGCTGGTATACGAGGTCGTGCCCCTTCATGGAGAGTTGCACCACGGAAATCCTATGGTGATCGCGGCTGTACTCGAGGTCGAGATCTATGAACCTGTTTTCTTCGAACTGCAGCCAACTCGTGTAATTATTCAGAGTGTTCCTCACCGTCCAAGGGTCAGTGGTCTAGACGACATCGATCTTCTTCCCACCATGTACTTCTATGTCGAAGTGCGCAGTTTCTTGCCTACCGTCGTTTCGGACATCTGAAGAGTCCATGACTACAAGCAAGAGGGAAAGGATATGGAGGAAGAGGGTGATGCGGTGGTGGAGGAAATGGATGAGGCCGTGGAGGAGAAATACGATGAGGCCATGGAGGAGGAAATGAGATGGAGAAGTGAAAGATTGGAACCGCCCTTACCAATATCTGGAATGGGGCACGACCTTTCGTATTAGGGTGAAGGTGGAGAAAAACGACGGTTTTACATGTTGACGCTAGCGCTTCCTAAAATTTGTTCTGCGCCACTTGCATGCGGTGGAATCAAGGTCTACCATGCACGATCCAAGTCAAACGTAGTCACGTTTGCGTGTGCCGACCTTCACTCACTAACAGGCGGGCCACACGTTTCTCTCTCTTACGATTAATTTTTTCACTTCCTCTAGACGGTTCCGATGCCCACCCTCAATAATTATGCCCCCCCTTCCTTGTCTTCCACGCGGACGAGAACCGGCGGTGGCGGCGGTTCCTTGTAGATTCACCCCCCACTCGAACAACTGCCCCCATCCCTGATTCCATCCCCTCTCGAATCCATCCGCATCCTTATCACAACACCTCCATTAATCAACCGGATTCCAGACTCCATTTGCCGCTATGGGTAGAGCTTGGGGTAGCAGCAGGCTGAAGCGAAAGGCATGCTACAACGACGCAGATGGCCAGGGCAACCGCCACCGCGAGGATTGGGGATGGCTGAACCTCAGCACCGTGAACGTGCACAGGATCGCCTCGGGGTTGGACATCATATCTGTCGGTCGCCTCGCTCACTGCATCCCTAGCTACCGCTTCACAATGCGGGACACGGACGAACAACCGTTCGGCATGCCAGGCCTTCTTTACCCTGATAACAGCAAATGGCCAAATGACTGTGATGGCCACGTAAGTTCCAGTATCTAGCTTATTGGTTCAGTCATATCATTGATTCATATGTGTTGAACTCTCATCGGAATCCTATGTTCCTTTCGTCAAACGTGTTGTGTGCACGCGCGGTTTGAACAAATCGAACCATTTAAGACTATTATGTACAGCGGAAGCTCTGCTCGTACTTGATATTCTAGTATTTTCGTAGTGACACAGTCTTACTTTAGGTGATAGACGATTTGTCAATTTCGATTTGCAATGGAATGCCTGCTAGGTGATATTCCCCGAGCTGTTTAGGCGATATCTGAGGAGACACTCTGCTCCTACTCCATATATTGGTTATCTTCGTAGTGACACATGCACAATTTAGGCGATATCTGAGGAGACACTCGTATTTAGGCAATATTTTGTGTACTTTAATCTGAAGGTCCAGTTGTCAAATTGTATTTGCAATGGAATCCATGCTAGGTGATTGTACCAACTGACAACAAACTCTGCAGAATATTCATGCAAAACTGATGCTGCTGGATAAGTGGTCTGAATCAGTAGTGGTGAATATCAAGGAAGAAGAAGAGACGGAAATGGAAGATGACCAGAACTGGGTGGGTGGCAACGACGAGTGGCTGGTCCTTTTATCACAGGAAGGGAGTACTTGGACTCTAAAAAATGGCTACAAATCGTTGAGACTTATATTGCCATCTTTGGAGTGTGTCGGCATTACTGCATTCAACAATGCGTGGCCGCCGCCCATTTCCGAATTCTCTTATAGGTTCAACATGGCAGAACTTGACCTCCTGAAGGTACAACTCCCACATAGACCGCGAGAGGGGCATGGAAGACCTGGGAGTATGACCTCTTAGCGGTGTTCAATCACATTCATTAGATGCCCAGAAGACAAGGAATGGACAGTCTTGCGTGACGACTTCATGCGGCCAGAGAAGTATGTCGACACCGTCTTCACCTACGACTACTATTCGTACAAACCGCAACACATTTATGCGGTCACTGAACCTAGCGGTGACGTGCATGTTTGGGAGCCGTCCATTTGGGGTGAGTCATGGTGTCATATAGCATGTAAAATCCAATTCAAAATTCTGCTTACTGACTGTAAGTAACACGCAGGTACCCATGCAGCCCCGCGCATCATTCCAGCTCTAGTCATCAAAGATGTAGTAGCAGATGCTGAACTTGGGACATGGCGCTGGTTCCTGGCACCTCTCGGGGGCGACACGGAACAAGATGATGAACTCATGTGGATTCATATCAGGGGAGCACTAAACAGTGTTGGTGATACAATAGAACATAACACCACTTTCTTCATACCCATCGCTGCTGTGTCACGTTTTCTCGAGGTACGCATGCCCATCTAAAGACCCAGTAGAGCAAGTCTGGAGCAGAGTCGACAATCTGAAGGGACAATCTGTGTTTCTTGGGATCAACAACCCTTTCTTTGTCGGAGCACCTAGAGTTGTTGAACCTATAATTGCTCAGGCAGCCCTGGCTCCTGATGCTGCTGCTAGTGGTGGTGGTGGTGGTGGAGCTGACGAAGAACTAGCTGCTGCTGCTCCTAGTGAAGCTGACGAAATATTTGTTGATGCTGCTGTTGGTGAAGCTGACGAAATACTTGCTAATGCTGCTGCTGGTGAAGCTGACGAACTACATGCTGAGGCTGCTGCTGGTGAATCTGGTGAAATACCTGCTGAGGCTACTGCCGAAGTCCAGGAAGAACATGCTGGTGTTGTTGATGAGGTGCCAGTAGTTCTAGTGTTTATAGCAGACTGTGTGTTTGCTGCACACTCATGCGCCTATCATGTTGACACTCCAGATCCGACCTTGAGCCGAATCCATGTCGGGGGGAGGGGGCCTACAATTGGCTCATCAGTGGGGTCGTACGATTTGATGGAGAATGCCAGACAGCCAAACGCAGCATTCAGGTTCGTTCCGACGATACCACCAGCTCAAGGGACCTAGTGCTCATACTGGCATATCCGATGAACCATTTTTCTTTATCTTTATCATTAGTTACGCTTATCTGTGTAAAGACTAAGTTGTGCTTATTTGTGTAAGACTAAGTTAGGCCTAACTGCGTATTATTTAGTGAAGCCCAGCTTTTCTATCCACGCCCATAACAACAGAATTGCAGCATAGAACATACAAAGGTAATGTGCATACTAGGCATTTTTGCTCAGGATAACAACCACTTCAAGCAAATGATACATGGTGTACGCATTTGAACGCATCACTAGAATGTGCCACCTATTGATGATTGATGACATGGATCTAGCTTTTCTGCACGTATTTGCATTGAATTGCTCATTGATTTGTTCACATATTTTTTGGCAATGGCTGATGAACTCCACTCTCTTGGTAACTTGCTTCGTCAGCAAGCACTTGTTGATGCAATGCAAAGTACAGAACATGGTAGTCATCGTCATTCCATTTAGGTTCTCTATGTTTCGTCATCACGGAGCTACTAATTTCAAATAAAAATCTAGTAAACAACATATGTGTACATTGTTAGAGTATGCTACGGCCATGGTACATCCATGTATTTCTACAATCACAACAAGAAAACTTGATGCATTTTCACCTTGTTGGCGTTGTGCCGAACTGGGTGGATGTGGCTTTGGGGTTTGGAGAGGAAGGCGCCGTGGCTAGTGTGTGTGCAACCACGGTGATGGCAAGTTCGGATTCTGGAGGAGGCCAACAGGACCGAGAATGGTCGGCATGGTGACAGATCTCACCCGGGAATGAATTCCCGTCCTCGCGCCGTGCCATGGGTGTGGCCATGGTGAGGGCGAGCTCGGATTCGGGATGGGGAGGAGAACGGGGCTGAGCAGGTTCGTCCAAGTCCTAGCTCCGCGCCATGGCCGCGACCACAGATTGCCGCCCTGGAGGAAGAAGAAGACGCGTAAAGGATGCATGCGCCAACGCTGCAAGCCTACATGGCAGCCACGACGGCAATGACATAACAGCAAAAGCTTACAGGGGGGCCAACTTGACGGCTGTTAGCCTAATATTTCGTACTAAAACGTAAAGTTGAATTCATGCCGAAAATACCCTCTGAGTATTTGGCACGCCAACTTTGAGCAACGCAGCTGATTGTAAGCAACTTGGGTACCGCGTTGCCTGGGCTCCCCAACTTTTGGGCCACAAAATGATATTCTCCTCTATGAGGCCTGAGCGTGGGTAAAGCTTGCGTCCATGTGTGCTTGTTTGCTAGCCGATTGATGCCTCCAGCGCTCCCCCCTTCTCAAAAACCCAAGTCCATAACAATGGGCATTGACGAGTTAAACCCTTGTCAACAGTAGACTGTTTTCTCTCTACTTATACTACTATAGTGGAGCAGTTTTGAATTGGATCCATAGCACTAATCATGACCATTGGGTTGTTAGATCCAATGGTTCATAGACACTGGATTCGTGTTAAATATTACTCCATCCGCCAAAATGTAAGGCGCCTAAGGATTAGTCAAAAGTCAACATTTTTTATGTTTGACCATGATTATACAAAAAAATATAAAAATTTCGAATACTAAATTAATATCAATAGATTCACCATAAAGTATATTTTCTTAATATGTTCATTCCATATTGTAGATGTCGATATTTTTTTCTAAATATTTGGTCAAAGTTAGTAAGGTTTGACTTTTAACCAATCCTTAGGCGCCTTATATTTTGGGACGAACAAGGGAGTACAGACCTAGATGCTATAATGGAAAAGAAGATCCAACGGTTAGTAATGTTGTTTGGATTTGCCAGTCTTGATCAATGTTCAAAGTTAATCTCTACACTATATGTAGTGGTATGGTATATATTGTAAGAGATAAGTGACAAGATAAAGATAAGATAGAAGTACTGCGAATGGCCGATCTAATGGTAGGTCCCGTAAGAGCGATGTGCTTGAGAGTTATCATGGTCGGTGTAAGTACAAGTTACATCAAGAACCTCGTAAAAAATGAAAATTGCATCCAAGTCCATGCATTTTAGCATGAGGACCCTCACACTGAGCAATGAAGTACTGTGTGTTTTTAGGTTTGCACATACTAGCATTCATCGTGCTAAAGACTATCAATAGATCGAATGTTTCTCGATGCTAAGAATGGAAAAAAAGATCCAACAGTTAGCAATGTTCGGATTTGCCAGTCTTGATCCAACGGTTAATATGTTCAAAGTTAATCCCAACACTATGTAGTGGTATGGTATTGTAAGAGATATGAGACAAGATAAATGATAATATAAGAAGTACTACGAATGGACAATCTAATGGTAGGTCTCGTAAGAGCAAGGTGCTTGAGAGTTAACATGGTGGGTATAATTACAATTTACATCAAGGACCTCATAAAAAATGAAAATTGCATCGAAGTCCATGCATTTACCACAAGGACCCTGAAACCGAGTAACGAAGTACTGTGTTTTGAGGTTTACACATACTAGTGTTCATCATGCTAAATATTATCTATAGAATCTTTATAGATGCTAAGAATGGAAAAGAAGATCTAACGGTTACCAATGTTTGGATTTGCCAGCCTTGAGATCCAACGGTCAATGTTCAAAATAAGTTAATCCCTACACTATGTAGTGGTGGTATATATGGTATTGTAAGAGATCAGAGACAAGATAAAGATAAGAAGTATTGTGAATGGCCGATCAAATGGTAGGTCTCATAAGAGCGAGGTGCTCGAGTGGTCGGTGGAAGTACAAGTTACACCAAGGACCTCATAAAAAAATGAAAATTCCATCCAAGTCTGTGCATTTGGCACAAGGACCCTAAAACCGAGTAATAATGAAGTATTGTGTGTTTTGAGGTTTGCGCATAATAGTGTTCATTGTGCTAAAGACTATCAATAGAATCTTTCTAGATGCTAAGAATGGAAAAGAATATCTATCGGTTAGTAATGTTTGGATTTGCTTGTCTTGATCCAACGGTCAATGTTCAAAGTTAATCGGTTAGCAAAGTTTGACCTAATTTCATGAAACAATGAGCAAAGTTTGACCTAATTTCATTAAATAGTTAGGATGCAAAATCTTAGCAAGAAGATGAACCTAGCATCAAAACTCTCGGTGGTTTCTGATATATATTAATTGACCCTTCCCCCCGATGGGTACCTCCAAGAGCTTTTTCGTAAAACTTTCAAAGCAACCTAGAATTTACCTATAGTAATCCAAATTTTACCTAATTTTGATAAATCGACATAAAATCAGTCAAGCGGGTGAAGTTAGCTAGGAAATTTGAGAACTAATAAAACATGGGAAATCATAAGTGCATCGTGTTGGTCCACTATATATGTGTGAAAACTTTGCTTGTGGCTTTTAGATCCATAGTCTTTGGACTTTCTTTAGGGGAAAGAACAATCTAGTCATCACTCAAAAAATTAAGAATGTTCTTTCCTAACATAGTTGGAAACTCACACTACGGCATTATCTACTACAAGAAGATGCACCTTATATCTACCTCCGAAAAGACTTTTAAATCAAGAGGAATCTATTACACTTACTTGTAGCTAAAGTTTGGCCTAGTTTTGTTAAACTGGCAAGATGCAAAATCTTAGCAAGAGGTTGAATTTGTCGTCAAAAATCCTGTTGGATGGTTTCTCATATATTAATTGTGACCGCCCGATGGGTACCTTCAAAGCTTTTTCGTAAAAATTTCACAGTAACCTACAATTTGCTTATAGTAGTTCAAATTTGACCTAATTTTGATAAATTGACATAAGGTCATTCAAGTGGGCGAGGTTACGTAGCGAGTTTGAGAATTCATAAAACACAGGAAATCATAAGTACAATATGTTGGTCCACTATATATATATGTGTGTGAAAACTTGGCTTTTGGCATTTAGATCGATATTCTTCGAATTTCCTTTACGAGAGAGAATAATCTTGACATCACTCAGAAAATTGAGAATGATCTTTCCTGATAATTGGAAACTCACACAGATGACATTGTTTACTACAAGAAGATGCACCCATCTACCTCCGAAAAGACATTTAATTCAAGAGCAATCTATCGCCCTTACATGTAGCTCAATTCTGACTTAATTTTGTTAAATTGTCAAGATACAAAATCTTAGAAAGAAGTTAAACCTATCATCAATGCTCATAGTGGTTTCTGATATATTAATTCACCCCCTCCCCCGAAGGGTACCTCCAAAAGCTTTTTCATGAAACTTTCAAAGCAACCTACAATTTACTTGTAAATCAAATTTGACCTAATATAATTTCGATAAATCGGGATAAAGTCATTCAAGTTGGCAGAGTTAGATAGGAAGTTTGAAATCACATAAAACATAGGTATCGTTAGTAGAAAATGTCGGTCCACTATATATATGTTTGAAAACCTAGATTGTGGAATTCAGGTCCGTATTCTTCGGACTTTCTTGACAAAAATAACAACCTCGCTTGTCATCTCTCAGAAAATTGAGAATTGAATGTTCTTTCCTGATAGTTCGAAACTCACACCGACAACATTGTTTACTGTATATTGATTTTTTTTAATGAGTATACTATTTAATCCTGTATATAGTTGGTCAAAGTTTGTAATGGTTGACTTTGACTAAACGTAATATGATGAGTAATGCACCCTCCATTTAGAAATATAAGATGTTTTAGCTTTGTGAATTGAATGTATATATACGTCTTTTAGTGTATGGGTTCTTAGAGGTTCAGAGTGAACCTATACACTAAAAGGCGTCTAGATACATTTATTTCACAAAGCTAAAAGGTCTTATATTTCTGAACAAAGGGAGTATTAAATAAATGGAGTATAGGATAAGATTAGGAAAACAACAATTTTTTAGAACCCTCACAAGCTTTTTCTTAGCATCACAGATCTGAATATTACATTGACACTGATGATTAACCAAACTGCAAATAGAGCAAACTCAAACACATACGGAGTAGTAGTACAACTTGATGACTTCTAGGGGGACTCCATGGTCTTCTCAGGCGACTTGGCAGCATCCTCCGCGGGTAACTTGGTTGCGTCCTCCGCGGTACCATCACCAAGCAGGGACTCGTGGATGCTAGGCAGCACGCCGCTATGCGCGATGGTAACACCGGCCAACAGCTTGCTGATTTCCTCGTTGCGCATGACGCCGAGCATCACGTGCCTCCGGATGATGCAGATCTTCTTGTTGTTCTTCACGGCTTGCCCGACGAGCTCCAACACCTCGGCGGTGAGGTACTCGAGAACGACCGTGAGGTAGACGGGAGCCCCGAAGCGTATGCGCTGGGAGTACCGACCCTCCTTGAGGTAGCGCCCGATCTAGCCGACGGGGAAATGCAGCCCAGCCTTGACAGACCTCGACACCTGCTTCTTCCTGCGGCTACCTGGTGCGAGACTACAACTTGGAGTGGCCAGAGCAGGATTCGGAAGCTGGCGACATGTCTTCTTTCTCTCCACGGCCTTTGTCGATGCCACCTGGGTCTTCTTCTTCCCATGAGGAACTCCGGTATTCAGAGCCATAGCTGCAAAGTGTAAGAGGAAGAAAGGTTAATTGTGGAGGGCCGGTGAAGGTGCCCAGATCCCTTGTATTAAAACTATAACAGCACCGTCTTTACTGTTTTACAAGTATGAATTTTTAATAGGAGTACTACTAAAAGGCTGTGTGCATGTTTCCTTATTTTCTTTCACTTTTTTGAAACATCGTCAGATGTGTCAGCATGAAAATTCATACAAAGAAGTTGTATCTTTCAAAACAATAGTCAGTTTTCAGTATGATTGCGTGGGTACAATAATTAGTACTATATGAATTTCTAACAAATTTACAAGTAATCTATCACGCACTTGTAGTTCAAAATTTACCTACTTTGGTTTTATTGACAAAATGTCATTTAATTATGCGAAATTAGCTAGAAGGCCTGAAAATTCATGAAACTTGTTAACCATGAAACATACTCTATTTTGTGTGAAATTTAGTGTGTTGTGGCATTAGGAGCCATACTCTTTGCCTTTTCTTTAAAAAATAATTATATGTGGCACTTCTAAAATAATTTAATAAAATTCTATACATAAAAGTTGAAAAGTCTAATTAACAACATTAGTATGCCATGCCAAGATGCACCCCGTCTATCCAAAATGGACACGACCTTTGTCATTATTTAACTTGAAACCCAAGTATATGTTAACACATCACTGGTCATATTGTGAAGAAGTATTTTTAAACCTTGTCAAAATTCATGTCTATCATTTACGGAAGAGGACACCATACATTAGTGCTTAACATTTTTATTGTTTTCTTTACTTTTCTTTAATTTATCCCAATAAATGGGACGAGTGATGCAAATATGACATTGGCATTGGTAACTTGTCTTAAAATATGAACAATGTTCATACATGGTTATGACCATATTGTGTAGCAAGTTTTTCGAAAGTTGTCCAAATCCATGTTTGTAGTTTTCATCCAGACAAGCACAAATATAAGAGGACACCATTTAAGTTTCAACTATGTATCATTACCACCCCCCTCACGCAAAAAAAATGATGTATCATGACACACATTGAAATAAGTATTTTCATATAGTACTAACATGCGGTGGAAATTATATATATTTTGCTAGAATACAGTGGGTGCACTCTAAGCCAAATTATCTAGACGTACTTAATTACTAAAAACAATTCCTATCACTTGGAAATTAAAAAGCATTTTCCTAAAAATCAGAACTCTCGTTGACAGCATTATTTACCAAAGCCAAGATGCTTCGCACTGCCCGCCTCTTCTCTAGACGCCATTTAATTTTGCACGCAGGCATGCTTCTTTGGTGGGGGCGGGAAGAGACCTCCTCGTTGTCGTCCTCGGCCTCCTCCCCGTCATCATACTCGGCCTCCTCCCTATCGTCGTCTTCGGCCTCCTCCTCAAGGTCGACCTCAGACTCCTCCTCTTCCTTAGTCTCATCTTCCGTCTTCTCAGAGTCGCTCGGTGTTGGTGGTGGTGTCCCTTCAAAAAAGCACTGCCAGTGGCTATCTTCTTCATCAGAGGAGTCAGACAGCGGTGGCAGCCATGGCCCGTCGACTGATTCTGGGCTTCCAGGTGGAGTTTCGGGGCCTTTCCCATTTGTTAGGTCAATCGACGTGTTCTAGAGAGAGTTGTCATACGACATTTTGGAAGGAAATAGAGAGAGATCGAGTTCTAAGCAACGGTGGGTTAGGTGTTTTGGGTGAAAGTAGGGTTGCGTACTGTTGCAATTTATAATGTATATTTATAGTCGTGCTTGTGTTAATATCCTGAAAACTATCCCAAAATATCATAAATAGATTGTAGCAGACTCGTCCCGTCAACAAAAAAAAGGATTATACCAGACTTGTCGGTTCTTGATTTTTCTCAGCCCAGAGAATTCAGGAGGCGCCCTGCTTTATCCAAAAATAAAGAGAATCATGTAGATCTTGTTTAATTACTCGGTGTCTTACTTCCTCTGTTAAAAATTAAGTGTCTATAGTAGTACATACTTATCTAGCTACAGTACTAGTAGTATACGTATACTCTTCACAAAGTTGCGTCACCGAACTTGATTGATGGTGGTATGGTGTGGGCCTCATATTTTTCTGCACCACTGCATCTCAGACTAGAAGTATAATCATTGCGTGAAAGCTTACACGGGAAGCAAGGATAAATGGAGAGGATAGTGCATGGATGGTGAGAGGGGGCGAAGCAGAGAGAAAATCTACTATGTAGTAGTATGTGTACTAGTACCACGTGTCATGATCCATCGTAATATGTAAACTTTTAGCCGAAGTTAGATAGGAACTATGATCAACTATAGTATGTGTGAAACCATTGGCTTGTGGCATTTGGAACCATATTATTTCGACTTTCTTCACAAAAAAACATCACCGTCCTCACTGGGAAAATTGAAATTCTTTTTTTCCTAATTGTTGGAAAATCCCACATGCAACAATGCTTACTATGCCAAGATGCATACATCTACCAAACTATCATGGGAACTCTATCAAATTGTAAACTATGATGTCAATATGGCCTTGATGACCTTGGTCGTTTGGGTTAAAATAAACCTGATAGTGTCTATACACATGGTAGGATAATATTGTGAAGCTATTTTTCCAAAACTTATCTAATCCCATGATTACAGTTTTCATGGCACGTGGTGCACAAGACATGATAGGAAATCATGAGTAAAACTTTTGTTTTTTTGTTTATTCAATGTGATCAATGTTCAAAACGGGGTCAAAATTGCCTTCCCTCCCAATGTTTGGCCGATCTTTTGGATAACCTTCCCTCCTAATGTTTGGGAAGCAAGTGAAAATTTTGAAAACTAGAAAACTTTGAATATTTGTGCCACCAAGCACCAAAGTGGTTTCCTTTCTATGCACTCCTCGTCCCTACTCCACACCAACACACGGCTACCGAACACACCAGAGACACAGAGCCGCCGTACCAAGGCACACATGCGCAGTGCCACGCTGTGGACTAGGGGAGAGAGATCAGCTAGACCGATGCGCGAGGGGAAATGGGAGGAGAGATGGAGCATAGGGAAGGAGAGACAAAACACACGATTTGTTTTACGTGTATAGGTCCTGAAATTTACTACTAGTAGAGTGTACACTATAAGGCCGCAAGAGTACCTTGTGTCAGAAACCCATCATAACTTTGCTCTGACTTGGAACCGCCTTCAACTTCTCTTCGTTGCTGCCCTCTTCCCCTGCCAACGTTTTATTGTCTTAGCATGTACAGCACGTGGACAAAGGTGACCATATGTCTAAGCAAAGAAATATACTACTCCCACGTTTTGTAAAAAAGCACACCTTAATAAGGCTCAGATAGTAAATGTATGACATATCATCACTATATAAAATTATAATTGGTAAAGCACAAAAAATTATAAATTTGATCAACATCCATAAAGTATGGGTGTATATTTGGTCCTTGTACTTTGTATCATCATGTGTAGAAGTCAAATATTATTAGCTACCTAACACTTGAAATTTTTGGTAACATGGTCTAGAGAAACGAGGGAGAAGATTCTAGTATGATCGAGAAGTGTGTTTTGAGAGGTTTATGCATAGTGCATAAATTGTGTTCAAGACTATCAATAGAATCTTCTAGATGCTAGAATGGAAAATAAGATCCAACGGCTAGAAATGCTGGGATTCGCAAGTCTTGATCCAATGGTCAACATTCAAAGTTATTCGTACACTATATAGTGGTTTGTAATAAAGACTATCAATAGAATCTTCAAGATGCTAGAATGGAAAAGAAGATCCAGCGATTGGAAATGTTGGGATTCGCGAGTCTTGATCCAACGGTCAATATTCAAAGTTGTTTGTACACTATATAGTGGCAAGATCATGTAGAAGTCAACGATTATTAGCTACTAGTAAGTTGCATGTGAGACTCAGATAATAGACGTATGACATATCATCACTACATACAATTATAATTGGTAAAGCACAAAAAATTATAAATTTGATCAACATTTATAAAGTATGGGTGTACATTTGGTCCTTGTAGTTTGTATCATGATGTAGAAGTCAAAGATTATTAGCTACCTAACACATAATTTTTTTGATAACATGGTCTAGAGAAACAAGGGAGAAGCTTCTAGTATGATGGAGAAGTGTGTTTTGAGGTTTGTGCATAGGATTAATTGTGATGAAGACTATCAATAGAATCTTCTAGATGCTAGAATGGAAAAGAAGATCCAACAGCAGGAAATGTTCAAATGCATGAGTCTTGATCCAGCGGTAAATATTCAAAGCTATTCGTACACTATATAGTCATAAGATAAGATATGTCTATCTCTACTACTATAGTGGAGCAGTTTTGAATTGGATCCATAGCACCAATCCTGTCCGTTGGGTTGTTGGATCCAATGGTTCAGAGAAGCTAGATTCGTGTTGAATAGTACCTAGAGCAAACTCCACCATGCATGTTCTAGAACCATCATGTCACCACCCCCAAAATTTCATAGCACAGTAGATTGTATGCTCTCTACTTATACTACTATAGTGGAGCAGTTTTGAATTGGATCCATAGCACTAATCATGATCGTTGGGCTGCTAGATCCAATGGTTCAGAGCAACTGGATTCGGGTTGAATAGTACTCCCTCCGCCAAAATATAAGGAGCCTAAGGATTAGTCAAAAGTCAACATTTCTTAAGTATGACCATGATTATACAAAAAATAAAAATTTAGAATACTAAATAATATCGATAGATTCACCATAAAGTATATTTTCTTAATATGTCCATTCAATATTGTAGATGTAGATATTTTTTTCTAAATATTTGGTCAAAGTTAGTAAGGTTTGACTTTTGACCAATCCTTAGGCGCCTTATATTCTGGGACGGAGCGAGGGAGTACAGACCGAGAGCAAACTCCACCATGTTCTTGAACCATCATCTCACCACCCCCAAAATGCATAAATTAAGTCTATTAATAATAACTATCTACACATATTGAGAATACAACCTACTGTGCTTTGAAATTTTGGGTTTGGTGACATGATGGTTCTAGAACATGGTGGAGTTTGCTCTAGGTACTATTCAACATGATTCCAGCTGCTCTGAACCATTGGACCTAACATCCCACGGTCAAGATTGGTGCTATATATGGATCTAATTCAAAACTGCTTCATTATAGTAGTAGATATATAGATAAAAAAGCACACCTTAATAAGGCCATTATGTGGCATCTGCTAAGGTTCACCTTATACATAGTGGAAACTATAAAGTATCTTTAAGACTAAGGTGCACCTCAAGCTTTTGTGTTGGCCATAGAGAATAAAAAAACCATTTCCCCTCTCTCCTTATTTCATGTGATCATTTTCAAAAGGGGTTCAAAATTTTCAAGAGGCAAAATCTTAGTAGCTAGATGTCGAACAGTCTCAACTGATATTAATTGACCACTCGATGGTACCCCCAAAAGCTTTTTACATAAAACTTTCAAACCAAGCTACAATTTGTTGCTTGTAGTTCAAATTTGACCTTTTATTTCGATACATCGACATAAAGTCATTCAACAAGTGGACGGGGTTAGCTAGGAACCTTGAAAACTCATAAAACATGGGAATCGTAAGTAAAACACATTGGTCCACCTAGCTTATATGTCTAGAAGCTTGGCTTATGGCATTGAGATCCATATTCTTTGGAGTTTCTTTACGGAAAAGAATCATCTCGTCATCACTCAGAAAACTGAGAATTTTCTTTCCTGATTGTTGGAAACTCATAGCGACGACATTGTTTACTACAAGAAGATGCACACATCTACCTCTAAAAATAAAATTAATTCAAGAGCAATCTATCACACTTACTTGTAGCTAAAGTTTGACTTAATTTCGTTAAATTGACAAGTCACCAAAGTGCGTGAAGTTAGCTAGGAATCCTAGTACTAAAAACTTGGGTATTACGTATAAGAAACCGTGGTCTAGTTTGTGTGATAATTGGGACGGTTGCATTTTCTTTTAACCTTGGTAGGTCTCGTAGGAGCGAGGTGCTTGAAAGTTAACACAGTCGGTGGAAGTACGTACAAGTTACATCAAGGACCTCATAAATAATGAAAATTACATCCAAGTCCATGCATCCATTTCGCAAAGGTCCCTAAAACTGAGCAATGAAGTACTATGTTTTGAGGTTTGCACATACTAGCGTTCATTGTGCTAAAGACTATCAGTAGAATCTTTCTAGATGCTAAGAATGGAAAAGAAGATCCAACAGTTAGCAATGCTTTTTGGATTTGACAGTCTTGATCCAACCGTTAATGTTGAAAGTTAGTATCTTCACTATATGTAGTGGTATGGTATTGTAAGAGATAAGAGACAAGATAAAGATAAGATAAGAAGTACTGTGAATGGCCGATCTAATGGTAGGTCTCGTAAGAGGGAGGTGTTTGAGAGTTAACACGGTCGGTGGAAGTACAAGTTACATTAAGGACCTCATAAAAAATGAAAATTGCATCTAACAAGTCCGTGTATTTAGCACAAGGATCCTTAAACCGAGTAATGAAGTACTATGTGTTTTGAGGTTTATGCATACTAGTGTTCATCGTTCTAAAGACTATCAGTAGAATCTTTCTAGATGCTAAGAATGGAAAAGAAGATACAACGGTTAGCAATGTTTGGATTTGCTAGTCTTGATCCAACGGTCAATTTTCAAATAATTTAATCCCTACACTATGTAGTGGTGGTATGCATGGTATTGTAAGAGATAAGAGACAAAGATAAATGTAATATAAGAAGTACCGCGAATGGCCGATCTAATGGTAGGTCTCGTAGGAAGCGAGGTGCTTTGAGAGTTAACACGGTGAGTAGAATTACAATTTACATCAAGGACCTCATAAAAAATGAAAATTGCATCCAAGTCCATGCATTTAGCACAAGGACGACCCTGAAACTAAGCAATGAAGTGTGTGTTTTGAGCTAGAGGTTTATGTATACTAGTGGTCATCATGCTAAAGACTAGTAGTAGAATCTTTCTAGATGCTAAGAATGGAAAAGAAGATCCAACAGTTAGCAATGTTTGGATTTTCCAGTCTTGATCTAATGGTCAATGTTCAAAGTTAATCCGTACACTATATGTAGTGTGTGGTATGGTACGGTATTGTAAGAGATAGGACAAGATAAAGATACGATAATAAGAAGTACTACGAATGGCCGATCTAATGGTTGGTCTAGTAGGTGCGATGTTCTTGAGAGTGAACATGGTCGGTGGAAGTACAAGTTACATAAGGACCACATAAAAAATGAAAATTGCATCCAAGTCCATGATTGAGCACAAGGACCCTAAAACTAAGCAATGAAGTGTGTGTTTTGAGGTTTGCGCATACTAGCATTCATCGTTCTCATCAAGACTATTAGTAGAATCTTTTTAGATGCTAGGAATGGAAAAGAAGATCCAACAGTTAGCAAAATGTTTGGATTTGCGAGTCTTGATCCAACTTGTCATTAAAACTCTCTTTGGATGGTTTCTCATATATTAATTGTGACCCTCGATGGGTACCTCCAAAAGCTTTTTCGTAGAACTTTCACAGTAACCTCAAATTTACTTATACTAGTTCAAATCTGACCTATTTTTGATAAGTCAACATAAAGTCATTCAAGTGGGTGGAGTTAGGTAGGAAGTTTTGAATTGGATCCAATCGTGGCCATTGGGCTGTTAGATCCAATGGTTCAGAGTAGTTGGATTCGTGTTTAACAATATCTAGAGCAAACTCCACCATGTTCTAGATAGTTATTATTAATATACTTCATGTATGCCTTTTTCTCTAACAAGACTATTGGTTAATAACAACTTAATGTTCGTTACATCACATTTCATATAATATATACGAGTGTGGCACGTGCCTGTGTGTGTGTTTGTGTCCGCGCGTGTGTGTGTGTGTGTGTGTGTGTGTGCGTGTGAAAACTTTGGCTTGTGGCATTTATTTAGATCAATATTCTTCGGACTTCCTTTACATGAGAGAATGATCATGACATCACTCGGAAAACTGAGAATGTCCTTTCCTGATAGTTGGAAACTCACACCGATGACATTGTTTACAACAAGAAGATGCACCCATCTACCTCTAAAAAGACATTTAATTCAAGAGCAGTCTATCATGCTTACCTGTAGCTCAAGTCTAACTTAATTTCATTAAATTGATGCCAAATCTTAGCAAGAAGTTGAACCATACCTATATATCATCAAAACTCTTGGTGGTTTCCCATATAATAATTCACCCCTCCCCCAATATATATGGGTACCTCCAAGAGAGATCTTTCGTCAAACTTTCAAAGCAACCTACAATTTACTTGTCGCAGTTCAATTTGTACGTAATAATTTCAATAAATCGACATCAAATCAATCAAGTGGGAAAAGTTATCTAGGAAGTTTGAGAACTCATAAAACCTGGGAAATCGTAAGTACAACATGTTGGTCCACAATATATGTCTTAAAACTTGCCTCGTGTGTCATTCAGATCCATATTCTTCAAACATGCTTTACGGGAAAGAACAATCTTTCCATGACTCTTGGAAAATTGAGAATGTTCTTTCCTGAGATAGTAGGAAACTCATAGTGATGGAATTGTTTACTACAACAAGATGCACCTATAGACCTCCTAAAAGACATTTAATGCAAGAGCAATCTATATCGTGCTTACTTGTAGCTCAAGTTTGACCTAATTTCGTTAAATTGTCAAGATGCAAAATCTATCTTAGCAAGAGGTTAAATCTATTGTCAAAACTCTTGGTGTTTTGTGATATATTAATTGAACCCTCGATGGGTACCTCCAAAAGCCTTTTGGAAAAACTTTCAAAGAAACCTACAATTTTCTTAGACACGAGGCTAGTAAATTTCTAAGCTACGTATAGTAAGGGAGTGTGCAGTGTCTAGAAGTAGCTATGAAAATTAGTTTTGGTCCTACGTTTAGAACTGAAGTGGGTCCACACAACCATGCTAAAAAGAAAAACAGACTATTATCCACTGAATAGTGGGCCCTCCCAATTGATTCTCTTAGACATAAGTCTAGCACTAGAATCACCTTGAAGAATCTTTTGGTTAGCACTACCCACTCCACCGTTAAGATATATGTTTAAGACTGGACACCGTGCTTGCTTTGATGTCTGGGGCCAATGGGCTCACTACCGTGGGGCCCCATTGTTACTAGTGGTCTAGTTATATCCTATAGCAGCCAATGAATGTTAGCTCTGACTCCTCTAGCTATTCCTTCTCGATGAAGCCTCAACGCTCAGCTTTGAAGGATGGTTACGAGGGAAGTAGGTGCCTATGGTGACTTCGTCAAGCTCAAGCCCCCCACCGTACAGTCGGAAGACACAATCTTTTGGAGGTGCTCATAGGGGTAGGATGTGCGTTCATGCGTTCATAGGGGTGAGTGTGTGTATGCATTTGTGACTATGTGCATTTTGTAGAGGATTTTCGCAAAAATGTGAGAGATGGGCCTTCCGTTTGTATTAAGTATTGCTCGGTTTTCCCAAAGTAATTGTAATGGTCACTGGTGCCTAGGGTCAATGGACTCACTACCGAGGGCCACATTATTAGTGGTTCAATTACATCCCATAGCATCCAACGAATATGAGCTCCAACTCCCTAGCACTTCCTTTGCCATGAAGCCTCGGCGCTCGACTTTGAAGGATGGTTATGAGGGTAGTGAGAGGCGACGTTCCCGTCAATATATAGCGAGGTTCCTATGGTGACTTCATCAAGCTCAAGCCCCGCGGGATCAGTGTCAAGATCCAGTCTTTCTGAAGTGATCATAGGTGTAGGCTGTGCGTACCTGCATTCATAGGGGTGTGTGTGTGTACACATTTGTGAGCGTCTCCATTTTGTAATGGGTTTTCGCAAAAAGAGAGGGGGGCCTTTGGTTTATTTATTGAGTTTTGATCTGTTTTCCAAAAGTACTCCATGTAATGCAAGTCAAACTAGGTGAGTGGATGATTGGGGGCCCACGGGCTCTCTAGCGCGGGCCCCAGTTATCAGTGGACGAGTTAAATCCAATACGGAGTAGTAGCCAGCGAATGTGAGGAGCGTCTCCCCTACCTCTTCCTTCTCCATGAAGCCTCTGCGCTAGGCTTTGAAGGCGCGCTCTTTTTTGAGCAATGTCGGCGGATTCTGTCATGGTGGTCCGGCGAACAATGGGGGATCTTGATGCGCAAGGCGGCCGAGTTAGGGTAAGTACGCCAGAGTTCACGGTCTCAGTTTATTTTCTCGAATTCAGCTTATGGGTTCTCTCCTTTTGAGGTTTTTCTCTATTCTGTCTGTCTTGATCGATGATGTTTACTGGGATCAGATGCCGGCATGGATGGTAGATGCGGAGTGGTACGTCATTGTTACTGATGCGGATCTCTGGCTCTGGTGCGACTGCGCCCCATCGCCGCGTCGCGTTCGAGGGAGCGAACTTTGGCCGCAGGTTCTTGGGTTGCAACAATGAATGTGAGCGTTGCATGTTCGTCCACTGGGTAGATTTACCGCACTCACTTTCGTTGCAGCGCGTGATGATCTCGCTATGGTTACAGCTCGAGATCCGTGATGACCTCGAAGAGGAGGAGCAGGAGCGCCATCAGATGCATGCCGAGGAGATGGCTACAGAGTTAACGGATGTCTCCAACTCACTACACTCAGTCGTAAATAAGATAGACACTCTTAGATTTGGGTAATTAGATCTAGACATTAGGTTCTTAACCAAGTATGGTCTGCAATCTAGATATTTAGCATGCTCATGATGCTTTTGGTGGCTGGCTATAGATTCCACTAATAATTAAGTAATACCCTTTTGTTTACTAGTACTCACCATCTCATAGTACTGCCACGTTAAATTACACTAGGTTAATTAATATGGTAGTAGTTTACAGTCTGCTTACAGCCCTTCTGGAGTTTGTGGTTACTACTAATTGATCTGGTTTATGTGTTACTGGTATCTCTATCCATATACGAGTATCGCTACATTTTTTGCACATTTGTGCACCTCCCCCATCGCGCACCTTCTTTACCCAGCATCGTCCACCTTTCCATCACATCAGTGCAATCTCCGGTGAGTCCGCAACCATCTGGATGGTTGTTTAGGTGATTGCTATTTGAAATAGTAGATCTATATGCCACATTAGGAATCTGGGATCACCATGGATGTATCCATGGAATTAGTTATAAGGTTCACTGAAAATAGGTAAGTATATGCTGCCAAGAAGAGTCTTTTGAGGATGGGAAGCTTGCCCTTGGCTTTATTTCACAGAATGGTCCTCTGCTGAACAATCCAAATGTAATTTGCTACATATCATTCATAAAGAGATTGTTAACTAGTGTCCTGCATTGTTGAGTTCTTTAAATTATATTATTTGTTAAAGGGAAACACGCCCAATCCTTGGCATCAGATTAATGCACGTATCCTTCTTTGCATTGCGAAGTTGATGTGTTCTTTCCTAAAATTTACTTGTCTTGCTGCATTTCATTTAGCATCATGCGCATGTCCCACCCGTGGAGGAGGCATTATCGAGTGACAAGTATTTTTATGTATCTAGCTACTTTGCTGGAATTTCAGTAACCTATGCTTTGTCCCTGAAAACATTTTTTCGATAAAGAGCGCTTTATTACTTAAAATGTCCCCTAAAATATACTGATCATTTTTGTTGCATCATGATTTGTAGAAACAAAGTCATTTTGATCTGTTGCCACTTATTAGTAAGGCCAGGACTGCTCATGTGCCAGCTTAGAAGGCAAACCCTGAAGTACGGCCCTTTTCATGTCGGTTCTGTTTCCCATGTTTGGGAAATATGCCTTGATGGTTCTTTGCCATTTGCGGTACCACTGTGGAGCTTGCACGATGTGTGCAGCTAAATTTGGATTATGAAACGAGAATTTGGTTTATTTTTTTGAAATGAGAATCTGGTTTAATTTTGGATTTGTTATCTGCAGTTTCCACCTTACTCATATTGCTCATGATGCACGTCATGGTGCTGGTCACTACAAGGATTTGACAATTGCCCGTCGCCGAGAGAAATACAAAGCTCATAGACACATGATTTCGTGCCTTCAAGAGAAAGTGAAACACCAGGACGAACAGATTAGGCGCCTGAAGGAAGAAGTGTCCACATCCTCTAAGCGGATAGTTGATTTGACTGTAGGATGGAATACATCAATTTCAGTTGCTCATGATGCTGTTGTTGATTTTCAAAAGTTCATGGCTAACAACTTAGTCCCTGAGTTGCCTGATATGGATGGCGACGAGCCGATTGGTCAGGTGTACGACCGGATCTTGGAATAGGTGGGAATGCGAGCTGACAATCTTTTCAATTCGGCTCTAGAAGCAGATGAGACCCTGACAGAAATTCGAGATTCTCCATGCCCATGTAGTCCTGATCTTGCAAAAGGTGAGGAAATATGTAAACCATATTGACCGCTCTACTTTCATTTTTGAAGGATTTGGGTCTCTTGTGAGGATAACTATTTGTTAAGTCAGGTACTATAACTGTTTTTTTGCTCTGCTAGTGTGTGGTGTCCACGAATCTATATATTTGATGTACTATTATGACATATATATTGGACCTGTATTTATGTGACTATAGTTGGCAACAACAGCATCTTATTTGAACTTGCGGTGGTTTTTATCTTTCAATTTTTTTCCTTCTGAGATCTATTAATGGTGATGTTAATGCCAGTTGCGAGTGATTTTTTAACATGTTTCTGGTAGTAAACCAAACCTTGTAGTTGTAGATTATGCAATTTCAGGTCGATGTTTGAACTCTAGATCTTGATGTCATAGAAAGGGCAGGATTCTACCACCTGGAATATTTTACCCAGCAATTGATTGTACCACACGAATAAGTGCACAAACTTGATGTCTGTAGGCGGGAAATTAAGCAACGCAAGTGCACAAACTTGTATCAGTCGTGTGGTTACTACTATTAATACAGTCGTGGTTTCCCCTAAAAAAAAGGGAGGGTTCACAAAAAAATAAAAAAAATAGTGGGGTGAAAGTTAGTTTCGAGTTCGAGTTAGCTCAGTCATGTGCCCCTCGACCCCATCGTCGGCTACTCCACTTGGCCGCCCTCCCTCGACCGGACCATCCCCGTGGCTCCACCATTGAACACCACCGCACCGCCGTTTGCTGGTATGTACGTCCCCAACCTCCAGCCATTACGGGCTTTCTGAAGGATAGAATGCATTTATTTTTGGGTATTGCAAGCTAAATAAGCTCGTGGCATTTACAGGAAATGGAATCAGCATTAGCGGATGCATTTTCTGCGTCGACGGATGCTTATAAAGCAGAGGTGGATGCTGAAGCAGCACTAGCGGATACATGTGAAGCGACTACGGAGGCCGATGCTTGTACCACATCGGAGTCTTGG
This sequence comes from Avena eriantha, assembly GCA_910589775.1. Lineage (NCBI taxonomy): Eukaryota > Viridiplantae > Streptophyta > Magnoliopsida > Poales > Poaceae > Avena > Avena eriantha. The sequence goes on from OU342744.1 coordinate 269,326,467, forward strand.
GCAGTGGTGAATGATGCTTGGAAAGCGGTGGAGGCGCAGTCGAAATCCTCTTCGACTGCTGCTGGAACAAATTCGGCTATGTTGGTTGTCACTACCAAAGCGACGGCTGTGTGGGATGCTAGGAATGCGTCAGCTCGTGGTCGTGCTTATTCAGCGTCAACGGTTGTGGCTCGTCATTCGTCGGTGGCGCCTGCTCCATCTGCTCAGAACTTGTCGACCCCATTGTAAGTTCTGCGTTGGATTTTATCTCCCTGACTTCCTCCCTCTTTTCTGTATTCTGCTCCAGGATTTTTTTTGGACGTAGTGGATATAAGTTTAAACTAGTAGTACTGGGAACATAAAAATCTATTTATCACAAACTAGTAATCCAAATGGGATGAAACTTTCACATGATTCAAACCTAGGCACTGATGATTTACTGATTTTTTGTCAATTTTTTCGAATAGTTTTACTTTTTAGTTCAAAATCCGAACTACTGTCATACGTTTGATCTAAAATGGAAGGTGGATCCTAGGGCAAGTCACCATGAGACTTGGTTTCACCAAGTCACTGAAGCTGCGTCCGTTTTTCTCCTCTTCTTTATGATAAAACCAGAAAATTCAGGTGGGGGCCTTTTTGTCCTCCCCGGTGACCTAAAAAAAGGTCTTCATTCCCTTTGCCCAGTTTCGACATGCTGAAGCATTTTGTGGTGCTTTCGTACTACTCTGGTTGATTCCTTGTGTTGTTTAGGTTATTTTGTTGACAGACTCTGCTTTTTAGGTAGTTTTTCAGATGGGTGCGGTGTAGGAAATTTAGATGATAAATTTTCCTGTCAAAATGTATGATGCATTGTGGTGTTTACCTAATTCTTTTTTAGGGTTGTGCATTGTGCAGTTTACTTAATTCTGATGATGCACTTCTGCTATTTGCATCATCCTACCAGCTTCGGTGGAAGAACATATGCAACAATCAATGACTTGCCAAACGATGTATTTGGTCAGATTCTTGCCAGGCTTCCTCCGCACCCATCCTGCATACTAAGGGCATCAGTCGCCCACAAATGTTGGATGGAATTCATGGGAAGCAACAATTTCAACAGTCTAACCCTGTCACACAACAGAGGAATGCCGTTACTTGGGTTTTTCACCAATAGCTCTGAGGACGCTCGATTCTTAACAGATCAAAATCTTGACCAATCCATCTTCCACAAGCTGAACAGGCTAGTGGAAGTACATAAAACCTACAAACCATATGTACTCGAATGTCACAATGGTAGGGTGCTACTTCATTATCCGCAAGGGTCTAACATGATAAAGGCCTAGGATCGAATCAGTGGAAGTGAAACAGTGATACCAGAACCACCAATTTGGCGGAGACATGAGTATGATAGCGGCACAATTCTCTATTCGAGAAATCATGGGCAATTGTCTTCACACCGTTGCAACAATTTCTGGGTTGTTTGGATAGTAACCAAGCACTGGTGCAGAGGTACTCATCAGAGTTAGGAAAATGGGAGGATTTGATTGAACCTACTGAGATGTTGGCTAAGATTGATCGCATGTCGTCAACTCTCATAGGGGACATTTTGTACTGGCCAACAATGAACTCTAGATATATAATTGCCTTCGATAACGTGACAACAAAACTGTGTTATATTGAGTGTCCCCATGAGACACATGATATTTCTAGACGCAATTTTGTCATCGATAAGGGGCATAATGGAGATGTTGCCCTTGCGGTTATGAGAGACTTTAGATTAAACACGTGGTCCAGTGCAAGATCATCAATAGGCAAATGGGAAGCTTGGGTGCCTCATATAAATGTTGAGTTGGATACTCTCCTTGGCCTTGATAAATCATGGGCATATGGTGGGAAAGATGTAGTAAGTTTACTCTGCGCATTTGAGGATGGAGAAATGGTGGTTATATGGGCGAAGGAGGGAGTATTCGAATTAAATCTCAGCAGCATGAAGTCTAAGAAGTTCAGATCTCGTAAACATTGGTGTCTTTACATCCCTACATTATGACACCTGGTTAGTGCGGTCATTCATGTGCAACCCGTGCATTTTGTACACCTATGATTTTGCTGATCATTTTGTTCATTTCCTTCAGCAACCGATGTGATTCGGAGTGCTAAACCAAAGAAACGAAAAGGAAGTCCTGTCAGCAACACAGCTGATTCATACTGCAATATCAAGGAGATGAAAATAACACTCGGATGAACAAGCAAGGATTGTTTGGGAAATCATGTGTTTGCCCAGGTTGTGTTATTTGGAGCTGCAGTCTGATATTTGTTTGTTTTGGTAGCTGATAGAACTGTGGCGACACCTTTGTTTGTGTTGCAGTCACAACGGCAGGGGTTAGAATATTAGAGTTGTCTGTTCATTTTGGGGGCCTATGTGTGTCTGATAAAACATTGTTTTATATGATGAAATGGTGTTCTATATATAGTAGTGTATGTGTGACGAAATCTTGTTTTATTTTTTCTACATATACTTTAGCTGGTCTTTGTGTTTTGATAGTACGCTGTAGTAGGAGTATTTGTTTCGCAACAGGCTTTTTATTTGATCTGAATTAGTACTACCATTTAGTTAGTGCTTCCTGTAGAAGAGTCTATGCCGATACCTAAATAATTAGTAGACCTTGGTTGCACACCATTTTCACATGCTTGAATCAGAGCTACTTCAGACATTTTTTGTGTTATGTTAAACAAACATTCTTGTATCGGAGATCTGCATTTTCATACGCGTGGTAGATAATCACTCTCCCTGACTTGGATCCCTGAAATAGAGGGAGAACAGCCTATTTTTTTAATTATTCTTTGGACAATCTCTAAATTCAAAATCACTGTCGACCGCCAAAACCTACCGCCTACCCTATTTGACTCGGAGGCATGAGTTGATGTGAGTCTCGCCTTAAATTCCTGACCAGATGGCGTTCGAACTACACAACCTTTTTTCTAGTAATAAAAACTTGGCCGGCAGCCAAATTCAAAATCGTAATCGAGTGGGAAAATAACCCACCGAACCCGAAGCATTTTGCACCCCCTCTGTTTCAAACATTTTCAGGCAAAATCACCCACCGAGGTAGTACCATTTTTTTATTATTATATGGACCCTAGAAAATTTTAAATTTGAGTCAAGCGACAAAATTTACCGCCTATGCTTTGTGAATGGAAGGTATCCAAGTTTCTGTGCAAAAAAAGTTTATGGATGATCAGTTGATGTGACTCTCGGCCTTGAATTCCTGGACATATAGCGTACGGTCTACTACCTTTTCCTATTAGTAGATGGAGGCTAGCCAAATTCAAAATCTCAATCGAGCGGCAAAATCACCCACCTACCAAGCATTTCCTGCCCCATCGTTTCAAAAACTTTGAGCTAAAATATCTCACCGACCGGGGGAGTACCATTTTTCTATTATTATTATTAGATGGGCGCAAGCCAAATTCAAATTCTCAATCGAGCGGAAAAACAAAACACCGACCTTGAATCATTTCGTGCCCTTCTGTTTCAAAAACTTTAAAATTTAAAATTCCAAATCTACCCATTGATCAGATGACAATTGGGCATGCTAAAGTCGGTAACTCGGGGGCACGATCGTAAATATTTTGTCTGCTCACCTCTATGGTCCCAATTCCCCCAGTTTTTCCCATCGGCCCTCCCAAAAATCCCAAGATCCTCTGTCCCCTCCATGACCACCGCGCGCACCGGCTTGAGCTGCGGTCTCGTGCACCGCCGCGCAACCGCTTCACCGATGCTCACCCACCAGATCTAGGAGCTGTGGTGTCGTTCACCACGCCGATGGCATCATCGACCGCCCAAGCTCTGCTTCCTCGCCGCCGAAAGCTACCCAACCGTACCGGATCCAATTCACCGGTGTCCACCGGGCGTGATCTAGTTCAAAGAGTTCCATGTCCACCGCTCTAGACCAGCTGCACGGCTGTCCACCGCTTTCAAGCCGGTATCGACCGCACAAGATCTGCTTCCCCGATGCCAACAGCCACCGCAACCGCAGCACCCTCGGTGACCTGGACGTCACTCGCACGGTACCTATGATGCTTACACGCCTCTCCGACCAAGGTTAACCAAATCTCCAACCCGTTTTTGTGTTGCAGTGGCATAGCAGGTTCAAGCCTGTCGCAGTGAACTGCATTTTTGTAATCCTGCTAGTACATACAAGTCACTGGGCACGCATGTTCTTCGTGCTAGTACATACAATGTCATTAAACATGTTGGTTTGCATTCGTTGCTCTACAAATATCAAGTCATGCACATGTCTGTTATTTTGTCATGCACATGTTCTTATCTTAGCTGCTCCGTACACCAGTCAATGCCTGCTGTTGTGTAGTTCTTGCAAAATGTAATGTCAGTGGAAAATATTAGTGTGGATTCCCTGCTACACAGTTACTGACTATATCTGATTATTCCTGAGCTAAGTTCCTGCTACTATTTCCTCCCTGGCATCGTTCTGTTATCATGTGGTACTCGTTCAAACTCTTCGTACTAGTTTGATTATAAGTTTGTTGTTGCCATCTAGTTCTTCAAAAGCTGCAACACTGACTATTTTCGTTTTCTTTGCGTAGAGCTCAAAAAGGCACCACTGAACATGTTGGTTAACACAACCTACAGGTCCACCAGTGATGCCATTATATATTTTATGTATCTGCTGCTGGTTCGTCCTAATCAACGGTATAATTATTCTTTACTGTATAGTTCATTCATGTTTTCCATTCCTGCTCAACAAGTTGTGGTATGATGCGGTTATAATTTCTATGTGGTTAATTCTTAGCTATGATAGTAACTGCATGCTATTGTGTAGCTCACCGCAAATTCCGAGTCAGCCAATGTCTCTTGTATTCCAGGAGATACCACTGCTTCCATATATATTTGCTGAAATGACATGGCTAGTTTATACTAAATGCTAAGGAACACTTTGTTTGATTGCTCATTTCAGTGTTGGCATACTTGTTTAATGCTTGTTTGTCATGTTCTACAGGTTCACAAGCCACACCATTATATCTCGTATCTGGTTCTGGTTCGTCCTAGGCAATGACATAACTATCCTCTACTATATAGTTCATTCATGGTTTGCATTCCTGCTCTACAAGTTTGTATTATGCATTTATAATTCCTATCTAGTTCATTCTTAGCTATGAGTAGTTTTTCTTCTTTGTTGTATTAACTTGTTATTAGTTAGTTTCAGAGTGCAATTATTGTTATCGTCACCAAAGAGGGGACTGCGAGATCATATCTCAAGGTGGTTTTCCAATGTAGCTGTCACACTCAAAGGAAGATCCAGTTGATGGATTGAGAAAGCAAATTGAGGACTCTGCTATCAACTTGATTCGTAACTGAAGTGTTGAATTTTCTTTCCCTTTTGTTCATATTTTGTAATATTTTTAAGAAGTTTGCAGCTGATGTAATATCTAGATAACTCGCATAGGCCATGTAGGCATTTAGATGACACCGTCCACGCATGGCGTACCATAACTGCGCTAGCCAGGTCGATCAGGTTTCAAAATTACCGAAACAGTAATGGTAACTGGCAAAAACAGTAACATGACAAAACAGTGATATACCAAAATAGCAATAGTAACTGGCCAAAACAATAACAGACTGGAACAGTAACATGCCGAAACAGTAACAGGCCGAAACAGTAACAGGAGAAACAGTAGCAGGCCAAAACACCAGTAGACCAGAACAGTGGCAATCCAACACAGTAACATGCCAGAATACTAACATGCTAGAACAGTAACATGCCTGAATAGTAATAGGCCAGAACAGGGGCAACCAGCACAGTAACGGGCCAGAATAGTAAAGGGCCACAACAGTAACAGACATGAATAGTAGATGGCCAGAACAATAACGAGCCAGAATAGTAAAAGGCTAGAATAGTATTGGATCTTCTCAAAAGTGGGCCGTTCGTAGGTGGCCCATGACGAGCTATGATAACAGTGACGGGCTGACCGTGGGCTTTAATAGTATCAGGCCTACTTGACGCAGCCTGTTAATGGGTCGCACAGTGTTCAAAAAGTGTGGGCTTTTGTAGGCTGAAACAGTAATGGGCCTGACATTTGTGGGCTGCTGCTGGCCACATCTTTGGGCCCATTTCAAACATTGTTGGACGAAATAGTAACGGGCCGTAATCTTATTGGGCTCTCTTGATGGGTCAGCCCACTTAATTATGAGCAGGCCTTGGCTGGGCCTAGCTTCTACCATGATTTCTGTGGCCGTTAACGGTGGTAACTGGTCGTTAACGGTGTTTGCCACATTGCATTTTTCATGACGTCAGCAGTCAACGTGGCTGGCGAACATATCTACGGCAGAACAAGTTTTTGTGGCTGAAGGGTGCGATCCGCCACGGTCAGGAAAAAAACCGTGGTAGATTCTTTTGTGATGGGGCTTTTACCATGATGGGCATCCTCGTAGAAGACTTTTTAGCCACGAAAAACGGGCTTTCAACCATGAAAATCGTCCGTTGTAAAAGCCAACTTTTCTTCTAGTGCTTGCACCTGCCATCGTCGTGCGAGATGATGGAGGTGGTGGATTGGTTTTACCATCCGCGGAGACTTGTGCAGCTGGAGCTGGTAGTGAAGAGCCTTCAGAGGACATTGCGGTGCTCGATAGTTGACCTATTGTGGAGACTCATGCTACCGGTGCTGGCGCTGCTATTGGTGCTGCTGATCCCGCTCCCAAAATTATCGTGCCACCTGAAGGAGGCGGTGATTTGGGTTTACAATCTGTAGAAATTGTTGCACCTGAAGGTGGTGAACTATGATGCAGCACTTTCTTTCTTATGATTTGTATGCTTTTCTCTGGAACCTATATTATGGAGCTACCTTGCGCATTTCTTACACTTTTTCCTGTTGAACTGTAGTGTGGAACTATAACTACTCCTAGTATGTAATCATAATATTCGGATTCTTAAGTATATCGATGATAAACCAATGCTAGCTGAGCTGCATGAGAATTGGTCTCTACCACTTGCAGGCGTGGTTCCTGGCTCATCTCCTTTTCACAAGCACGGTGAAAAGAATGTTTTGTTCTTTTTCTTGCAACGCCATTATGCTTGTGTTATTGATCTAGCAATTTTATGCTGCTTTTGTCACCCAAGCCGCATTTATGTCTCTACATACAAACATATTTGTTCACATGACTTGAATAGAAAACAGTATCTTCTTTGCATTGACTAACACAAGGAGACATGCAAATATTTATTTATTTTTGAAACAAGGTAAAAGATATGCCATTTTCATTGATAGAGATGGACATGCAATTCAATTAAATTACGATAACTACTCGTACAAGTCATAGAATGGTAGGGATTTCCATAGGAAATCATCACCTCCAGCATCTTGTTCTACAGAAGGCGTTATTACCAGATCCACAACCTTATTTTCCTTAGGACGACAATGTCAAGTGCGGGATTTCGAATCTAAATGCAATCTAGTGTAGGTTCATCAGGACAACCTCCAGCTGCGTCAGTCTCCACAGAAGGTACATCAGCGCTATGGCAGACACTGTTGGAAATGCAAGCTGAAGCTGTTGTTATACACCTATCAGGACCACAGATAAGGGCAAAAAATTCAAGCTCCGAAATCTAGCATTACAAAATAGACAAGAGGTTACCCCATCTGGACAATTCATAGACAATTCACAGTGCAATTTGAGCGTCTTACATGATCCTCAGATCTTAGTCTAGATGACCCACAAGTATAGGGGGTGTATCGCAGTATTTTCGAGGGAAGTGAAACCCAATTTATTGATTCGACACAAGGGGAGACATATAATATTTATAAGCCTTAACAACTGAGTTATCAATGCAGCTGCACCTGGAAACAATCTTGCTCATAGCAGTTTATCAGTAGCAACAGTTTTGTAGTAGCAATAGTAAAGTAATAGCAGTAGTAAAGTAAAGACAGTAGTAAGAATTGCAGTAACAGTAGGATTAAAGCGTGGTAGGCATAAGGATGGATGGACAGGCGTTGCATGGACAAGACAATTCATATAGCAACCAAAACATAGGACATTTGCAGATAAATAAGATAAAGCATCCAAGTACTAAATAATCATAGGCATGTGTTCCATATATAGTCATACATGCTCGCAATGAGAACTTGCACAACATCTTTTGTCCTGCCAGCCCGTTTGCAGCGGGGCCTCAAGGGAACTACTGGCAATTAAGGTGCTCCTTTAAATAGAGCACCGGAGCAAAGCATTAACACTCTGTGAACACATGTGATCCTGACATCAAAGCCACTCATGCCGGTTATCCCGATTTCTATGACTTCGGGGCCTTTGGTTCCAGACAACGACGTGTGTATACAACTTGTAGATAATACCATAAACAATACTATCACAATGAATCAATAACATGTTCAGATCTGAAATCATGGCACTCGGGCCCTAGTGACAAGCATTAAGCATAACAAGTTGCAACAAAGTCAAAAAGCACTAATAAAAGATACTAGGCACCCTGCCTTAACAATCTGATACCATTTCATGAACGATCTCATCCAATCCCTACCATCCCCATAGCCTACAGCAGGGGATTACTCACTCATAGATGGGGGAAACATGGATGGTCGATGGAGAAGTGATGGTGATGATGATGGCGATGATCTCCTCTAATTCCCCGTCTCGGCAGGGTGCCAGAACGGAGTTTCTGGTTTCGTTTCAGGGAACCTGGTGGTGGCGGCGCAGCGGAACTCTTTCTGGAAAAACGTCGACCCCCCCGGCCGCCTTTTTAGGTCAGGAGGCCACTTATAGGCGAAGAGGGAGGCCGAGGGGGTGCCTGGGCGGCCACACCACCCCCTGGCGTGGCCAGGCCTAGCCCGTGTGGCCAGGTGGTGTGGCTAGGCCCCAGCCCCTCTCCGTCTCGTATTTTGGCTCCTGGTGTCCCTCGGCGAAAATCTGACTTTGGCTTTTGTCCCGTCCAATTCTGAGAATATTCATTTTGTGACTTTCCTGGAACCAAAAACATCAGAAAATAGGCAGCTGGCACTGTGGCTCTTGTTAATAGGTTAGTCCAAGAAATCATATGAAAAGTACTCCAAAGTGTGGACAAAACATAAGAAAGTAGATAAAACCAAGCATGGAACATCAAAAATTATGGATAAGTTAGCAACGTATCAACATCCCCAAGCTTAACTCCTACTCGTCCTCGAGTAGGTAAGTGATAAAAAGAAAAAAAATTGAGGTGACATGCACCATCATAAACTTGATCAAAGTATTTGTAAAACATTCATAGCTGGGATCATAGTACTTCAACATAACATGAAAGATAAAGTTCTAACAATAAGACAAAGCAACTATATGTCAACATGAAAATGCACAAACAAAAGATTCATGAATAACAATGCTTTGCAAGACATTTGTTTGTTTCACATAAAGAAAACATAGCATAGTGGCATTCAGCTTGTCCCTCATAGAGTAGCAAACATAAATGCAGAGGACACCTTGAAAGCTCATAAGAGTGACTAGATACAAATAGTTTAAAACAAGAAGTATCAAAGATATGCATCAATCAACAAGTCTTGGGACAATACACATAGAACTAAGAATGGCCACTATGCTATCAAAGTAGGTGCATAAAGATAGAAGGTGGAGACTCAACATAAAGGTAAAAGAAAGGCCTTCAAAGAAGCAAGTAGAGACTCAAGTTTCATAAAGAGCTTCCAAAAATCATGGTACTTATTAGCTTTCTTCTCTCATTGCCCCTATCATAAGCATCTTGAAGGTGATTAAGGTTAAAGTGACACAACTAAGAGGATATGCTTGACAAGTTATAAGCCGAAATCGCATGCCCCTTACTTACAAAGACCGAACCTCATGCTACTCAACTTTAGTCACAAGTAAGCTCTTGTCATTGTAAGTACATATATATCATAGAGAACCGCCAACGGGGTACCCCTTGCACATGATACAGGAGCTATCCCATAATCAAAATGACAAGGCAATCAGACAATGAAATCCGGCTGAGCCCCAGCATGTACCTTGAGATTTTAACTATCGAGCCAAGAAAGTAGCCCAACCGGCCTCATTATAGCCCAAGACCTTCTAACTCAGCCATGTTTTGGGTCATTTGGCCACGCAAATAGCCTAGTTAGATTGGGTGAGAGCCCATGAAAAATAGCCCATCAATCCTTGCTTGGCATATTTTTCTTCAATTCAGCCTTTTTTGGGCACCGTCCACCCACCCCTAAAAAAACTCTGCCTATCCATGTTTTTTAAGTACTACCTACTACATTATTTATACTTAACATTTTTTAGTTGAGCTGCTAGCAATCACGCGTAGCAGATGGACAAGCAATTTTTTAAGAAGAAAAATAAATAAGTTATATGCGATGTTGGTATACATTTTTTACGTTTTATAAAAGCATAACAATTTTCTTGTGTAGTCGCAACGCATGCAGTTTATCTGTAGCAATATTTTTGTACTGAGAGGCTGACATGTCTGATCCACCTGTCTACAGCTAGCGCCCATCAACCTTATCATACAAGAGATCAAGTTTAACAAGTGCGTTTAAAACGTACTTGTACAACAGTCACGACCGGAAAAAAGAAGACCAAGATCGACATGTTTCTTGTCGAGAGAGGCTGACACGTGGGCCCCAGCAGCAAGACCATACATGCCTGCCACATGGAACAACGTTACCAAGGTCAAACCGGCGGACACGACCAAAAAAATGTCTAACATACACACATTTCCTCTACATAGGCGGATGACATGTGGACCCAGCAGGGAGACATTATACAGGTGCTGTATCGAGCAACGTTGCCAAATTCCAAACGGGGAGGCGTGAGAGAAGAAAAGCAAGTCTAGCATGCACACGTTTCCTGCACAGAGGAGGATGACATGTCGAGCCCACCAGCCTGTATAAGCAGCTGAAGCAGCGAGCAACGCTATCAAGTTCGAAACATGAAGGCGCGATAGAGGGTATAAACTCCATCATATACACGTTTCTTCTAATGATAGGATGACATGTGGGGCCTATCAGCGTGATTAAACGGTAGATGCATTGAACAACGCTATCAAGTTTGGAACAGGGTAGCGCGAGTGAAGGAAAAAATCCATCATACACACGTTTCTTCTAATGAGAGGATGATATGTGGGGCTCAGGAGGTTGGTTAAATGGTAGATGCATCGAGCAGCGCAATCAAATCCGAAACGGGGTAGCGCCAGTGAAGATAAAAATTTCATCATACACACGTTTCTTCTAATGAGAGGATGGCATGTGGGTCCCAGGTAGTTGATTAGATGGTAGATGCATCCACTAGCGCTATCAACTTCAGAACAGGGTAGCACGGGCAAAGGGGAAATAATCCATCATACACATGATCCTTCTAATGAGAGGCTGACATGTGGGACCTAGTAGCCTGACTAAACCAAAGATGCCTCGAGCAATGTTATCGAGTTCAAATCAGGGAGGCATGACCAAAAAGTATGGTCCGCTAGAGACACTGAGGTCCGGGATCCACACACCTCAAAAGACTTCGGCGAGTCAACATCGCGCGAGGAAATGAAACTGTTACTTCTGCCACGCGCAGGCCGAGCTTCCTCCATTTTTAGCAGATCCGTCATAGTAGAGGGCCCGTGAAACTGGAAAAAAAAGTTTTCCATCGGCCACGGCTGAGCTGAGAATTTCAACGCGGAAGACGGGCCTTCTACGACGACCGTCGGGCCAAGTTGTTGTGAAAGGAAACTTTTCATGTAGTGTCTGACTCTGCCTTCTCGCCATAAATCTTCAGATCCCAATGCTCCCGGCTGGACTCAACGTCCTGGAAGGCCGGAAGGTTGATCCGGTTGACTTCAGTGACGTTGCGGACATAGAAGTATGACTACTTCCACAGTCGGACCGTGCGTGAAGCTTGAAATTGGGGTAGCCGGTTTGCAAGCAGGAGTAGAGGGAGGCGCCACTGCAGGGGACTAGCGGGCCCTAGGCGAACTGGACATATGGCCGGACACGAAATAGCCGGCAGAAGAGCTCGAGATCTGGTTGGATCCTAAGGTAGCACTTGCAGAAGGCCATGAAGTGCGAGAGGATGCCGATGGTGTTGGCACCAAGGTGGTGGAGGTGAAGATCGAAGAAGGCGAGAAAGGTGAGGAAGAATAGTTCGCCGGCAGGACGAAGCTGCATGCGAGGTGGGACAAGAAGATCACCCACTCCCCCTCCTGGGGGTGCGCGAGCCACACCGCCACCTCTGACTCAAGCGACAGAACCCGTGTTGCGTGGTACTTCACGATGTGGTCCTACATCACCGAAAAACCGCACCAGGCACCACGGTTAGATGCCATCACCTCCTCGTCAGCCATCATGGTGGCGCGGCGGGTTCGGCAGCGAGCAGGTCGAGGCAGAGCGTAGAAGGCAGAGGCATAATGCGGGGTGGGCAGATCTGCTCTCCTGAGCGGTATTTAACCCCGGGGGAGAGAAACTGTTCAGGCTGCCATGTGGCGCCCGCTGGGCCGCACCGCACCCCTACCAACGGCTCCAGATCCTGTGTGACGGCACCGCGCGCGCAGAGGATCCCGGGGCGGAAACCGAAGAGGCGGGCGGCAGTTCCCTAGGCGACGTGCGCGATGTGCGATGATACGTGACGCTGCGTGCGGCAGCGCAATCATGGCGTCTGCGCGCGTGGCCAGTGTCAGCACTGACGTCATGGGCAGAGGAACCATTAGCCTGTAGCCGGATGAAAATTCAAAGGAAAGAGGGAGCATGCAAACATTTGACCTAAGGGCAGAATCCACACGTGCTCGAGGCTAGTGTCGAGGGGATGACCCACGGGTAGCCTGGTCGGACAAGAATAAAGGCAGACAACTCGCATCCGGCTAGCAGATCCTAGCCGGACGCGGACGCATGGTTCCGGCTACCATCCGGTAGCCGGAACAAGGAAGGGTGGCAAGGCGCGGCTTCGGCTAGACGAACGTAGCCGAACACAATCAAGAAAGAGGCAGGGCAACGTGTTACACAGTGCACAATACACCCTGGTACAGCGACAAGACACACCACTACGAGACCATGCCGAAGACTTTGTAGCTGACGGGGGCATAGTGGTTGGGTGCTGACGACAGGCTCACACGGCATTCACTGTGCCCACAGTGACCCGCACGGTGCGTACTCTCGACGAGACCTGCCACTACTCGATACTGTAGATGACTGATGACCCACAAGTATAGGGGGTGTATCGCAGTATTTTCGATAAGTAAAAGTGTCGAACCCAACGAGGGGCAGAAGGTGTTGGCTAGTGGTATGGATCAGGAATTCTCTACAAATACTTAGCAAACGGATTTTTAGGGGTTTTTGATAAAGCAAGTAAACAAAGTACGAGTAAATAAAAGATAGTAGGAATAAATGCAGCAAGTGGCCCAATCCTTTATGCAGCAAAGAACAAGCCGATGTATTACTTAACATGACCAAACGTTCTCAAGGACACATGGGAAGACTGTCAAGTGCTTTCGCTTCATATAGTTGATTAATCTTCTTTAGCTTGCTAAGTGTTGTGTGGGTGAACCTGTGCTAATGTACCGACCTTCCTAGGACTAATACATACTTGTGATACCCCTTGCAAACATCCGTAAGTACAATAAAGTAATTAAGGTAGAAACCTAACCACAGCTTTAAACTCTAAGACCCTTACATCCCTTGTGCAATGGTTTCCTAATAGGGGTTCAGGTTTCTGTCACTCTGGCAACCCCTATGATTAGTAGCCAAATACACAATGCATTCCCCTAGGCCCATATAGGTGAAGTGTCATGTAGTCGACATTCACATGACACCACTAGAAGAAGTACACCACAACTTAAATAACAATCTATTGAATCTTTCTCAACACAACTCCACTACTAACAACATGACTTCTCCCATGTCCTCAAGAACAAAACGAACTAATCACAAGACATCATATGGATCATGATCAGAGATGGAATAATGATGTATAACAGTCTGAACATAAATAATAATTCAATGGTTCACTCAATAGCATCAACTACAAAGAGTAATCAACACTGGGAAAGTTTCCCCTATGAACTATGCAAGGTTCAACTCAATTGTTACAGCAATATGGAGATGGTGATGAGGGTGCTGATGGTGATGATGGTGGTGATGATGATGATGATCCCGATGCAGTCTAGCTTGATGGTGGTGTTGATGGCGACGATCTTCCCTCTCCGGGAAGGAATTCCCCCGGCAAAAATCTGTCTGCCAGAGAGATCTTTCTCTCTCGGTGTTTTCCGCCCCGCAGAGGCAGCGGAATCTTTCTGTGGTTGCTCCCCGAGTCTTAGGGTTTCGGGAGGATGATATACGCCAGAGGGGAGTGCCTGGAGTGGGCCAGGGCGGCCACACCACCTGCTGGCGCGGCCTAGGGCTGCCCGCGCCAGGGGGTGGTGTGGGCCCCCTGTGGCCCATCTCCAGCCCCCCTTGTGGCTTCCTTCGTCTTCTGGAAAAATAGGATTTTCCGTATATTTTCCCGGATTTTCTGATCTTCACGAGTTTTGCCTCCAAACATCACCTTTTCCATCAGAATCCTGACTGCCGTGGTCCATGCTCCAAAAGTCATCAACCATGCAAAAACATATGAAATAACATAAGTATCACCTCTCAATACGAAATATATCAATGAATAATAGTGAATTATGACATAGAATAGTGATGCAAAATGGACGTATCAACTCCCCCAAGCTTAGACTTCGCTTGTCCCCAAGCGAAACTAAGCTCAATAAACATGGCCTCGGGTTTATGGAGTGAAGAGTCGATAAAATAATATGGACAAGAAGCATCACATTCATCAAATACATAGATCATAATAGAAGACAACTCAATATTATATAACTCAACTTGTAATGGGTAAAGGAAACACAATAAAGATACATAAAGTGAATCATAATTGGTAATGGCAAACTTAGCTCTTGGTCGAAGAATAGTTGATAATTTGCTGGAGTTCACAAATAGCTGGTTTTCAATGATAGCTTTCAAAGTAGTAACCATCAAGATAAGAGCAATGTGCAAAACAAGGAACATAAGAAACATGATTGAATAAATCATCATATGAATGAATGAAACACAACAACTCAAAATACTTGTTGAGATAGAAGGGAATAGGTTTACTGACTCAACTACAAAGTAAAAAAAAGGCCCTTCGCAGAGGGAAGCAGGGATTGCAAGTCTCATAAAGAGCTCCCAAAAATTATGATACTTACTAGCTTTCAACTCTCATTGCCCCTGTCATAGGCATCTTTTGGTGATTAAGGTTAAAGTGACACAACTAAGAGGATATGCTTGACAAGTTATAAATTGAAGTCCCATGCCCCTTACTTAAGAGTACCAAACCTCATGATACTCAACTTCAGTCACGAGCAAGCTCTTGTCATTGTAAATACACGTGTATCATTGAGAACCGCCAACGGGGTACCCCTTGCACATGACACGGGAGCTATCCCATAATCAAAATGATAAGGCAAGCAGACAGTGAGCATCTCAGCGATCTTTTTATTTGCTATTTGCATAGGTTTTTATTGAGGATGCTTCATAGAATGCTCAGTATAGTTATGCTCCAAGTTTCCACCATGATTAGGCATGGCTTAGGCTAGCGGCCCAGGCGTTTCTCTAACACACATATAAACTCCATGATCTCACAAGTTCCAATTTTATTTCACACCACCGGGATCCATAAGCAAAAGAACGTGATATCAACTAGGTACAAAGTAACAAATGAAGTGTTGAAAGCGGTCCCCATGATACATGGTTCTGCTAACTTCAACTCATAAAGCGCAAGCATATACGCAACAAAGAAGGACCCAATGGTTCAAGTTTATTATATGCAAGAAAGTAAAGTGTTCCATCAAGTTCGTGAGAGCTTTAATCACTAATTTTCACATAACAAGTTTAATTTGGGAGGTAGATAAAACAAGAATTTACTTGGAACAGCTATAATGCTAATAGGTAGGTATGGTGGACACAAATGGCAGAGGTTTTGGTTTAAAGGAGTGGATGCACGAGAAGAATTCCCTCTCAGTACAGGTTTTGGCTAGCAAGGCAGGGTAGCAAGTATAAGAGCTGAAGGAAACAAACAAACATACAAGCGATAAAGACAAACATGCAATCTTCCTTGGAAGCACAAAAGATCTTAACTAGAGAATACTAAACTTATGAGAAAATCAAGAAAGAAAGATGATGGTTTTTTTTCTTTAGAGTACTTTTATCTTTTTTATTCAACTCTCAAAAATAGTGTTGCTACTGACCCAGCCAGGTTTGCCAAAACCAACTAAATTAACTCAATGATCCCAAAGTGATACCAATACTAACAACAAGATCAATCATATAACCACGAATTGAAAACTAATATAAGCTATGCAAAATAGTAAATGATAGAACTTCTCATTAATATTCTATAACGGCAACTCACACCAAGGGATACATATCTAATGAGAGAGGGGACACTTCCATAATGCAAACCATACTACATAATAACTCTTCTATTCATGATATGACTCTACTAATAAGGTAAAAAGATAGAAGATAGTGATATGATACCGCGGCACTCCCCAAGCTTGGAACAAACCAAGGGGATGCCAAACCTGATGACGAATTACTCCTTTGGTGGTGGTGGTATCCTCTCGATGAGCTCTTTGATTAGTTTCCCCAAGTCCTCAATCTTGAAGGTGAGAGTACGAATCAACTCCGAGTTGTGCTCAATACAACTCATGATCATTTCAGTTTGTGGACCCAGCTCTTGTGATTCTTTTTCCATTCTTCCCTCTTGGAGTCTTCTTTTCCTGGATGGTTATGGATAAAGGTATGGAAGGGATTCTTGGTGTGTGGAGGAAGTGACCGTGGAGCCAAACTGTGACGAGGAGCTTTCCCCCAGTCTGCATTCGTGCAGTCCTTCTAACCCTGGCAGGTTTCGTCACCACTCCAATGCTTGCAATGGTAGTGCCGGTGTGCGGATGTTGGCCTTGCTCCTCTTCACCTTCACTCTTGATCTCCTTCTCCTTCCCGGGGTCTTGGAGGTCTTCCTCCATAGGCTCCTTCCCTTTATCCTCAGCAGACACCATTGTGCTTCTAAACTTTCAAAGAGTATGTCCTGGCAGAAACAGATCGAAACAAAAACACGACAAAAACACGATATATGAACCTCGAGGGATCCGGCGGGGGTTATATATTACGAAGTTTCATATCAAAAGGAAGGTATTGGGAGAAAATGAGTCGGAGGCGGAGTTCGGGGTGGACTCACCACCTGGTGGCGCGGCCAGGGGAGGGCATGCGCCACAGGGTGGTGTGAGACACCCTGGCTCCGTTTCCGTCCCTTTTTCGCTTTGTAGCTTTCCTTATTGACTGAAAACTGCAAAAATATAGTTGGATAGTATTTTCGCGAAACTTTTCTTACCAGAATTGTTACCTATTTGAAACCGGACTATGCAGGTCTCTGTGGGCCTTGGTAATCCTTAGGATGGTTAACAATATGGTTCAGATACATTTTCAAAAATTCACAAGGGTTGAGAAAGGGAGGTATTCAAAAAGGTGATGTTGGAAATAGTTTTCCAGACTTAGCCAAATTTGGCAGATTTGGGGTTTTTGACTAGAGCATGAGAGGGGATGTTTTTAATGGGTTTCAAGGTACCCAAGCATCATCAAGTGGATGATGTTGAAGTGTAGATTGAGTAGAAAGGATACATGCTTGGTATTGGTCTTCATTGACTTGGAAGCTTCTGGAATTAGATCACTTCCGAGTTGATCTGGTTAAGGGTTTTAGATGATTACTTAGTAGCTAGGGATCGGATCCAGATTGTATTCTTTCTTAGGGTTTGGTGAGTTTAAAGTATATTGACCCTAGTTATGAGCTCCTAGAGTGGCTCATACTACTTCCTAAGCAATCAAGTCAAACAGCAGATCAAGGCAATTCATCAGACAGCAGATCAAGGCAACTCATCTTACAAACAAATCAACTACTACTAGGGTTACCATCAAGCTTAGCTTGAGGTAAGGATGGGTATTTTGAAAAGGTTGTGGTTTGGATAAGATGAGAGTCCTTAGTATCTCTACCAAGAGTAGAATTCAAAAGCTTTCAAAAGGAGGTTTTGGGAAACCTAGAGATAAGAATGGTTGAAGGTTCTGTCTATAAAACATAAGGAGATTATAATAGGTTGCTCTCCATAGTTTAGGGAAATAGAAGATACTAAAATAGTTCGTTTGCAAAGGCTTCTTGGCTCAGGTTTTGAAATGCCAGAACATTTGAGAATATGGAAATTAAGCCAAGACAGTTTTGGGAAGTAGCTTTTGTCAACTAATGTTGAGGTAAGGAGTATATCTTCTAATACACAATCATAATAATAAACATAGTCAAACAACAGGCAAACACTTTATCCCTAAACAAGGAAAAGTTTTTGTTCCCCCTGATTTTTGCATTCTGGACAACTAATCAGGGTTGCTGAAATTGGGATGTTATAGACCTTTCCCCCTTAAAAGAATCTCGTCCCGAGATTCAGGAGAGTAGGGTTAGGGGATTTTGAGTCGGGTTGATACTAGGTGTCTTACACGTACTATCTTACGGACTCCGTCTTTGAAAGTGGTTACTACATCGATGAAGTTGAGCTTCAGTCTTCCGGGATGCACGGAGAATTGAGCAGAGTCCAGTCCTAATTGCGAGGGATGACCTTCTTTTCCTTCCGGACTCTATATCTCGAGGGCTTAGACTGAGCAGACTATCTCGATGCTGAACTTCACAGAGTACTCATCGGAGGATAGAATCTACAGCTGGGAGTACCTCTCTCTAAGGATTCATAGCTCTTCCTTAGGGTCATAGCGTATCCTAATTAATGATTTTTGGGTCGGGACTCGTGAGTTTGCTTCAGCGAAGGGTTACCCTATTTTTGTGGGAAAGACGCAGTCTTTCCCCCTTAGGATTAAAATGGGGTATATCGGAGAGCTGACATAGTCCTTCCTTCTTGAAGTCATTGAATGGGTTTTTTGGGGATTGTCGTCCATCTTTCTTCTGGAGTTGGAAGCTTTCGATGACGTCTGCGAAGGTAGATCCTATGGGGCTTATGTACTACGATTATTCGTACTTAACCAGTAGGAATCTCAAATCCTCTAAGCGATTGGAACTGAGCGGGTAGCGATCCTGTGGCCCTTCCGGTGGGTCTTCAGCTAAAACGGTAGAGGCACTTCGTAGGATCTTCAGTTAGTTTCTCCTCTGATAACTCGCTGGTGGTTGTTTGGCAGAGTGACGGTGTATCCGAAGATCTCTTCTGAAGTATCCTCTGGTAGACAGTCTTCTGAGGATTGAGTGGAAAGACGCAATCTTTCCACCTTAGAGCTTCACTAAGGTGCTTTTAGGAGTGGTGTAGATCTTCTGTCTGGGAGTGCGGACCTGATGTTAGCGGAAGGCTGTATCTTCCCGGAGTCTTGAGCTAGGGTCTTCGAGTGATGCCCTATTCTATAAACCTTCGTGAATGTGGTTTCCTAATGAAGCCTTATGGAGTTAGCTCAGGGTAAGCTAGCTGTTTACGACTCTCTTGCTAGTAGTTAGTTAGGGTTGAAGTAGTCAGCGTCGGGTAAGCGTTCTTCATTGGCATTTCTTGCGTTGCTTCTGCTTGATGGTGGAGTGGACTCGTTGTCTTCATGCTTCCTAATCATCTGACTTCAGGGGTGGTTCTGACCTTCTAGGGAGGATCATTCTGTTAGTTTGGGTAGGGTCGACTAGATTAGTTAGTCTCCTGAGGCGGTCAGAAGCTGTAATACACTAAAAGTTAGTGTGGTTAGGTCTTCACTTCTTGTCTTGGTTGACTTATTGGGTGGTTTCTTGTGGATATTGAGGATCCTTCGGGGATCGACTTCCCGCTTCAACGGGATTCTTGCTGTAGTAGACTGAGGAACAAGGGAGTGTGGTCCTATTGACGAATCTTGCAAGGTGAGTTTGATGAGGTATGCCGTCCTGCTGAGGTGAAATCTTCGAGTTGATTCTGACTTGACGATGTCAAAATCCTGGTTCTTGTGATGCTTTTCCTCTCATATACTCTCGAGGTTAGTCTGGGTCTCATTACCGACATCTAACACAGGGGTTTCCTGAGTTACTAGGTGGGTTATCGCTGCTCGATTCACATTTTTAGGGAGGTCAAAGCAAACCAGTGCATACCAACAAGGCGAATAGAGCGAGGGGATCGCAATGTCTTCAGCGAACAACATACATCAAGCAACACGGGATGCACTTAGGCAAGCAAACACAGTCAACGCTAGGGACCCAGGAGTTAACTACTCGCGATGTAGGGGGGATCCTATTATTAGGACTATTGATCCTAGATATCGTCTTTCGTCGAATCGGAGTCACTATCTTGCCGATAAAGCCTTCGTCGTATCTTGGATGTTTCTTGATAGTGCAACACTTGATGTCTTCTGATTATGGGGATTCAGCTAGTAGAGCGATATTGTAGTCTCCTTGTGTTTGCTGGTAGTTTTGTGTCTTCATCTTGTTCTCATTGTCTTCACCGGGTTCTAGATCCTAGTTATTTAAAATCCTTAGGTTTGAAGTTCGGATGAGAGTTAGAGGAAACCATTTTCGAAAGCATTTGCTTAGAGTAAGAGAAGAAGTAGAACTTTTTGAAACTCATTGAGAAACTAGTTTTCGAAAGCCGGGGTTTTCAAAATAAGGTTCCTGTCTAATGACCATGCTAATTAAGGTTTTCCTACAGTCAGGATGGCTCTGATACCAAGTCTATTGGGGGCCCCGGATTAATCCTACGAGAATCCCTGTTATGCATACAACCACGATCCCATGATCAGTTAGTCGCGGCACATAGCAGACAAGTATCAAAGTAAACATCCAATACATAACGAATACATGGCATACCTTAGTTTCCATTATGGCTACATCGATCAACATCAGCGGAACTTCATTAAGCGTAGAGCCCGAGCCATGCCTTAACCTACAGGCAACTGACTGGGAGAACGTCCTAGCTCGCTTAGCCGTCGACTTCATCCTCTTCTTGATATCTAACCAAGTTAATAGCCAGGGACAATGCCAGTGAGTACTTTGAATGTACTCGCAAACCACCTTAAGAGAGTAGTAAAAACAGGGAGATATGCAATATGGCTATGGTAGTAGGAGGGCTCCAAGCGGGGTTCTTTTCTAAAATAGTTTCTCTTGTAGATATGGCATCTACATATCTTTGTTGAAAACTTTTGTAAAACATTTTGAAAAGTTTTGTAAACACTAGGATTGCGGTACCCATTTGTTCCCGTCTTCAGGTCGTCCCACGACCAAACTCCTTTCTCCCCCTTCCGACCATCCCATGGTCAAAACCTTTCTCCTTTACGACCATCCCATGGTCAAAACATTTCCAAAGCCATTTCTTTTCCGAAATCCTTTTTGAAAACAAAACCAGCACCTCTCTACAGCAACCTTCCCAACCGTCCATGACCGCAGACACGGCTATTCGAATAGATTTACACTCTGCAGAGGTTGCACACTTTACCCACACCATCCGGGTACACTACCCTGATCTACACCGATCGTGGGTCGAGTAACCGATCAAGACTCTCCGGATGCCCACTCCAATATAAGTGCCTACCCTATTAGTGTTACTCCCCTCAAAACCGGGACGTCAGGTACCGAGGACCAACCGGAGCGCTTTTTCCACTTCTCAAGTGTGCGCTTTCAATGAGGGGCTCATAGTAACACGTGGAGGCTCGCAGACCCTTCGTTCCTTCTCCAGGTCGATGTCGCACATGGACCCTTACGTGCGAAGGCCCACCCTCCAGGGATTTTTATCCCCTGTCGTTGTTGCGAGGCAGCTTATACCAGAGTAAACAAACATCAAATCTAGCTCTGTCCCATTCCAGAGTAATGTGGTTACACAAGGTTAATTGTTCTAGCAAAACTGCAAAGAATCGCGTGCGTTTTCATAAAACTTTTTCCTCCATCTTTCCTTCAGCATTTTGTAAAACAAAACCTTTTTCTTTCTCAACATCTCTTGGGAGGTCCCACCTCAACAAGGTTTTATCATAAAACATTTGGTAAAACTTTTTTCGGGGTCTTCCTATCCTCTAGCTTTTCTTTGTCTAAAACAGGATCTCCAAAAAGGGGTATGGTGTATTACACCATCTACCATACTAGGGACAAGTAGGTATCGTCAAGGGGTTTGGACTTAGTAGTACCAAAGTGTAATAGCTCGGAGGAGCCAAACCACTACCATATATACATCAACATATAGTAAAACAGTGCAGTTTTAATAAACAGTAGATAAAACATGCATAAGTAAAACAGTAGGACAAGGCTTATGAGCAAGAAGGTGGCTTGCCTGTGATCAGCAATATGGCAATATATGTCCCTGGACTTCTTCTTCGAATACCCAAAAATACTAATACCAATAATAATAAGATCTCTTCTTCTCGGCGTCAATACAAGCGCAACTATCGTCGTCATCGAGTATACATGCAAACAAGCAAGACCACAATCAAAACAAGGCATACAAACATCAATACATACAGAAAGAAATGAACAATACAAGTTTACAAATCAGTAGGTCTTAGGAAGAATGGGTTAATAAGATTGGCCTTGTCTTGGAAATATGGAAGAAAATCCCTTAGGATTTATAGTCTAGAAACTACCTAAGAGATGGATTTTGGACCAAGATCATATCTTGTATGATCTCATTGTCTAAAATGGTACCATCAGATAGGTATTGATAAAATGAATCCAGAAAAAGTGGTTTCACTATTTTATCAATCTCCCTTGATTTAATAAGCATTTTCTAGTGATTAAAACTCTAGTTTTAGGAAATAATTCACCAGAAAACTTCTGGAGCTCCAAAAATTATTTCCTTGGTTGGTCAGGTAGAGGTTGATGTAATGATTATCTGAGAGTTGGAATCACTCCAAAATAATTAACAAAATGCTGTCAGGAAATTCCCAAAGGCAGTTCTATGGGGTTTTTGTCTTTTTCACCAAGAAAAAACTACAGAAGATTTTGAGTTGATTCCAAGGGAACATGGTAGGCATTTAGAATACCTTTCTGTAGAAATTGTAATCAACCTTTTTGGATATAAAGAACTTCTGTTGTGGTTTATTTAGTGAAAATACCACTTACACAAGTATTTAATTCACTAAAATTCAACAGTGGGTCAATAAATTCTTATCTCCTGGTTTTGGATAGGTATTGATGGGACACTTCTCTGGGAGTTTGAATTATCCTAATAGGTGATGTAGATATGCCTAGGGAATTTTCTAAAGTCAGAACTGGAGGGATTTTGTTATTTTTACCGATGTTAAAGCATAGTTCACCTTGACATGAGAAAAATTCTAGATGGTAGGCGTATAGTTATGCTATCAGAGTAACTTGGTTTCATCCCTGTTGGAGATGTTTATCTCACTCAGGAATTTATTTACTGGAAATGCTACATTTTAGTAGATTTAATGTCAGTAAATGATGGCATTTACTTTTGGCAAGCTACCAGTTCTGCATGTTGAAGAAAACCCTAGGGGACAATGTAAAATTGTCATCTGGACGAAATCATGCAATTTTATATTTTATTTGGATTTCAACTAACAGGTATATTGCAGATCTAGAATTCCCATAGAAAAGAAAAAGGAAAAACCACAGCCGGGCTGGATCTAGAGGGAAAGTGGGCCGCAGAGGGGAAATCTGCCCGCCCGGGCGAGGCCAGCGTGCGGGAGCGCGGGTTCGAATCCACCAGGCGAGGCCCGAGCGTTAGTGTCAACGGGGGCGCGAAGGGGTAAGGATGCCTGGTGGCCGTCCGATTAAGTGGAGACGGACGACTCTCCGTCGTCGTCCTCAAATTATCGGGCACCACCGCACGAAAACCCTAGGGGCGGCGGAGACGGCCGGGAGGCTTACAAGAGAGCTCGGGAGATGGTGGGGAGGCCACGAGGCGAGGCGGCTCTCTACGGGGATCCGACCGAGGGGCGGCACGAGGCGTTTAGACGTCGGTGAGGGGCGCGCACGAGGATCCCGACAGCGTCGACCTTCGGGGCTCGCCGGAGTTGCTCGAGGGGCTGCTGCAGGTAAGCGAAAAGGGCACCATTAGCATCAGGAGGACGAGAGGGGTGCGCGAGTGCGACATGTAGAGAGAGAGGAGGTGAGGAGAGGGAGCTTAGGTCGATTTCATGGAGGATGCTGAAGTTGTCTTCTCTCTCTCTCTCTCTCGAGCAGTACAGAGCAGGGGAGGGGGAGACGATGCTTGGGGGAGGTAAGTGGAGAGGAAAGGGGGCAAATGAGACGATGGGGAGAGTTGTACTGGCCAGTGGCAATATATACCGAAGGGAGAGGTCCATGGTGGACATAGTTTAAGGAGGGGAAAGGAGAGGGGTGCTGCTCATTGGTTGAGCCTCAGGGGCGGTGGAGAGAGTGTGAAGGTGTGCTCTAGGGTCGTGCATAGGGCAGAGGGGCAGTATGCAGCAACTGCAAGGGGAGTAAATAAATTTGCAAGGCAAGACACCCACATGAGGTTAAGCTCTAGTGTCCAAGCACTAGAGGACAAGATGCTACAGGGTGATGCTACAGTGCACTTTGACCAGAGGGGTTCATGGTGCTGGAGAGGGGTGCTAGAGAAGCTTTGATAAGGATTTGAGTTGATTTAGCTCAAGTGTTTTGCTAGTTTGCCAAGTTTGATCAAAAAGATAGTTATGAAGGAAGTTTGATAATTTGCATGTGGAAAGGTGGTAATATGGTACTGGTAGGTATATGAGGTCGAGGTAGCTCTCTAGGATTTGTTTTAGATTTTTCTAAGGATTTAAAGTCCATGTAAGACCATTTATTCAAAAAGTGCAGATGTAGTTTCTAGAAGCTCATTTGATATTTTTACAATGGACAAGGTTGGTTTTTGGTGTGAGATGGTCCCAACTGTGAATACACACTTATGGGAATTTTCCCAAGATTTATTGGGGCTTAAAAGTATTTAAAGCAATTATTATTCATTTCTACCATTTAAGAGAATAGGCAAAAAGAAATAACAAAAGATCTCAAAATATTTATTTTTGAGATGGGAATGTAGGGTATGATATATGGACCTCGATTGAGCAAGAAGTTGGAGGAGTGTTTTGGCAAAAACCAAACTTTCCATTGGGGAAGGAGTTTGGAGATTTTGACTATTAAAGAGATTAATTAGATTTGGAGCTATAATAATTATGGATAATATTTGATAAATCTTGATGATCAAGGTAGATGATGTATACAAGGTGTAACAAGCATTTGCAACCTTGGGATTGGAGAATCCAAGTTGATTTTGGTGAAAACTAGAGATTTAAGGATCTTGGGTAAGATTGCTTTCATGCCACCAAAACCTTGTTGGATCTTGGAGCTCAGATATCCCCTTGGGGCATGGGATAGATGGATGGATAGACCAAGTGATGTAAATCAACATGGTATAGAGGTATGAGCTTGATCTTTCTTGAGTTCACCAAGAATTGATTTCAAACTTTGAATAAATTAAGCTTGCCAAAGCAGACTATCAACTAGCCTTCAAAACCTTGTGGGTTTAAGAAGCACAAAGATCCACTTGGAACAAGTGAAGTAGATATTTATAGACCTATGATTAGAACACAACCATGCAAATAGTTGGTCCATAGAAGGTTGGATGATGGTGTGAGCTTCTGCCAAAGTAGGCATGTTGACTAGATTTGCAAGAATAGTTATTTTCTTGCCTACAAAACCATCAAGAACAAGTGGGTTGGAGGATCATCTATCCAAGGGAAATAGTGGACCTTGGTAGTCATTAGGATGGTTAACAAGATGGTTCAGATGCATTTTCAAAAATGCACAAGAGTTGAGAAAGGGAGGCATTCAAAAAGGTTATGTTGGAAATAATTTTCGAGACAACAGATCAAGGCAACTCATCTTACAAACAAATCAACTACTACTAGGGTTACCATCAAGCTTAGCTTGAGGTAAGGATGAATATTTTGAAAAGGTTGTGGTTTGGATAAGATTACAGTCCTTAGTATCTCTACCAAGAGTAGAATTCAAAAGCTTTAAAAAGGAGGTTTTGGGAAACCTAGAGATAAGAATGGTTGACGGTTCTGTCTATAAAACATAAGGATATTATTATAGGTTGCTCTCCATAGTTTAGGGAAATAGAAGCTACTAAAATAGTTGGTTTGCAAAGGCTTCTTGGATCAGGTTTTGAAATGCTAGAACATTTGAGAATATGGAAATTAAGCCAAGACAGTTTTGGGAAGTAGATTTTGTCAACTGGTGTTGAGGTAAGGAGTATATCTTCTAATACACAATCATAATCATAAACATAGTCAAACACCAGGCAAATACTTTATCCCTAAATAAGAAAAGTTTTTGTTCCCCTGATTTTTGCATTCTGGACTACTAATTAGGATTGCTGAAATTGGGAGGTTACAGATGATAGAATGGAAAGGAGGATCCAACGGCTGGCAATGTTGGGATTCGCGAGTCTTGATCCAATGGTTAATACTCAAAGTTATCAATACACTATATGTATAGTGGTAAGATAATAAAAAAAGAAAATCAATAGTATCTTCTAGATGCTAAAATGGAAAAGAAGATCCAACTACTAGCAATGTTGGGATTCGCGAGTCTTAATCCAAAGGGCAATATTCGATGTTATTCATACACTATATAGTGGTAAGATAAGATAAGAAATACTATCAATAGTATCTTAAAGATTCTAGAATGGAAAAGAAGATCCAACGGCTGGCACTATTGGGATTCGCGAGTCTTGATCGAATGGTCAATATTGAAACTTATCCATACACTATATATACTAGCAAGTTGCACATGCGTTACACACGTGAGAATCATATAATAGAAGTATTGACATATCATTTTTTATATAAAATCATAATAGGTAAAGCTCAAAAAATAATTATAATTTTGAGCCACATCCATAAAGTATCGGGTGTATATTTGGTTCTTATACTTTGTATCATGTAGAAATCAACATATTAGCTACCTAATACTCAACATGCTCTAGAGAAATGACGAATAAGATTCTAGAATTACTGAGAAGTGTGTTTTGAGGTTTGTGCATAGCATTCATTGTGCTAAAGACTATCACTAGAATCTTCTAGATGCTAGAATGGATATAGAAGTTCCAACGGTTTGCAATTTTAGGATTTGTCAGTCTTGATCCAACTGTCAAAGTCCAAAGTTATTTGTACACTATATAGTGGTAAGATTATTATATAATAGGTAAATCTCAAAAAAATTATAAATTTGATCCACATCTATAAAGTATCGGTGTATATTTGGTTCTTGTACGTTGTATCACGTAGAAGACAACATTTATTAGCTATTCCTAATACTTGAAAAAATTGTAACGAGGAAAATAAGATCCAACAGTTGGTAATGTTGGGATTCATGAGTCTCGATCCAACAATCTATATTCAAAGTTATTCGTACAGTATATAGTGGTATGGCAAGAAAAGAAAGACTATCAATAGTATCATCTCGATGATGCTAAAATGGAAAAGAAGATCCAACGAATGGCAACGTTGGGATTCGTGAGTATTGATCCAATGGTAAATATTCAAAGTTATTATACACTATATAGTGCTAAGATAAGATAAGAAAGACTATGAATAGTATCTTCAAGATGCTAGAATGGAAAAAAAGATCCAACGTCTATCAATGTTGGGATTCGTGAATCTTGATCCAACGGTTAATATTCAAAGTTATCCGTAAACTATATAGTGGTAAGATAAGGTAAGAAAGACTAATTGGGATTCACGAGTCTTGGTCCAACGATCAATATTCAAAGTTATTTATACATTATATAGTGGTAAGATAAGATAACAAAGACTATCAATAGTATCTTCTAGATGATGGAATGGAAAAGAGGATCCAACAACTAGCAGCAATGTTGGGATTCACGAGTCATGATTCAACGGTCAATATTCAAAGTTATCCTACTCTATGTATAATGGTGGTAAGGTGAGAAAATGAAGACTATCAATAGTATCTTATCGGTGCTAAAATGGAAAATAAGATCCAACGGCTGACAATGTTGGGATTCGCGAGTCTTGATCCAACGCTCAATGAATAACTTCGAATATTGAGCATTGGATCAAGACTTGTGAATCCCAACATTGCAAGCCGTTGGATCTTCTTTTCCATTCTAGCATCTAAAATATACTATTGATAGTCTTTAGCACAATAGACACTATGCATAAACCTCAAAACACACTTCTCCATCATTCTAGAATCTTCTCCCTCGTTTCTCTATACCATGTTACCAAAATTTTCAAGTATTAGGTATAGCTAATCAACATTGACTTCTACATGATACAAATACAAGAACCACATATATACCCATACTTTATAGATGTCAATTTATAATTTTTTTGAGATTTACCTATTATATAATCTTACCACTATATAGTGTACGAGTAACTTTGAAGATTGATCGTTGGATCAAGACTCGTGAACCCAAACATTACAACTCATTCGATCTTATTTTTCATCATAGCATCTAGAAGATTCTATTAACAGTCTTTAGAGCAAGTCCAGCAGCACCACTACATTTTCTCCCCTATCTGTGTATGTAGGGGCCTTCCGTAAAAAAATCTTCGCCTAAATTTTGCTTATCTCCAGGAGCAACCCTAAATTAGCTCCCCTATATCATATCCACACTGTTTTAATAGGAAAGAGCCCACTTTATCAATTTGTTTTCACCCATCAACTCAGTCATCCATGTAGGACCCACATATAGGGGAGGCATACACTGCCCCAATACATAGGGGAGAAGGAGGGGTGAGTTGGGATGCGAATTCGTTGGGGACGTGTGTAAGGGAACTGCTGGAGGCTTGTTTTTCACTCTATCTCCCCTATACTAATGTACAAACAATTTATTTTCAAAAAAAGTTTATTACAAACTAATTAAGCATTCACAAATTAAATGTTTGAAGTTTCAAAAAAATTGTTTGATTGGCCAATATTTTGGTATTTTTGTGTAAACATCGACGTTTTAAATAAAATGAGTCTCTCACATTTTGGTAAGAAAAATGAGTCTCTTATATAAAATGTTTGATGCATCCAAAAAAATATTGTGGATGGCTTGTGGAGGGTGGATGAGAGGAGCATGGCAAGCCATGTCATGCTGTGCGCAGGTTATCAAATCCCAGTCCACCTTTCGTGTATGGGAAGATCACAGTCGCCTTGGATGCACCACAAAAATTATGACTCGGACATCAAATGGGGGAAGCAGAGTCAGCGTTCCGTCCCATCGGCTTACCCTAGTCTTCGTCAACAACATTTTCCACATGCATCAGCTTCATCAATGACATTGATTGTCCCGTTGGTTCGGCTTATATGCCACATTAATCTTGGATCACCTCATTCCTATTTATTCTCTCCCCTTCCTCACAATCCCAGAGCACCAAACCATCTCTAGTCCCCCGCTTCCAGCAACCACCTTTGTCCTTGTCTATCATCCATGGCCACCTTCCGGCTGTTGCCCGCCATACCAGAGCACAAATACAACAACATAGCCGCACAAGAGGACAATGCCCTATGCATTTGGGCCTTCTCCTTCTCCCTGTGGAGAACACAGTGGCAGGTGGCGTGCGCCTTCCTTGATGCTGGCTACGGTCACCACAAGTACCATAGGTACAACCTCCACAACAATCCGGATGGGATGTTGATGGTCAAGTTCGTCAACTTCAGGGATGCTCATCTCGTCTACAGCTACGACATGGTGGTGTTCACCGGCTCTAACATCTTCGCAAACTACTAGGACCAGTTCCCCAACAACGGCAACTTCATCCATAGGGTCCTCCCAAAGCCGCCGATGGCTCAGGAGGTCGATGGGTCAGGAGTCGGTGGTGGCACTAGAGCTGGTGTTGGTGCCGGTGTCTAATGAGCTGCCGCTGGCAGCACATTACTAGGTACTAGGAGGCGTTGGACCTACACTAGTTCAACAATGATTCCTATATATGTAAACTCATGTTGCTATGTTAATGGTTGAATGAAGTTTCTTTTGGTACTACTCACTATACCCTATACCTAGTGTTAGGAACCCATCGCAACTTTGCTCTGACATCGCACCACATTCAAATCCTCCTCTTTGCAACTCTCATGATGCCTCTGTGCTCATAGTATCTTCTTACTCTTTATTTTTTATAATAGAAAAAGGGAAATAAATTCTTCTTACTGCTTTTTAGAAAATAAATTATTGCCACTTGGAAAATTTAAATTGATTCTTTTTTGTTTTAATATCTTCGATTGTTTTCAAAATATGGATAAATTTCTCGGCATGCAAATTCTTGGATATGGGATCGTCAGCATAAAGTATGATGTATATATGGCCTTGACCTTGGTCGTTGTCTTGAAATCCAAGAATTGTTCATACTCATTGAAAACTAAGTTTTAATTCATTTAAATTTTATAACTTAACATTTTACATGGGCGGTGGGAGTATATTTTACATCAAGGAGTTAAAAAATGGAAAATTACATCGAGGTCCATACATTTAGAACAAAGGACCCTAAAATTAAGCAAGTAAATCAGTCGGGTTCGGCTCCTTCTCGAGAAAGCAGCTAGTCGAGCCATACTCGAACTTCATACTACTTCCTCTTTGATTTTTATCAAATTATGGCCAAATCTATCGGTATGAAAATTCTTGGATATGGTATCATTGGCATAAAGTATAATGTAGATATGGCCTTGAACTTGGTCATTCGTCTTGAAATCCAAGAATTGTTCATACTCATTGACAACTAAGCTTTAATTTGTTTAAATTTTACAAGTTACTTTTAGGTTAAAATTTTACACGGGCGTTGGTACTACATTTTACATCAAGGACCTAAAAAATGGAAAATTACACCGAGGTTCATACATTTAGCACAAAGGACCCTAAAATTAAGCAAGGAAAACAGTTGGGTTCAGGTCCTTCTCGAGAGAGTAGCTAGTCGAGCCATACTCGAACTTCATACTACTTCCTCTCTGATTGTTCTCAAATTATGGCCAAATCTATCGGCATGCAAATTCTTGGATATGGTATCATCGGCATAAAGTATGATGTAGATATGGCCTTGACCTTGGTCGTTCATCTTGAAATCCAAGAATTGTTCATACCCATTGACAACTAAGCTTTAATTTCTTTAAATTTTACAAGTTACTTTTAGGTTAAAATTTTACACGGGCGGTGGGAGTACATTTTACATCAAGGACCTAAAAAATGGAAAATTACACCGAGGTTCATACATTTAGCACAAAGGACCGTAAAATTAAGCAAGGAAAACAATCGGGTTAGGCTCCTTCTCAAGAGAGCAGCTGATCGAGCCATACTTGATCTTCATACTACTTCCTCTTCAATTGTTCTCAAAATATGGCCAAAACTGTCGGCATGCAAATTCTTGGATATGGGATCATCAACATAAAGTATGATGTAGATATGGCCTTAACCTTGGTCGTTCAGCTTGAAATCCAAGAATGTTCATACTCTTTGACACATAAGCTCAAATTCGTTTAAATTTCACCACTTACTTTTAGGTTAAAATTTTACACGGGCGGTGGGAGTACATTTTACAATAAGGAACTAAAAAGAGGAACATTACATTGAGGTCTATAAATTTAGCACAAATCACCCTAAAATTAAGCAAAGAAAATAGTCGGGTACGACTCCTTCTTGAGAGATCGAGCCGGATCTACTATAGGAGCCATGGGAGTAGTTAAACTCTTTATGGCCTGCTGGAGGATGTTCTGTGGCCTCTCCAGCGGAGGGAACCTCGAACAGGCGACCTTGGGAGTTGTCTCCCATTCCTTGGCTAGAACCTTGTTGGTGCTAGCCCCTGGCATTGTCATCATCATCTCGACGCAGCTGGCGGGGCGAGTGATACGTGGATCACGAGCCGCGTAGAGAGGAGGATCTGTACCTACGATGACTCGTTGTAGGAACACGCAGGATACGTCGACCGTGACATAGACATTGTGCGTGCTGAAGCTGATGAACTTGTCGTTGTGCGTGAGAGGGCGGTTGCCAAAGTTGCCCACGTTGTCGCTGATGAAGTCCAACAACCTGAATCGATGAACCAAGCCAGAGACGATTCGCTCCCCTGATGTGATGAATTTTCCCGTCCGGATGAACACACCAGCTAGAGTCGCTTTTGTCCCCATGGTGGGTGCCAATTGTCGTGGTGGTGCCACGCTAGATGCCATGGGTAGGCTAAAGATGGGATCATATGGACACTAGTGGAATCTAGCGAGGGATGGTATGGTGGATACCGCACATGAACAACACACACGAACACACGATATACCCAGGTTCGAGGCTCTCCTAGAGAGATAAACCTCTACTACTGCCTATAGATCTTATATTATGATCAATGGACTAGTACAAGTGCTCCTTGAGCTGTATCGAGGAGAGGAAGAAGATGAAGTGCTTCTGCCTCTCTCTCTCCCTCTAGAGCTTGTGCGTATCAAGAATGGACCGACCCTCTCCTTGGAGGCCCTGGCTCACCTTATAAAGGGGTGGTCAGGTTACATCTAGGGCATACGTGGCCCGAATATTTCCAGTATATGCTTGTACCAAAATAGTAGTTTGGCGCACTCCTTCCCTGTCGCCAGGCTCTACATGGGCAACTGTCCAGAGCCCATCTTGTCTGACCATTGGCGGCTAGGCACTATCACGTCCATGAACCCCTTGCTCAGGCCTCATTCCAAGTGCACTTGTCTCTAGCCCTTGTCTCCCCAGGAATTCCGGGAGAGAGGGAAGCGCTGATCTAGGGGCTGGGTCACTCCTTCTCGAGCATGCCAACCCCTTGACTCGGCCCTGCCCGGATGACTCAGCCAGGATGGTACCTGCACATGGAAAGCAACATAGAGACTATGCTGACATAAGATATATGTCGGCTAGGCCCTGCCGAGATAACCCGGCTTTGGGTAACTCGGCCTTGACTTGGCTGACCCATCTATACTTCGGACAACTCATACCTCGACTAGTTTATACCTCAGTGAGCCTTGTCTCTGTACCTTATCTTGACCCTACCTAGGGTCATCCCCCCAACAGGTGCGAGGATTATGAGCCCATAGAGACATGCTCTTGAGGATCTAGATGGTGGGTGGAGCCCCTTGGCAGCTAGGGCAGGCGCCGGTTGTTGCTGTGGAACTTGCCCAGCTGGCGGCCCAGCCATGGGAGGTATTATGTCCACCACATGAGTGGTATCTTGATGAGAGTCCGAGTGGGTGCGAGTCGCATCGAGGTACTGGCGGGCGATCTCAACGTATGTGTATGCCGCCATGTTCGCCTTCACTTCTCGTACTTGGGAGACTCGGGTCTAGGTGGGTACATGAGCAGTGCCTAGAGGTAGGCGCATGCCTCTCTGTAGCTTTGATCCCCTAAGCTCCATGGGACCAACCGACTAACTTGCTGACGGAGCTCCATGTCTCCCCTTGTGTCGTGGCGGGACAGACACAACACCACGGGGAGGTCTTCGGCCCTGCGCCGCCTCTAGTGCGCAACCTACCATGGCACCAGCCGATATCTCTTCTTCCTTGATGGGGCCTTATTCTAGACGCTCCTTGCTCATAGCTGCCTCCTGATGAGGTGGTGTCGGCGGGTTTTTCTATGGTGGCGGTTGTGGCTACTGTTCCATCACATCATCGCCCGCATGCGTGGGTGTATCTATAGTCGGATGTGCGCCCGCCGCAAGGCCTTGCGAACGAGTATGCGCCACCGGCAGGGCAGCACCGGTGGCGAAACCCTTCGTACTAGTGTTGCTTGTCTTCCTGGGCACCATGGACGATGAAGGAAGTGTTGATGATGAACTTGATGTCGACGATGAAGGTAGGAGACGAAGAACATGCACCACCTACCTGGCGCGCCAGATGTCGTGTCGTGGGACACGGACACCAGGGATGGTAGACACCCCCTATTGTTCAGTATAGGGCACGGGGTGCATTGAACACGACTAATCTGCAAATTCCTGACAAACACACAAAGCATTTATTACCCAGGATCAGGCCACCCAGAGGCTAACAACCATATGTCCTGAATGTCTGAATTGATCTTAGTGGAGGGATGTGTACAAGAGGATGAACTCTCTCTTTCCCTCTTGACGGGGGAGACCTACACTAGCTAGGCTAGCTTCCTGGGACTCCTCCGCTTCTCTCTAATATCTCTTGTATTCTCTTTGTGGCCTAGTTGTTCACACTACCAACTGACCAACCTCCTAACTTTTCCAACCCTTTTCTACTATGGTGATGACCCTCCTTTCATATCTCAAGGGAATTCCACAGTCACTTGCGCCCCCGAGCGTTACAAAGATTCTCGGGTCTTGACTCGGCACGCCACGTGGTGTGGTCGACAAGGGGTGGTGTTGTGCGCCAATCCCTTGCCCCGAGTGCTGTGTTATTTCTATTGATGACAATGGGATAGGACGACCTCGTCATGTCTTGTCTTTCCTGCCACGACATTAAATGGTAGGTGTAGGGATGCAGGGATGAGGGCACCATGTGTTCCACGTGTCGTCTTCCAAGCTGCTGCTACCGCTCCATCTATTGACTCGTGCTCACAACCCACCTCGGTAGCTAGGGTAGATGGGTTCCTGACGACACCTTCCGGTAACATCTCAAGGCTCATGCAAGTGAGGCATCCCACAATACGATTAGCTTGCTTCATGCTCAAGGGTTCCCTTCTCGGGGGTCTTCGTGTAGCTCTAGAACACATCCATGGTGGGTTCCTTGGATATGTAGATTTTGTATGACTCCATGCTCTTCTTTAGAGGAAGTGCATACATATAGACTCACCGTACCTTTGACATGTTGTCCACTTGGCCGGTCTGACCTAGCTCCTGGGCATGCCCGGGAGGCTGAGCCATGTGTCAATCATCCGTCATGGTGCAAGGTGAGCCAGCCCACGCGCCCAAGGCACAATCTAGGGTACCTAGTAGCCATTGTACCGACAACATCAAATATACACATACTATTTTGCATACATGTTGACAAGTTTATTTGTCAAAACTCAACAAAACATTCAATTTTATGGTTTATACATCCAAACTATATTTGGATTTGGGTGCTATGCTTTTATTGCAATGAAAAACTCCTTGCATATATAAACAATGGAATTGAAAAGGGAGGTCACTTCTTTTCTATTTTAAATTTAGACTTTACAGTCACATGCAATTTCGAGGCAAAATTTCTACATTCTAAGAGAATCTCCACTTGCCCCCATATGGGGTTCGGCGGTTGGCCTTATGGGGGGCGCCAGCGCAGGTACCTCCTATCGGGGGTCACCGCCTCCTAGCCTCTGCCGCCAAACAGCCCCCCAAATCCCAATTGACAAATTCAAACATTTAAAAGGTCGCTAGAAATTTAACATAGATTTTCCGCCACCGGGCACAACATAGTTCAGGTAATACAATCACCGGAAATCACCAGAATACAAGTCCATCGATCAAAATAACATGCGAGGAAAACGAAAATCAAACGGGGGATCATTTGATGCGGTAGGAGACACCTCCGGGGTTGCCGGTGGTGGAACGGTGGTGCTAGCCTACGTGCTGATCGGGGTCAGGGTCATAGTCACCTGTGTCGGGCTGATGTCCTGGTTGGCGGCCGCTCAGTTCTCAAAGAGAATCAAGGCACGTTGATCAACACACCACACCTTCACCTCGGTGTCCATGTCCTTCGTGTCAACCATCATGATCGACAAGTCCTCCCTCGCATTCTTTGCCGCCATGTTGGCCTTGATGAGGCCGAGCTTGATGTCCTGTCGCTCGATGACCGATGCCCACCTTGCCGCGGTGATCTCCTCCAACCTGGTGGCTTTCTCTGCCCTCATGGCGGCATATGTGGTGGCGTCGGCCATGTAGGCCAGGATGGATGAGTGTAGTTTCTCGATGTCCGGTGCCACGTCCCTCATGGCCTTGGCCTTCCTATGACCAATGGGTCGACCCTCTGAGGCTGCTGATGGTGCCGCTCTAGGGTCATAGGTGGTGGTCTTGGCCTTGGTGAGAGCGGTCTGCATCTCCTCCCACTTGTCGCACCCCTCGATCCATGCAAAGACGTGGATGAACTTTAACTCATTGTCGTTGTTGTCCTCTCGTTATGCGGTAATCATGGCACACATCTACGAATAGTAGCGACAATGGTACACAATTTCAAATGGGCGGGAGCGGGTGGCGATGGGGGATTCTTACCTGATCGTCGTAGTTTGTGCCGCTGAAATGGATGCGACACACCTCCTCCACAACGCTATGCCACTTGTTGCAGGCGTGCTGGATCATGGCCCAATGGTGAGACATGCCAGAGTCGTTGTGGTCGTGGCACAAGGACTTTAAGTAGGGGTCAAGCTAGTTGTCTGAAGATGGAAGTAGCACCTGTGCAGTTATGCACTATCCCTGGTATGGTTGCTGATGTGCGTGAACTTGCTGAAATGGGGCCGGAGCATACTGCACGGTTCAACTTCATTGATGAACGAGGCTTCACGGTTCCTATAGCGTGTGACAGTCAGCTAATTGGGTTGATGAAACAATTTGCTGGGCTTCGTATGGTTATGCTGATTTGTAACATACTAGATGTGGAAGCTCCTGCTACTAGTAGTCGCCCAGCTATTATTGGACAGAGTGGTCTAACTCGAACCCCTGCTCTTGTTGAGAAAAATGTGGTTCCTCGTCAGCGACATTCTTCTGTCAAGAAACCTCCTCGTAGGAGTCCTCGTATTGTCGTTGTGGAAAACTCTACTCTAGAATTTGCTGGTACTGGTCGTCCCCATGGTGTTGCTGCTCTGGCTACTGCTGACCCAATCCATGCAGCTGTTGAGCAAATCAAGGCTTCCGTAGGTTGCCCCGCTGTTGTTGTCAAGACTGCTGCCTTGCGTGCTTCTCGTCCTTGAAACCATGCTCAGGTTTTGCAAAACTCTGCTATGGAATCTGCGGGTACCGGTCACCATGTGGTGTTGTTGCTCCGGCTGCTGCTGACCAATCCATGTCGTTGTTGAGAAAACTAAGGCTTCCGAAGGCTGCCCCATTGTTGTTGCCAAGACTGCTACCTTGTGTGCTGCTCCTCCTCGAAACTGTGCTCAAGTTGTGCGAACCCATGCTCTGGAATCTGCTAGTACTGGTCGTCCCTGTGTTGTTGTTGATATGGTTGTTGTTGACCCAATCCCTACCGCCGTTGAGCAAACTAAGGCTTCTGGAGGCTGCCCCACTGTTGTTGGCAAGACTGCTGCCTTGTGTCCTCCTCGAACCGGTGCTTAGGTTCAGCGAGCTGCTGGTCTGGAGCTTGCTCATGGTCTGGACTCTGCTAGCACTCGAAACATCACTATTGTGGGAACTTCTCATGATCATCGATGTGGCATGGTAGTAGCTGATCCTATTGTGGCTGCCGTTAGCCGGGGAACTACCTGTCCACCAGGTATTGTAGCTCTCGCTGCTAAGGGCCCTCGCCTTGCTCCTGGTCCTGGTACTTCCACCGAGGTGATGGCGACGGTGGCATTGTGGCTGGGTCTGATGGTGTCGATCCACCTCTCGAACCTCTCGGAGGTTTCTATCCTGCAGAACCTGATGATGGAAAATTAATCGTTCGTATAGGTGTCGAGGATTATACTGCAAAATTAGATGATGGCACAGAAAAATTCTATGACGAGTTTGATGTAATCCTTGGCAGATATGATCCTGAAGTGGTAGAGTTATCTAACCTGATGGCATTGTTACGTGTGAAGGTGTTGTGGGGTCCTCCCAGGTAGCACGTTTGGTATATTTTGGTAACAGGAGAAAAAAGGCTATAGAAGTGAAAGATACCAGGTATTTAGTCGTACCATTTACAAGGAAACATTATAGAGGTGAAGTGTACTTCCACTTGATAGTGCAAATGGTTGGAGAGGAATTGGATTTTGACAAAAGAGATGATGGACTTGTAGAAGGCATGCGTGACCTGATCCATGGCATCACTAGGGCTGGTGCGACTAAGGGTAGCTTCGAGGAGAGGAGAGTCTTACAGAGGAGCGTCATAAAGAGGAGCAGGAAGAGCATCCCTAGAAAGGGCACCCCGAAGAAGAACATCACCAAGGATACCATGCTAGAGAAGAGGATACCCAAGAGTCACACGCAAAAAGGCACCACGCCGCAGAGTACACCCCTGCGATCCAGTCAAGATGCCACATCGAACGGTAGAAGCAAAAATGCTAAGAGGGCTAGCACGGTGGTGAACACTCCCAGGAGTGGTAGCAAAAAGGCTAAGATGGCCAACACGGAGACTACCACACCTAGTGGGAGTAGAAATGCTAATTTGGAGCGAAACACGCCGCTGAGGTCAGGAAATAATGCTAGCACGAAGGAGAACACACCCAATAGTAGCAGCAAAAGGGCTAATTCAAAGAAGAAAACGCCGTAGAGGTCAGGCCATAATGCCAGCACCCTAGAGCCAACACCCGTAAGGGGAGGCAGGAAGGAGATCACACCCAAGAGCGGCAGCAAAAAGCCTAGTTCAATGGGGAATGGAACGTAGATATCAAGCCCTACTGATACCATCAGGAAAGATTACATAAGGAAGGAGGATGTACACAAAAATAGCAAGAGGGTTCTGTATAGTCAAGATGAAATTGATTCTGACTGGTGTTTGTCTATTGAAATACCTGGGATGCGTGCAAACGTAAGACCACCCCATGTGGTTGCAGTAGAACCAACCGAGAAAATAGAGTTGCCGCTGAGGTAGATTGGGGCAATGTTTCGGTCCATCCGGGTGGAGATGATGGTGCAGCCCCACCCATGGGAGTCAATATGATGTGTGCGGTACTAGGCATTAGAGACGATGGCTAGGATTCTGAATCAGATGAAGAAGAAGGCACTATAGAGGATCAAGAATCTGGTGATGATGAAATAGACGAGGAACTTAACAATGAGGCTGGTGTTACAGTCGATGATTGGGGTGTTGAAGTAGAAGAAATGAAACATGACAACGAGTATCCTATAATTTCGGTCGGCACCGAGTTCAGGAGCATGCATGTTCAGGATGTCGTTCCAGCATTTTTTTATCAAGGGGGAGTTCGACGTTTATCGACTGAAGAACACTGCCCAGAGGTATGAGGCCGTTTGCAAGTTAACATGGATGAATGGATGGGTCGAGGTACATTGTCCATGGAGGATCACAGCAAAAGCCTTACCTGCGTCGAAGGCAATTAGGGTACTGGGGCAATGAATGTAGCAAGCCATTAGAACTTTCTCTCTTTTCACTCTATAACTACAATTGCTATGCGATATCTTTCTGGGAACTAGTCGACTCCGCTTATCTTTTAAATGAATATGTGTTGCAGGTGAACAAAATGGGCCCTCCACACATGTGTCCGACAGGCAGGAAACTGAAATCCTCAATGGCTGATACATAGTGGGTGGCTATACAAGCTATGTCCATACTAAAGGATAACCCTAAGGAGACCGTGAAGAATATTCAGACTAGCCTCGGTTCTAAATACAACATTGTCCTACCGTATTACATGGTTTGGAAAGGTAAAGAGAAAGCTCTGAGGGTCTTACACGGGGATTGGACCAATAGCTTCAGGATGTTGTACAACTTCAAGGCGGAGGTACAAGCTAGGTGTCCGGGGAGTGTTGTGGAGATTGACACCGAATTAGTACGTGGTAAAATATATTCCAAAAGATTTTTCATGGCGCTTAAACCTTGCATCCAAGGATTCAAGGACGGTTGTTAGGCCGTATCTGAGTGTAGACAACACTGTTCTAACTAGCAAATGGAGGCTGCCTGCCATATGCCATAGCACTTTATGGTCACAACTGGATGTTCCTAGTGGCATTCAGGCTGTTTGAAACAGAAACAGAGGAAAACTGGGTTTGGTTTATGAGGCAGCTCAGGAGATCAATAGGCCACATGGATCCATTGGCTATATCCACGGATGCATGAAAAGGGCTCATGAATGCAGTGAAGGAGGTGTTCTCGCGAGCTGAAGGTAGAGAATGCCATGCCCATATGATGATCAACTTGTACTCACACTACGCAGGCAGCGTATTTCGTTACATGTTTCCTGCTGCTAGAGCTTACAAACCTAGTAGCAGCAAATTTTTCATGAGCAAAATTTTTGTTGAAGCCCCTGAACTTCTAGAGTACTTATCCATCCATCATTCGCAGCTATGGAAGAGGAGTCAATTCAACCCTGACATGAAAGTTGATTACATAAACAACAACCTTGCAGAATGCATGAGTAACTGTGTGAAGGACATAAAAGTGCGTCTTGTTCATATCTTGATGGACAGCATACATGGTATGATCATGCAGCTATTAAATATAAGGAGAGATATCAGTAGGAGACTTAGAGGACATATGCTACCACTAGTTGTACAGCAACTGCACAAGAGAAGCCGAGGACTTGCTCATCTTAAGGTTCTCATGTCAACCAGCACCAGCTGTGAGGTGGTCGATATGTCCAAGAGTGGCAAAAGGGATGTTGTGAACATCCAGCTGCGAGAATGCACCTTCTTAGAGTAGCAGCATACCGGTAAACCTTGCGACCATGCCATGGCTTTCTTGGTGAAGAAAAGAACTCTACCACATTTGGATCAGTATTTGTCAGACTACTACTCTATGGAAAAGTTCACAGCTGTGTACACTAGATCCGTCGAGCCATGTACAGACCCATCTCAGTGGCCTCAACTCCAACTGACTTTCGAGCTTTGCCAGCCAGTTACAATAAGGGGCAGAGGAAGACCTCGGGTGAATAGGTTTAAGAATTTTCTCGAGAAGAAGAGTTCGGCTTTCTGTGCTACCGAGAAGGGCAAAAATAGATGCAAGACCTGCCATCTTATAGGCCATAGAGCAGCGGGTTGTCCCCTTAATACTCCCAAACCTAGCTATGAGATGGTACATTCACAAAAAAATTGTTTATAGTCTGTAGATATAAGGTAGTAATCCATGTACTATTTTTTTACAGGAAGCGCAAGGTAAGAAACAAGACAGCCAACTCAGTGATTTTGCTCCAGGAAGAAAACCAAAACGAGTGGAGCGATGATGCTGGACAATATTCTGGTGCTAATTGGCCTGACTTCCCTTGACCCAGAGATGCAGGTTATGTGAAGGTAAGAAAATTGGCACCTAGGAAGAGGAAGAAGGCAGGAGATGAAGAAGCAAGTGGACGTGAAGGCAAGAGGAAGAAAGATGGCACCCAAGCAGAGAAAGAAGGCTAGCAGTGTAGAAGCCTAATGATGTATTGAACTTGAACCTATATATGTAGTTCAGTTAAACTCTGGAGTTGTGTGCGCGGAACTTGTCAGGCGAAACAATCTTCCTCCCATACTCGGAGTAAAATGTATCGCGACTTGAGGCCGAGGCCACTAGTTGAATCCGAAATTGTGACTGTGCCACTACTATCTAAACAATCGCACCACCGGGACAGTGATAGCTGAGCGGTTAAGGGGTCTCCAAAATCGATGGGTGTTAGTGGCATAGACATGAATTATTTATAGGCGCTTAATAAATCCCTGCTATTGCCATTATACTTATGATAAGGTTCTGAGCTGAAAAACAAGTTCTAAGCTGGATGCTACACTCCACGGAGCAGCAACTTATTTCAGCTGCTGGACAATGACATGGCAACATAAACTGCAAAGGCAATAAATAATGCCCAGATAATGAGGAAATTGTTTCCACTATGTGGCCTAATCTTGAACCCGTCTGTCTCACCACCTCCTGCTTCTGCCTCCCCTGCACCTGGCGAAGCTCCCAGATCTCTCGCTCTAACGCATGAATCTCCTCTTTCTTGTGCCACATAGCACCATGCAGATCTTGAACAAGCTCTTTGTGAAAACCTGTCAGTGGCTTTTCGATCCACACAAACTTGTCACAGCTAGTTTCCCTCTCTTCCTGCGAACTAGATCAAAGGAAACAAAAAAGAATTACATTACACTTTCTTGATCCGGGTTACCATTGTACCTACAGTAGGAACTTACCGCTCTAATGCTGCAGTTGCTGAATTTTCCTGCAGTATTTTCGTCGGTCCAAAAAATCCATCTCGACATCTTCTCACCGCACAAACACAGGATATCGGGGTAGTAATCGTAGGGCGTCCTCCGGTACCTGATGGGGCACCCGCCTGACGGCATTGAGCTGACCCTGATTCCGCCCGAGACGAACTACATGAGCTGCGAGCCATGAGCGAGGGGAGCGAGGGTAGAGGAAAGAGGAGCCTTTGGATGTCAGCGTAGTGGCGCGGTGAAGCGTCATTTATCCCCACTTAATAACTCGGGCAGAATCCTACCACTCACATTCGGCTGACAGGTGGGGGACCTAGCGTGCGGACTTGTCAACCAAACATCACGCCTTCGTGGTTCAAAGGCCCTCTCGCGCGCATTGGACGAAATTCTTTGGCACCTAGATATCTTGCAAACGTACCCATAATTTTTGATGTTCCATGCTTGGTTTTATCTACTTTCTTATGTTTTGTCCACACTTTGGAGTACTTTTCATATGATTTCTTGGACTAACCTATTAACAAGAGCCATAGTGCCAGCTGCCTATTTTCTGCTGTTTTTGGTTCCAGGAAAGTCAGAAAATGAATATTCT
Organism: Avena eriantha; assembly: GCA_910589775.1. Classification (NCBI taxonomy): domain Eukaryota; kingdom Viridiplantae; phylum Streptophyta; class Magnoliopsida; order Poales; family Poaceae; genus Avena; species Avena eriantha. The sequence continues at coordinate 269,368,936 of OU342744.1, forward strand.
TGGAATTGGACGGGACAAAAGCCAAAGTCAGTTTTTCACCGAGGGACACATGGAGCCAGAATACGAGACGGAGAGGGGATGGGGCCCGGCCACACCACCTGGCCACGCGGCCTAGCCCATGCCAGGGGGTGGTCTGGCCGCCCTAGGCACCCCCTTGACCTCTCCTTCCGCCTATATATTGCCTCTGATACGGAAACCCTAAGTACCCGATCAAAAAATCCACGAAAGAGTATGTAGCCGCCGTCATCTCCATCCCTAGATCGGGAGGGATCTGAAGCTCTTCCCGGCACCCTGCCGGAGAGGGGAATTCCCCCTGGAGGCCTTCTTCATCATCATGCAAGGCTCCGATGTGATGCGTGAGTAGTTCATCTCAGTACTACGGGTCCATGTAGTAGCTAGATGGCTGGTTCTCCTCCTTTGTGCTATCATGTTTAGATCTTGTGAGCTCCGTTCATGATCAAGATCATCTATTTGTAATTCTACATGTTGTGTTTGCGGGGATCCGATGGATATTGAGATGCTATTTCAGATTGATTATTGATTCTATCATGTCTTTATTATTTGTGATCTTGCATGCTTTCCGTTGTTAGTAGCTATCTTGGCCAAGTAGATGCTAGCAACTCCAAGAGTTACTATTTATGATCGATAGTGGGTTCATGTCTCTGGTAATCTGGGGAAGTGACCGAAATCTCTAAGGTACTAGATGTGTTGTTGCTACTAGGGAGAAAACAACAATCCTTTGTTTATAGAACAATCGTATTGTTTACTTTACACGTAATTCGTAATGCAATTATCCGTTGCTTGCAACTCAATACTGGAGGGGGTTCGGATGATAACCTGAAGGTGGATTATTAGTCATAGATGCAGTTGGATGGCGGTCTATGTATAATGTTCTAATGCCCAATCGAATATCAAAGGAGTCAAGATGAGTAGTATATGCTTGTATGCTTTCTCGATGTTTGTTAATTGCCCCGCTGTAATTTGTTCACCCAACATGTCATCCATCTTAAGGAGAGCCACCTCTAGTGAACTATGGACCCCGGTCCTTCCTTTTACTATCAATCTACAATCAATTGTTTACTGCTTTGTGTTTACTTTCTGCAAACTATTACTTTCTTCCACTCGATACGTTTAATCCTTTGTTTTCAGCAAAACCGGTGAGATTGACAACCTCATCGTAAGTTGGGGACAGAGTTCTGTGGTTGTGTTGTGCAGGTCTCCACGTTGCTGCTGGCACATGTAGTGCGCCCTGCCAAAGTTCAGCTAGCTACACCTTTGGGGTGTTTCCTTGCTCCTACTGGATTGATAACCTTGGTTTCATAACTGACGGAAAACTTACTGTTGTGCTCATCATACCTTCCTCTTGGGGTTTCCCAACGAGCTTCTTAATACACGAGTCAGCAAGTACTTTTTCTGGCGTTGTTGCCGGGGAGTTGCTGACTCGTAGTTGATGTAGAGCTCGTTGGGAGCCCCAAGAGGAAGGTATGATGAGCACAGCAGTAAGTTTTTCCTCAGTTATGAAACCAAGGTTTAATCGAACCGGTAGGAGCAAGGAAACACCCCAAAGGTGTTACTAGCTGAGCTTTGGCAGGGCGCACTACCGGTGCTAGTAGAAACGTGGAGACATGCACAACACAACCACAGAACTTTGTCCCCAACTTGCGATGAGGTTGTCAATCTCACCGTGTTTTGCGGAAAACAAAGGATTAAACGTATCGAATGGAAAGAAGTAAAAGTTTGCAGAAAGTAAACACGAAGTAGTAAAAGATTGTAGATTATATGTAAAGAAAAGGATCGGGATCCATAGTTCACTAGAGGTGGCTCTCCTTAGATAGACAACATGCTGGGTGAACAAATTACAGCGGGGCAATTGACAAACACTAAGAAAGCAATACATGCATATACTAATCATCTTGACTCCCCTGAGACTTGATTGGGCATTACAACATAATACATAGACTGCCATCCAAATGCATCTATGACTAATAATCCACCTTCAAGTTATCATCCGAACCCTCTCCAGTATTAAGTTGCAAGCAACAGATTATTGCTTTACGAACTGCGTGTAAAGTAAACAATACAATTGTTCTATGAACAAAGGATTGTTGTTTTCTCCCTAGTAGCAACAGCACATCTAGTACCTTAGAGATTTCTGTCACTTCCCCAGATTACCAGAGGCATGAACCCACTATCGAGCATAAATACTAACTCTTGGAGTTGCTAGCATCTACTTGGCCAAGATAGCTACTAACAATGGAAAGCATCTAAGATCTCAAATAACAAACACATGATAGAATCAATAATCAATCTGAAATAGCATCTCAATATCCATCGGATCCCCGCAAACACAACATGTATGAATTACAAATAGATGATCTTAATCATGAACGGAGCTCACAAGATCTAAACATGAAAGCACAAAGGAGGAGAAACCAGATATCTAGCTACTACATGGATCCGTAGTCCAAGGATGAACTACTCACACATCACACCGGAGGCTTGCATGGTGATGAAGAAGGCCTACAGGGTGAATTCCCCTCTCCGGAAGGGTGCCAGGAAGAGCTTCAGATCCCTCCCGATCTAGGGATGGAGATGACGGTGACTACATACTCTTTTGTGGATTTTTGATCGGGTACTTAGGGTTTTCGTCCCGAGGGCAACTTATAGGCGGAAGGAGAGGCCGAGGGGGTGCCAGGAGCGGCCACACCACCCCTTGGCGCGGGCCAGACCTGGCCGCAAGGGCCAGGCCTGGCCGCGCAGCCAGGTGGTGTGGTGGCTCCCTGGCCCATCTACGTCTCGTACTTGGCACTTGATCCCTTCCGGAAAAATAGGCACTTTGGCTTTTGTCTCGTCCAATTCTGAGAATATTCATTTACTGACTTTCCTGGAACCAAACAGCAGAAAACAGGCAGCTGGCACTCTGGCTCTTGTTAATAGGTTAGTCTAAGAAATCATTTGAAAAGTACTCCAAAGTTGGAACAAAACACAAGAAAGTGGATAAAACCAAGCATGGAACATCAAAAATTATAGTTACATTTGCAATGTATCAACATCCCCAAGCTTAACTCCTGCTCGTCCTCGAGTAGGAAAGTGATAAAAAGAAATAATTTTTGAGGTGACATGCACCATCAAAGACTGATCAAAGTATTTGCAAAACTCAAAGCTGGGATCATAGTACTTCAATCATAACATGAAAGACAAAGTTCTAGCAATAGGCAAAGAAACTATGATGCAACATAAAAAGGTACAAACAAAATATTCATGAATAACATGCCTTGCAAGACGTTTGTTTGTTTCACATAAAGAAAACATAGCATAATAGTATTCAGCTTGTCCGTCAATAGAGTAGCAAATATAAATGCATAGGACACCTTCAAAGTTCATAAGAGTGACTAGATACAATAGTTTAAAACAAGAAATATCAAGTTATGCATTAATCAACTAGTCTTGGGACAATGCACATAGAACTAAGAATGGCCACTATGCTCTCAAAGTAGGTGCATAAAGATAGAAGGTGGAGACTCAATAAATTGGTGGAAGAAAAGCCTTTTGTAAAAGGAAGTAGGGATTCAAGTCTCATAAAGAGCTTCCAAAAATTATGGTACTTGAAGTTTTCAGCTCTCATTGCCCCTATCATAAGCATCTTGAAAGTGATTAAGGTTAAAGTGACACAACTAAGAGGATATGCTTGACATGTTATAAACCGAAATCCCATGCCCCTTACTTACGAAGACCGATCCTCATGCTACTCAACTTTAGTCACGAGTAAGCTCTTGTCATTGTAAGTATATGTGTATCATTAAGAACCGCCAATAGGGTACCCCTTGCACATGATACAGGAGCTTTCCCATAATCAAAATGACAAGGCAAGCAGACAATGAGCATCTCAGCGATCTTTTTATTTGCTATTTGCATAGGTTTTTATTGAGGATGCTTCATAGAGTGCTCATTATGGTGATGCTGCAAGTTTCCACCATGATTGGGCATGGCTTAGGCTAGCGGCCCAGGCGTTTCTCTAACACATATACAAACTCCATGATCTTACAAGTTCCACATTTATTTCACACCGTCGGGATAAGTAAGCAAAATAACATGATATCAACGGGGTACAAAGTACAAGTGCAATGTTGAAAGCGTTCCCCGTGAAACATGGTTCTGCTAATTTCAACTTATAAAGCACAAGCATATACAAAACAAACCCAATGGTTCAAGTTTATTGGAGGCAATAAAGTAAAGTGTGCCATCAAGTTCGTGAGAGCTTTAATCACTACTTTTCTCATAAAAAGTGAAAGGTAAACAATGAATATACTTGGAATAGCATAAGCTAGTAGGTAGGTATGGTGGACTCTTTGGAATAACTTGGTTTAAGGAGTTGGATGCATGAGTGGAACTCATAGTTGGTGGTGGAGGCTAGCAAAAGACTGGGAGCGACAAACTAAGAGAGCAATAATGGCCATAATCATGCAGAGCGACAAAACATCATTGATCAAAGCATAAAGTGATACTACAAGTTGAAAACTAAAGGATCATAAAGGCTATGGTGACTTGAGATAGTCATAACATGGTGTGAGCATGTGCCAAGTCAACCCAAATAAAGCATCAAAGGAGAATACCACTATACTATGCTTTAATATGCTAAAACAACGCATGATTCATCCAAGGCACATTAAGAAATCTCAATTGTTTATAACAAGTCATGATACATCAAAGAATACTAAGCATAAATCCAAAACAATATCAAGCATGGCATGACAAAGCATAGGCCACAGTCAAAAACGAGCTCTGTTTACCACATAAGCATGAACTTTCCTACTCTTTTCCAAACCAAACCAAACTATTTGCAAACCAAAGTGTGAAAGAGGGGGTCCAACCAATTTATTCAGAACACTAAGCAAACCAAGCAAACTAAAAACCAAAACAAAAACGAAAAAGAAGACGCTCCAAGAAAAACACCAGTGTGCATGAAACAATAAAAATGAAGCATTTGGAAGAAACCTGGGATTTTTATTGATGAAGAAGGGGATGCCATGGGCATCCCCAAGCTTTGACGCTTTTACTTTTTGGATATTTCTTGGGGTGACACGCGTGGCATCCCCAAGCTTGAGCTTTAGTCCATTCTTCATCTCATTACTCATTCCTTCCATACACCTGAAATTTTTCCTTCATACAAAACTTTACACAATCTCATTAGCAACATTAGTGCACTTAAGATAAATAAGTCTCAAGGTTCAGTTCTAACACCAAATAAACTTCCATTAGAACACTAGCTACTGTAGCACTTCCCTCAAAAAGCTCAATTCCCCAAAGGAACTCAAGAAGGAACTAACAAGAAGCAAATGCAGAAAATGGCAGAAATCTGTCAAAACAGACTAGGAGGTAAAGACTAATTTTTTCTAAGACCTTCTGTTGCTCAAATCAAAAAGTGTTGAACTAATGTAAGTTAGATAACAACCTGGGGAAGAAGCACAAAAAATTACAGTTCAATTCGATGTATAGAGCTCTCTCAGGATAAGGAGAGGTTATTACAGAGGTAATAACTTCCAAGACGCAACTAAAACTCTTGGGTTATCTCCCAACAAGTACTTTTCTTTAACGCCTTTAAGTTAGGCATCAGAAGCAAAGAAATAATCAAGTGTTCTCAAACGAAGAAGCATTAAGACCAATACCAGAAATATTTTCAACAAGGCAAGGTATATCATCCAAATAAGTTCTAGAGGATCCTTTCTCAATGCTCTTGGGTTCACTATTCTCATCAAAAGGGTTTGCAGGAACAATCCAATCAAGATTCTTTTCTATGGCATCATGTATTGCTACTAGTTTAAAGGGTATTGGTATCTTAGGTTCCTCCCCATTAGGTTCGGTTTTGTTCATCTTTTCTCGTGTACCAACAACATCTACACATGAGCCTAGCATATTGAAACGTTCAAAAACTTTTCTAGCTTCCTTGGCAACATCATAGAACTCCTTAAACAAAGTTTCTAGAATAAAATCCCTCTTTTCAGGATCCTCAGTTTCCTTAAGCTTAAGAAACATTACTTGCATTAAGGAGTTGAGGTTAACAAACCTAGCTTCTAACATGTGAATTAAAGAAGCTATAGCAATCTCATAATTTGGAGGAAGTTCTACAAGGGATCTATCCTCAGTATCTTCATGTTTGCTAACATGATTAAAGAATTCTTCAATGTTATATTTCCCAATTATAGAACCACTACCAATTGAAAGGTCTTTCAAGGTGAATGTAGGGATCAACATGGTGAGCTAAGGAAGAGGTGACAACTAAAGGAGACTTAATTTTTTTGTGTTTTAGAATATGAAAGCAAACTAGGAAAACTATTTTTTTGTGTGTTTTTAAAGAACCAAAACAAGCAAACAAAGCAAAAAGAAACTAAGCAAAACAAAAACAACAAAGTAAAGAGATTGGTTATGAGGGAGTCCCCTTGTGAAGATGTCCTTGACTCCCCGGCAATGGCGCCAGAAAAAATCTTGCTGACTCGTAGTTGATGTAGAGCTCGTTGGGAACCCCAAGAGGAAGGTATGATGAGCACAGCAGTAAGTTTTCCCTCAGTTATGAAACCAAGGTTTAATCGAAATAGTAGGATCAAGGAAACACCCCAAAGCTGTTGCTAGCTGAGCCTTGGCTGGGCGCACTACCGGTGCTAGTAGCAACGTGGAGACCTACACAGCACAACCACAGAACTTTGTCCCCAACTTGCGATGAGGTTGTCAATCTCACCGTGTTTTGCGGAAAACAAAGGATTAAACGTATCGAATGGAAAGAAGTAAAAGTTTGCAGAAAGTAAACACAAAATAGTAAAAAATTGTAGATTGTATGTAAAGAAAAGGACCGAGATCCATAGTTCACTAGAGGTGGTTCTCCTTAGATAGACAACATGTTGGGTGAACAAATTACAGTGGGGCAATTGACAAACACCGAGAAAGCAATACATGCATATACTAATCATCTTGACTCCTCTGAGACTTGATTGGGCATTACAACATAATACATAGACCGCCATCCAACTACATCTATGACTAATAATCCACCTTCAGGTTATCATCCGAACCCCCTCTAGTATTAAGTTGTAAGCAACAGATTATTGCTTTACGAACTGCGTGTAAAGTAAACAATACAATTGTTCTATGAACAAAGGATTGTTGTTTTCTCCCTAGTAGAAACAACACATCTAGTACCTTAGAGCTTTCTGTCACTTCCCCAGATTACTAGAGGCATGAACCCACTATCAAGCATAAATACTAACTCTTGGAGTTGCTAGCATCTACTTGGCCAAGATAGATACTAACAATGGAAAGCATGCAAGATCTCAAATAACAAACACATGATAGAATCAATAATCAATCTGAAATAGCATCTCAATATCCATCGGATCCCCGCAAACACAACATGTATGAATTACAAATAGATGATCTTAATCATGAACGGAGCTCACAAGATCTAAACATGAAAGCACAAAGGAGGAGAAACCAGCCATCTAGCTACTACATGGATCCGTAGTCCAAGGATGAACTACTCACACATCACACCGGAGGCTTGCATGGTGATGAAGAAGGCCTACAGGGTGAATTCCCCTCTCCGGAAGGGTGCCAGGAAGAGCTTCAGATCCCTCCCGATCTAGGGATGGAGATGACGACGGCTACAGACTCTTTTGTGGATTTTTGATTGGGTACTTAGGGTTTTCGTCCTGAGGGCAACTTATAGGCAGAAGGAGAGGCCGAGGGGGTGCCGGGAGCGGCCACACCACCCCTTGGCGCGGGCCAGACCTGGCCGCGCGGCCAGGTGCTGTGGTGGCTCCCTGGCCGTTCTCCATCTCGTATTCTGGCACTTGATCCCTTCCAGAAAAATAGGCACTTTGGGTTTTGTCCCGTCCAATTCTGAGAATATTCATTTTCTGACTTTCCTGGAACCAAAAACAGCAGAAAACAGGCAGCTGGCACTGTGGCTCTTGTTAATAGGTTAGTCCAAGAAATCATATGAAAAGTACTCCAAAGTTGGAACAAAACACAAGAAAGTGGATAAAACCAAGCATGGAACATCAAAAATTATAGATACATTTGCAATGTATCAGGAGTCAAGGAGATCTTCACAAGGGGAGTCCCTCATAACCAATCTCTTTACTTTGTTATTTTTGTTTTTCTTAGTTTATTTTTTCTTTGTTTGCTTGTTTCTTTATCAAAAACACACAAAAATTAGTTTTACAAGTATGCTTTCTTTATTAAAAACACACAAAAATGACTACTCTGGAAAATACTAAGTTGTGTGACTTCACTAGCACCAACAACAATGATTTTATGAGCACACCTATTGCTCCATCTGTTCCTAAAACTACTTTCTTTGAAATAAAAACTGCCTTACTTAATCTTGTTATGAGAGAACAATTTTCTGGTATTGGTAATGAAGATGATGCTGCTCATCTAAATAACTTTGTTGAAATTTGTGAGATGAAAAAGCATAGGGATATAGATGGAGATATTATTAAGCTTAAATTGTTTCCTTTCTCTTTGAGAGGAAAAGCTAAAGAATGGTTAAATTCCCTAACTAGGAATAGTATTGATTCTTGGACTAAATGCAAAGAGGCTTTTATTAGAAAATACTATCCTCTTGCTAAGATTATATCTATGAGGAGTGAAATAATGAAGTTTAAACAATCTGATAATGAACATGTTGCTCAAGCTTGAGAAAGAATGAAAACTTTGGTAAAGAATTGTCCCACTCATGGACTGACTGCTTGGATGATCATCAAAACCTTTTATGCAGGATTGAACTATTCTTCAAGAATTCTATTGGATTCTGCCGCTGGAGGTACCTTTATGACCATTACTTTGGGTGCTGCAACAAAGCTTCTGGATAATATGATGGTTAACTACTCTGAATGGCATACTGAAAGAGCTCCACAAGGTAAGAAGGTAAATTCAGTTGAGGAAACCTCCTCCTTGAGTGATAAGATTGATATTATTATGTCTATGCTTGTTAACGGGAAAGCCCATATTGATCCAAATCATGTTCCCTTAGCCTCTTTGGTTGCTCAAGAAGAGAAAGTTGATGTGAACTTTATAAGAAATAACAATTTTAGCAACAATGCCTATAGGAATAATTTTGGTAACAACAATTATAGGCCATATCCTCCCAACAATGGTAATGCTTATGGAAATTCCTACAACAACAATAGGAGTTCTCCCTCTGAACTTGAAGTTATGCTTAAGGACTTTATTAGTAAACAAACTACTTTTAATAAAACTATTGAGGAAAAACTCTCTAATGCTGAAAGAAATATAGCATCTTTGGCTGAAGCTCAATCTTCTTTGAATAATATGGCTGCTAAACCTGAAACTAATGAGAATCCCTTTGCAGCTACTAATTCCATACAATTAAGAATTGATGAAAATGTTAGACTATTAGCTGAATTGCATGCTAAGTGGGAAAGAGAAGATTAAATTGCTGGAAACATTAGTGTTTCTACTATCACTACCACAAGTGTTGAGGCTAGTAATAGCTCTACTACTTTAGATGATAATTATGATTTTGATCTTGATGGTTTCAATATCTCTGAAGTTATTAAGTGCCTGCAAAAGCTTGCTAAAAATCCTAATGCTAGTGCTAGGAATATGGCCTTTACAAAACACATTACTGATGCTCTCATAAAGATTAAAGAAGAAAAATGAAACATAAAGCTTCTATTCCTATAAAACAAGAAGATGGTTGGGAACCCATCATTAATATGAAAGTGAATGATTTTGATTTCAAAGCTTTATGTGATCTTGATAGTAGTGTTTCTATTATGCCTAGAAGGATTTATGATATGCTTGATTTACCACCACTTGAAGATTGTTATTTGAATGTCCCACTTGATGATAATGCTAAAGAGAAACTCATGGGGAGTATTAATGATGTTCTTATTATGGTTAACAATGCCGATGTCCCCGTTGATTTCTATGTTTTGGATGTTGAATGCAATGCTTCTTGTCCTATTACTTTGGGAAGACCTTTTCTTAGACCTGTTGGTGCCATTATGGATATGAAAGAAGGCACCATTAAATATCAACTCCCACTCAAGAAAGGTATAGAACACTTCCCTAAGAAGAGAGAGAAGATTTCTTTTGCCTCTCCTATGAAAACAAAATTTGCTCTTAATGCTTCTTCATTTGAGAACACTTGATTCTTTACTGTGGCCTAGGCTTTGTCATGCTATGCATGATATTGTTTTGGCTTTATTCTTAGTATTCTTTGTTGTAGCATGACTTGTTATAAACAATTGAGATTGCTTAATGTGCCTTGGATGAATCATGCGTTGTTTTAGCATATTAAAGCATAGTATAGTGGTATTCTCCTTTGATGCTTTATTTGGGTTGACTTGGCACATGCTCACACCATGTTATGACTATCTCAAGTCACCATAGCCTTTATGATCCTTTAGTTTTCAACTTGTAGTATCACTTTATGCTTTGATCAATGATGTTTTGTCGCTCTGCATGATTATGGCCATTATTGCTCTCTTAGGTTGTCGCTCCCAGTCTTTTGCTAGCCTCCACAACCAAGTATGAGTTCTACTGATGCATCCAACTCCTAAAACCAAGTTATTCCAAAGTGTCCACCATACCTACCTACTTGCGTATTCTATTCCAAGTATATTCATGTTTTTATCTACCTTCCGAATTAAACTTGTTATGAGAAAACTAGTGATTAAAGCTCTCACGAACTTGATGGAACATTTTACTTTTCTTGCCCTTAATAAACTTGAACCATTGTGTCGTCTATGTTGTCTATGCTTGCACTTATTTGTTGGGGATTAGCAGAACCATGCTGTCATGGGGAATGCTTTCAACATTGCACTTGTACTTTGTACCTAGTTGATATCATGCTATTTTGTCTATGGATGTCGTCGGTGTGAAATGAAAGGGGATCTTGTAAGTCCATGGAGTTATGTATATGTGTTAGAGAAACTCCTGGGCCACTAGTCTATTCCATGCCGTCGTGGTGGAAACCTGCAGCATAACCATAATGAGCTGTCTATGAAGCATTCTTCTTATAAAAAAGAGTCAGATATTGAGAAAAAAGAGAAAAAGAAAAGAAAATATGAAAAGAGGAAAGAGAGAAAAAAAGCAACATATTCCCATGGTAAATAAGAAGATTGTTGAGATGCTCGTTGTCTGCTTGCCTTGTCATTTTGATATGGGGATTCTTCCGTATCATCGGGCAAGGGGTACCCCGTTGGCGGTTCTCTATGATACACATGTACTTACGATGACAAGAACTTACCGGTGACTAAACTTGAGTAGCATGAGGAGCGGCCCTCGTATTCAAGGGACATGAGATTTCCAACTTATACTTCATCAAGCATATACACCATAGTTTGTTCACTTTAACCTTAATCACTTCAAGATGCTTATGATAGGGGCAATGAGAGCTAAAAGCTATTAAGTACCATAATTTTTGGAAGCTCTTTATGAGACTTGAATCCCTACTTCCTTCTATGAAGGCCTTTCTTTTACTTTTTTTGTTGAGTCTCCACCTTCTAACTTTATGCACCTACTTTGAGAGCATAGTGGCCATTCTTAGTTCTATGCGCATTGTCCCAAGACTTGTTGATTGATGCATACCTTGATATTGATTGTTTTAAACTATTTGTATCTAGTCACTCTTATAAACTTCGAAGGTGTCCTATGCATTTATGTTTGCTACTCTATGAGGGACAAGCTAAATACTACTATGCTATGTTTTCTTTATGTGAAACAAACAAACGTCTTGCAAAGCATTGTTATTCATGAATCTTTTGTTTGTGCCTTTTCATGTCGCAACATAGTTTCTTTGTCTTATTGCTAGAACTTTGTATTTCATGTTATGACTGAAGTACTATGATCCCAGCTTTGAATGTTTTACAAATACTTTGATCAAGTTGATGATGGTGCATGTCACCTCAAAAATTATTCTTTCTTTTTATCACTTACCTACTCGAGGACGAGCAGGAGTTAAGCTTGGGGATGTTGATACGTTGCAAATGTATCCATAATTTTTGATGGTCCATGCTGGGTTTTATCTACTTTCTTATGTTTTGTCCACACTTTGGAGTACTTTTTAGATGATTTCTTGGACTAACCTATTAACAAGAGCCACAGTGCCAACTGCATGTTTTCTGCCGTTTTTGGTTCCAGGAAAGTCAGAAAATGAATATTCTCGGAATTGGACGGGACAAAAGCCAAAGTCAGTTTTTCACCGAGGGACACCTGGAGCTAGAATACGAGACGGAGAGGGGATGGGGCCCGGCCACACCACCTGGCCACGCGGCCTGGCCCATGCCAGGGGGTGGTCTGGCCGCCCTAGGCACCCCCTCGGCCTCTCCTTCCGTCTATATATTGCCTCTGATATGGAAACCCAAAGTACCCGATCAAAAAATCCACGAAAGAGTATGTAGCCGCTGTCATCTCCATCCCTAGATCGGGAGGGATCTAAAGCTCTTCCTGGCACCCTGCCAGAGAGGGGAATTCACCCTGGAGGCCTTCTTCATCATCTTCCAAGCCTCCGATGTGATGCGTGAGTAGTTCATCCTTGGACTACGGGTCCATGTAGTAGCTAGATGGTTGGTCCTTCTCCTTTGTGCTACCATGTCTAGATCTTGTGAGCTCCGTTCATGATCAAGATCATCTATTTGTAATTCTGCATGTTGTGTTTGCAGGGATCCGATGGATATTGAGATGATACTTCAGATTGATTATTGATTCTATCGTGTCTTTGTTATTTGTGATCTTGCATGCTTTCCGTTGTTAGAAGCTATCTTGGCCAAGTAGATGCTAGCACCTCCAAGAGTTAGTATTTATGATCGATAGTGGGTTCATGCCTCTGGTAATCTGGGGAAGTGACCGAAATTTCTAAGGTACTAGATGTGTTGTTGCTACTAGGTAGAAAACAACAATCCTTTGTTTATAGAACAATCGTATTGTTTACTTTACACGCAATTCGTAATGCAATTATCCGTTGCTTGCAACTTATTACTGGAGGGGGTTCGGATGATAACCTAAAGGTGGATTATTAGTCATAGATGTAGTTAAATGGCGGTCTATGTATAATGTTATAATGCCCAATCGAATCTCAAAGGAGTCAAGATGAGTAGTATATGCTTGTATGCTTTCTTGATGTTTGTTAATTGCCCCGCTGTAATTTGTTCACCCAACATGTCATCTATCTTAAGGAGAGCCACCTCTAGTGAACTATGGACCCCGGTCCTTTCTTTTACTATCAATCTACAATCAACTGTTTACTGCTTTGTGTTTACTTTCTGCAAACTATTACTTCCTTCCATTTGATATGTTTAATCATTTGTTTTCAGCAAAACCGGTGAGATTGACAACCTCATCGTAAGTTGGGGACAGAGTTTTGTGGTTGTGTTGTGCAGGTCTCCATGTTGCTGATGGCACCGGTAGTGCGCCCTACCAAAGTTCAGCTAGCTACACCTTTGGGGTGTTTCCTTGCTCCTACTGGATTGATAACCTTGGTTTCATAACTGACGGAAAACTTACTGTTGTGCTGATCATACCTTCCTATTGGGGTTCCCCAACGAGCTCGTTAATACACGAGTCAGCACACCTTTCCCGCGTACATATCATTGGGAGGCCTTGCTCAGGAACCAGGCACGCCTGGCCCACACTCTTACTCCCTCCTAGGAACTTATCATTACTCGCGCCGGCAGATCCATCCGCTCCACCGCTTCCGGTAGGGCTCGCCGCAGCGGATCCACCCCAAGATCCTACCGGCACAGTATCAAATGGCCATGGTTTCTTGAGCGGAGCAACGATGCTACGTCTCCGAGCTCGGCCCCTCCTACCTGTAGAAGGACTGATGTGGCGTCAAGCTCGAGCAGGAGCTGCTAGGCGCGATGGGGCTCGGTCCACGCCAACCCTGTCGCCTTTGTCATTGTCGATTCCAATGTGGAGGACGACGGGGACGAAGCTGTGCAGGACGCCATTGTTGCCCCCTTGGTGAAGGGAAAGCCACGGGCGGGAGTGGATGTCGTTGGTAAGGGCACGGCGGTGTCACCAATCGAGGTGGACTCCGATGACAGCATTGTGATGTGGGTTTAGATGTTGTTTAGGATGGTTGCAATTTCAGTTGTGTTTAGTGCGAGTACAATTATTGTAATGGGTTTGTCGAGCTATATTGAGAAATATGTGCAATAGCAGCGTGTAAGTTCTTCCACTTTAGAAATTGTGTATGTGCCATTTGCATGCTGCATTATAAACATAGATTACATGTACACAATCCAATGGAAATTAGATTACAACCATCAGACAGGAGTGACAGGATGGAAGAGAAGTGGGGACAGTGGCTTCGAGGGGAAGGAAGAGAAGTAAGGGGTATGACACTGGTAGGTGGGCCCACGGAACACGTGACACTGACATGCGGGAGTGGGAGCACGCGGTATTGCCAGTCTATCCAGAGCAAGTGGACTTTGCAACATGACAACAGCAAGCTGATTGGACCAATAACTTGTCGAATTATTAAGGAGTACTAAAAAAACTGCAACTGGGGTACATTCGCACAACACGTATACTCTACACACCTGAGAAGCATCGCTTAAGTCTAACAGTAACGACCGCATAAGTACTACATTTCCCTATCGGTCTTCTCGATACAAATGTAGAAATGCATCTGCCTGTTTGGTCCAACACCAACAAGGTACTGAGATGGCACACATAGGATTGACCTTAGGTCCGCATACTCCTCCTCCCGCAGTGTCGGGCAGCTCAGCATCTCGGCTAGCACAAGAATGCTATCGGATGACGAAGGTTGGGCGTTCGCCCACATGCGCATCGTGTATAGGGGCCAGGCACACGAGACCGACCTGACGCATACCGCACACACGAAGGTGGGCCCAGCTCTGGTTACCGGAACACCAGTGGTGATGGTCAGGATGAAAACAGAGCTGTACCCCCTGGAAAATTAGCCGGCGGCGTGCAGGGTTAGTGAAAGGCACCTGCTCTTGGAGAAGTTGGGCTTGCTCGTACGAGATCCTAATCATTTTGATCAAGTGCTCCTCTGCAAGGTGGATGACGAGATCTACCGGCGGGCCGGTGTAGTTGCAGCCCGGCTCCATGCAGGAGCACGCGCCGTGCGGGCATGCGAGCTCATGGTAGGAGTAACGGCGAAAGCATCTTGGGTGGGAGCACACGAGCAGGAACGTCGCTACGAAGTTGCGCGCGAGGATCTCTAGATTCTTGGGCTGCAGCATCTGCCACATCTGAAGTTCATCGAGAAATCGGATAAAATATTAGTAGTTAGATCGGCGAATAGCAGGAATATGTAAGATAAATTCAAAAGCTTGTAAAATGATTTCTTAGCACGAAGGTAGCGACCCGAGAATCAGCTGTTGTCGTCCGGCCACGGTGCATGAAAGCCGGTGGCATCGTCCGGGCACAGTGACGTGTGGTGGATGAGGGAGGGCTATGGAGTAGACGTTCCCACTCACGAGCTCTATGATATTACTACTAGACTATAGGGGAGTGGAAATAATAGTAATATAAATGAAAATGTAAGCATGGCCAATCATGTCGCGGAATAGCCTACTCGCGGATCATTCTTACGAAGAACCATCTTATTCGTCCACGCGCCCCAATCGAACGGTCTGCAACAATCGGATCAGACAACTAGTTCTTTAGGGGAGAGGGCTTCCATAAAAAGCGATCTTATGTGGTTTAGTGGAAAGAACACATATGCAATGACTCTAGTGCATCCATATATGGTTTGTGAAGAGAACACAGATGCAATAACTCTAGTGGATCCATGTGGTTTATGAAAAGAATAGACATGCAATGACTCTAGCTCTGGTTCATGAAAAGAACACGCATGCAATGACACTGGTGGACTCTAGCTGTGGTTTATGGAAAGAACACACATGTAATGAATCTAGTGCTAGTTTAGGAGAAGAACACACATGCAATGACACTGGTGCACTCTAGCTGTGGTTTATGAAAAGAACACGCATGCAATGACACTGGCTGATCCATGTGGTTTATGAAAAGAACACACATGTAATGACTCTAGGTGTGGTTTATGAAAAGAACACACATGCAATGACTCTGGTGGATCCATATGTGGTTTAGGAAAAGAACACACATGCAATGACTCTAGTGGATCCAAACGTGGTTTGTGAAAAGAACACACATGCAATGACTCTAGTGGATCCATGAGGTTTATGAAAAGAACAGATATGCAATGACTCTAGTTGTGGCTTAGGAAAAGAACACACATGCAATGACACTTGGGATCCATGTGGTTTATGAAAAGGACACACATGCAATGACTCCAGTGGATCCATATGTGGTTTAGGAAAAGAACACACATGCAGTGAACTCTAGTGCTGGTCTAGGATAAGAACGCACATGCAATGACTCTAGTGGATCCATATGTGGTTTGTGAATAGAACAAACATGAAATGTCTCTAGTGGATCCATGTGGTTTATGAAAAGAACAGACATGCAATGACTCTAGCTGAGGTTTGTGTAAAGAACACACAAAAATGACATTGGTGGATCCATATGTGGTTCATGAAAAGAACACACATGCAATAACTCTGGTGGATCCATATGTGGTTTAGGAAAAGAACACACATGCAGTGAACTCTAGTGTTGGTTTAGGATAAGAACACACATGTAATGACTCTAGTGGATCCATATGTGATTTGTGAATAGAACACACATGAAATGACTTTAGTGGATCCATATGGTTTATGAAAAGAACACACATGCAATGACTCTAGTGGATCCATATGTGGTTTAGGAAAAGAACACACATGCAGTGAACTCTAGTGCTGGTTTAGGATAAGAACACACATGCAATGAATCTAGTGGATCCAAATGTGGTTTGTGAATAGAACACACATGAAATGACTCTAGCGGATCCATATTGTTTATGAAAAGAACACACATGCAATGACTCTGGTGGATCCATGTGTGGTTTAGGAAAAGAACACACATGTAGTGAACTCTAGTGCTGGTTTAGGAAAGAACACACATGCAATGACTCTAGTGGATCCATATGTGGTTTTTGAAGAGAACACAGATACAATGACTCTAGTGGATCCATGTGGTTTCTGAAAAGAACAGACATGCAATGAGTCTAGCTATGGTTCATGAAAAGAACACACATGCAATGACACTGGTGGACTCTAGCTGTGTTTTATGAAAAGAACACACATGCAATGAGTCTGGTGAATCCATAGGTAGTTTGTGGAAAGAACACACATGCAATGACTCTAGTGGGTCCATATGTGGTTTGTAGAAAGAACACACATGCAATGACACTGGTGGACTCTAGCTGTGGTTTATGAAAAGAACAGACATGCAATTACTCTAGTGGAACCATATATGGTTTGTTGAAAGAACACACATGCAATGACATTGGTGGATCCATATATGGTTCATGAAAAAAAACATGCAATGACTCTGGTGGATCCATATGTGGTTTGCAAAAAGAACACGCATGCAATGACTCTGGTGGATCCATATGTGGTTTGTGAAAAGAACACACATGCAGCGAACTCTAGTGTTGGTTTAGGTTAAGAACACACATGCAATGACTCTAGTGGATCCATATGTGGTTTTTGAATGGAACACACATAAAATGATTCTAGTGGATCCATATGGTTTATGAAAAGAATACGCATGCAATGTCTCTGGTGGATCCATATGTGGTTTACGAAAAGAACACACATGTAGTGAACTCTAGTGCTAGTTTAGGATAAGAACACACATGCAATGACCCTAGTGGATCCATATGTGGTTTATTAATAGAACACACATGAAATGACTCTAGTGGGTCCATGTGGTTTATGAAAAGAACAGACATGCAATGACTCTAGCTGTGGTTCATGAAAAGAACACACATGCAATGACACTAGTGGACTCTAGCTGTGTTTTATGAAAAGAACACACATGCAATGAGTGTGGTGGATCCATAGGTAGTTTGTGGAAAGAACACCCATGCAATGACTCTAGTGGGTCCATATGTGGTTTGTGGAAAGAACACACATGCAATGACACTCGTGGACTCTAGCTATGGGTTATGAAAAGAACAGACAGGCAATTACTCTGGTGGAACCATATGTGGTTTGTTGAAAGAACACACATGCAATGACATTGGTGGATCCATATATGGTTCATGAAAAGAACACACATGCAATGAGTCTGGTGGATCCATATGTGGTTTGTGAAAAGAACACACATGCAATGACTCTGGTGGATCCATATGTTGTTTGTGAAAAGAACACACATGCAGTGAACTCTAGTGTTGGTTTAGGATAAGAACACACATGCAATGACTATAGTGGATCCATATGTGGTTTTTGAATGGAACACACATGAAATGACTCTAGTGGATCCATATGGTTTATGAAAAGAAAACATATGCAATGTCTCTGGTGGATCCATATGTGGTTTACGAAAAGAACACACATGTAGTAAACTCTAGTGTTAGTTTAGGATAAGAACACACATGCAATGACCCTAGTGGATCCATATGTGGTTTATGAATAGAACACACATGAAATGACTCTAGTGGATCCATGTGGTTTATGAAAAGAACATACATGCAATAACTCTAGCTATGGTTCATGAAAAGAACACACATGCAATGACACTAGTGGACTCTAGCTGTGTTTTATGAAAAGAACACACATGCAATGAGTGTGGTGGATCCATATCTAGTTTGTGGAAAGAACACACATGCAATGACTCTAGTGGGTCCATATGTGGTTTGTGGAAAGAACACACATGCAATGACACTGGTGGACTCTAGTTGTGGTTTATGAAAAGAACAGACATGCAATTACTCTGGTGGAACCATATGTGGTTTGTTGAAAGAACACACATGCAATGACATTGGTGGATCCATATATGGTTCATGAAAAGAACACACATGCAATGAGTCTGGTGGATCCATATGTGGTTTGTGAAAAGAACACACATGCAATGACTCTGGTGGATCCATATGTGGTTTGTGAAAAGAACACACATGCAGTGAACTCTAGTGTTGGTTTAGGATAAGAACACACATGCAATGACTCTAGTGGATCCATATGTGGTTTTTGAATGGAACACACATGAAATGACTCTAGTGGATCCATATGGTTTATGAAAAGAACACACATGCAATGTCTCTGGTGGATCCATATGTGGTTTACGAAAAGAACACACATGTAGTGAACTCTAGTGCTAGTTTAGGATAAGAACACACATGCAATGACCTTAGTGGATCCATATGTGGTTTATGAATAGAACTCACATGAAATGACTCTAGTGGATCCATGTGGTTTATAAAAAGAGCGTACATGTAATGACTCTAGCTATGGTTCATGAAAAGAACACACATGCAATGACACTAGTGGACTCTAGCTGTGTTTTATGAAAAGAACACACATGCAATGAGTGTGGTGGATCCATAGGTAGTTTGTGGAAAGAACACACATGCAATGACTCTAGTGGGTCCATATGTGGTTTGTGGAAAGAACACACATGCAATGACACTCGTGGACTCTAGCTGTGGTTTATGAAAAGAATAGACATGAAATTACTCTGCTGGATCCATATGTGGTTTATTGAAACAACACACATGCAATGACATTAGTGGATCCATATATGGTTCATGAAAAGAATACACATGCAATGAGTCTGGTGGATCCATATGTGGTTTGTGAAAAGAACACACATGCAATGACTCTAGTGGATCCATATGTGGTTTGTGAAAAGAACACACATGCAGTGAACTCTAGTGTTGGTTTAGGATAAGAACACACACGCAATGACTCTAGTGGATCCATATGTGGTTTGTGAATAGAACACACATGAAATGACTCTAGTGGATACAATGGTTTATAAAAAGAACACACATGCAATGTCTCTAGTGGATCCATATGTGGTTTACGAAAAGAACACACATGCAGTGAACTCTGGTGCTAGTTTAGGATAAGAACACACATGCAATGACCCTAGTGGATCCATATGTGGTTTATAAATAGAACACACATGAAATGACTCTAGTGGATCCATGTGGTTTATGAAAAGAACAGACATGCAATAACTCTAGCTATGGTTCATGAAAAGAACACACATGCAATGACACTAGTGGACTCTAGCTGTGTTTTATGAAAAGAACACACATGCAATGAGTGTGGTGGATCCATAGCTAGTTTGTGGAAAGAACACACATGCAATTACTCTAGTGGGTCCATATGTGGTTTGTGGAAAGAACACACATGCAGCGAACTCTAGTGTTGGTTTAGGTTAAGAACACACATGCAATGACTCTAGTGGATCCATATGTGGTTTTTGAATGGAACACACATAAAATGATTCTAGTGGATCCATATGGTTTATGAAAAGAATACACATGCAATGTCTCTGGTGGATCCATATGTGGTTTACGAAAAGAACACACATGTAGTGAACTCTAGTGCTAGTTTAGGATAAGAACACACATGCAATGACCCTAGTGGATCCATATGTGGTTTATTAATAGAACACACATGAAATGACTCTAGTGGGTCCATGTGGTTTATGAAAAGAACAGACATGCAATGACTCTAGCTGTGGTTCATGAAAAGAACACACATGCAATGACACTAGTGGACTCTAGCTGTGTTTTATGAAAAGAACACACATGCAATGAGTGTGGTGGATCCATAGGTAGTTTGTGGAAAGAACACCCATGCAATGACTCTAGTGGGTCCATATGTGGTTTGTGGAAAGAACACACATGCAATGACACTCGTGGACTCTAGCTATGGGTTATGAAAAGAACAGACAGGCAATTACTCTGGTGGAACCATATGTGGTTTGTTGAAAGAACACACATGCAATGACATTGGTGGATCCATATATGGTTCATGAAAAGAACACACATGCAATGAGTCTGGTGGATCCATATGTGGTTTGTGAAAAGAACACACATGCAATGACTCTGGTGGATCCATATGTGGTTTGTGAAAAGAACACACATGCAGTGAACTCTAGTGTTGGTTTAGGATAAGAACACACATGCAATGACTCTAGTGGATCCATATGTGGTTTTTGAATGGAACACACAAGAAATGACTCTAGTGGATCCATATGGTTTATGAAAAGAACACACATGCAATGTCTCTGGTGGATCCATATGTGGTTTACGAAAAGAACACACATGTAGTGAACTCTAGTGCTAGTTTAGGATAAGAACACACATGCAGTGACCTTAGTGGATCCATATGTGGTTTATGAATAGAACTCACATGAAATGACTCTAGTGGATCCATGTGGTTTATGAAAAGAGCGGACATGTAATGACTCTAGCTATGGTTCATGAAAAGAACACACATGCAATGACACTAGTGGACTCTAGCTGTGTTTTTTGAAAAGAACACACATGCAATGAGTGTGGTGGATCCATAGCTAGTTTGTGGAAAGAACACACATGCAATGACTCTAGTGGGTCCATATGTGGTTTGTGGAAAGAACACACATGCAATGACACTGGTGGACTCTAGCTGTGGTTTATGAAAAGAATAGACATGCAATTACTCTGCTGGATCCATATGTGGTTTATTGAAACAACACATGCAATGACATTAGTGGATCCATATATGGTTCATGAAAAGAACACACATGCAATGAGTCTGGTGGATCCATATGTGGTTTGTGAAAAGAACTCACATGAAATGACTCTAGTGGATCCATGTGGTTTATGAAAAGAGCGGACATGTAATGACTCTAGCTATGGTTCATGAAAAGAACACACATGCAATGACACTAGTGGAGTCTAGCTGTGTTTTATGAAAAGAACACACATGCAATGAGTGTGGTGGATCCATAGGTAGTTTGTGGAAAGAACACACATGCAATGACTCTAGTGGGTCCATATGTGGTTTGTGGAAAGAACACACATGCAATGACACTGGTGGACTCTAGCTGTGGTTTATGAAAAGAATAGACATGCAATTACTCTGCTGGATCCATATGTGGTTTATTGAAACAACACACATGCAATGACATTAGTGGATCCATATATGGTTCATGAAAAGAACACACATGCAATGAGTCTGGTGGATCCATATGTGGTTTGTGAAAAGAACACACATGCAATGACTCTAGTGGATCCATATGTGGTTTGTGAAAAGAACACACATGCAGTGAACTCTAGTGTTGGTTTAGGATAAGAACACACACGCAATGACTCTAGTGGATCCATATGTGGTTTGTGAATAGAACACACATGAAATGACTCTAGTGGATACATATGGTTTATAAAAAGAACACACATGCAATGTCTCTAGTGGATCCATATGTGGTTTACGAAAAGAACACACATGCAGTGAACTCTAGTGCTAGTTTAGGATAAGAACACACATGCAATGACCCTAGTGGATCCATATGTGGTTTATGAATAGAACACACATGAAATGACTCTAGTGGATCCATGTGGTTTATGAAAAGAACAGACATGCAATAACTCTAGCTATGGTTCATGAAAAGAACACACATGCAATGACACTAGTGGACTCTAGCTGTGTTTTATGAAAAGAACACACATGCAATGAGTGTGGTGGATCCATAGCTAGTTTGTGGAAAGAACACACATGCAATGACTCTAGTGGGTCCATATGTGGTTTGTGGAAAGAACACACATGCAATGACACTGGTGGAGTCTAGTTGTGGTTTATGAAAAGAACAGACATGCAATTACTCTGGTGGAACCATATGTGGTTTGTTGAAAGAACACACATGCAATGACATTGGTGGATCCATATATGCTTCATGAAAAGAACACACATGCAATGAGTCTGGTGGATCCATATGTGGTTTGTGAAAAGAACACACATGCAATGACTCTGGTGGATCCATATGTGGTTTGTGAAAAGAACACACATGAAGTGAACTCTAGTGTTGGTTTAGGATAAGAACACACATGCAATGACTCTAGTGGATCCATATGTGGTTTTTGAATGGAACACACAAGAAATGACTCTAGTGGATCCATATGGTTTATGAAAAGAACACACATGCAATGTCTCTGGTGGATCCATATGTGGTTTACGAAAAGAACACACATGTAGTGAACTCTAGTGCTAGTTTAGGATAAGAACACACATGCAATGACCTTAGTGGATCCATATGTGGTTTATGAATAGAACTCACATGAAATGACTCTAGTGGATCCATGTGGTTTATGAAAAGAGCGGACATGTAATGACTCTATCTATGGTTCATGAAAAGAACACACATGCAATGACACTAGTGGACTCTAGCTGTGTTTTATGAAAAGAACACACATGCAATGAGTGTGGTGGATCCATAGCTAGTTTGTGGAAAGAACACACATGCAATGACTCTAGTGGGTCCATATGTGGTTTGTGGAAAGAACACACATGCAATGACACTGGTGGACTCTAGCTGTGGTTTATTAAAAGAATAGACATGCAATTACTCTGCTGGATCCATATGTGGTTTATTGAAACAACACACATGCAATGACATTAGTGGATCCATATATGGTTCATGAAAAGAACACACATGCAATGAGTCTGGTGGATCCATATGTGGTTTGTGAAAAGAACTCACATGAAATGACTCTAGTGGATCCATGTGGTTTATGAAAAGAGCGGACATGTAATGACTCTAGCTATGGTTCATGAAAAGAACACACATGCAATGACACTAGTGGAGTCTAGCTGTGTTTTATGAAAAGAACACACATGCAATGAGTGTGGTGGATCCATAGGTAGTTTGTGGAAAGAACACACATGCAATGACTCTAGTGGGTCCATATGTGGTTTGTGGAAAGAACACACATGCAATGACACTGGTGGACTCTAGCTGTGGTTTATGAAAAGAATAGACATGCAATTACTCTGCTGGATCCATATGTGGTTTATTGAAACAACACACATGCAATGACATTAGTGGATCCATATATGGTTCATGAAAAGAACACACATGCAATGAGTCTGGTGGATCCATATGTGGTTTGTGAAAAGAACACACATGCAATGACTCTAGTGGATCCATATGTGGTTTGTGAAAAGAACACACATGCAGTGAACTCTAGTGTTGGTTTAGGATAAGAACACACACGCAATGACTCTAGTGGATCCATATGTGGTTTGTGAATAGAACACACATGAAATGACTCTAGTGGATACATATGGTTTATAAAAAGAACACACATGCAATGTCTCTAGTGGATCCATATGTGGTTTACGAAAAGAACACACATGCAGTGAACTCTAGTGCTAGTTTAGGATAAGAACACACATGCAATGACCCTAGTGGATCCATATGTGGTTTATGAATAGAACACACATGAAATGACTCTAGTGGATCCATGTGGTTTATGAAAAGAACAGACATGCAATAACTCTAGCTATGGTTCATGAAAAGAACACACATGCAATGACACTAGTGGACTCTAGCTGTGTTTTATGAAAAGAACACACATGCAATGAGTGTGGTGGATCCATAGCTAGTTTGTGGAAAGAACACACATGCAATGACTCTAGTGGGTCCATATGTGGTTTGTGGAAAGAACACACATGCAGCGAACTCTAGTGTTGGTTTAGGTTAAGAACACACATGCAATGACTCTAGTGGATCCATATGTGGTTTTTGAATGGAACACACATAAAATGATTCTAGTGGATCCATATGGTTTATGAAAAGAATACACATGCAATGTCTCTGGTGGATCCATATGTGGTTTACGAAAAGAACACACATGTAGTGAACTCTAGTGCTAGTTTAGGATAAGAACACACATGCAATGACCCTAGTGGATCCATATGTGGTTTATTAATAGAACACACATGAAATGACTCTAGTGGGTCCATGTGGTTTATGAAAAGAACAGACATGCAATGACTCTAGCTATGGTTCATGAAAAGAACACACATGCAATGACACTAGTGGACTCTAGCTGTGTTTTATGAAAAGAACACACATGCAATGAGTGTGGTGGATCCATAGCTAGTTTGTGGAAAGAACACACATGCAATGACTCTAGTGGGTCCATATGTGGTTTGTGGAAAGAACACACATGCAATGACACTGGTGGAGTCTAGTTGTGGTTTATGAAAAGAACAGACATGCAATTACTCTGGTGGAACCATATGTGGTTTGTTGAAAGAACACACATGCAATGACATTGGTGGATCCATATATGGTTCATGAAAAGAACACACATGCAATGAGTCTGGTGGATCCATATGTGGTTTGTGAAAAGAACACACATGCAATGACTCTGGTGGATCCATATGTGGTTTGTGAAAAGAACACACATGAAGTGAACTCTAGTGTTGGTTTAGGATAAGAACACACATGCAATGACTCTAGTGGATCCATATGTGGTTTTTGAATGGAACACACAAGAAATGACTCTAGTGGATCCATATGGTTTATGAAAAGAACACACATGCAATGTCTCTGGTGGATCCATATGTGGTTTACGAAAAGAACACACATGTAGTGAACTCTAGTGCTAGTTTAGGATAAGAACACACATGCAATGACCTTAGTGGATCCATATGTGGTTTATGAATAGAACTCACATGAAATGACTCTAGTGGATCCATGTGGTTTATGAAAAGAGCGGACATGTAATGACTCTAGCTATGGTTCATGAAAAGAACACACATGCAATGACACTAGTGGACTCTAGCTGTGTTTTATGAAAAGAACACACATGCAATGAGTGTGGTGGATCCATAGCTAGTTTGTGGAAAGAACACACATGCAATGACTCTAGTGGGTCCATATGTGGTTTGTGGAAAGAACACACATGCAATGACACTGGTGGACTCTAGCTGTGGTTTATGAAAAGAATAGACATGCAATTACTCTGCTGGATCCATATGTGGTTTATTGAAACAACACACATGCAATGACATTAGTGGATCCATATATGGTTCATGAAAAGAACACACATGCAATGAGTCTGGTGGATCCATATGTGGTTTGTGAAAAGAACACACATGCAGTGACTCTAGTGGATCCATATGTGGTTTGTGAAAAGAACACACATGCAGTGAACTCTAGTGTTGGTTTAGGATAGGAACACACATGCAATGACTCTAGTGGATCCATATGTGGTTTGTGAATAGAACACACATGAAATGACTCTAGTGGATACATATGGTTTATAAAAAGAACACACATGCAATGTCTCTAGTGGATCCATATGTGGTTTACGAAAAGAACACACATGCAGTGAACTCTAGTGCTAGTTTAGGATAAGAACACACATGCAATGACCCTAGTGGATCCATATGTGGTTTCTAAATAGTACACACATGAAATGACTCTACTGGATCCATGTGGTTTATGAAAAGAACAGACATGCAATGACTCTAGATGTGGTTCATGAAGAGAACACACATGCAATGACACTAGTGGACTCTAGCTGTGTTTTATGAAAAGAACACACATGCAATGAGTCTGGTGGATCCATATGTGGTTTAGGAAAAGAACACATATGCAGTGAACTCTAGTGCTGGTTTAGGAAAGAACACACATGCAATGACATTGGCGGACTCTAGTTGTGGTTTATGAAAAGAACACACATGCAATGACACTATTGGACTCTAGCTTAGGTTTGTGGGAAGAACACACGTCCAATGACTCTAGTGGATCCATATGTGGTTCATGAAAAGAAAAAACATGCAATGACTCTAGTGGATCCATATGTGGTTCATGAAAAGAACACACATGTAATGACTCTAGTTGATCCATATGTGGTTTGTGAAAAGAACACACATGCAATGACTCTAGTGGATCCATGTGGTTTATGAAAAGAACAGACATACAATGACTCTAGGTGTGGTTTATGAAAAGAACACACATGCAATGACTCTAGAGGATCCATATGTGGTTTACGAAAAGAACACATATGCAATGACATTGGTTGATCCATATGTGGTTTGTGAAAAGAACACACATGCAATGACTCTAGTGCTAGTTTCATGAAAAGAACACACATGAAATGACTCTACTTGTGGTTCATGAAAAGAACACACATGCAATGACTCTAGTGCTGGTTTTTTGGAAAGAACACACATGCAACGACTCTAGTGGATCCATATGTGGTTCATTAAAAGAACGCCCATGCAATGACTCTACTGTATCCATATGTGGTTTTTGAAAAGAACACACATGCAATGACTCTAGTGGATCCATATGTGGTTTGTGAAAAGAACACACATGCAATGACTCTAGTGGATCTATTTGGTTTATGAAAAGAACAAACATAAAATAACTCTAGTTATGGTTTATGAAAAGATAACACATGCAATGACTTTGGTGGATCCACATGTGGTTTAGGAAAAGAACACACATGCAGCGAACTCTAGTGTTTGTTTAGGATAAGAACACACATGCAATGATACTTCTGGACTCTAGCTATGGTTTATGAATAGAACACACATGCAATGACACTGGTGGATCAAGGTGGTTTATAAAAAGAACACACATGCAATGACTCTGGTGGATCAATGTGGTTTATAAAAAGAACACGCATGCAATGACTATAGCTATGGTTTATGAAAAGAACACACATGCAATGACTCTAGTGCTGGTTTGGGATAAAAACACACATGCAATGACTCTAGTGGATCCATATGTGGTGTGTGAAAAGAACACACATGCAATACCTCTAGTGGATCCGTGTGGTTTATGAAAAGAACAGACATGCAATGACTCTAGCTATGGTTTAGCAAAATAACACACATGCAATGACACTGGTGGATCCATGTGGTTTATTAAAAGAACAGACATGCAGTGACTCTGGTGGATCCATATGTGGTTTAGGAAAAGAACACACATGTAGTGAACTCTAGTGCTGGTTTAGGATAAGAACACACATGCAATGACTCTAGTGGATCCATATGTGGTTTGTGAATAGAACACACATGAAATGACTCTAGTGGATCCATATGGTTTATGAAAATAACACAGATGCAATGACTCTGGCAGATCCATATGTTGTTTAGGAAAAGAACACACATGAAGTGAACTCTAGTGTTGGTTTTGGATAAGAACACACCTGCAATGACTCTAGTGGATCCATATGTGGTTTGTGAATAGAACACACATGAAATGATTCTAGTGGATCCAGGTGGTTCATGAAAAGAATATACATGCGATGACTCTAGATGTGCTTCATGAAAAGAACACACATACAATGACACTAGTGGACTCTAGCTGTGTTTTATGAAAAGAACACACATGCAATGACTCTGGTGGATCCATATGTGGTTTAGGAAAAGAACACACATGGAATGAAACTAGTGCTGGTTTAGGATAAGAACACACATGCAACGACTCTAGTGGATCCATATGTGGTTTGTGAATAGAACACGCAAGAAATGACTCTAGTGGATCCATATGTTTTAAGAAAAGAACACACAGTGCAATGTCTCTGGTGGATCCATATGTCGTTTAGGAAATGAACACACATGCAGTGAACTCTAGTGTTGGTTTAGGATAATAACACACATGCAATGACTCTAGTGGATCCATATGTTGTTTCTGAAAATAACACACATGCAATGAATCTTGTGGATCCATATGTTGTTCATGAAAATAACACACATCCAATGACTCTAGTGGATCCATATGTGGTTCATGAAAAGAACACATATGCAATGACTCTAGTTGATCCATATGTGGTTTCTGAAAAGAACACACTAACAATGACTCTAGTGGATACATGTGGTTTATGAAAAGAACAGACATACAATGACTCTAGTTCTGGTTTATGAAAGAACACACATGCAATGACTCTGGTGGATCCATATGTGGTTTACGAAAAGAACACACATGCAATGACTCTAGTGCTGCTTTAGGATAGAAACACACATGCAATGACTCTAGTGGACTCTAGCTGTGGTTTTATGAAAAGAACACACATGCAATGATGGATCCATATGTGGTTTGTGAAAAGAACACACATGCAATGACTCTAGTGGATCCATGTGGTTTATGAAAAGAACAGACATACAATCACTCTGGTTGTGGTTTATGAAAAGAACACACATGCAATGACTCTGGTGATCCATATGTGGTTTAGGAAAAGAACACACATGCAATGACTCTAGTGCTGGTTTAGGATAAAACACACATGCAATGATTCTAGTGGACTCAAGCGATGGTTTATGAAAATAACACACATGCAATGACACTACTGGATCCATATGTGGTTTGTGAAAAGAACACACATGCAATGACTCTAGTGGATCCATGTGGTTTATGAAAAGAACAAACATGCAATGACTCTAGCCGTGGTCTAGGAAAAGAACACACACGCAATGACACTAGTGGATCCATGTGGTTTATGAAAAGAACAGACATGCAATGACATTGGTTGATCCATATGTGGTTTGTGGAAAGAACACACATGCAATGACATTGGTTGATCCATATGTGGTTTGTGAAAAGAACAAACATGCAATGACTCTAGTGCTAGTTTCATGAAAAGAACACACATGCAATGACTCTAGTCCTGGTTTTGTGGAAAGAACACACATGAAATGACTCTAGTGGATCCATCTAACACCCCAGATCAGGGTTAAACAAATCCCAGACCTTAGCCTGACATAAGCTTAACCTAGAGCTTGAGGATATTCGGTGAGAAATCGGTAACACAACAGTAACCCTGCGACACAAAAATTATTACAGCAAGCTCATAATTGAGCGAAGAACCAAAATATTACAAGAAGAGGTCACTAACCACAAACATCAAAAAATGGAAGGCAAATTATGCTATTAAGTATAGAAAACTTAACAAATGGCCTAAGAGGCCTAAAGCATAATGATGACGTCCCAGCCCATAGATTCCAGGCTGCTGGCTGGGAACCCCAAGCTACTCCTCGGTGTCGATGTCGTATGGAACTCATCTTCAGGGGAACACTTATTCTGCTACTAAATTATCAACAAAGCAAGGGTGAGTACAGGGTGTACTCCGCAAGACTTATGGCTGGTGGGGTTACTTTGCATAAAGCCATCTTTGTTTATAAAACAAGAGGGAGAAGAAGCTCGTCTAATTAAAATATTTTAAAAGCGGATAAGAGAGTGACATCTCCAAAGCATTGATCATCATATTTTGATATCCACCAAAGTAATCCTCATCTCACAACTAGGATCACCCCTCGTACCCATGAGGAAGCATCCTTTAGCACACATTGAAACTGCCAAGTTTTAAGTTAGGTTCATGTTCTCTATGATCTTAGAATTCGGTCACCAAGCATTCATAACCGTGAACACGGCTTTTCAAAAAGATTTAACCCTGTCGGGGTGATGGCCCAAAATATCTCGAGCTCATTGGGGAACCCCAAGAGGAAGGTAAGATGAGCACAGCAGCAAGTTTTCCCACAGTTATGAAACCAAGGTTGTCGATCCAGTAGGAGCAAGGAAACACCTCCAAGGTGTTGCTAGCTGGACTTTGGCAGGGCGCACTACCGGCGCCAGCAGCAACGTGGAAACCTTCACAACACAACCACAGAACTTTGCCACCAACTTACAGTGAGGTTCTCAATCTCACCGGTTTTCCTGAAAACAAAGGATTAAACGTATTGTGTGGAAGAAAGTAATTACTTGTAGAGAGTAAATAGAAAGCAGTAAACAGTTGTAGATTGATGATAAAAGAAAGGACCAGGGTCCATAGTTCACTAGTGGTGGTTCCCCTTAAGATAGATGACATGTTGGGTGAACAAATTACAACGGGGCAATTGACAAATATTGAAAAAGCAATATGCATATACTAAACATCTTGACTCCTTTGAGATTTGATTGGGCATTACAACATTATACATAGACCGTAATCCAACTGCATCTATGACTAATAATCCACCTTCAGCTTATCATCCGAACCCCCTCTAGTATTAAGTTACAAGCAACAGATAATTGCATTACGCATTGCGTGTAAAGTAAACAAGACGATTGCTATAAACAAAGGATTGTTGTTTTCTCCCTAGTAGCAATAGCACATCTAGTACCTTAGACATTTCTGTCACTTCCCCATATTACTAGAGGCATGAACCCACTATCGAGCATAAATACTAACTCTTGGAGTTGCTAGCATCTACTTTGCCAAGACAGCTACTAACAACGGAAAGCATGCAAAATCACAAATAACAAAGACATGGTAGAATCAATAATCAATCTGAAATAGCATCTCAATATCCATCGGATCCCCGCAAACACAACATGTAGAATTACAAAGCTCACAAGATCTAGACATGGTGGCACAAAGGAGAAGAACCAACCATCTAGCTACTACATGGACCCGTACTCCAAGGATGAACTACTCACGCATCACACCGGAGGCTTGCATGATGATGAAGAAGGCCTCTAGGGTGAATTCTCCCCTCTGGCAGGGTGCCAGGAAGAGCTTCAGATACCTCCCGATCTAGGGATGGATATGACGGCACATATAGGCTCTTTCGTGGAATTTTGATCGGGTACTTAGGGTTTCTATATCGGAGGCATCTTATAGGAAAAAGGGGAGGCCGAGGGGGTGCCCTAGGCGGTCAGACCACCCCCTGGCGCGGGCCAGGCCTGGCCACGCGGCCAGGTGGTGTGGCCGGCCCCTAGCCCCTCTCCGTCTCGTATTCTGGCTCCGTGTCCCCCTCGGTGAAAAACTGACTTTTGCTTTTGTCCCGTCCAATTCCGAGAATATTCATTTTCTGACTTTCCTGGAACAAAAAACAGCAAAAAATAGGCAGCTGGCACTGTGGTATCTTGTTAATAGGTTAGTTGAAGAAAGTGTATAGAAACTACTCCAAAGTGTGGACAAAACATAAGAAAGTAGATAAAACCAACCATGGAACATCAAAATTATGGATACGTTTGCAATGTATCAACATCCCCAAGCTTAACTCCTGCTCGTCCTCGAGTAGGTAAGTGATAAAAAGAAAGAATAATTTTTGAGGTGACATGGACCATCATAAACTTGATCAAAGTATTTGTTAAAACATTGATAGCTGGGATCATAGTACTTCAACATAGCATGAAAGATAAAGTTCTAAAAATAAGACATAGCAACTATGTTGCAACATGAAAAGGCACAAACAAAAGATTCATGAATAACAATGATTTGCAAGACGTTTGTTTGTTTCACATAAACAAAACATAGCATAGTGGCATTCAGCTTGTCCCTCATAGAGTAGCAAATATAAATGCATAGGACACCTTCAAAGTTCATAAGAGTGGCTAGATACAAATAGTTTAAGAGAAAGCAATATAAAAATTATGCATCAATCAACAAGTCTTGGGACAATGCACATAGAACTAAGAATGGCCACTATGCTCTCAAAGTAGGTGCATAAAGATAGAAGGTGGAGACTCAACATAAAAGTAAAAGAAAGGCCTTCATAGAAGGAAGTAGGGATTCAAGTTTCATAAAGAGCTTCCAAAAATGATGGTACTTATTAGCTTTCAGCTCTCATTGCCCCTATCATAGGCATCTTTAGGTGATTAAGGTTAAAGTGACACAACTAAGAGGATATGCTTGACAAGTTATAAGCCGAAATCTCATGCCCCTTACTTACGAAGACCGAACCTCATGCTACTCAACTTCAGTCACAAGTAAGCTCTTGTCATTGTAAGTGCATATGTATCATAGAGAACCGCCAACGAGGTACCCCTTGCACATGATACAGGAGCTATCCCATAATCAAAATGACAAGGCAAGCAGACAATGAGCATCTCAGCGATCTTTTTATTTTCTATTTGCATAGGTTTTTATTGAGGATGCTTCATATAGTGCGGTTATGCTGCAAGTTTCCACCATGATTAGGCATGAATTAGGCTAGCGGCACAGGCATTTCTCTAACACAAATACAAACTCCATGATCTTACAAGTTCCCCTTTTATTTCACGCCGCCGGGATCCATAAAAGAACATGATATCAACTAGGTACAATGTACAAGTGCAATGTTGAAAGCGTTCCCCATGATACATGTTTCTGCTAACTTCAACTTATAAAGCGCAAGCATATACGCAACAAATATGGACGCAATGGTTCAAGTTTATTAAGTGCAAGAAAGTAAAGTGTGCCATCAAGTTCTGTGAGCTTTAATCACTAATTTTCACATAACAAGTTTAATTCGGAAGGTAGATAAAAACATGAATATACTTGGAATAGCAAATGCTAATAGGTAGGTATGGTGGACTCTTTGGAATAACTTGGTTTTATTTGGAGTTGGATGCATGAGTGGAACTCACACTTGGTTATGGAGGCTAGCAAAAGAC
The DNA here is from genome assembly GCA_910589775.1 of Avena eriantha. Taxonomy (NCBI): domain Eukaryota; kingdom Viridiplantae; phylum Streptophyta; class Magnoliopsida; order Poales; family Poaceae; genus Avena; species Avena eriantha. The sequence goes on from OU342744.1 coordinate 269,402,206, forward strand.
TGGGAGCGACCAACTAAGAGAGCAATAATGGCCATAATCATGCAGAGCGACAAAACATCATTAATTAAAGCATAAAGTGATATTACAAGTCGAAAACTAAAGGATCATAAAGGCTATGGTGACTTGGAATAGTCATAGCATGGTGTGAGCATGCGCCAATTCAACCCAAATAAAGCATCAAAGGAGAATACCACAATACTATGCTTTAATATGGTAAAACAACGCATGATTCTTTCAAAGGCACATTAATCAATCTCAATTGTTTATAACAAGTCATGCTACAGCAAAGATCACTAAGCATAAAGCCAAAACAATATCAAGCATGGCATGACAAAGCATAGGCCACAGTCAAAAACAGGCTCTCTTTTACCACTTAAGCATGAACTTTTCCTACTCTTTTCCAATCCAAACCAAACTATTTGAAAACCAATGCATGAAAGAGGGGTCCAACCAATTTATTCAGCAAACTAAGAAACCAAGAAAATGAAAACCAGAACAAAAAATGAAAAAGAAGACGCTCCAAGAACAACACAACTGTGCATGAAATAATAAAAATGAAGTGTTTGGAAGAAACCTGAGATTTTTATTGATGAAGAAGGGGATACCTTGGGATTCCCCAAGCTTTAACGCTTGTACCTCTTGAATACTTCTTGGGGTGACACGGGGTGGCATCCCCAAGCTTGAGCTTTAGTCCATTCTTCATCTTATTACATCATTCTCTCCATACACCTGAAATTTTTCCTTCATACAAAACTCCACACAATCTTTATTAGCAACATTAGTGCACTCAAGATAATAAGTATTTAGGTTCAGTTTAAACAACAATAAATCTTCCATTAAAACACAAGCTACGTAGCACTTCCCTCAAAAAGGTAAATTCCCGAAAATAACTCAAAAAGGAACCAACAAGAAGCAAATGCAAATAATGGCAGAAATCTGTCAAAACAGACCAGCAGGTAAAAACCCAATTTTTCGAAGACCTTCTGTTGCTCAAATCAAAAAGTGTTGAACTAATGAAAGTTAGATAACAACCTGGGTCAGAAGAAAAAAATTCACGCCTCAAAACGATGTACAGATAGTTTACACGAATTTTTCGGTGAAGCACAGAAATCTGTTTCGGGACAGCAGCTTTCCCAATCATTACTTCTCTCTCATTAGAGGTTACTCTTGGCACAAAAAGCAAAATAAAAAAGAATAAGGAGCGGTTATTACTGAAGTAATAACTTCCAAGACTCATCTAAAACTTTTGGGTTATCTCCCAATAAGTAATTTTCTTTAACGCCTTTAAGTTAGGCATAAGAAGCAAGAAAAAGAATCAAGTGTTCTCAAATGAAGAAGCATTAAGAGCAAATTTTGTTTACATAGGAGAGGCAAAAGAAATCTTCTCTCTCTTCTTATGGAAGTGTTCTATACCTTTCTTGAGTGGGAGTTGATATTTAATGGTGCCTTCTTTCATATCAATAATGACACCAACAGTTTTAAGAAAAGGTCTTCCCAAAGTAATAGGACAAGAAGCATTGCATTCAACATCCAAAACATAGAAATCAACAGGGACATAAGCATTGTTAACCATAATAAGAACATCTTTAATACCCCCCCCCCCCCATGAGTTTCTTTTTAGCATTATCATCAAGTGGGACATTCAAATAACAATCTTCCAATGGTGGCAAATCAAGCATATCATAAATCCTTCTAGGCATAATTGAAACACTACTATCAAGATCACATAAAGCTTTAAAATCAAAATCATTCACTTTCATATTAATGATGGGTTCCCAACCATCTTCTTGTTTTATGGAATAGAAGCTTTATGTTTCATATTTTCTTATTTAATCTTATGAGAGCATCAGTAATGTGTTTTGTAAAGGCCACATTCATAGCACTAGCATTAGGACTTTTAGCAAGATTTTGTAGGAACTTAATAACTTCAGAGATGTTGCAACCATCAAAATCATAATTATCATCTAAAGTAGTAGAGCTATTACTAGCCTCAACACTAGTGGTAGTGATAGTAGAAACACTAATGTTTCTAGCAATTTCATCTTCTCTTTCCCACTTAGAATGCAATTCAGCTAATAGTCTAACATTTTCATCAATTCTAACTTGTATGGCATTAGTAGCAGCAAAGGGATTATCAATAGTTTCAGGTTTAGCAGCCATTTTATTCAAAGAAGATTGTGCTTCGGCCAATGATGCTATATTTCTTTCAGCATTAGAGAGTTTCTCCTTAATAGTTTTGTTGAAAGCGGTTTGTTTACTAATAAAATCTTTAAGCATAACTTCAAGTTCAGAGGGAGCACTCCTATTATTGTTGTAGGAATTTCCATAAGCATTACCATTGTTGGGAGGATATGGCCTATAATTATTATTACCAAAATTATTCCTGTAGGCATTGTTGCTAAAATTATTATTTCTTATAAAGTTCACATCAACTTGCTCTTCTTGAGCAACCAAAGAGGCTAAGGTAACATGATTTGGATCAATATGGGCCTTCCCATTAACAAGCATAGACATAATAACATCAATTTTATCACTCAAGGAGGAGGTTTCTTCAACAGAATTTACCTTCTTACTTTGTGGAGCTCTTTCAGTATGCCATTCAGAATAGTTAACCATCATATTTTCTAGAAGCTTTGTTGCAGCACCCAAAGTAATGGTCATAAAGGTACCTCCAGCAGCAGAATCCAATAGATATCTTGTAGAATAGTTCAATCCTGCATAAAAGGTTTGGATAATCATCCAAGCAGTCACTCCATGAGTGGGAAAATTCTTTACGAAATATGTCATTCTTTCCCAAGCTTGAGCAACATGTTCATTATCAGATTGTTTAAACTTCATTATTTCACTTCTCATAGATATAATCTTAGCAGGAGGATAGTATTTTCCAATGAAATCATCTTTGCATTTAGTCCAAGAATCAATACTATTCCTAGTTAGGGAATTCAACAATTCTTTAGCTTTTCCTCTCAAAGAGGAAGGAAACAATTTAAGCTTAATAATATCTCCATCTATATCCCTATGCTTTTGCATCTCACAAAGTTCAACAAAGTTATTTAGATGAGCAGCAGCATCTTCATTACCAATTCTAGAAAATTGTTCTCTCATAATAAGATTGAGTAAGGCAGGTTTGATTTTAAAGAAAGTAGCTTCAGGAACTGGTGGAGCAATATGTGTGCACATGAAATCATTATTGTTGGTGCTAGTGAAGTCACACAACTTAGTGTTTTCAAGAGTAGTCGTTTTTTGTGTTTTTGATAAAGAAAGCAAAGTACTAAAACTAATTTTTTTGTGTTTTGATAAACAAACAAGCAAACAAAGCAAGAATAAACTAAGCAAAACAAAAAACAAAGTAAAGAGATTGGTTATTAGAGACTCCCCTTGTGAAGATGTCCTTGACTCCCCGGCAACGGCTCTAGAAAAAGTCCTTGATGGCCCAAAATATCTTGAGCTCGTTGGGGAACCCCAAGAGGAAGGTATGATGAGCACAGCAACAAGTTTTCCCTCAGTTATGAAACCAAGGCTGTCGAACCAGTAGGAGCAAGGAAACACCTCCAAGGTGTTGCTAGCTGAAGTTTGGCAGGGCGCACTACCGGCACCAGCAACAACGTGGAAACCTGCACATCACAACCACAAAACTTTGCCGCCAACTTACAGTGAGGTTATCAATCTCACCGGTTTTGCTAGAAACGAAGGATTAAACGTATTGTGTGGAAGAAAGTAATTACTTGTAGAGAGTAAACAAAAAGCAGTAAACAGTTGTAGATTGATGGTAAAAGAATGGACCGGGGTCCATAGTTCACTAGTGGTGGTTCTCCTTAAGATAGATGACATGTTGGGTGAACAAATTACAGCGGGGCAATTGAGAAACATCGAGAAAGAAATATGCATACACTAAACATCTTGACTCCTTTGATATTTGACTGGGCATTACAACATTATACATAGACCGTAATCCAACTGCATCTATGACTAATAATCCACCTTCAGGTTATCATCCGAACCCCCTCCAGTATTAATTTGCAAGCAACAGATAATTGCATTACGCATTGCGTGTAAAGTAAACAATACGATTGTTCTATGAACAAAGGATTGTTGTTTTATCCCTAGTAGCAATAGCACATCTAGTACCTTAGAGATTTCTGTCACTTCCCCAGATTACTAGAGGCATGAACCCACTATCGAGCATAAATACTAACTCTTGGAGTTGCTAGCATCTACTTTGCCAAGATAGCTACTAACAACGCAAATCATGCAAGATCACAAATAATAAATACATGATAGAATCAATAATCAATCAGAAATAGCATTTGAATATCCATTGGATCCCCGCAAACACAACATGTATAATTACAAATAGATGATCTTTATCATGAACGGAGCTTACAAGATCTAAACATGGTAGCACAAAGGAGAAGAACCAACCATCTAGCTACTACATGGACCCGTAGTCCAAGGATGAACTACTCACGCATCACACTGGAGGCTTGCATGATGATGAAGAAGGCCTCCAGGGTGAATTCGCCCCTCCGGCAGGGTGCCGAGAAGAGCTTCAGATCCCTCTCGGTCTAGGGATGGAGATGACGGTGGCTATAGACTCTTTCATGGAATTTTGATCAGGTACTTAGGGTTTCTGTATTGGAGGCATCTTATAGGCGAAAGGGGAGGCTGAGGGGGTGCCCTAGGCGGCCAGACCACCCCCTGGCGCGGGCTAGGCCTGGCCGCGCGGCCAGGTGGTGTGGCCGGCCCCTAGAAAAAGTCATCGAGTGGTCATGTCACATTTAATCTAGTCTGCAAAGGTTAAAAGTCTACTACATGGCAACTAGTCATCCACGGCCCATGGGCTATACCATTTTTACTACGCAACACGCATTCACTCTCACTTCCGACAGGCCCCCACCACATGAACCTTCCACGCGACAGCCGCAGGCAGAAGAGCTGCCTATCGGGGCCCTCAAGGAGGCCTAAATATCCCCGCATTAAAAACCCAGCCTATCGGGTCCTCCATTCGCATTCATCCACTCCTCTCTCTTCCCTATATAGCAAAACCCCACAGTCTTCAACGTACAACCACAAACCTTCTCCATGAAACAGTGTGTGGGGGTGAGTGTGCGGGCATCGCCGTCGGGGTGGTGCTTCATGCGGCAGATCTGGAGGAGCATCACGCAGCACAAGGTGAGGAGGACGTGCAGTTCAGCCCCTTGGGGGACCATGTGCTCGCCGGTGCGGACGACTTCGGAGGCCCCGATGAGGGCGTGGAGTTCGACGAACACGCTCCGCTCGTGTACTCGGAGGTACATCTATTTCTACATGTTTCATATTTTCTGCTCGAGCTTAATCTATCCTGGCTTCATAAAAATCTAGTCCTAATGATTAGATGCACTGTACGAACCAGTATATGGAGAGATCTAGTCTGTTCTGAATGGATCCACATTATTTATTTATTAATAACTTATCAAGAACACAAACCACATTAATTTAGGAGAGAGCTTGGGAGACTGTCGTAATGAACTACTGAACCTGTATAGATATGTTATTGTATTGAAAGTAACTCAGAATGGTGGGATGAATATATATTTATTATTTTGCTCATTTCAGTTTGCATTTCATCCAATACAGGTAGATTCAAGTGAGATGGACTCTAACAACGAGAACACGGACAACAAGAGCCGCCATGTCATGAAGAAGCTCAAGAGCAGGATAATCCCTTTCCGCACTCAACTTGGGGAGCTCAGGTGCCCTTTTTGTAAGAAAGGAGTCAACCCGAGGATTGCTAGCTTTATTCCGCATGCGCTTGGCATCGGTAAAAGCCCGGCTAGTAAACAAAAGTCGGCGACCAAGGCTAGGCACGCTGCTTATGGAAAATTCATGAGGGGGTATGTCAAGGCCGGCCTAGTGTCCCCTTACTTAGGAATCAACAACTTCTAGCCAACCAACCCGTCGTTGTGCTGGCCTGGCCAATAATAATACTTAATTCTCTTATCATTTCTAGACCCTTAAACTATGGGGATTTCTATTTTCGTACCCTCGGTTTGTTACTTGTACTCAGTTTTCCCCAGCCGCTTAGTTTTTCCTCACTTTTGCCCATCTCCTTGTCGGAAACTCTCACATGGTCTGAAACTCGCCGTCCGTCAGCCTTGCCATTACGTGCTCACAAGTGGGGCCGCGTCATGATAATGTTGTCCTAATAAAATCCTGATCATTTATCATTTCCGTGGAGTGGAATGTAATGCATAAACTTGTGTATATGAAAATTATACACATTTCAAATCTTTGACATCGCACTTAATACGTGATAATATTGTGCTAAGAAAATCTTGAGAGGTTATCATGTTCATAGAGTGGAATGTAATGCACAAATTATACACCTACGAACATGTTCCCTTCAAATTATACACCTTCGAACACGTTCCCTTCAAAACTGAGTACAACTGAATCGCCAGGGTTAGACACGAGGGAAAAACGTGACTCACGGTGCGCGTGTGCGGTGCACGGGGCGGTAGCGGACACGTGTGGCTGTGCACGGTGCAGTAGCGTGCGCGGTGCACGGTAGTGCAACGAAACATCTCTTCCCTTCTCCTTTAATAGAGGCCTCCCCACACTCCCTCGCTCACTCAACCGTCTTCACTATCCCATCACCTTCTGTAAACCCCCAAGAAAACCCCAACCACGTCGGTGATGGAGAAGAGTGGTGTGGTGGCCATCGGCGCCTCCAAGGCCGTTGGCGAGGAGGCCCCTATCCCCGTATAGGCCCTCGTCCCTGTCCCTACATCCGCCGTAGCCGCCGGCGAGGAGGCCCCGCCGGTCTCGGACAGATCCAGCTCGACTGGGACCCCTACGAGGAGGTTGTCTACATAAGGCCAGAGAACCCCTAGGACACCAGCATCGCCGACCCATGGTCGGAGGTAACCAGGGGTTTCTCCCCTTCCCTTGTTCTTCCCCCATTCTCATCGTTGGATGCTAGATCGTATGTTATTAGGGCTCGGTTGTTCGTATTTTTACAGTAGCTAATCCTCTTATGTTAGATATCGTATTTCGATGAATCCCCTTGTTCGTATTTGAACACCCTGTTCGTAGTTGGGATTAGTATTCGATTTGGTTTGAGATTTGGGGAATAATCAAGAGATCTCAATCAGTTAATTTATGTAAATAATCAATCCCGATAATCAAAGTATCTCAATCATGTCCTTATTGTCCTCTACTGTTTTTTCCAACAGGAGGATAGCAGCGACGTCTGCAGCGACGACGAGTCCAAGGACACCAAGACTCGTCATGTGTTGAGGATGCTGAAGTCTGGCTAGTACAACAACTTCTTCACTGGCGACGTGTACAAGTGCCCCTTCTGTCCTACCAGGGGGCTTTGTGCCACGGACTTCAACTCCCTCGTGAAGCATGCCGAGGATGTGAGGACCTATGGCGAGTCCGTGAACCCCCACGGCATCATAGCCAAGCACCAGGCACTCGGTCTTCACCTCCACAACCTCTAGAAGGTGGCTATCGAGGAGGGTCGCATGCCCCCGATCAAACCCAAGGCGCCCAAGGTCAAGGGACTGGGCAACAAGAAGTGGAGGAGGCGGAGGCCCTCCTGGCAGAGGCCACGAGGGGCCACTGATCTGCTGCTGCTGTTGTAAAGCAGCTTCTTTTATCTTGTATGTGTTCAACTTGTCAGCTACTGCTGCTGAGCAGCCTAATTTTCGAACCTCATTAAGTACCGTACTATATAACCTATATTAGCTGCTTTATCTACATCTGCTCTGTTTACAGAATTTATTTATGGTGATGGTTAGTTTTGCTGCTCTAGATTTGCTACTAGATTGGGGAAAACAAGGGCAAAAGAAACAATGAATGAAGAGAGAAGCTGCTCTAGATTCGCTACCTTTTTGGGCAAAAAACACAACTATTAGCGAGAGAGAGGGGAAAGGCGCTCTTAAAAAGGCCAAATAGCAAAAAAAAACTTCCAATTTACGCGACAGGGTGCACGTAACCACCAAACGCACCCCACATGGTCCCACACCACGTCGCCCATAATCAACGAGAGATGGATGGCTAGTCTGTTGTGTATCCTGGTCCCACATGTCTACATGTAATGGTCGAGGCAACGTAACGTAATGCTCAACGCACGACCCTCTCGAACGTGGTCCCACCGGTTAGCATGTAACGGTCCAGCCTTTGACCAGACGACACCCCCTGTCCGAGCGCATGTGAGGGTTCCAGAATGGAGGGAGGGCAAAAGTGAGGAAAAACTAAGCGGCTAGGGAAAACTGAGTACAACTAATGAACCAGGGGAACGAAAAATAGAAATCCCTAAACTATGTGGTCCGTTGAAACCTCATGCTTTTGCACCAACACGTGTGTTGCAAAGTTGCTTGATCGTGCATGCTTACACCAGTGGCCTACCCAGAAACTTATAGAAGCATGCACAAACGAGCTTCAATTTGGAAAATTTTGGACAAAATCACCAAATTGGAGAAAGGAAATTGCAAGCTTTGCGCAATCGGCAGGCCTGAGTAGCTGGGCGGCAGCCCCGGGGTGCAGGGATGCTAGGTCCATGTCTATGCTTACACTTCTTAAAATTGTTTGGAATAATAATCACAAATAGCTGTACACTTCCTTATGTCCTGTCACATTACATCGTGTAAGCACCGCGCACCCACCGTGGATCGGAAACGGGACGGTGGTCTCTGTGACCGATCTCTGCCATTCCAAAGCCACGTCGCACACCCGTCCCATCGCCTACCCGGAACGGCCGCCGAATTTAATCGCTAGGATTGGAAACCAACGGTGCTCGCCTGGTCAAACTTGCTTCCGCTTGGGTATGACCGGAATATTGGTAAACGCAAGTTAAGCATCGTCTTCCATCTCCACAACACATCACTGTGCAAAAATCTCCAACTCCTTCCATCGCCACCACCGTAGCCACCGCAATAACCAACGACGCTGTCGCAGGCACTGCCTCCGCCGGGCCATACCACCCAACAGATCACTCCACCGCCACGCCCAGTCCCAGCCTCCGCTACCGACCCTAGGCCACCGCCTTCGCATTAGCTGTTGCCATGGACGCATAGTACGGCGTGTTCGGCGATGGGAGTGACTTCACCGACGAGTACACCATCACCACCCATGGCACCACTAAGCTGACGGTTGTACACACAAATGCGTCAGTGGAGGTCGCCAAGGTCATCGCAATGTACAGGTGGTGGCTACAGGAGCCGATGGACAGGTACAAGATCGTCGGCCTTGACCTTGAGTATACCGGAGATAGGAAGAGGGCGGCGCTTTTGCAGCTGTCCATGTGCAACCACTACCTCCTATACCATGTTTGCAGGGCCAAATCTACATTCCCGGAGCTTCGGGAGTTCCTACGTAGGATGGAGATCTACTTCGCCAGTGTTGACATCAAGAATGACACTCCGAAGCTAGAGCGAGATCTTCTCGTTCATGTCGTCAATCACGTCGATCTCCAACATTTGTGGAGGTACCCGGATGACGATACGGGGAAAGCCGGCATGGCTAGACTCGCTGCCGACATCATCAACCGCGAGTACGCCGGCATGAAAGTCGAGTTCTCGAAGCACCTGCATGAGCGATGGGAGTGGAGGCACCTGAATTACGATGCGATCAAGTACACAGCCAGGGACGCATATGTCTACTACAAGATGCTCAACAGGATCTGGCGGGTGGGTGAGTGTGCTGTCTACCACTACTAGTTTCGCATTCCATTCCTAGTTTTATCTCGCCTGTATTTTATCTTGCATGTATTTTCTAAGCATTCTGTGTGTAAGAACCGAGCTCGTATGATCCCTGTGTTATTAGGTAGTTAACCTGTATGAATTACATTTCCCATTTTGTATGCTCAACATTCATACTTACAAATTTTGTCTGTGCCATTTGCATGTGGCAGAATCCAGGACTAACATGCATAAGGTGGGATACAGTCATAAGTCATAACCAAACCCAGATTCTAGTGAAGGATACAGTCATAACTAAACCCAGATTATAGTTTGACAAAGGTAATACACAATAGTTCGTAACTGCTCACATAGTGTACTTCTGAAATAACATGTTTTCATAAACATAACAAGCCCCATACAAACACAACAATCATGCACTAAAATTCTACTTCCCAGCCTGTTGGAGAAGGCAACCGATCCCAGGATGCCTTCGGTTGCTTGCCTCGGCTTGTAGATTCATCTACACTCCAGCATATGGGGCAAACAACTTGCCTTGGTGGTGGTTCAATGGTGCGATGCCTGGAACGAAAATTTACAATCCGGTGGTACAGCTCGTGGCTAACATACCCGTCAATTGCAGCGTACTTCAGATTAGGTTCAGAAAGTGGCTTATCCTCCCAGTAATCGTGCCCTAAACACCTCCACCAACATCTCGGAAATTTTCCCTTCATGTCAGCGTACCACGGGTCGATAAGTTCGGCGGCAAGATCGGCCATCCCGATCCTGCCACCCTTCGTCCCTAGGATCTAGTAAATTTTCTAGATGTCCACTCTGCGCTCCTTTGGGATTTTAATGTTGACAGTCGGGCTTTCAAGCAGTTTAGTGTCATTCGTGATGTCAACACTAGTAAATGTTATCTGTTGGTTCACAAGAAAGTCATGAAACAACAACCTAATCCTTTCGCCCCACCTGCATGAAAATGAATTCAGACAAATAATATAGCTATAAATTTTGCAAACAGACGGTTCAGGAACAAAAAGACAGCAAAGTCTACCTGTTCCCGCCAGCCCCATCTCGCAAAAAGGCTAGTATACGAGGACGTGCCCCTTCATGGATAGTTGCACCACGGCGATCCTACGGTGATCGCGGTTGTACTCGAGGTCGAAACCTATGAACCTGTTTTCATCGAACCACGGCCAACTCGTGTAATTATTCAGAGTGTTCCTCACTGTCTGAGGGTCGGTGGTGTAGACGACATCGGTCTTCTTCCTGCCATGTACTTCTATGTCGAAGTACGCAGTCCCTTGCTTGCCGTTGTTTCGGACATCCAACAACTCCATGACTACAGGCAAGAGGAAAAGGATACGGAGGAAGAGGGTGATGTCGTGGCGGAGGAAATGGATGAGGTCGTGGAGGAGAAAGATGATGAGACCGTGGAGGAGGAAATGAGATGGAGAAGTGAAACTGCTTACTGCAAGATTGGAACCGCCCTTACTAATATCTGGAATGGGCACGACCGTTCGTAGTAGGGTGAAGGTGGAGAAAAATAGTGGTTACATGTCGACGCTAGCGCTTCCAAAAATTTGTTCTGTGCCACTTGCATGCGGTGGAATCGAGGTCTGCCATGCACGATCCAAGTCAAACATAGTCACATTTGCGTGTGCCAACCTTCACTCACTAACAGGCGTGAAAGAACATTTCATGGTTCCCTATGTTTTGTATGTTAGATAACAATATCGTGGAGTTTCTAATGTGCACTAAGTGTTGCAGGAAAGTTTTTGGGTGTTTGGGGGCCGGATTATCCGCCTGCATCATGGGCCGGATAATCTGGTCTAACCATCTTGGCCAGGGCTGGCCGCGCGCGACCTTCTGTCTAGGGGCGGATTTTCCCCTGGACAGTTCGGCTCTGGGGCAGATTTTCTCCCAGGACTGGATAATCCATCCTTCCTCTAGGGCCAGATAATCCGGCCCTAGGGAAATTGCCCAAGGGAGCATCTGCGCATGCTTCTGTCTGGGGGCGGATTTTCCCCCGAACAATCCGTAGTTGGGGCGGAATTTTCCCCCAGCCAGATAATCCGGCCCTCAGGAGAAGATGCCAAGGACCACCATGCGCGAGCTTCTGTTCGAGGGCGGATTATTTGCCGGATAATTCGAGTCTGGGGCGGATATTCCCCAGGCCGGATAATCTGACCCTCACTTGGGATGGATAATCCGGCCCTCACTTGGGTCGGATAATCCGGTCTCGAATGGCTTCAACAGCTCTGTTTGGACAGGGGGTATAAAAGCCCCATCGTCCCCTCTAGTCAGAACTCTTGATTCATTCGAAAAAGACCAGATCTGTTGCAAGGGCTCCCTCCCGACTTCTCCCACTTCAACCACCCGAAGGCTTCGATCTTTGGGGGAATTGAAGGAGGAGACATCACGCATCGTAATCACGAATCAAGCGCTTCAACTCCTCTCCATTCACTTGGAGAATCTCCGATCTAGTATTCTCGTTGATATCTAGATCTTGTGCTTTATTATTGATAACTATTGTTCTTGTGGCAGCTTGTTGTTATTATGGGAGCCTCCAATTCGGTTGTGGAGTTGTGCCCCGCTAGTTGTGTAAATGCATTGGTTCCCGCCTCGAAAGGTTCCTATAGTGGAAAGGTGGATCAGGCCTTTGGTGGTGGGATCCATCGGAGAATAGGGTGAGGCCTATTGTGGCGTGGTGGTCTTAGTACCGCCCACCTCTCCAACGCAGATGTACTTCCCTTAACAAGGAAGGAACTGTGGTAAAACAAATCTGGTGTCTCCGCTTGCTTCATCACGGTTTCCTCGTTCCTCACTTTATTCGCCTTTACTCGCTAGTAGTTAGGTTTGCATATAGGGAAATTCTACATAGTAGTATATCTAGAGAATTTACCTTTTGTGTCAAGCCTAAAATTGAAAAGGCATTAAAATTTGAAGTAGCACCTATTCACCCCCCCTCTAGGTGCCCATATGATCCATTTCAATTGGTATCAGAGCCCTGGCTCTTTATTCGGGCTTAACCGCCTAAGAGAAGTATGGGTACTAAGGAAAATGGCAATGAGGCTGTGGACAAGGTCACAATGGATGACTGATATGTCCATAACGTATCTATAATTTTTTATGGTTTTATGCTAATAATATGCTTTTGATACTCCTTTTTATATAAAGTTTATGATTTATTTGGACTAACCTACTAATAGTTGCAAAAGTGCACAATGTTCTTGTTTTACACTTTGATGTGTAGGAATTACCAAGCATACAAGTGGAAACCTTATTGGAGTCAAATTGGGATTTTCCAGAAATCTATCTCAGAACTCTTTTTGAAGATGGTCACGTTTCGGATCGAAGACGGCGTCAAACAGAAAACTCTTCAACTACAAAATTGTTGGAAATTTTGCGACAAACGTTCTAGACATAAAATTTAGCCTGATTTACTGTAGCCCAAGATGGCGTGACGGGAATCCGAGAAGCTATATAAAAGGAGGAAACCTAATTCGTGGGACACACCTCCACCCACGAATTTGCAGCCACCAAAGCCATGTTTTTGCCTCCCAAGAAGCCATGAAGGAAGGGGCTAAGGGGCGGTGCTCCCCTATGATACCGGCGGCAGGGAAGGAGTTCCCCGTGCCGCCGCCGCCCTCTTCACCATCTTCACCGCTATCTCCATCAATGTTGCTGACTCCCATGATGAGGAGGGAGTAGTTCTCTCTCGAGGCTAAGGTCTCTACCGGTAGCTATGTGTTCATCTCTCTCTCTATGTATGATCTTATTGAGATCATGAGCTTTTTAATCTATAGATCTATTCTGCTACTCAAGTGCTTTAATAGATCTCTACTCTCCCCATGTGTGTGAAAATGACAGTGTGCACACCATGGTGGCACTTAGGCTAGAGATTACAAATACTTGTTATGAGTTATATTTGGAGTTGGATGTCTCTATGAAATTATGGTGTTTGTTGGAACCATCTAGTGCTCAAGGTGACAGTGTGGGGTTATCTAGATGGGGAAAGCAAACTTTGAGGAGTGTTGTTATAGCCCTACCATGGATTAGAGTGTCCAACCGGAGAGTAGTTAAGAGTAGTATCATAAAGAGAAGATATTTATATGAGAGTGTTCACTAGTGAAAGTATGATCTCTAGGCCTTGTTTCTAAACATTGAAACACCGTTTGCAACTAGATCTGTTACATATTTGCTTGCTTCCATCTTTATTTCAGATTGCCTTTAGTCTTTTCCTCCCGTCAAGCTATTTTCTGGCACCGTTACCACTTATACTTATCCATACCACTTGTATTTCACTATCTCTTCGCCGAACTAGTGCACCTATACACCTGACAAGTGTATTGGGTGTGTTGGGGACACAAGAGACTTCTTGTATCTTGATTGTAGGGTTACTTGAGGGGATACCTTTGACCACTTCCTCCCTGAGTTCGATAAAACCTTGGGTAATCCACTTAAGGGAACACTTGTTGTTGTTCTACAAACCTCTACACTTGGAGGCCCAACAACTGTCTACAAGAATAGAAGTGCGTAGACATCAAGCTATTTTCTGGCGCCGTTGCCAGGGAGGTAAGGTAAAAGGCACTCACGTCCTCCTATGTGAGTGCTTGAAGTTATTTCCTTTAGATTCTGCAATTTTATATTTTTGTTTCTTGTTTTTATTTTCACTAGTTAGGCTTAATGGAAAAGAACAACAAAATAGAGAGCTTTTTAGTATTTTTCCTAATGTAGAACATGAATTGTCTGAAAAGAAAATTAAAACACCCATGGAACTTTCTTTGCATGCTAATAGCAATGTTATTAGTGTGAATCTTTTGAACACCGTTGTTACTAATGCTATGGAAACGTCTAACCTTGGGGAGGTTAGTTTTTATGAAAATGATCTTTTTAGTTCCCCAGCTTTAAAGAAGAAAATTTGCTTTGATGATACTTTATCTCCCATATGTGGTAATTCTAATGATACTTGTGATATTTTAAATCCACATACTGAAAGCATCTCTTTTAAAATACCTATAAAAATTATTGAACGTGTTATGAACAACTGTTATTTGGGAGATGGAACTGTTCATCTTGGTGATCATTTGCTCTTTATACACGAATTATGCGAGTTGTTCAAGTGTGCAGGTATTTCAATGAACCAAGTTAAGAGGAAGCTATTCCCTTTTTCACTTAAGGGCAAAGCAAGAGAGTGGTATGAGCTACTAGATGATCCTCATCATTTGGAGTGGAAGGAACTTGAATCTCTCTTTTACTCTAAATTTTATCCTCCTCATGAAATTCATAAAGATAGGAATTACATTTATAATTTTCATCCACATGATGGAGAAAGTATTGCCCAAGCATGGGGGAGATTGAAGTCACTAATGCTCAAATGTCCCATTCATGAGCTCCCAGTAATATTGTTATTAATAATTTCTATGCAAGGCTTTCAGGACATTACAATGACTATCTAGATACTTGTTTAGAGGGATCGTTCACAAGTAATGAGTTCAAAGCTAAGTGGGATCTTCTTGAAACAATTCAAAGCAATACCGAAGATTGGGATAACAACAAAGGTAAAGAACCAGGTATAAACTATGAGTATAATTGCATTAAGTCTTTCGCTAAAACTGCTGATTTTCAAGAGCTTAGTGCTAAATATGGTCTTGATCCTCAAATTCTTGTTGATTGTTATAGAACCTTTGCTTCTCATATTAATGCTCCTAAAGAAAAATGGGACATGTATCATGAGCCTTATAAAGACACTTGCATGGAAAAATTGTTATTAATGATAGCAATAAACATGCTCAAACCTCTGAAAGTACTACTTCTTATAAGCATGTTACTTTTTGTGGAATACATAGACCTTGTGATAATAATCAAATTGAAGAATAATATTGTATCACCCACAGGAATGAAAAAACTAGAACGTGGTATAGGGCTCTAAATGATCTTGGTAAAAAAGTTTGTGCCCTCTATCCTTTTATTTGTGAACTTTGTTTTGAAGTGGGTCATTTAAATTTCCAATGCTCAGGCCATAATAATAGCCCGTCTAATCCAATGAGTACTGCAAGTTTGTATTGTGATGACATGATCACTCCTAATCAGCATGATCAACTTACATTATTTTTGCGGTGTGAAGAGTTATCAAGGAAAACCTCTTTGGTAGATATGAGTGCTTTTGATATGAATAGCATCCTGCATGGTTGTCATCTTTATTGTGTTGATAATTGCCACACAAATACTTACATACAAAATATCCTAAAACATGAGATCTTACCAAAATATGACATGACTAATATGTGTTTTGGTCTTATTAATGAAAAGGAGGAATCCTCCAAAGTTTCTTCTATTGTCTCTAACAATGAACCAGGGTATATGGAGAAGCTTCCTTTCAAGCCTCTCCCTCCTAAAGAGAAGAATAAAAAGAAGAGGAGGAGTAAAAGGAGAGAGGAAATGGTATTTTCCCCTAAGCATGTTGCTCCTATTATAGTTTTTGATGAGTCTGAACTCGATGATGTTCCTATGCCTATTACCTATAGTAGTGATCATGATTGGGAAAAGCACACTACTTTTGATATTAAAAATCTCTTCGGTACCAATTCTGAAAATGATGATATTAATAATTACTGTACTATTAGTGCTATCCATGTTCCTTCCAATGATGATATGTTTACAGATGAACACACTTTGGAAGATAACTATACTATTGCTTATGATGATACTATACCTCCAATATATGATGATTACAATGATGAATATGATATTTTCAGTCCACCTACTATTGAGGAGAAAATTAATTATGATTACAATATACCTCCTATATTTGATGATTATGGTGATGAGAATAATAATGATAGCTATTTTGTTGAATTTGCTCCCACTACAATTAACAAGAATGACTATTCTTATAGGGAGAGTAATAATTGTTTTATGCATGTGGCTTATGATAAGAATGTTTTATGTGATAGTTATATTGTTAACTTTATTCATGATGCTACTGAAAGTTATTATGAGAGAGGGAAACATGGTTTTATGCATCTCAATAATATTAAGTTTCCCCTCTTTATGTTGAAAGTCTTTAAGTTGCACTTGTTTTGCTTTTCTATGCTTGTTGCTTTGTGCTTTTATGACTTGTTTCTTTACAAGATTCCTATGCATAGGAAGTGTTTTAGACTTAATGTGCTTTGAATTTGCTTCTTGATGCTCTCTTTTACTTCAATTCATATTTCTTATGTGAGCATCTTCTCAAACTATCATGCCTAACTTAAAGGCGTTAAAGAAAAGTACTTCTTGGGAGATAACCCGATAGTTTTCTTGAAGGAAATTTTTTAGGTGTAGGGAAAGAATGATGTAATAAGATGAACAATGGACAAAAGCTCAATCTTGGGGATGCCACCCCATGTCACCCCAAGAAATATCCAAGAAGTACAAGCGTCAAAGCTTGGGGATGCCTTTCTTCATCAATAAAAATCTCAGGTCTTTCTAGACACTTCGTTTTTATTGTTTCATGCACTGTTGTGTTGTTCTTGGAGCGTCTTTGTTTTTTTAGTTTTCTTTTGTTTGTTGCGGTGACCCAGCATACCACTGCATGATCTCGTACACTATAGTCGTTGACATAACACCAATGAAACACCGTTCACTAGTATTACATCCCTCAGAGTGGTACAATAGAAACACAGCAGATCCAAGACATGACTATAGATTACAACTCGAATCTTTACAAAAGATCCAGAGAACACTCTTGGTGAAAGAGAGAGAAAGAACTTCTTACAAAGAAGAACCAAAAATAAGAATTCAGAACTATCTGGCTAAAAGGACTAATATCTAAACCACAAGGCTTGCAATTGCTACTAATGCAATGCTCTACAAAAGTAGGTTCTATGGCTAGAGTATCTACTCCTATCTAAACAGAGACTTTGTCTTCACTTTAGCTGATGTATATGTTGACTTCATTGACTTGGTTGAAGAACTTGAGCTGTCGATCATGGTTTCTTGAGTAGAAATTGATGTTGACGTCGTCTTCAATGTCTTAGAACCTAGCAAGGGTTAAGAATGTATGGTTGAGTATGAGCGTACTCAGCAAGTTCACTAAAAAGGAGTGTATGATGCACTATCTCTACAGCCACAAACCATAGGTCATAGGAAATGCAGGATTTCATAAACATTTCTTCAAAGATTGCTTTTATTCTGAGAACTATGTCCAGCAGCCTTCACAGGTTGACCAGAACGTTCGTGGGGTTCCTTTCCTGCCGCGTTCGTAGCTCCTTCCTAGAACAGGGAGTAACATGTCACAATTCTTACACTCTGCAGAGGTGCATCACTTTTCCTATAAGAGACATTAGCCTTCTTGCACAACCGGGCAGCTTATTCCCGTCCACAATTCCTTGATGTGGGGCCCAGTCTAAGATCCAAGCCAGTACTGCCCTCTCCGCGACCCCGCATGAAGACACGATCCCCCGAGACAACTACCACGGTTACTCTTTGGGTAGCCTCTTAGAAAGTCCGTACGCAACTCTATTTGGCGGTCACCATCAACTATGGTGAACTCAGACCCAGACAGAGATGCACAGATAATCTAGACACCAAGATCGAGGGGAACTAAGGGGTCCCACCCATGTGCTGGATTCTCTAGAACTCCACGAGAAATCAATAGCCTCACGATAAGGTCATCCGTCCATGCAAAAGGGAGAACATACAACTGACTTTCCTGTCCCATTCCAAGTCTTATGGTTGACGTGTAATATACGGTGCTAGAATCACTGGCGACATTGGTTGTTAAGTCCTAGATATTATGTTCCTTTACCACTGGAACTGTATCAATAGATTATTACCATTTGGTAAATAATCCATAATCATATTATTATGAAAATAGTGTTTTCTGATCTTTTTGAAATGCAGGTGATGACAACATTTGAGTTACAAGCATTTGATAGAAAATAATCAAAGGATATGAGCAAGTTGTGAACTTGCCTTTTGTGATTGCAAGATTATGCACTCACGGTCTTCGAGATACTAGAAGATCCAAGTTCTGTAAATAGCATCATTGGTCCGATAAGGACTAGTGTGTAAAGAAGCAAGATACAACTATGCATAAGTAATGTAATGCAATTTGATAAACGCGAATCCTCGGAATAGTCGTATCTGAACTAGGGTTTGGAAACTGGAAATGGTTCTTTAGAATGTGTTTCACTTTTATATTAGCTTCACACTTGTGCTTCTTATTAAGGCTTGTGAGAGTGTGTGTGAAACAATAAGTAAATACAACAAGTAATATGCAATATTAAAACACTCAAATGGGTATGGTATCTGAAATATTTCTTAAACAAGATTAAAAATCAATTAGAGCTTTTAAAGAAGTGTTTAAGGATTACTTTTAATGTTTCTTAAAAGAATACCCTTGGAGGAAAATATTACTTTACAAAGTAAAAAGTATTTAAACTTAAGGCTAACACTTTAAGGTTTTATTATTAACTAAGATTTTTAAAGAGGAAAACATTACTACATTAAACAATCATAGTATAAGGGAATGCATTTACCTTTTTAATTTATAAATCAATGGTTATACTTAATAAGTAAATAATAGGTATTACTTCAATTACTTTGGAATTTTGTTTAAATCTTTAAGTGGTTTTCTCAAACTGGTGAAGGAATTAATAAATGAAAGTTTGGTGATGTTACAAGTGCATATGATTCTTATGATAAACAACATATCATTTTAGTTGATTTTATAATTGGTAAAAATCTTTTAGGAAAACTAAAATACCCTTAATTTGAGATGATAGTTTTAGCTAATATATTTTAAAATGGTTTGACCTATTTTAACTTCACCTAAACATTAATTGACTTGCTATTACATTTTTAGACTTTAAACAAACAATACTAAAGGAAATAGTAAAGATTTATATACTTTTAAGGAATTAAAATAAAATAAAAGGGTTTAAACTAGTTTTATTAAACCTTTACCTTTTATTTGACTTTAATTAAGAAAGATGATATTTTTAATGTGTAGAATTTATTTTTGTAATTATTTTGGTATATTATAAGTATTTTTGTGATTTTAAAATAATAAGATATGATTTTTAGAAGTTTTATCACTTTATAAATAGCTAATAAGTAATAAATATTGGTTAAGTGATACAAAATAATTTAAACAAGTTTGTAAATGTAGATTTTGTTTTTATAAGAACTTTTGTATATTATTTATATTTTTATTATTTATTAATATTAAAATATGAATTTTCAAAGTATTATTACTTATAAAATCTTAATTAAATAATAATTATTTAAATAGTTAACACAATATTGTTTTGTTATAAAGTTAGATTATAGATTTTATTTTTTTGAGTAATTTGATATATTATATACATTTTTATGAATTATAGAAGAAAAGATATTGAATTTACAAGTGACGAGGGTTTGACTCATCGATGCCCATTGTTATGGACTTGGGTTTTGGAGAAGGAGGGAGCGCTGGAGACATCTATCGGCTAGCAAACAAGCACATAGGGGACTCTAAGATTTACCCAGGTTCAGGCCTCGCAGAGGTCCCTATTCCTGCTTGTCTGCTCGTGGAATTATTGAAGGAATCGAGGATTACAATGGTGCGCAGATGCAATCTGGCGACGGTTGTGGAAACTAGGGTTGCATGTGTCCTCCTCGCCACCCCCTCCTAGCCTTTATATAGATAGGCTAGGTCTCGGGTAGCAGGTCGAGTCGGTTACAAGTTAGGGTTTTTCCCTTTGAACTTTCTATCTTTGGCTTCTTCTTGTACTTCAAGCAATCAAGAGTCCGCAGGCTACTCGAGTTCTTTATTTGGGCCTTGGTGAAACCGTGGGCTTCCGCTGTACTCAGGCCGTATATACCAAGCTCGAGTACCTGTAGGGTATACCCATGTCAGTAGCCCCCGAGTGTCTAGTTGAATCGCAAATTCGACTAGGGACTTATGAAGCCTTTCGAGTGCATGGATGAGTATATTTTCGACTGCTCTGTTTATGTCATAGGGATTGTTGATATGTGTGCCTGATTTGACCGATGTATTGGTATCAGTTAACTGCCTTAGGGCAAGACAACGCAATCTGCTCGAACTCGAGTCCCCGGAGTCGAATCCGGAAAAGTGCTGGTGTAATTCGACTCAAGCCGCATAGGTCTTACAGGAGTCGAATTCCAGTATACGGGTGTGAGCACTCGACGTGTCCGTCAAGGCATGTTCATCGTACCTGTAGGCACGGATATATTTCTAGTAGTGCGTAGCAAATGCGTTGCCAGGCCTTATTCAGGTCTTATCTTCATGCTGCAAGCGTGGCATCCGAATTTTTGTCATCGCGGAGATGATTCGGGTGACCTAGGAGATGCAGTCTCTTTGTAGGTAAAAATCATGAGGCGGTGTCGCCATAAGCTTCAAGTGTGGATGTTATCAATATGCAGTACGATGTACAAATAATCATAGGGTGCGCGACCAGCGTTCCCTATGGGAGTAGCCCCCGAGTGCCTGGTTGAGTCGAAGACTCAGGCAGGGACTAAATAACCTTTGCGACTGTTGTCGTCTTTTGTTGCTTGTTTTCAATCGAATTTGCTTCCGGTGCTCCCTATGGGAGTAACCCATGTCCATAGTCGAATTGTGGTGCGAGTGGTTGGGTTTGCTTTGATTTTCCATATTCCTGTAAGAAAGAAGAAGAAAAATCGTAGGGTGTGCGACCAGCGCTCCCTATGGGAGTAGCCCCCGAGTGCTTGGTGGAGTCGAAGACTCGAGCAAGGACTAAAGTAGTCAAAGTCTTCTGCTACGTAATTTTGGATGACGTCAGTGCTGACAATGCGATGACCTCAGTTGCCCGTGTGAGCGAGTTTGACGGGACGTGACGAGCGGTGGGTCCCATTTTCTGACTCTGATTTGACCGGGCATGCGTAATCTTTGTTTTAACTGCGCCTCCTCGATTTCCGTGCGTAATGGGGGTAGTGGGGGACGGTTCACGCTTCAGGTCCTCCACGTGTCGAGCACGATGAATGCCACGCGTCTGGTAGGGTTTTTCTTGGCCGTTAGATTGCATCTTCTAGGGGGTTAAGTAGCGATGCGGCGACGGTAATTTTCACATCTGCTTCTTTTCTCTGCCTTTGCCTCCGTCGCCATTGCTGTTGCTCCTCTGCTTCTTTGCGCTCCTCTCCTTCATGGCGTTGGACCAGCTCCACGTTTTCCCAATTACTTTCTCCGGTCACACCGCCACCATAGAATGGGGAAGAAGAAGGGAGGTGTCGCGGCCGATTCTGCCGCCACCGCGGTTGCTACGAAGAAGAAGGGTGGCTCCACCACTGTGGGAACCAGCACCGCCACCGCCAGGAAAAAGAAGGGCACGGGCACTCGCGTCACCAATGGTGCGTGGTGTGCATCCGTGATCAAGTCTTCAGAGCTTCGTTTTCTTCGCCAAGGCGGAGTTTTGTCTTCCGCAGACGCTGACGCGTGCATCCCTGACAGCAAGGTAATCCCCTCTCCTCCTAACGGCTTTCAGGTGATGTTCCTAGCGTTCATCATCCGCGGTCTTTCGTTGCCCCTGCATCCTTTCTTTAGGGGCCTTCTCTGTTTTTACGGGCTCCAGCTCCATCAGCTGTCCCCAAACTCCATCCTCCATGTAGCTTGCTACATTACTCTTTGCGAGTGTTGGCTCGGAATCGAGCCGCACTTCGGTCTCTTCAAGCGCCTCTTCAAGCTGAAGCGCCAATCGGCGTCTGGCTCTGTAGTCTACGATGTAGGCGGCTGCGGTATCCACGTCGACTCCTCCGCCACATACTTCGACATCAAGCTCATGATGTCCGTCCAAGGGTGGAGGGACAAGTGGTTCTACATTCGTGACCAGAAGGCCAATGGAGACCACTTCGGACTCGCGCCCTTCGATCCCGCAACGTCGTGCAAGAGGAGGCGCTCCTAGAAGAACATAGTGATGCCCGGCGAGTCCGTGGAGACAGATGATGTACAAGCGCGTCTGCGACCTCGAGAGTCGCATGGGTAAAGAGGAGGGAGGTTGTGCCCTCATTCGCACATGGTTGTGCCATCGCGTCCAGCCCCTGCAGGCTAGGGTCCACCCTATGTTCTAGTGGGCTGGCGCAGACGATGTCACTCGCGTATCTGCCGATGGCATTTCCGCGAGTGAGGTAGATAAGAGGGTGCGACTGGTCACCAAGTACACCGCCAAGGATGTGCTCCCCAGTGAACTAGACGTTCCTCCTTTCGATGCTCCTAATCCTCCTCCTGAGGTACAGTTGTGCTACGTAGTAGCTTTTGCTTTGTCGACTGCTTCTTTGCCGTTTTATGACTTTTGTGCTAAATTGTTCTCTGTATGCAGGATTGGGCGGTGTCACCCTGTATGCCCCCTCTTCCCGAGGGGGTTATCCCTCGTGAAGCCTTGGAAGAGGACGAGTCGGAGTCGACCGTCCCATCTGATGTGGAGGAGGAAGCCCCCGAGTCCAGTGGTCCAGACACTCACAAGCGTTCGTGCTGCAAGGATTCGGATGCATCGTCCCCTTCGACTCCGGAAGGTGCAGGTGTTGGTGCAGAGTCGCCGATACCTGCCGTTCCTGTGAGTGCCGTGGAGCCATCTTCTTGCAAGAAGATGCGGCTTCCGAAGGAGTCGTCGTCAGAGTCAGGGGATCAAACCTTCGATTTCGACAAGTTTGATTGGTAAGTATATGAGTCTTCCTTTTGGTTCTTCTTTGGAGTTGCCTTTTCTTGATGTTGGTTTGGTTCTGCAGTCAGTCGGCATCGTCGTCTTCTGGAAACATCCAATTTTTGAAGGAATCTGGAGTCGCGGCCTCCAAGGCCAAAAAAGTGGCTGAGCGCATTCCTTCCCCTCCATTGGCGGCCCACTCCGGGCATAATTCGTCAAGTTCTCCGCACAATGTGGAGCACCAGATGGTTATCTGGACGTCTGTGAATCCATCGACTTCGGAGTCTTTGGAGGATCATGTAAGTGTAGTATCTCTTATTCTAATTTGGCAGTCGAATTTTCATTTATGCCATCTGTTGATCTTTTACGATGTCTTCTGTCATAGCTCGTTGTGAAGGAAGCCGCTCGCCTTGCGGAGCAGGTGCTTGCGATGGGTCGTTAGCATGCAATGCTGGACAACCGCCATCGTGCGGTGGAAAGTGAGTGTTTCTTATTTTTCCTCTGCACCTTTTTGACATATTCGACTGACAGTTTATCTTTGTTTGCATCACAGCTGAGCATAATGCCCTCCTTCGTAGCACTGCTTCCATGGAGAAAACGCTTGCTACGGCGGTGAAGAGCCATGATGAGGCAATCACGGCACTAGGTGAATCGCGGAAACGCGAAGAGGATCTGCGCGCCTCCCTCGCAGATAGGGAGAAGTTGTTCGAAGAATAGCTTTTCTCGATTTCCAAGGCTCTCTCAGGTATTTCCTGGGCTTCAATTCCACCAGTTGCATTGTCTGTCGGCTTTGCTATTTTGTGCTTATTGGGTGCCGACGCTTGATTCTTGTGTAGATGCCAGCGGTCTGAGCTTTGACGCGCAGGCGCTCCGCCGTGACGATGCGTTGGCGGGTGCCATCTCGGCGGTCGAAGACCGCAGCGTTGCCGTGCAGGGGACGCTCACTAAGGCCAAGGGCATGCTCAGTTGCCTCCGGGAAGAGCTGGCTCCCAAAGCTGAGTTGATCGAGAATATGGATGAGCTGGTGGAGTCTTTTGCCAGAGGCATTCCTGCGAGCTTCAAGAACTCACTCCGTGCGGCTGGTGCTTCAATGTCACTCGCCATGGTTCAAGCACACGGGGTCGAAGTTGATCCTACAGCGGTCTCCAAGGCGATGCCTGTCAACGCTAAGGCAAGCAGGTAGTCTTTGTGCCCTTTGCAACTGCGTGTGGCAAGTACGCCCCGCAGCTGATCAGCATGGTTGCGAAGTACTCTAAGGAGCTTCAGCGATCCAAGAAAGCGGCGAAGGTTGCGACGTCAGGGGCTGGCGGGAAGTCTGTGGCATCTGACACTGCCATAGACGCAATGAGGCCCCCAAAACCAAAGTCGAAGTCGAAGAAGCCAATTGCTCCTCAGTAGTCGTATCGTGTAATAGTTAAATAGCTATGTCCTTTGTTGAGAACATGCCTTTTGGCGAGTGTATTTTGCTGATACTTTGTTAATCTTTGAATGCACTCGAATCTTTTGTCTGTGCATCGCTTTAGTCTTCTTATTTCTTCTTGCTTGACTTGTGATAGGGCACATCGTGTGATCCGTTGAGGGAACCTCAGGATTCGCCACCCCTTGATGACACTTTGGCGCCGCCGCGCTCAAGGGTGGATGAGTTGTCTCTACTCTCGCGACTCCGTGCCCGCGTGAAGCAGTTGGAGCGTGAATTGCCCATACTCCATGGTAATGCGGATGTTTGGAAGTCGAAGGCAGAGAAGGCCGCCGCCCGAGAACAATATCTGTTAGGGGAGGTGACGCGGCTAGGCGACCAATTCAAATGTTAGTTTTCTTATTCCTTATCTTGTAGTCACTCGCCGTAGTTCCTTGTCTTCATACTTCTGTCTTTGCTTGGTATAGTTGTCAGTGCGCGCCATCCTCGGCATGAGAAAGATAGGATCGCCATTCATATGAATGATCTAACTCAGGAGCAGCTTCGGGCGAGTGGATACTTTAGGGTGGATCATGATCGTGCGATCGCACTGGCGACCCTGCAGGATCGTGCATCGTGAGTGCTTCACTTCCTGAGGAAGTCGCAATCGTTCCTGAAGAATATTTATCGGACGACGTTCCCGTTGGACATCGTTCCATTGAGCCTGCTAGCCCTTCTTGCCAAATTCCAAGATTTAACTGCGGTCCGCGAGTGTGTACGGCAGCAGTTAGTGGCTGGTGCCAAGGCCGCTATGTCGCTGGTGCGACTAC
The DNA here is from genome assembly GCA_910589775.1 of Avena eriantha. NCBI lineage: Eukaryota > Viridiplantae > Streptophyta > Magnoliopsida > Poales > Poaceae > Avena > Avena eriantha. The sequence goes on from OU342744.1 coordinate 269,427,743, forward strand.
ATAGACCCGATGTGGACGCTGCAGCAGTTGCGGCTAGACCGCCAGCGCCACCAGTAGGTTCGACTTGGAACATGGTTCCGCATTACCAGGCGGTGGATCACCCAGCGGAGGAGATCGTCGACTTCTTCGAGGAGCAGACCAACGTTCTTTTGTTGCAATAGTAGTTTAGTTTGTATCCTGCACATAGTTGTACCAGTGTTGTAATGTTCGTATATATGTTGTGTATAGTTGATTGACAGTGATGTGTAAAAGAGCGTGTTAGCGTGTATGTTTTGTGAGTGCGTTGCACTATGCGATTCCTTTTCGTTAACTTGACTTGTGTTTATCTCAATCCCTTGCCAACCTGTCAAGTGTGTGGCACCTGGGTTGGTGTTTATCAAGGGTTTCGATTGATGCGTCAGCTACTCATGATATCACGTTTAGTTTGTAGAACAGATGTGTACAGGGTGGCGCAGCCCCCGAGTGGATTGATTGCAAAACTAAAAAGGAACACAGAATTTTGGGGCACTTAGCTTTATTTATTCGCAGAACAGTACGGGGTACAATGTGTTGCTGAGTAGCCTTGGCTGAGCAACCTTATTTGCAATGTAAAAGTAAAGACGGCTAAGGGTAGAAGCGCCGCAGCTGCGCGATGTTCCAGGGGTTGGAGTATGCGACTCCTATCTAGAAATCTTTAAGGAGATAGGCGCCACCTGGGATTACTTCTGTAACCACGTATGGTCCCTCCCAGGGGGACTTGAGCTTGAAATTCCCTTGCTGCTTCAGTCGCAGGACCAGGTCGCCTTCGACGAAGGACCTGGGGCGTAGCCTCCTGCTGTGGTAGTTGCGCAGGTTCTGCTGGTCGAGCGTTGATCTCTCCACGGTGATTTCCCTTACCTCGTCAAGGAGTTTGACGGAGTCTTCGAGTGCAAGATTTGAGTCTTACTCGCTATAAGCGACAACGCATGGTGCTTTGTATCGTACTTCGGCGGGTAGCACCGCTTCAGCTCCATGCACCATGAAGAACGGGGTGTACCCTGTGGTGCTGTTTGGAGTTGTGCGTAGGCTCCAGAGTACCGATTGCAACTCGTCTGGGCAGCAAACCGCGGCCTGTTCAAGTGTCCTGAGGAGTCGCTTCTTGATGCCGCCGCAGACGAGCCCGTTAGCTTTTTCGACGTGACCGTTGGTCTGTGGATGTGCTACGGAGGCATAGCTGACGTTGATTCCTAGGTTCTCACAGAATTCTTGGAAGTCCTTGGATGTGAAGTTCGTCCCATTATCCGTGATGATGTTGTGTGGCACTCCGAAGCGATAGACGATGGACTCGAAGAACTTGACTGCGATGTATCCTGATTGATTAGTCACTGGCATGGCCTCTATCCACTTGGTGAATTTATCGACTACGACCAAGAGGTAGACTTAGCCTCCGCGTGAGGACCTTGGGAGTTTGCCGACCATGTCAAGTCCCCATTGCGCGAAGGTCCAGGCCAATAGAATTGGTCGGAGCTCTGCGCCAGGTGCGTGCGGCTTGTCCGCGAATCGCTGGCAAGCGTTGCATTTTTGGATGATGTCCATGGCGTCACGCATGGCCGTAGGCCAGTAGAATCCAGCTCGTAGAGCTTTGGTGACGAGGGCGCGACTGCCGGCGTGGTGCCCGCAGGTCCCCTCATGGATGTCGAGGAGAACAGCTCTTCCATCGGCCATGGAGACGCACCGTTGGAGTACTCCTGTGATGCTGCGCTTATATAATTCGCCGTTGATAACAACGAATGCCTTGGAGCGCAGTGCGATGTGTCGGGCGTCAGTCGGGTCGTCCGGTAGCCTTTTGTTGAGAAGGTATGTGATGTACAGTTGCGTCCACGATGGCTCGATCATCATGATACTCGTTGGTCCTTCGAGTCATGTGTCAAGCTCCAGGTTGTCGAGTGCCATTGGCTCATTGGGTGGCGTAGCCCCTGAGTCCATTGTTGTGCTTGTTTTCTTCTCTACGGCCTTTGGCTTGATGGAGCGTTCACAGATGCGCTCGAGAAATACCCCAGGTGGTATGGGGGCACAGGTGGAGCCTATGTTGGCAAGTGCGTCCGCCTCTTCATTGCTTTCGCGGCCTATGTGCCGCAGCTTGCAACTGTCGAAATCCTCTTCGAGTGTGTCGTAGAGGTCGCGGGTAGGCGATCATGTTGTCGTTCAGTGCGTCGCACTCGTGCATTGTCTGGTTGACGACCAGCTTGGAGTTGCCATATATTATGAGCCTTTTGGCACCGCAGGCTTTCGCCATCCTCATCTCGTGTAGCAGGGCCTCGTATTCGGCTTCGTTGTTGGAGGCGGTAGACTGCATTCGCAGGATATATTTCAGCTTGTCTCCCTGGGGCGATGTCTCCCAGTGAACGAGGAAGTCAGGGAGAACTTGCGACTTGATTGCATCGCGTTTTTCATATGTACTGTCTCATGGAGACTGTTCAATTCACCAAAGTGCGACTCGTCCGGTGGCATCGGGATTGTTGAGGATGTGCCCAAGCGGGGCGTCGTTGACCACCACGATTGGGTGTTCCTGGAAGTGCGGGTACCGCTATTTTGTTGGCGTAAGTACCTCGCTGAGTTAGTAGACTGGGCGTTGTACCCCGTGGACTTGGTTTTCCTCGGCTCGTTCGACTACGAGCACTATGCTGACCACCTGGTTGGTGGCGGAGATGTATAGCAACAATGGTTCCCTTTCGCGTGGGGTCACCAGTACTGGCGAGGTGGATAGCAGGCTCTTGAGGTCTTCGAATGCTTCCTGCGCCTCATTGGTCCACTCGAACTTGTCAGCTTTGCGGAGGAGTTGGTAGAAGGGCAGTGCCTTTTCACCCATCCGACTGATGAATTGACTGAGAGCCGCGATTCGCCCAGCCAGCTGCTAGACACCTCTTACATTTTTCGGCTTTTCCATGGCCAGTATGGCTTTTATTTTCTTCGGATTCGCTTTGATCCCTCTCACGGAGATAAGATACCCGAGTAGTTGCCCAGATGGTACGCTGAAGGCACACTTGTCCCGATTGAGCTTGATCCGGTAGCGGTCGAGGTTGGCAAAGGTTTCACGCAAATCTTCGATTAGTGAGGCTTCCTCTTTGGTCTTGATTACTATGTCGTCGACATAGACTTGAATGTTGCGACCAAGTTGGTTTTTGAGGCAAGCCTGCATGCACCGCTGGTAGCTGGCTCCTGCGTTCTTTAGCCCAAAGGGCATTGTGTTGTAGCAGAACACACCAAAGGGCGTTGTAAATGCTTCTTTTTCTTGATCTTCCTCCTTCATTCGAATTTGGTTATAGCCTGAGTAGGCGTCGAGGAAGCAGAGGCGCTCGCATCCCGCGGTGGAGTCGATGATCTGGTCGATTCGCGGTAGCGGGAATTGGTCCTTCGGACAATGCTTATTCAAAGAGGTGAAGTCCACGCACATCCGTAGGATATCCGTGTCCATTTTTGGTACTAGCACCGTGTTGGTGAGCCAAGTGCTTTCCTTGACCTCGCGTATAAATTTGGCATCGAGGAGTCCGTTGATCTCCATTCCAACTGGCTTTGCTCTTGGTTCAGACAGTCGCCGAATTGTTTGTTTGACTGGCCTTGCGTCTGGGTTGACATTGAGTGCGTGCTCGGCGAATTCCCTGGGAACTCCTGGCATGTCCGCTGGACACCAGGCGAAGATTTCCTAGTGCTCACGGAGGAATTCGACGAGCGTGAGTTCCTATGTGGGACTCAACTTGTTGGCGATGAGGGCCATCTTGGCGGGATCCGATGGGTGGACCTGAACTTTCTTTGTGTGCACCGATGAGTCGAAAGATAGGTTAGGTGAACTTGGCCAGCTCAGGGGAGGCAGACTGTTGTCTGTCGACTCCTTTAGTCTCGCGAGTTCTTCCTGCATGCCGAAGGACTAGGAAATTCTGTTGAATTTCCTGTCGCAACTATCGGACCTCTCGAAGCTCCCGTTGACTGTGATGACGCCATTAGGTCCTGGCATTTTCATCTGCAGATAGGCGTAGTGTGGCACTGCCATGAACCTAGCGAACGTGACACGTCTGAGGATGCAGTGATACTGTGAGGGCCAGTCGACGACCTTGAAGTCGATGTGCTCGCGCCAAAAGTTTTTCGGCGTGCCGAATATAACGTCAAGGTTGATTTTGCCAAGGGGGTACATGCCCTTGCCTGGGACGATGCCGTGGAACATTGTGTTTGAGGCCTCTAAGCAAGTTAGAGGGATCCTTATTGCTCGCAAGGTACTCGCGAATATAAGGTTGATGCCGCTTCCGCCGTCCATGAAGACGCGGCTCATGTCGAAGCCTCCAATTTGCGCCTCGAGTACGAGGGGACAGTGGCCTGGATGAGGTACTTGGGGCGGATGGTCGCGCTTGTCGAAGGTGATGCAGGACTCGCTTCCACTGAGGTACTCAGTGGTAGATGGTGGCGAGTTTGTTGCCATATTGACTTGGCGAGTGATGGCCTTTTGCACCCGGTTGGAGGGGCGACCCTTTTGGATCATCATGGTGCCCATGGCCCGTGGGTACGGTTCGGCTCCGTGGTGCTGGTCCGGCGCAGCTGCATTTGGGGGTGGTCTAGGTGGTGGTGGCAGAGCTCCATGTGCCACGGCGCCTAGGGCGGCTCCGTAGCCCCTTTCGACTGCGTTGCGATTCATCCAAGCCAGTCCCTCATGTAGTTTGAGGAACTCGCGGCAGTCCTTGAGGAGGTGGTTGGACTTCTTTTTTCTGTCGTGCTTGTTGATGTAGAAGTGCACAGTGCATGGCCCGGACAGCTTGTCTTCGATGGATGTTGCGGGTGCCTCATCGCGATTGCGGCGCTGCCATACTTGCGTGGTTTTCCCGGAGTCGCGGTATCCACCGCTGCGGTAGCCGCTGTTGTGGTTATCGTCGCATCTGTCGGCGTAGCCGGCTGTGACCATGTTGACATCAGCGCGGTCATCGTAGATGCGCATGCGACGTTTTCTTCGGCAGTCGCATCTGCGCTCGAGTTCTGCTTCCTCGTCAGAGTGAACGTGATTTTTCACCGAATCTTCTCCGTCAGCCCACCGATTCGTGATTTCCATTAGGTGGTCGATGGTCTTGGGCTTCGAGCGGCCTAGATCCTCCCTGAGCTCTATGCGGCGAACGCCGCCATTGAATGCATTGATTGCGCGGTCCTCCGAGATATTTTTTGCGGAGTTCTTGATGATGGACCACCTCTAGATGTACGAGCGTAGCGATTTTCCTGATCTTTGCTGGAAGCACCTCAGCTCTTCGATTGACACGGGCCTTTTGTATGTGCCTTTGAAGTTGCACACGAAGCTGTAAACCAGCTCTTCCCAACTGCGAATGGATCCACGTGGGAGGTTGTTGAGCCATGCTCGGGCGGCGCCCTGCATCTGTAGCTGCAGGCATTGCATGGCCGTGCTTCGACTTCCGCCGTGAAGCCTGACGGAGGAGATGTGGTCCTCAACCAGATTTTCAGGTCCTGCAGGCCGTGAAACTTCGGGTTCTATGATGGGAGCTTAAACCCCTTGGGCATTCGCTTTTTCCTGATGGCCCTTTTGAAGCATCTAGCGCCACAGAGCTCCACATCTTCGTCTTCTGAGTCAGTTGATCGGGCATGTCACGCCCTTGACTTGTCGATCTTGCGATGCATGATGTCACCACACGTGTTGTAGTCGTGATCGTGTCGCCGTGAGCGGCGGCGTCGAGATAGGTCGTGGCTATCATCGCTGGAGGAGGGCGAGGAATAGCGTTTTTTTCTAGAGCCTTGCCTTTCTTCGGCTCTGGTGTTGGCTCCTTGTCGAGGGCGGCCTCGACTAGTCCCAAGTCCGCGATCGTAGATCGGCGCATGGCGGCTCAGGGATCTCTAGCTGGCGGCTGGTTGTTCAGGAGGTACATGGTGGCTGTCGTCACTGTAGCTTGCGGTGTCTTTGGGACCACATTGCCCCGTGTGTCGACTATCATAGAGCTGAAGTCGAGGACCTTTGAAGCTTCTATGTGTTCTTGTTCGGTGAGATGGGCCATCCGGGATCGCCTCTTGTTTGCGATGTGCTCGTTGCCCTTGGAGGAGGATCCTCCATGGGAGGAGAGCCCAGCACGTCGAAGACTCGACTCATCTGCCGCCTTTTTGCGCGCCTCGAGTTGCGTGATTGTTTGCACTTGGCGCTTGAACTCCTCCTTTAGGAGCCAATAGTAGCCCATTAGCAGTTCTTGCGGGGAGCCAAAGGGTAGAGGGTTGCCCTGTAGGGCATCGAGGCAGCGAGCCCACTCGAGTTCGTTGAGCCTGATCATGACGCGTTCGCCAGTCAGCTCGTTTATTATAGTTGGAGGTTCGACTGCTCCCCTGTTGTTGACGGGGGCACTGTTTGGCGATGGTCCGCCGTTTGGCGGTGGTCCGCCGTTGGGTATGCCGCCATTTTGCGGGTCGGCTCCGTGGCCGCCGTTGCCCGTGTTGTTGCGATTGGCGGAGGAGTCGCATGCGTTGATGATGGCGCACATGAAGTGGTTGAGGAAGCTGTTGCTCCCACAACTTTCAGAACCGGAACCATAGGCTCCATCTTAAGTTGCCAGATTGCCAGATCGGATTCGTGACTGATGTCGCTGTCCGTATTCTCGACTGTTGTTGAGGCGTTGAGTTTGCTGAGGGTGTCGATCGGCGGGGGAAACCACGATGACGGAGTAATCGACGGTATCGTCGGCTGGTCAGGCATGCGAAGCGTGCCCATCTGACCAACTTGGAAGCGGAAGCTCCAGATCGCCAAGCTGATCCCATCGCCCACGGACTCGAAAGCTGGGCGAGTGGCCGGCGTGTGGACGGTGAAGTCGAACGCGCCGAAGAACTGGCAGATCTCCGCTGTTGCGGAGTTGTAGATCGCAGTTGATGGGGCCGAAGAAGCCGCAACATCAGCACTCCCAATTCCCACAAACGGCGCCAATTGACGAGGGTTTAACTCATCAATGCCCATTGTTATGGACTTGGGTTTTGGAGAAGGAGGGAGCGCTGGAGACATCTATCGGCTAGCAAACAAGCACACAGGGGACTCAAAGATTTATCCAGGTTCAGGCCTCGCAGAGGTCCCTACTCCTGCTTGTCTGCTCGTGGAGTTATTGAAGGAATCGAGGATTACAATGGTGCACTGATGCAATCTAGCGAGGGTTGTAGAAACTAGGGTTGCGTGTGTCCTCCTCGCCGCCTCCTCCTAGCCTTTATATAGATAGGCTAGGTCTCGGGTAGCAGGTCGAGTCGGTTACAAGTTAGGGTTTTTCCCCTTTGAACTTTCTATCTTTGGCTTCTTCTTGTACTTCAAGCAATCAAGAGTCTGCAGGCTACTCGAGATCTTTATTTGGGCCTTGGCGACACCGTGGGCTTCCGCTATACTCAGGCCGTATATACCAAGCTCGAGTACCTGTAGGGTATACCCCTGTCAACAAGTTTTATTCATTTTATTAAATTTGTGGAAATTATTTATATATGAATTTATACTATTTTAACTATTTACTAAACCGGTAATACTTTTTACACCGAGGTAAATCCTACCCTAAGGCACTAACCCGTGGGCTAGTGGCCACATCTGCATGCCATGTTGGCGCGGAACAGTCCATACTTGGACTTGGTCAAGGGTGATGTCAGACTGACGACCGCTCGCCGGACTCTCGTCGGACTCTTGTCGGAGTATGGCGGCGACGTCAAAATACTGCACCAGGGACCTTTTGAAGTGGTGCATTCAAACGAGGCCAGTGAGATGAGGCTAACTACGCATGCACCGCTAGGATGTGGTCACCGGACGTGCTTCGGCGACGAACCTCTCCGGCGACGCGGTTAGACTCACGTGGCCAGAGAGATTAAGCCAGCAATCGACCGAGAGAAAAGCTGATGGAGCACCAGAGGAACTCACCCTGGTTGTAGAGGCGATGTCGATGAGGTCTGGCTCTGCCGGAGATGAGCGAATGGACCAGGATTACGGTGAACACCGGCGGAAGGAAACGGAGAAATCTTCATGATTCCGAGCTCCCCTTGCTTTTCTTCTACCACTCTAGTAACAAGGACAGTGAGGGGCTTCTTCCAAGCTATACCGCACTTCCCGGGGTGGACTCCACCGGCGGCTAGCCGGAGACCTGGGAGCTAGGGTTTCGGTGATAGAGAGAAATTAGAGAGAGAGCTGCTGCTACTCTGGGCGATGGATAGAAGGATAGGGATTAGGCCGTGGGCCTGCCTCTGGCTGTCTGCTTTTCCTTTTCTATTTCTATTTATATAAAACCTTTTCAAATTGGAATTTCCTCAAGGCTTTAAATATCCAGAGATTTTGTAAGCTATAAATATTATTGTATAAATGAATTATAACTCTTTCCTCTGTATTTTTTATTGTGTATAAAGATATTCATAACTATATGAAGGATTATTTTATTAAATAAAGTAAATATAATTTAGGATTTTAGGGTTTGTTTCTTATAATAAGATTTCACAAAGATGATTCTGATTTCACTTGACAATCTTAATGGTACTGGTTTGAAATGTTTATCCATGTAAATAGAATCTTGTTCCTACTTATCTTCATAAAGGATTTATCTAAATACCTTATAAGGGATTAATCTAGGTGGTTTATAATGGGATGATATAAGTTTTATGGTTCTCCATATTTGGGGATTTGCTAAATCCAATTCTACTTGGTTTGTAAATTTTAGAATTACCACAGAACACTTTTGGTTAGGTAACAATGAACCAATAATAATCATTGGTAGAGAAATACTAAGGTTTATTCAAATATAGGTACATGGGTTTTGACAGGATTTAATAACCCACATTCTATTATAAATAAGGACAAGGATCAAGGTTTAGGGATACTACTTCTAAATCTATGAGTGGGTTTGATATCTCCACATAGAGTAAGATGGTAGAATTGCTTCACTTAAGTGATCTTGATGGTATAAGAGACTAGGTCTTTATTAGGGTTTAAGACAATCAGGTAGACAAGGCTTCTCAAACACTCACCTGGTTCTCTAATTACCTCTTGGAAACTTTAATTGTCCAAGAGGTATTGTTTAATGATTACCTAGGAATAGGAAACGGTTTCACTATTCATTTGGTTCTAGGGTTTTGAATAATGAAGTAGACATGGGTCTTGTCATGGCTGCAGGTATAGCTAGCTAAAGGTTTCTAAAGAATTCTTACCTCAATACTTCACTAAGCTTTTCTTGAGATAAAGAATTCCTTTCCTAAACATACTCTAAATATCTCTCTTATCTTATTCGCAAAGATCACATCTTCCTGAATAAGACAATCATCTGACTCCACCATATCCATCATCATATGATGACATGGTCATGCCACTTCAACATTACTCCATTCTTACTCCTAGTATATAAATCCTCTTAATTAACTACCATTGATGCACCTATCAATGTAGCTACTACTAATTCCATCTATTAACTTCCTTAACTTCTATCTTGCAACTACTTCCAAGGATTACAATATTATAGTTCTCTCTATATCACATGTGATAACAATCCTCTAGAATAGGTATGGTACTACTCTCCACAATACAAGTTTGTTCTTGTATTACCTTGGTTAAACTATTATACTTCCAACTACTCCATATATTCATGTTATATACTTCATCATACTCTAGCTTGACTTCTCATGTTCAGGCTAGATGATTCAGCTTACTAGGCTTTACCTAATTTGGTATACTCACAAGTCTTCTTCAACACCTAGTCATCTATTCCCAAGTGACTTGAGAATAATGACCACCGTCATTTGATCAAACCAAGCTTAGGCTTCTATTTGTCTTATCAAGATTTATGATACACTCAGTAGTAAACTTGTACTAGTCTTTCTATAAGGCTTATATTGATAAGGAAACTTACTTGTAGTTTATACCTACTTGGCTTAACAGGTTTATTATTCGATACTCAATACTACTAGCTTTCTCATAGCTTCATGGTCACTAGCTTAACTCTTGAGTTTAGGTACTGCTTCTAGTTAACTCATGAGTGAGTTAACTCCTCCAACATCAAATGGTTTGATCTCCACTAAGGATCACATTCCATTGATGATGGTACACTCAACCATATCTAGTTCTTCCTTCAGATTAATTTACTTAAGGTCGTTGAAAGGTTAACATAATAGGTCAAAGGCTATGAGTCAATAAGTTGTAGGTCAAGAATTGATCACTCAATAGTGATGGTCCATTGACACTAGGACTTGGTCAAATAGGAATGTCACCTCTTAATATCATATTAAGAGTATATGCTGGATGGTTTTGTCTTGACTTCCTTTCTACTCTATCTGTGACAAGAGTTAATGTTTAAGAACTACCATGATACCCATGGTAAGAGTAACTATGGCAAACAAGTGTTTCAAGATTTAGTTATAGAGTTTCTTTTACTTAAGTTATGTACTTAACTTGGTATACAGATTTTATGGTAGGTAATATCTTAATATCATCTTTAGAATATTAACTATTCATCCTTGAGTTGTGGTATGAAATACCATGTAATGATCTCTAGAATATCTAGCACTCCTTATTAAGCAGTGTGTTGTGACTTAGTTTCCTTAGATCAAATTATATTACCCAAAATTAAGGTTTTAGCAAAGGTCATATTGAAACTTATTGCAGTCAACTTGATGATCTACTTCAGTTCCACCAAGTTAAAAGAAGCTCCAATCACTTTGACAAGTTTTATTTAAAAGCGTGAAAATTATTCAGATTTTCTATGCATGAATGCAATGTACACACTTGTGTTCAGCTTATTTCTAAGCTCTAATGCTGGGACGTTACATACTCTCCCCCTTAAAATAAACTTTCTCCCCAAAGTTCGTACTCTCTTGCGTTTCACAATGAGGTATTGACTGGTGTTGATCACGACATTACTCAACTCCATGGTGATCACATTTGGGGATAATTGGGGTATCCCGTATTCAGATCTTTTTCCATGAATCCACTTCATACTTGGCAACGTTCAACTATTGTTTCCATTAGGTAGCATAACTCCTTGTACTATAATCCCTTGGGTTTATGTCCTTACAGTCTTGTTTAGAATTGGTTGTGGACACATTTTGACATTCCAATCCTTTTTTCCTATAACACTTTAGTGGTATATCTTGGAATACTCTCTTCACTCTTAGGGATAACTTATGAGTTGTTTCCCCTATATAACTAGTCCACTAGGGTTAAGCAGTTATATCTCCTTCGATCTCTCATCCGGACATACTCTAGTGAGTACTCTTATACAGATGATTTTTTTATAACCTTATGGGAATAAGGCTTAACCTCATCATAACTTAGTACTTCTTCTCCAACCTTTAATCAGAAAGTTAGGCAACAACACTTTAGTGTTTATTGTTTACTCTCCACCTTGGGGTTTCCTAATGGTCTACAAACTACATGTATAATACCCATTAGTTAAGGTATTGGTCTCTGTCTAGCTTATATCTTACCTAAATAAGGTCTCACAAAAGAATCTACGGTACACCAACACAGTTGTGGAACTCCGAAATGAATCATCTGACACTATTTGTATTACTTCTAACCTTTTGGACACTTTCGCTTTGGTAAGCCCGATCTCACGAAGCGTCTCGAAAGACAATATTTTAATTTCATACTTCCTTAGGTCTAACTTAACTTAGGCCAAGTTTTATGCTCTTTAAATTACACAAAGATGACCTACTTAGCTAAACCGCTAGGATACCAGCTACGGATACCAGCTGCGGATCCTCCTAGGTGTACGGATTAGCCTACAGGTTTTTGACTTCTTACTGGCATTCTCTCTGAGTTGTCAGAGCTTGAATACCACTTTTCTTCCAAAACTTCTTCTTTGCACTAATTCATGATACTTCCATGAACTTGGTACAACTACTTCATTAACTTCTGAGCAACATCACCTATCTTGAGTGAACTTAAATTCATTCTTTTATGTTGCTCCACACCTTTTTTGCACTAATAATCCTTCTTGTTGCCAACTAATAATAAGTTGGGATTGATCCATCCTTCAAAATAGTGTTGATACTCCTTATATTTAGCTTCCTTCTTCTTACAAGTCTTCAACTTGATCTTCGGAACTCGTCACTCCCTTACACGAATTCCCTTTTCTATTTAGGTCTATAACATCAAGTAATTACTTGATGATGCAACATGCATTTTCACATCAAGTCAAACTTCATGCATAGATCTAGTCAATCAAGAAGATCCAAGCAAAACCAAAAATCCAAATGTGGTACATATAACACACATCATTCTAAGCCCAGAATATAGTAGTTGAGTATAATACCTCTAGAATTCAGGCTTAGCTGTGTAGTATATGACACCTCCTAATATAGGTTTACTTTGTGATACTTAGCACTTAGGTTTTAAACTACTCTTCGTCTCAATATCTACCCAAATTGCTCAGGTGCAACAGGATAATTTTGAGCAAAGCGGTCTCACTTTGGTTCTGACTAACCACTTACTTTTATTTCGGGACTACTAAAGACTACTAACTTTCTATTCTATCATAAACTATCCTCACATGATCTCTCAAAACTACTAACAAAATTGTAGTTACTACCTTAATCCAAAAATTATTGTAATGTTATAATACCTATGACTTCTATCATAGACCTACATTGTTCTTTACTTACTGTTATTACTAGATTAGTTACCAAATACTTGTCCTAATTACAAACTTATCATGGTCTCGGAGCTATTCTCACCACGAACTTGTCCAGATTTATCTAGTCATCATGATTAAAGAGCTAATCTCGCCATGAAAACTCTTCTTCTTGGCTTACTATTAATGATTCTTTACAAAATTATACTCCATCACATGGAATTATCAAGTGGATGCCACATGATTTGCTTCCATTTGTATCTATACATACTCTGATGGTCTAACTTAAGTGGTATGGTGGTATCTACTAGTGGTAATATTATGCTACTTCATAGGGGTTCTAATTATAGACTCCATCACTAATACTACTCTACAGGATATCCTGGTCTTAGCCATAATCTTTGATATTTTAACTAACTTAAGATATCTTAGTAATGTTATACCTATTTAGAACGATACTAAAATGGCATTTCTCTAGAGAATACATATAACTAATCCTTAAGAAAGATGATAAGAACATCCAACTTAAGTGTGACAAGGTTTATCCTCAAGTGGATACCCATCACAAGTCTTAGTTTAGATAAGATGGCTCCTATAGTCACTATCCAACCTAGAGATCTTCCAAAAAGGGTTTTAATCCTAAGGTCAAAGCATATGCTCTGATACCAGCTGTGGTGACCCAGCATAGCACTACATGATGTAGTACACTATAGTCATTGACATAACACCAATGAAACACCGTTCACTAGTATTACATCCCTTAGAGTGGTACGATAGAAACACAGCAGGTCCAAGACATGACTATAGATTACAACTCGACTCTTTACAAAAGATCCAAAGAACACTCTAGGTTAAAGAGAGACAAAGAACTCCTTACAAAGAAGAACCAGAAATAAGAATTCAGAACTATCTGGCTAAAAGGCCCAATATCTAAACCACAAGGCTTGCAATTTCTACTAATGCAATGCTCTACAGAAGTAAGTTCTATGGCTAGAGTATCTACTCCTATCTAAACAGAGACTTTGTCTTCACTTCAGCTAATGTATATGTTCACTTCATTGACTTGGTTGAAGAACTTGAGTTGTCGATGATGGTTTCTTGAGAAGAAATTGATGTTGATGTCGTCTTCAATGGCTTAGAACCTAGCAAGGGTTAAGAATGTACGGTTGAGTACGAGCATACTCAGCAAGTTCACTAAAAAGGAATGTATGATGCACTATCTCTACAGCCACAAACCATAGGTCGTAGGCAATGCAGGTTTTCGTAAACATTTCTTCAAAGGTTGCTTTTATTCTGAAAACTATGTCCGACAGCCTTCACAGGTTGACCAGAACCTTCGTGGGGTTCCTTTCCTGCCACGTTCGTAGCTCCTTCCCGAAACAGGGAGTAACATGTCACAATTCTTACACTCTATAGAGGTGCGTCACTTTTCCCATAAGAGACATTAGCCTTGTTGCACAACCATGCAGCTTATTCCCGTCCACAATTCCTTGATATGGGGCCTAGTCTAAGATCCAAGCCAGTACTGCCCTCTCCGCGACCCCGCATGAAGACACGATCCCCCGAGACAACTACCACGGTTACTCTTTGGGTAGCCTCTCGGAGTCCGTACGTAACTCTCTTTGGCGGTCACCATCAGCTATGGTGAACTCAGACCTAGACAGAGATGCACAAATAATCTAGACACCAAGATCGAGGGGAACTAAGGGGTCCCACCCATGTGCTGGATTCTCTGGAACTCCACGAGAAATTAACAGCCTCATGATAAGGTCATCCGTCCATGCGAAAGGGAGAAGATACGGCTGACTTTCCCATCCCATTCCAAGTCTTATGGTTGACGCATAATATACGGCGCTAGAATCACTGGCGACATTGGTTGTTAAGTCCTAGATATTATGTTCCTTTACCACTGGAACTATATCAATAGAATATTACCATTTGGTAAATAATCCATAATCATATTATTATGAAAATAGTGTTTTCTGACCTTTTTGAAATGTAGGTGATGACAACATTGAGTTATAAGCATTTGATAGAGAATAATCAAAGGACATGAGCAAGTTTTGAACTTGCCTTTTGTGATTGCAAGATTATGCACTCACGGTCTTCGAGATACTAGAAGATCCAAATTTTGTAAATAGCATCACTGGTCCGGTAAGGACTAATGTATAAAGAAGCAAGACGCAACAATGCATAATTAATGTAATGCAATTTGATAAATGCGAATCCCTAGAATAGTCGTATCTGAACTAGGGTTTGGAAACTGGAAATGGTTCTTTAGAATGTGTTTCACTTTTATATCAACTTCACACTTGTGCTTCTTATTAAGGCTCGTGAGAGTGTGTGTGAAACAATAAGTAAATACAACAAGTAATATGCAATATTAAAACACTCAAATGAGTATGGTATCTGAAATATTTCTTAAACAAGATTAAGAATCAATTAGAGCTTTTAAATAAGTGTTTAAGGATTACTTTTAATGTTTCTTAAAAGAATACCCTTGGAGGAAAATATTACTTTACAAAGTAAAAAGTATTTAAACTTAAGGCTAACACTTTAAGGTTTTCTTATTAACTAAGATTATTAAAGAGGAAAACATTACTACATTAAACAATCATAGTATAAGGGAATGCATTTATCTTTTTATATTATAAATCGATGGTTATACTTAATAAGTAAATAATAGGTATTACTTCAATTACTTTGGAATTTGGTTTAAATCTTTAAGTGGTTTTCTCAGACTGGTGAAGGAAATAATAAATAAAAGTTTGGTGATGTTACAAGTGCATAGGATTCTTGTGATTAACAACATACCATTTTAGTTGATTTTATAATTGGTAAAAATCTTTTAGGAAAACTAAGATACCTTTAATTTGAGATGATCGTTTTAGCAGATATATTTTAAAATGGTTTGACCTATTATAACTTCACTTAAACATTAATTGACTTGCTATTACATTTTTAGACTTTAAACAGACAATACTAAAGGCAATAGAAAAGATTTATATACTTTTAAGGAATTAAAATAAAATAAAAAGATTTAAACTACGTTTATTAAACTTTTACCTTTTATTTGACTTTAATTAAGAAATATGATATTTTTTAATATGTAGAATTTATTTTTGTGATTATTTTGGTATATTATAAGTATTTTTGTGATTTGTAAATAATAAGATATGATTTTTACAAGTTTTATCACTTTATAAATACCTAATAAATAATAAATATTTGTTAAGTGATACAAAATAATTTAAACAAGTTTGTAAATGTATATTTTGTTTTTATAAGAATTTTGGTATATTATTTATATTTTTCTTATTTACTAATATTAAAATATGAATTTTGAAAGTATTATTACTTATAAAATCTTTATTAAATAATAATTATTTAAATAGTTAACACAATATTGTTTTGTTATAAAGTTAGATTATAGATTTTATTTTTCTGAGTAATTTGATAAATTATATACATTTTTCTAAATTATAGAAGAAAAGATATTGAATTTACAAGTTTTATTCATTTTATTAAATTTCTAGAAATTATTTATATATGAATTTATACTATTTTAACTATTTACTAAACCGGTAATACTTTTTACACCGAGGTAACTCCTACCCTAAGGCACTGACCCGTGGGCCAGTGGCCACATCGGCATGCCACATTGGCATGGACCAGTCCATACTTGGACTTGGTCAAGGGTGACGCTAGGCAGACGACCGCTCGTCGGACTCTCGCCGGAGTATGGCGGCGACGTCAAAATACTGCACCAGAGACCTTTTGAAGTGGTGCGTTCGAACAAGGCCAATGAGACAAGGCTAACTACGCATGCACCGCTAGATTTTGGTCACCGGAAGTGCTCCGACGACGAACCTCTCCGGCGGCGCGGTCAGACTCACGTGGGCAGAGAGATTAAGCCAGCAATCGACCAAGAGAAAAGGTGTTGGAGCACCAGGAACTCACCCTGGTTGTAGAGGAGACGTCGGTGAGGTCTAGCTCGGCTGGAGATGAGCGAATGGACCAGGATTACGGTGAACACCGGCGGAAGGAAACAGAGAAATCTTCACGATTCCAAGCTCCCGTTGCTTTTCTTCTACCACTCTAGTAACAAGGACAGCGAGGGGCTTCTTCCAAGCTATATCGCACTTCCCGGGGTGGACTCCACCGGCGGCTAGCCGGAGACCTGGGAGCTAGGGTTTCAGTGATAGAGAGAAATCAGAGAGAGGGCTCGAAAGGGGAAAGTGAGTGGATGAGGATGTGATAGGAAGGCCTCTGGTTGATCTTATCCCCCTCCTAGCGACGGCGGCGAGGATCTTGGCGTGGCAATGACGATGGTTCCACCAGCGAGCTGCTTCGCCCACCGTACGCAAGGTGGACGATGGAGATAGGAGCAACAAAACGGTATCTGGGCTGGGCTGGTACTTGGCCATTGTAGAGTAGGCGGGAAATTGATGCTGCTACTCTAGGCGATGGATAGAAGGATAGGGATTAGGCTGTGGGCCTGCGTTTGGCTATCTTCTTTTCCTTTTCTATTTCTGTTTATATAAAACCTTTTCAAATATGAATTTCCTCAAGGCTTTAAATATCCAGAGATTTTGTAAGCTATAAATATTATTGTATAAACGAATTATAACTCTTTCCTCTGTATTTGTTATTATGTATAAAGATATTCATAACTATATGAAGGATTATTTTATTAAATAAAGTAAATATAATTTAGGGTTTATAACTCTTTCCTATGTATTTGTTATAATAAGATTTCACAAAGATGATTCTGATTTCACTTGACAATCTTAATGGTACTGGTTTGAGATGTTTATCCATGTAAATACATCTTATTCCTACTTATCTTCATAAAGGATTTATCTGAATACCTTATAAGGGATTAATCTAGGTGGTTTATAATGGGATGATATAAGTTTTATGGTTCTCCATATTTGGGGATTTTCTAAATCCAATTCTACTTGGTTTGTAAATTTTAGAATTACCACAGAACAGGTAACAATGAACTAATAATAATCATTGCTAGAGAAATACTAAGGTTTATAAATATAGGTACATGGGCTTTGAGAGGATTTAATAACCCACATTCTATTATAGATAGGGACAAGGATCAAGGCTTAGGGATACTACTTCTAAAACTATGAGTGGATTTGATATCTCCACATAGAATAAGATGGTAGAATTGCTTCAGTTAAGTGATCTTGATGATATAAGAGACTAGGTCTTTATTAGGGTTTAAGATAATCAGGTAGACAAGGCTTCTCAAACACTCACCTGGTTCTCTAATTACCTCTTGGAAACTTTAATTGTCCAAGAGGTATTGTTCAATGATTACCTAAAAATAGGAAACGGTTTCACTATCCATTTGATTCTAGGGTTTTGAATAATGAAGTAGACATGGGTCTTGTCATGGCTGCAGGTATAGCTAGCTAAAGGTTTCTAAAGAATTCTTACCTCAATACTTCACTAAGCTTTTCTTGAGATAAAGAATTCCTTTCCTAAACATACTCTAGATATCTCTCTTATCTTATTCACAAAGATCACATATTCCTGAATAAGACAATCATCTGACTCCACCATATCCATCATCATATGATGACATGGTCATGCCACTTCAACATTACTCCATTCTTACTCCTAGTATATAAATCCTCTTAATAACTACCATTGATGCACCTATCAATGTAGCTACTTCTAATTCCATCTATTAACTTCCTTAACTTCTATCTTGCAACTACTTCCAAGGCTTACAAGATTATAGTTCTCTCTATATCACATGTGATAACAAACCTCTAGAATAGGTATGGTACTACTCTCCACAATACAAGTTTGTTCTTGTATTAACTTGGTTAAACTATTATACTTCTATACTCCATATATTCATGTTATATACTTCATCATACTCTAGCTTGAGTTCTCATGTTCAGGCTAGATGATTTAGCTTACTAGGCTTTACCTGATTTGGTATACTCACAAGTCTTCTTCAACACTGATACGTCCAAAATGTATCTACTTTCCCGAACACATTTGCTATTGTTTCTCATCTAAACTTGTGTGATTTGGATGCAACTAACGCGAACTGACGCTTTTTCAGCAGAATTGCCTTGGTGTCTACTTTTTGTGCAGAAAATCAACTATCAGGAAAAATCCCGGAAAGTATGCCAAAAATCCTATTTCACCAGAAGACTCCCGGAGCCAGAATACGAGACGGAGGGGGGCTAGGCCCAGGCCACACCAGCTGGTCGCGCCAGGGGGTGGTCTGGCCGCCCCAGAGTCCCCCTCGGTCTCCCACTTTGCCTATAAATTTCCTTCTGACCTAAAAACTCAAGGGGTTTGATGTTTTTCCATAAGGAGTTCCGCTCCGCCGCCACCACCAGATTCCACGAAACAGCACCAGAAACTCCGTTCTGGCACCCTGCCGGGACGGGGAATTGGAGGAGATCATCGCCATCATCATCACCATCGCTTCTCCATCGACCATCCATGTTTCCCCCATCTATTAGTGAGTAATCCCCCATTGTAGGCTATGGGGATGGTAGGGATTGGATGAGATCGTTCTTGTAATGGCATCGGATTGTTAGGGCATGGTGCCTAGTATCTTTTATTAGTGCTTTATGACTTTGTTGCGACTTGTTATGCTTAATGCTTGTCACTAGGGCCCGAGTGCCATGATTTTAGATCTGAACATGTTATTGATTCATTATGATAGTATTGTTTATGGTCTTACCTGCAAGTTGTATACACATGTTGTTGTTCGGAACCAATGGCCCCGAAGTGACAAAAATCGGGATAACCGGAGGGAATGGCTTTGATGTCAGGATCACATGTGTTCACGGAGTGTTAATGCTTTGCTCCGGTGCTCTATTAAAAGGAGCACCTTAATTGCTAGTAGTTCCCTTGAGGCCCCGCTGCAAACGGGCTGGCAGGACAAAATATCTTGTGCAAGTTCTCATTGCGAGCACGTATGACTATATATGGAACACATGCCTAGGATTATCTAGTACTTGGATGATTTATCTTATTTATCTGCAATTGCCCTTTGTTCTGATTGCCATGTGAATTGTCTTGTCCATGTAATGCCCGTCTATCCATCCCTATGCCTACCGCACTCGAATCCTACTGTTTACTACTATTGTTACTGTTGTCTTTACTTTACTACTGCTGCTACTTTACTATTCCTACTACAAAACTGTTGCTACTGATAAACTGTTGTGAGCAAGATTGTTTCTAGGTGCAGCTGAATTGACAACTCAGTTGTTAAGGCTTATAAATATTCTTTGGCTCCCCTTGTGTCGAATCAATAAATTGGGTTTCACTTCCCTCGAAAATAATGCGATACACCCCCTATACTTGTGGGTCATCAAGACTATTTTCTGGCGCCGTTGCCGGGGAGCATAGCTTTATTTATCAAGTTCACTTGGATTCTCTGTTGTTCGCTGCTATCCATCCATCATGGGTAAGTCTTGTGATGGAAAGGTTCCTATTTTACCATCCACTACAAGAAGAGGTACGGTTCTGAACACCTCGGTTGCTCTTGATTCACCATCTGTTATGAGTAAGCTCGTTACACCACCACATACACATTCTACACACACTACTACTACTACTGAATCTGAAACTTCTGATGCTTATGATGCTGCTTCTACTATGCTTGATAAGAGTGGTTCATTAGGTCCTTTCCTAGATGCTACGATTGCTAGAACTATAGCTGGAAATACTGAAACTCCTAATGAAGACACTACTACACCTGTTAGTTCACCTGAGTCTAGTGAAAGTTATGATATTGAAGATGGTTATGTTGAGATGACCGATGAATTTATTAAAGAATGTAAAAACACCCATGATAGGAGCGCTGCTAAGAGTCTCCTTGAGAGGCGTACTATTAGACCCAAATTGTCTCCTATTGCTAAGTTTGCTGCTTCTCCCATAGACATTAAAGATAAAGATTATGATTTCTCTCTTGATTTATCTTACATATCTATTGTTGAGAAAGAACCTTTTTGTGGGACTAAGAATGAGAGTGTGGTAGCACATATGAATGAGCTTTCTACCATGAGTGGCTTGTTTTTTGATGATATTAAGATGCGTACTTACTTTGTTGCTAAGATTTTCCCCTTTTCACTGAAAGGAGAAGCTAAAACTTGGTTTAGTAATTTACCTCCTAGATCTATTGATAGCCCTGATTGCTTGATTAATACTTTCCTGCAGAAATATTTTCCTCCTAGCACTAGACATGCTATTTTGCAAGAACTTTTTGATTTTAAACAGGGAGAAAAAGAGATATTGCCCGAATCTTGGGCAAGGTTTTGTGCTTTGATTCATGCACAGGCTGGAAGTCCATTACCTAAGAATGAGCTTCTTGATATATTTTATAATGGACTAACCGAAGAATCTAGGACATACCTAGATAGTTGTGCTGATTGTGTTTTCAGGAATAGGACTCCTAAGGAAGCTGAAGAATTAATGGCTAAAATAAGTAAGAACTATGAAGATTGGACTCCTCCTGAACAAGCTATACCTGAAGTAATTGTACCTGAACCAACTATTCTAGTGCCTATTCCAACATCAAAGAAGAGGGGAGTTATTGAATTAAATGATGAAGTGATGAAGTAAGCTAAGAAATGTCTTAAGGAGAAGGGAATTAAAGCTGCAGATGTCAAGAATTTACCTCCTATAGAAGAATTATGTAAGCCTATTCCCTACTCATCCACTATTGAGGTACACTCTCTCCAACACTTTGATGAAGGTGATATCCCTTACTCTAAACCTCCTGATCAATGCTTAGAAGAATTCGATATCTTTATTGTTAAGCAAGATAATTTTAATAAAAGGGTGCAAAATCATCTAATGGAAAACACTAGAGATATTGTTGACTTAAAAGATATTGTGGAAAGAACCTCTAATGATGTTAAAATGATTGTTAAACAATTTCAAATGGTTCAAACTCAAATAGATCAACTCATTAAAGTGCAAAAAGACTTGCTAGTGAATGCTGCTAAAGAAAAACATACTTATGAAATTAGAACTAGAAGTGGTGTTGTTACCCAGGATCCTCTATATCCTGAGGGGCATCCCAAAAGAATTGAGCAGGATTCTCAACAAGCTGAAAATAGTGGCTCTACTCATAAGAAAAGGAAAAAGAAACATAAAACTATTGTAGAACCCTCTGAACCTGCTATAGATCATAATAGTATATCTATCTCTGATGCTGAAACTGAAAGTGGTAATGAAGAAAATGATGTTCCTAATGAAGAAAAAGTTGAGGAAGAACCTGAAAAGCACACTAAGAATACTAAATACACTAAAGAAGATTTTATTGCTAAGAAACATGGTAGTGAGAGAGAGCCTTGGGTCCAAAAACCTATGCCTTTCCCTGATAAGAAACACAAGTCAAAGGAAGATGAACACTATAATAAGTTTTGTGAGTGGATGAAACCTTTCTTCTTGCAAATTCCTTTGACTGATGCTATTAAATTGCCTCCTTACTCAAAGTATGTGAAGGATATTGTCTCGAATAAAAGGAACATCCCTAATGAAGAAATTTCTACTTTGCTTGCTAATTATTCCTTTAATGGTAAGGTTCCAAAGAAACTTGGAGACCCAAGGATTCCAACTATCCCTTGCTCTATTATGAATAGTTATGTTAGAACTGCTTTGTGTGATTTGGGAGCTGGAGTTAGTGTTATGTCTTTATCTCTCTATAAGAGACTTCAACTTGAAAAATTAATACCAACTGATATATCTTTGCAAATGGCTGATAAATCTACCACTATTCATGTTGGTACATGTGAGGATGTACCTGTTTAAGTGGCTCATAATTGCTTGATATTAACTGATTATGTTGTGCTTGAAATGCCTGAAGATGATAATATGTCTATTATTCTTGGGAGACCTTTTCTTAATACTTCAGGAGCTATTATTAATTGTAATCAAGGAAAGGTGACCTTTAATGTTAATGACAAGGAACATACTGTCTATTTCCCCAAGAAGATTGAAAGGACTTATGGTTTGAATTCAATTGAACATGTTGAGGGCATTCAAGTTGGAGAGATATATTGTCCCATACCAAGAGAAAAATTTGAAACTATTATGATTGGGACCATTGCTATCAAGGTTGAGGTAACATAATCATTAGTGGAATACAAAGTTTGGTCTCATATGAAATTGTTTTGGTAACAAGACTTGATCAACCTTGTTAACAAAAGGATTTCATTGAACAAAACAATGTTTTCACCGTGATTATCTCCGCTTACTTCTATTCTATCCATTTTAGTTCTTGCTTTCGTTTAGTTTTATTTTTGTTGCTAGTTGCTTGCATGTTAGAGTGTCTTAGAACTTCTGTAGTTCTAGCCTAGTTTTGTCATTGCATCATTTCAAAAAAAATCTGTCTGTCAGAAAATCATTCTTCTATACCTGAAAAATGCCCAAAAATAAAGTGTCTCAAAAAATTCCAGAAAATTCATATTAATTTTTTACGTGAAAAAAGGGGCAGAGGAGTGCCTGGGAGGTACCAGGGGGACCCACCAGGTAGGCACACCACCTGGTGGCGCGGCCTGCCTTGGGTGGCGCCATGCCATGGTGTGGGCCACCCCTGGCCCCCCACTAACTCTCTCACCTGCCACTTTGTTCTCTCTCCCAATAGGAGCAGGATACTAGAAGGGAGGTCACGGATGATTCGGTCCAGCCCTCAAATGAGGGGGAGTCCTCCTATCAGCAGCCTGCTTATGATTGGGGAGCTTCTTCTTCTTCCCACGGGCCCAACTACGACCATTCTTATCATGATCCTCTTGCTTGGAACCCTTACCCGTATCTGGATTGATACCCACTTAGGCCAAAAGCCTAAGCTTGGAGGGAGGTACGCCGGCATCGCATTCATTTCTCTATCATGTTGTGTCGATACTTTGTATATTCATGTTTCGTTCTCTTTTTAGTTTTCGTTCTTTCTTCGCTTTTGCTTTCTAAAACACAAAAAGACCAAAAATATTTTTGTTGTTTCTCTTTGGTTTGCTTCTTCTTCTTTTTGCCTTGGTTTGTTTTTCCCTTTTTGCTTTGTTTGAACTATTCAAAAAACCCAAAAAGATTTTGCTTTGCTTGTTTTTCCCTTTTGGTTCTTGTTTTAAAATCGAAAACAACAAAAATATTTGTCGTTCTTCTTTGGTTTTGTGAGTTTGCTACAGGGTTCAGTAGTCCTCAGTGGATATTGGTTTCATATTATTATTCAAGCCACACAAGTGAAGAGCAATAATGAGGATTAATGACAACTTGAGGCGTGGTAAGAGGCTGGTAACGAACTCTATTTGTTTTCATTTTTGTACATATACTCATCACTGTGGGCATGCTTAGTCTATTCGTGTAAGGTGTATGTTATCTATGGATGCTTAGTACTTCTTGCTTTCGTATGATTAGTTCCAGCTTGATAATAGTTTGTAGCATGTCTTATGAATGTTTGCTTGCATTACTCTATTCATAACTTGGTATGACACCGTGGTATCCTCCTCTGAATGTTTCATTTGAATTGACTTGGCACATGCTCACGCATACACATGACTGTAATAATCAGTTAAGCCTCGATGAATTATTTTGCCTTGAGGATCTTGAATCACTTTCATGCCATGATTAGTCCTGTTTTGTTGCAAGCATGATTATGACAGTTATTGCTCTCTCGTTTGTCGCTCCCTTACTATTGCTAGCCTTCACTTTCACTGAGTATGTTTTACTCATGTTTCCAACCCCTAAAACCAAATGTTGCCAAAGTGTCCACCATACCTACCTATTAGCATCATTTGCTACTTCTGTGCATATTCAATATGCCTTGTTTTCTTTCGAATAAAATGTTTGCTTGTTATGAGAAAGTTAGATAGTAAGCTCTCACGAACTTGATGGCACACTTTACTTTCTTGCATTTAATAAACCTGAACCATTGCATCCTTCTTTGTTGCATATATGCTTGCGCTTTATAAGTTGAAGTTAGCAGAACCATGTATCATGGGGAACGTTTTCAACATTGCACTGGTACTTAGTACCTCGTTGATATCATGTTCTTTTGCTTATGGATCCCGGCGGTGTGAAATAAAAGTGGAACTTGTAAGATCATGGAGTTTGTAGGTATGTTAGATAAACGCCTGGGCTGCTAGCCTAAGCCATGCCTGATCATGGTGGAAACTTGCAGCATAACCATAATGAGCATTCTATGAAGCATCCGCAATAAAAATCTATGCACATAGTAAATAAAAAGATCGTTGAGATGCTCATTGTCTGCTTGCCTTGTCATTTTGATTATGGGATAGCTCTTGTATCATGTGCAAGGGGTACCCCGTTGGCGGTTCTCCATGATACGTATATACTTACAATGACAAGAGCTTACTCGTGACTGAAGTTGAGTAGCATGAGGATCGGTCTTCGTAAGTAAGGGGCATAAGACTTCGATATATAACTTGTCAAGCATATCCTCTTAGTTGTGTCACTTTAACCTTAACCATTTAAAGATGCTTATGATAGGGGCAATGAGAGCTCAAAGCTAATGAGTACCATACTTTCAGCATTTGGAAGCCTTTCAAACTATTCAAAACCTTTTCCTTTACTTGTTGAGTCTCCACTTTTTCTATGAGCACTTTCTTGAGAGCATAGTTGTCATTCTTTGTGCTTGTCTCATTACTTGATTATTTGTGTTATGACTTTGATGCTTGTATCTTTGATATCTTTACTTCTAGCCTTCACCTGAACTTCAGAGGTGCCTTGGCATTCATAATCAAAGGCAAGCGAGATACCACTCTATCATACCTTGTTATGAGCATTGTAATGTTGCTTATGTTTATGCTTCATGCTACTTATTATTTTTGAGTTGGAATCTCTTCATAGTTTGCAATGCCTATTAAGTAAACTTAGTTGCATATTCCTTCTTATGAATTGTCTAAGTAGTTGATCACATGCTGAGAATATATACATCATATGAGGCAATTGTGTTCGTGAAAGTTCTTTTATCGCACTCAGTTTTCAACTGAATTGCTTGAGGACAAGCAATAAGCTAAGCTTGGGGGGAGTTGATATGTCCAAAACGCATCTACTTTCCCAAACACTTTTGCTATTGTTTCTCCTCTAAACTTGTGTGATTTGGATGCAACTAATACGGACTGACGCTGTTTTCAGCAGAATTGCCTTGGTGTCTACTTTTTGTGCAGAAAATCAACTATCAGAAAAATCCTGGAAAATATGCCAAAAATCATATTTCACCAGAAGACTCCCGGAGCTAGAATACGAGAAGGAGGGGGGCTGGGCCCAGGCCACACCACTTGGCCGCGCGGAAAAGCCCAGGCCGTGCCAGGGGGTGGTCAGGCCACCCCAGACTCCCCCTCGGTCTCCCTCTTCGCCTATAAGTTGCCTTCTGACCTAAAAACTCAGGGGGGTTCAACATTTTTCCATAAGGAGTTCCGCTCCGCCGCCACCACCAGATTCCACGAAACAGCACCAGAAACTCCGTTCTGGCACCCTGCTGGGACGATGAATTGGAGGAGATCATTGCCATCATCATCACCATCGCTTCTCCATCGACCATCCATGTTTCCCCCATCTATGAGTGAGTAATCCCCCGATGTAGGCTATGGGGATGGTAGGGATTGGATGAGATCGTTCATGTAATGGCATCGGATTGTTAGGGCATGGTGTCCAGTATCTTTTATTAGTGCTTTATGAATTTGTTGCGACTTGTTATGCTTAATGCTTGTCACTAGGGCCCGAGTGCCATGATTTCAGATCTGAACATGTTATTGATTCATTATGATAGTATTGTTTATGGTATTACCTGCAAGTTGTATACACACATTGTTGTCCGGAACCAATGGCCCCTAAGTGACAGAAATCGGGATAACCGGAGGGAATGGCTTTGATGTGAGGATCAAATGTGTTCACGGAGTGTTAATGCTTTGCTCCGATGCTCTATTAAAAGGAGCACCGTAATTTTCAGTAGTTCCCTTGAGGCCTCACTGCAAATGGGCTGGCAGGACAAAAGATGTTGTGCAAGTTCTCATTGCGAGCACGTATGACTATATATGGAACACATGCCTAGGATTATCTAGTACTTGGATGCTTTATCTTATTTATTTGCAATTGCCCTTTGTTATGATTGCCATGTGAATTGTCTTGTCCATGTAACGCCCGTCTATCCATCCCTATGCCTACCGACTCCAATCCTACTGTTTACTGCTATTGTTACTGTTGTCTTTACTTTACTACTGCTGCTACTTTACTATTCCAACTACAAAACTTTTGCTACTAATAAACTACTGTGAGCAAGATTGTTTCCAGGTGCAACTGAATTGATAACTCTATTGTTAAGGCTTATAAATATTCTTTGGCTCCCCTTGTGTCGAATCAATAAATTGGGTTTCACTTCCCTCGAAAATACTGCGATACACCCCCTATACTTGTGGGTCATCAAACATCTAGTCATCTATTCCTAATTGACCTGAGAATAATGACCACCATCATTTGATCAAACCAAGCTTAGGCTTTTATTTGTCTGATCAGGATTTATTATACACTCAGTAGTAAACTTGCACTAGTCTTTCTATAAGGCTTATATTGATAAGGAAACTTACTTGTAGTTTATACCTACTTGGCTTAACAGGGTTATTATTCAATACTCTAATACTACTAGCTTTCTCATAGCTTCATGGTCACTAGCTTAACTCTTGAGTTTAGGTACTGCTTCTAGTTAACTCATGAGTGAGTTAACTCCTCCAACATCAAATTGTTTGATCTCCACTAAGGATCACATTCCATTGATGATGGTACACTCAACCATATCTAGTTCTTCCTTCAGATTAATTTACTTAAGGTCTTTGAAAGGTTAACATAATAGGTCAAAGGCTATGAGTCAATAAGTTCCAGTCAAGAATTGATCACTCAATAGTGATGATCCATTGACACTAGGACTTGGTCAAATAGGAATGTCACCTCTTAATATCATATTAAGAGTATATGCTGGATGGTCTTGGCTTGACTTCCTTTCTACTCTATCTATGACAAGAGTTAATGTTGAAGAACTACCATGATACCCATGGTAAGAGTAACTACGGCAAACAAGTGTTTCAAGATTTAGATATAGAGTTTCTTTTACTTAAGTTATGTACTTAACTTGGTATACAGAGTTTATAGTAGGTAATATCTTAATATCATCTTTAGAATATTAAGTATTCATCCTTGAGTTGTGGTATGGAATACCATGTAATGGTCTCTAGAAGATCTAGCATTCCTTATTAAGTAGTGTGTTGTGACTTAGTTTTATTACATTTGATCTACCCTTAGATCAAATTATATTACCCAAAATTAAGGTTTTAGCAAAGATCATATTGAAACTTATCGCAGTCAACTTGATGATCTACTTCAGTTCCACCAAGTTAAAAGAAGCTCCAATCACTTTGATAAGTTTTATTTAAAAGCACGAAAATTATTCGTATTTTCTATGCATGAATGCAATGCACACACCTGTGTTCAGCTCATTTCTAAGCTCTAATGCTGGGACGTTACATTTGGTTTGCTTATATAAGTTGGTTGGATCCCAACACACTTCTTTTGGAGAGAGACGCACCTCGTTATTCATTGCTTAGAACACTCTAGTTTTCATTCTTATTGTTTTGTGAGTGTTCTCTTTTGCTAGCACTGTGTTTAGCCTTAGTTTTCTTGTGCTTTCAGCTTAGAACTTTTTAGTTCTTCTTTGTGGATTTGTGAGGCAATCTCACTGATCTTTATTTAGTATTATCTTTGTGAGTTGTTTCAAATAAGTCGATTGGTGTTGGAAAAGGGTAGGAAAGTTCATGCTTAAGTGGTATAAAAGGAGTTTTTTTTTTGACTGTGGCCTATGCTTTACCATGTCATGCTTGGTATTGTTTTGGCTTTATGCTTAGTGATTTTTTGCTGTAGCATGACATCTTATAGATAATTGAGATTGCTTAATGCGCCTTGAAAGAATCATGCGTTGTTTTAGCATATAAAAGCATAATATTGTTGTATTCTCCTTTAATGCTTTATTTGGGTTGACTTGACGCATGCTCACACCATGTTAAGACTACACCAAGTCACCATAGCCTATATGATCACTTAGTTTTCGACTTGTAATATCACTTTATGCTTAAATAATGATGTTTTGTCGCTTTGCATGATTATGGCCATTATTGCTCTTTTATTTGGTCGCTCCTAGTCTTTTGCTAGCCTCCATAGTATGAGTTCCACTCATGCATTCAACTCCAAATAAAACCAAGTTATTCCAAAGAGTCCACCATACCTACCTATTAGCATTTGCTATTCCAAGTATATTCATGTTTTTATCTACCTTCCGAATTAAACTTGTTATGAGAAAACTAGTGATTAAAGCTCTCATGAACTTGATGGCACACTTTACTTTTCTTGCCCCTAATAAACTTGAACCATTGTGTCATCTATGTTGTATATGCTTGCACTTATACGTTGGGAATTAGCATAACCATGTTGTCATGGGGAACGCTTTTAACATTGCACTTGTACATTGCACCCAGTATATCATGCTCTTTTATCTATGGATGTCGTCGCTGTGAAATGAAAGGGGAGCTTGTAAGTCCATGGAGTTATGTATGTGTGTTAGAGAAACGCCTGGGCCGCTGGTCTAATCCATGCCTAATCATGGTGAAAACCTACAGCGTAACCATAATGAGAAATCTATGAAGCATTCTTCTTATAAAAAAGAGATAGAGATTGAGAAAAAGAAAAAAAGAAAAAAAGATGAGAAAATAGGAAAGAGAAAAAAAGCTCCATTTTCTCATGGTTAATAAGAAGATTGTTGAGATGCTTATTGTCTGCTTGCCTTGTTATTTTGACTAGATCATGTAGGCGCACGTTGCCGCGCCCATCACTTTACAAATGAAATGGTAGAAATTTGTATAAATATTGAATATGAAAGATAAGATATTACGCGGTACAAATATAGGCCGGAGTAACTTTAAAATGATGGCTGGATATTGGTTCAAATAGCTTTTCATGAGAATGTAAATAATAATGGCCATAAGCTAGTACAATATGGACTGAGGGGACTTAAGATTAAATTTCTCATATTAAGTTCATCCATAGCGCTTTGTAAGGTAGTGCTGACAAGAATGGGCAAGGCAGTTTGGAACAAGAGGTGCAATGAAGTATTACATCCCGTTCCATAGAGGTTCCTGCTAGATAATATGTTTGAGTTAGTTCAAAATAGTTGTTTAACATAGGAGACATAAACACCAAAAGAAAAAAAGAAGTTGAAACGACCGATCTTAATAGAGAGCATGATTAGCTTATACTACCCAGCTAAATGGCTGACCCAGAACTCGGAAGCAAGTTAAGCATAGATCAGCTCCTTATGTTCCTCACAAGAGCACAAAATGGTCAGGTACCAATAGTGGAGTCGAGTCTGAACTCATTCTCTGTTCCAAGGACAAACCTCCCTCTGTGGAACTCCTCTCTCCCTCGTGATTTTCTCTCCCCTGCATTAAGATTAGTAAATGTGAATAATAGACAAGGTGGATGATCATATGCCAATGAAAATTGATGCACGGCACTTGCATGAAATTTGCCTGAGAAACTTATGTTTGCAAGATAGCAAGTTTAAGAAGGCAGGTTTATTATATTAAAAAAGCTATTGTAAATCTAGACAATCATCCAGTGGAAAGCATATAGAAACCTTCAGCAAGAAAGTATGTTCCCAGGCTAGAGAAATGATGAAACAATTTCTAACACATAAATCAAATAACTTTATTATGTTCAGCTAAAACCTCACATTACCAAGAAATGATATTGTCTAAAGTTATCTCTAACCAAGGGAGCCCTATAGCGATGAAAAAATTAGAAACAACAGTTAATATTCTATCAATTGTATTCTAATATCTTATCAAAATTCAGTGTAATAATCAGCTACTTCTTTTTTTACCTTTTGCACACTCTTTGTGTTGATCCTTGTTCCACACTAAGGTAGGAAATTAACATGGAGCTCCGTTGTCATCTCCATGAACATTTACCTGCATGAAAGTTTGTCGTATCAACAAAAAACCCAAGATAAAGAGTCCAATAATTGAATTTCTTGACATATCGTAGCTGTGAAAGAAACACCCTTATAGTCCCTTGCTTGTGCTCTTTTACTACTCGAGTGTGAAGTAAGTTTCTATATACCAAACATAAACCAAAAAGGAGAAGACATATATTAAAATCTCAATTTCTCGACCTCCCGTATCGATTCCTAGTAGCAGAAGCAGCACCGATGGTGAAAAGCCTGAAGTTAATTCACAACACTGAGAGGTGGTGTTGCATATTGCATCGCTACTGGAGATTATACCAAGTATATATTTGTCTTCGTCTGATGGAACGACAAGCGGACCTGCAATCACTACTTGTATTTAGTTTCTAAAACCTAAAGTAAAATATACGTGTCAACACTCATGCGCGAAAAAAGTTCTTACCATCATATTAAATTCAGTTTTGCCACCAATAATCCAAGTTTCTCAAAAAGGTCTACAATCAAGCTTTCACTGGCATTAGCATACATTCAATAATCCTTTTTTTCTTTGCAGGAGCTGTACAAACAATATATATGTCATTTGTTCAGATAGAAAACGAATTAAGTCTAGAACAGCTATAGCAATATGTATTACCTTGTATCTGACTCCAGCCCTAAAGGCCACTTCTCGGTGCATTGTCTTACAATAATGTGATTGCATATAAAGGGCAAGATGGCCTTGCACATTAAGTAGGTCGACAATCAAGAGTCAGCCATCTTCTATCTGCTTATATATGCTATGGATCTGCCATGGATGTTGCACAATAACAGAGCAAAAGGAGCTCTAAGGTTTACAAACTAAAGATATGCATGAGCATGGAGATCCACGTAAATCCTACTTTAATCCATAGAAAATATACACACGTAAACATGATAGTTTCAGAGGAAATCACGTGATGGAAAGGGGGGAGGGATTAGTCGGAATCCTTTCTACTGCCCAATTCGGAGAGTCCATACAATCTGGTCCTATTTGCTCTATTGGGGGCGGACAGGTAAGACGAGGGAGGATGTTGGAGTGATGGCGAGCTGAGAGGCAACATCACCTGAAACCCATCGCGGCGACCTTGGCCGAGGTGTCTCATCGGCTCCGCGGGCGAGCTTTACCGAGGTAGAAGGCGTGAATGCCTCAATTAGGGTTCGGGAAACCTAAAGCATGTAGTCAATTCCTCTAGAAAGACCTTCTTTATGTAGTCAATTCCTCTAGAAAAACTGAACTCCATTATAAACAAACACTGGAACCTTCGTAGCTCCAAAGGATAACATTAAAGGTAGGTATCTAAAAGGGAAAATAAAGAGGCTTGAAATCAGAACCACATTCATATCTCCAAAGCAAATGATCAATATAGTTATGTAAGACAGATGGAATGAAGCACATGTTTATCCCTAATTTAATTACAAAAAACAATGATTCAAAGATGTAAAAAATGGCATACCAAAACCTGTAGCATTACTTGGGCCTAGTGTAGCGTACCATGAGGATTCCCATTTTCAGGCTCCCACTGATTGAAAAGCAGGATTGTACACAACGTTTGTCATTAATGGGCAAATGTTGAACCCGAACTCGCCACTTTGTGAACCTGAAATCATATTCGAGTTAATTTTCAGAGAGTTCCTACTAATGAAAAATATGAGCATCGTACAGGGATTTCCGAGTCCATATCCACAAAGTGCCCACTAAAAAAACTGACACAATGGATTCCCGAGTTCAAAGTTTCCGCTGATGAAAAACATGGGCGCGGTACCATGTTTTCTTGAGTGGAAGATTTTTTGATCCTGAACTCGCCATTTTGCGATCATAATCTCGTGCGAGCAGCTGAGTTCGTTCACAAAGTTGCCACCCATGAAAAACATGCCTCAAGCGTGCGCACATACGGGAGCTATGTGGCACTTTCATAGATGAAAAAGACAAGTAAAGTCAAGATCATGTATGTTACAACAGTAATACAAATAAACATGTGAAGTGAAACTATATTTAAACTGAAAACAAAAACTCCGAAAAAATCTGCCGCACAAAACAGTACACTAACTGTTCTCACAACATCCTCTCGAGATGTCCATTAGACATCAACACAACAAGTTAGCAACGCCATCTTCATAGAGGTTATCGGTCCAACATAATTGATCAATATATAAACAATAAAAATCAGATGCGGCAAAATAAAGAAAGAGCTCCCATGAGGAGAGATAGCAGACCTTAGGAGGGGGCAGTCCCTTTCCGCTATATCTGAATATCTGATCAGCAGACCGCATGGAAAATAAAGATAGGATAAGGTCACCTAGGCATGCAGACCTTTGAATTGGAAGCATGTGAAACGAGGTAACACCAACCACTGTCCACTGACCCTTCTTTCCTTCCGGTGCCTCGTCCAGATGCATTAGAGAGCGAGTCGGGTGTCTGTTAACCTTGGGCACGACAGCGCAAGATGTCGGATGGAGGGATAGGCACCACCACATGTGACAGAGGCCAGGGGAGAGGCTCCGCAAAATGAGATGTTGTCTAGGGAAGAGACGTTGTTGCCGCATCGCCTGACTGGTCTTCTCCCTTGGCGCTTGGTTTGACTCATATTCTCCCCTGCCGCATCATCACTCATCTTCTCCCTGCCGCATTGCATCCCCAATCCCTCACCGTGTCCCGTCGTCTCTTTTTCTTCCCATGTGGAATCGTGTCTACAAAAGCCCCCTTTTTCCTGTTTGGTACCAGGTAAATTGCGTCGGTCAGAATTAATGGGCTGCGTCGGGGCCAAATTAATCCGAGAAATTCTACTTGACGCATAGAGGAGCGTCCCCAAGGGATACTTCAGCCCAGGTGGGATTGAGAAAAATCCAACGACCATAAAGAGGCAAATGACACAATCCGACGACCACAAACACAAAGGCTGTGAGATTGCTCCCTCTTATCCCGGTTATAATATCCCTAATATGGGGATTCTTCCGTATCATCAGGCAAGGGTACCCCGTTGGCGGTTCTCTATGATACACATGTACTTACTATGACAAGAACTTACCGGTAACTAAACTTGAGTAGCATGAGGAGCGGCCCCCGTATTCAGGGGACATGAGATTTCCAACTTATACTTTGTCAAGCATATACTCCATAGTTTGTTCACTTTAACCTTAATCACTTCAAGATGCTTATGATAGGGGCAATGAGAGCTGAAAGCTAATAAGTACCATGATTTTTGGAAGCTCTTTATGAGACTTGAATCCCTGTTTCCTTCTATGAAGGCCTTTCTTTTACTTTTATGTTGAGTCTCCATCTTCTATCTTTATGCACCTATTGAGAGAGCATAGTGGCCATTCTTAGTTTAATGTGCATTGTCCCAAGACTTGTTGATTGACGCATAACTTTGATATTGCTTGTTTTTAAACTATTTGTATCTAGTCACCCTTATGAACTTTGAAGGTGTCCTATGCATTTATGTTTTGCTACACTGTGAGGGACAAGCTGAATACCATTCTTATTATGCTTTATTTATGTGAAACAAACAAATGTCTTTCAAAGCATTGTTATTCATGAATCTTTTGTTTGCACATTTTCATATTACAACATAGTTGCTATGTCTTATTGTTAGAATTCTATCTTTCATGTTCATGTTTAGAGTACCTTGATCCCAACTATCAACATTTTTACAATAATGATGATCAAGATTGTGTTGTCTGCATGTCACCTCAAAAATTATATTTTTTTTATCGTTTATCTACTCGAGGACAAGCAGGAACTAAGCTTGGGGATGTTTATACGTCTATAACATATCTATAATTTTTGATGGTTTTATGCTAATAATATGCTTTTGATACTCCTTTTTATATAAAGTTTATGATTTATTTGGCCTAACCTACTAATAGTTGCAAAAGTGCACAATGTTCTTGTTTTACACTTTGATGTGTAGGAATTACCAAGAATACAAGTGGAAACCTTGTTGGAGTCAAATTGGGATTTTCCAGAAATCTGTCTCAGAACTCCTTTTCAAGATGGTCATGTTTCGGGTCGAAGACGGCGTCAAACGAAAAACTCTTCAACTAAAAAGTTGTTGGAAATTTCGCGACAAATGTTCTGGACATAAAATTTAGCTGATTCCAAGTCCGGACGGGCCCGATAGGCCCGATTTACTATAGCCCAAGATGGGGTGACGGGAATCCGAGAAGCTATATAAAAGGAGGAAACCTAATTCGTGGGACACACCTCCACCCACGAATTTGCAGCCACCAAAGCCACATTTTTTCCTCCCAAGAAGCCATGAAGGAAGGGGGCTAAGGGGCGGTGCTCCCCTATGATACCGGCGGTAGGGAAGGAGTTCCCCGCGCCGCCGCCGGCGTCGCCGTCGCCGCCCTCTTCACCATATTCACCGCCATCTCCATCGCTGTTGCTGACTCCCATGATGAGGAGGGAGTAGTTCTCTCTCGAGGCTAAGGGCTCTATCGGTAGCTATGTGTTCATCTCTCTCTCTCTATGTATGATCTTATTGAGATCATGAGCTTTGTAATCTATAGATCTATTCTGCTACTCAAGTGCTTTAATAGATCTCTGCTCTCCCCATGTGTGTGAAAGTGACAGCATGCACACCATGGTGGCACTTAGGCCAGAGATTACAAATACTTGTTATGAGTTATATTTGGAGTTGGATGTCTCTATGAAATTATGGTGTTTGTTGGATCCATCTAGTGCTCAAGGTGACAGTGTGGGGTTATCTAGATAGGAAAGCGAACTTTGAGGAGTGTTGTTATAGCCCTACCATGGATTAGAGTGTCCAACCGAAGAGTAGTTAAGAGTAGTATCATAAAGAGAAGATATTTATATGAGAGTGTTCACTAGTGAAAGTATGATCCCTAGGCCTTGTTTCTAAACATTGAAACACCGTTTGCAACTAGATCTGTTATATGTTTACTTGCTTCCATCTTTATTTCAGATTGCCTTTAGTCTTTTCCTCCCATAAAGCTATTTTCTGGCACCGTTACCACTTATAATTATCCATACCACTTGTATTTCACTATCTCTTCGCTGAACTAGTGGACCTATACACCTGACAAGTGTATTGGGTGTGTTGAGGACACAAGAGACTTCTTGTATCTTGATTGCAGGGTTGCTTGAGAGGGATACCTTTGACCACTTCCTCCCTGAGTTCGATAAACCTTAGGTAATCCACTTAAGGGAAAACTTGCTGCTGTTCTGCAAACCTCTGCACTTGGAGGCCCAACAACTGTCTACAAGAATAGAAGTGCGTAGACATCAATGACCTCAAGATGTTGGAAACAACCTTGTTGAAATCCTTTGAGACCAAGACGGAGGAGATGCAACAAATGATTGCTCGCCTCACATCATCTACAGCCCCATCTCCATCTTCCTCTGAGGCCACCACTCCTCTATCCAAGGATAAGGCTCACGCTGGATCTAAGGAAGATGAAATGGTAGGTGAAAAACATAATGGTTCCGCCTCTAAGAAGGGAAGTGGTAAGGAGGACTATAGTGATGTTCCTCATCTATATTCTCCCGACCCACCTATTCCTCATCCTCATATAAACAATAGGGGTAATCCACCCAAGCTTACTGCATCTTCATTTAATCAATGGCAATTCTTAATGAAATCTCATGTATGAAATTCATAGATTGAGCTTCGGAGGATTATCGAAGATGGTCTTCATGTTGGAAACCCCACCAGCTTGACTAGGAGAGAAGTTGTGGATAGTCAACTGAATGCAACGGTTCTCCACATGATTCAACTCGGAGTGGGTCCCAAGGACATGCCCCATAGTGAGCACTTCAACATCGCCAAAGAAGTTTGGGATGCACTCATTGGCCTATTCATTGGAAATGAAAGCATGAGAAGAAATAGGTATGATGCCCTTAGCAATGAAGCTGAAGGATTTTACATGTTGGATGGTGAATACCATGAAGATATGTATAGAAGGCTCAAGGGCATTGCAACAACATTTAGAAAGCATGGAGCCACTCACATTGATGATGCTTGGATAAAAAGGAAATATGTGAGTGCTCTAATGCCATTTGAGCCAACGGACTTGAAGAGTTTGCAAGGTAGACACAACTACCATCAAATGACTTCTAATGAAGTCATGCAAGAAATGGCATCATTCAAGTTTGCAGCTAAGAACGCTGAAGATGCCCGTGCCCAGGCTATTGGAATGCAAAAAGGAGTCAATGTTGCTCTAAAGGCAAATGTTGTTGAACAAGGTGAGGATGAAAGAGGATACGGGGGTGTCTCCATGGGCTGTCCTGAGGAAGTCAAGCGTGCTCATGGTGAGTACATGGCTTTCTATGTAAGGAATTTTTGGAAGAATCTAGCCAAGGCCAAGTCTGAACTTGAGCGCAAGAATGGGTCAAGTGGAAGAAGAGAGAATGGCCCAAAACTGAGAACATGCTACAATTGTGGAGATAGGTTGCACTTTGTGGCTGAATGTCCATATCAAAGTAGAGAAGAAAATGGTGGCAGGCTCATCCTTAAAGAAAAGTCCAAGGCACCTTGAAAGAAGCCATTTATCAAAAAGAAGGGTCCTTACAAGAAGCAACCCAAGATTGTCTTGGTGGCCCAAGAAGAATATTCCTCTGCAAGTGAAGACGAAGAGGATGAGGATAGTGCTTGAGAGGTGGCTGCAATAGCCACCACTTCTACTCCCACATCGCTCTTCGACTCTCCAAATGAAAATGTCATCAACAACAACGTCACTTGTCTTATGGCAAGAGGGTCTGAGGTATCATCTTCTATTTCTTCATTTCCTAAGACTAATATAAATATGGATATGGATGATCATACTAGTCTTAAGATAAAAGAAGAAGTTATTGCTTTGGAATTTTTTTCACTAACTTGCAAGGTGAGCACAAACTCCACTTTGATGCTCTTATGAGTCAACTTGCTCATTCCGAAGCTCTTCTCGAAGAAAAGGGTAGAATTGAAAGAGAAGACGCCTTGGAGATAGCCTCCTTGAAGAATGCCTTAGAAGAAGAAGAGGAATCTCGAGAATCCTTGGAGGAGAAACTCGAGTCAATTGAGTAATCCCATGAAGAGGTTGTTTCCTAGCTCATGAAAGAACATGTCAATGCTCTTGCTAAGGTAAAGAAACTAAAGAAGGAAAAGGTTGAATTTGGGGCTGCTCATGCTAGACTCTCAGAGAAGTTTGAGAAACTTGACATTGCTCACAAGGCATTGGAGAGTGAACATTCTACTCTAAATGAGTCTCGTGATCAGCTCCAAACTCAATTGGACAAGTATGATATGCCCAACACCTCCACTCCATCTTGTGGACATGAAGACATTGTTGAAGAAAATACAAGGTTAAAAGAACAACTTGTAAAGGGATCTCAACATAAAGGTAAAAAGGTCCTAGATGAGGTGCTTAGCAAGCAAAGGACAAACAATGGGAAAGAAGGTCTTGGTTATGTCCCCAAGACAAAGAAGAATAAGAAGAAGAAGAAGAAGAAGAGCAAAACTACTCAACCAAAGACAAGCACCACCTCTAATGACAAGACTAACTATGATGGTTTTGCAGGGGCTAATAATCCTAATTATGAGTTATTTTGTGATTATTATGGTGATGTATATGCTAGCTATGTAGGTCCTTATGATAGTTACATTTCTTGGTCTATTTGGGTTCCCAAGACCCTTGTCACTAACATGAGAGGACCCATTGAAAAATGGGTACCTAAAACCAAGAAGTAACTTTCTTGCAGGGTTATGCTTCCGGTGGGTCTAAATGGGTACTCGATAGCGGGTGCACTAGTCATATGACCGGAAGCAAGGAGATCATCTTGGAGATGCGGCCAAACCATGATCACATAACCGTCTCCTATGGTGACAAGTCAAAATCTGAGGTATTGAGTCTTGGCAAAGTTGTGGTTGCTCACGATATCTCTCTCGTGGACATCATGCTTGTTGAGACTCTCGGTTACAATTTACTTTCAGTTCATGCCCTTGGTAAGATGGGCTTTGCAGTTTTTATTGATGCTGATTTGGTGGTACTCTTGTGGAGCAAGTCTCTAAAGGTCGCTTTCGTGGGCTATGTCGAAAATGACCTGTACGTGGTGGACTTTTCGGGGAAAACCACTACAGGCCCGATGTGTCTTTTTGGAAAGGCCGACGCGGGTTGGCTATGGAATCGCCGACTAGCCCACGTTAATATGAGAACTTTGCAAAGTATCCACAAGGGTGGCCACATCCTTGTACTAAAATAAAATGTTTCCTTTGCCAAAGATCGTGTTTGTAGGGCTTGTGTTGAAGGGAAAATGCATGATTCTCCCCATCGAAGGAAGACCATTATTTCATCAAAGAGGATTTTGGAGCTCCTCCATGTGGATCTCTTTGGTCCTCCATCTCATGCAAGTCTCGGTGGGAAGAAATATTGCCTCGTGATTGTTGACGATTACTCAAGATACACATGGGTCTATTTCTTCAAGTTGAAGAGCGAGACTCAGCAAACAGTCATCGATTTTGCCAACGAGGTTCAACGTCAACACAATGTCCCTATATTGGCAATAAGAAGTGATAACGGCTCTGAGTTCAAGAACTATAGCTTAAATGAATTCCTAAGTGAAGAGGGGATAAGACATCAATATTCCGCTGCGTACACCCCTCAACAAAATGGTGTTGCCGAGAGGAAGAACCGGGCCTTCATGGATATGGCCAGATCTATGCTAGCTAAATTTAAGTCTCCTTATAACTTCTGGGCTAAAGCGATCTCTACCGCATGCCATTCATCCAACCGGCTCTATCTCCGCAAAATCTTGGACAAGATTCTATATGAAATACTTACTGGTAACAAGCCAAACATCTCCTACTTCCGGGTATTTGGTTGTAAGTGTTTCTTTCTCATTAAAGGAGTTCGTTTATCTAAATTCGAGTCTAAGGCTTTAGAAGGCATTTTTGTTGGTTATGGTGCCGAATCCCACACTTATAGAGTCTACAATAAGCTCTCCGGAACTATTTTAGAATCTTGTAGTGTGGTGTTCAAGGAAAATGATGGCTCCTGTGCGGGGCAAGTTGATGTTTGTGATGCAGATGTTGAAATACCCCAAGATGCCATAAGAAGAATGGGCGTGGGATTTTTCCGCCCCATTGAGGAACCCCTTGTGGCGGATCGGGAAGGACAATGCTCTACTCATGTAGAGCCCTCATCGACACAAGCACAACATGCTCCAACCATTGGAGAAACCTCTACATCAATACCACAAGCTGCTGAAGCAAATGTTCCAGAAAGCTCCAGGCCGGATTATCCGGTGGACACCGGATTATCCGACCAACCATCCCCAACTGGCAAAATTGATCAACATGTCAAAGAATCTGCTGCAAGTCCTAGGCTAGATTTTCTGGCTGACCCCGGATTATCCGGCCCCTCTCCAATTCGAGCAAGAACAAGTCAAGAATGCGAAGATGCTTCAGGTTCCCCTAGGCTAGATTATCCGGCCCCACCCTCGACCGCAAAATCCGGCCCTAAAAAGCCTGAAGAGCAGCAGCCTCCTATTACGGCTGTTGATCATCATCAAGAGCAAGATTCATCATCTCCTATTCCTGCTAATCAAGCTGAAGATCGAGGCCAAGCCAATGAGTCCAACGAAGACTCAAATGGTGAAGTTATTCCCCCAAGAGACTATAAGCTAATTGAACTTCGTCGCAAATCTCGTGCAAATAGGAACCTTGAATTAAGGGGTCACACTCTTGACAAAGTTGTAGGTGACCTTCGATGAAGGGTATCCACAAGAAGGGAGTTGGCAAGTTTCGTTGAGCATCAAGCTCACATCTCAATGGTGGAACCCAAGAAGGTGTTTGAATCTCTTGAAGATCCAGACTGGGTTGTTTCTATGCATGAAGAGTTGAATACCTTTGAATGCAACAAGGTTTGTAAATTAGTAGAGAAGCCTAAGGATTGCCGCAATGTTATCGGCACAAAGTGGATCTTCAAGAATAAGCAAGATGAAATGGCATTGCTGTAAGGAACAAGGCAAGACTCGTGGCACAAGGCTATTCCCAAGTGGAGGGCATCGACTTCGGTGGGACTTATGCTCCAGTGGCTCGTCTTGAGTCCATCCATATCTTTCTTGCTTATGCTGCTCATAACAATTTTAAATTACAACAAATGGACGTTAAGAGTGCTTTTCTTAATGGTCATCTACATGAGTTGGTATATGTAAAGCAACCCCCGGGATTTGAGGATCCTAACTTTCTGAACCATGTCTACAAACTCGATAGGGCACTCTATGGCCTTAAACAAGCCCCACGTGCGTGGTATGAGCACCTTAAAGAGCTTTTGCTAGACCGTGGCTTCGAAGTTGGGAAAATCGATCCCACTCTTTTTACTAAGAAGGTTAAGGGGGAGCTCTTCGTATGCCAACTATATGTAGACGACATTATCTTTCGCTCCACTAATAAAGCTTTTAATGATGAATTTTCAAAGCTTATGACTGACAGGTTTGAGATGTCTATGATGGGGGAGTTATGGTTCTTTCTTGGATTTGAGGTCAAACAACTTAGAGAAGGAACCTTCATAAATCAAGCAAAGTACATCCAAGACATGCTCAAGAGATTCAAGATGATGGATCTTAATGGCGTCGCCACTCCGATGCAAACAAAATGTCACCTTGAACTTAATCCCCATGGTAAAGATGTGGACCAAAAGGTATACCGGTCCATGATCGGCTCTCTCCTTTACCTCTGCGCATCTAGACCCGATATTGTGTTGAGTGTAGGTGTGTGTTCAAGGTATCAAGCAGCTCCTAAAGAAAGCCACTTAGTGGCGGTCAAGCGGATCTTCCGATATTTGGTTCATCTCCCTAATTTTGGTCTATGGTATTCCAAGGGCTCTAATTTCTCTCTATGTGGTTATACTGATTCAGATTGGGCTGGTGATAAGGATGATTGGAAATCAACTTCTGTAGCTTGTCAATTCTTGGGAAGGTCTCTAGTATGTTGGTCTTCTAAAAAGCAGAATTGTATATCTCTCTCCACCGCCGAAGCTGAATATGTGGCTGCTGCTAGTGCAT
This sequence comes from Avena eriantha, assembly GCA_910589775.1. Lineage (NCBI taxonomy): Eukaryota > Viridiplantae > Streptophyta > Magnoliopsida > Poales > Poaceae > Avena > Avena eriantha. The sequence continues at coordinate 269,469,339 of OU342744.1, forward strand.
GTACTCAATTATTATGGATGAGGCAAACTTTAAAGGAATACAATGTCAATTGTGACAAAGTGCCTCTTTTATGCGATAGTGAAAGTGCAATCAAAATTGCGTACAATCCGGTACAACACACAAGGACGAAGCATATTGAGATTTGGAATCATTTTATTCGGGACCATGTTGCTCGAGGCGATATTGATCTATCTTTTGTGAGCACGAAGAACCAACTTGCTGATATTTTCACGAAGCCACTTGATGAAGCAAGGTTTTGTTACTTGAGGAATGAGCTAAATATCATTGATTCAAGGAGCTTGTCTTGATTACCCATGCACTCACTCTTACATCTCAGTCTTATTTGGTCTAGGTGTGGGCATGGATATAGGGGGGTGTGGTCCTAATTGATTGGGCTAACCCTCCCCCCATAATGCCGAAAGCAAGTCAAATCATTTCTCTTAATATCATTTTGTGATATGTGAGCTTATTGATGAGTATTGGTTATGAACCCAAGATATATCTTCGCAGTGTCATACCATGCACTCCAACAAGGTGGCCACGGCCACTGCCCTCTTCCATGAGAAGAGTTGGATTTATGTGAATCTTTTTGGTTGTTTTTGCTCATCTCATGTTCTTATGGAAATCACACTAAATTTTGGCCTTTAGTTGATTTTATTCTTGCAATTTTGAGTGTGTAGTACCATCTCAGTTTGGTTCTCTAATCCCAAGCCTCTCTCTACCCCTAAGCCATCTCTTCTAGCACATAAGTCCTTTGTTCACCTTGTGGGGGTTTTGTTTGGGGACGGACGGGCTTGAATCTGTGTGTAATGGAATTTCAAACTTTAGGCTAGATAATCTGGCCCAAGTGTAGGCCGGATAATCCGACCCTGGTGGCTGCAGTCTTTAAGGGTTGGGGTCGGGGGAAGGGCTCATAACGAGCAGCACTTCTCCCCGACCCCCTCCATCTCCCCAGCCGCCGCCTGCCGCCCCCACCCTCCCCGGAGCCTCTTCGGCCACTGGATTCTCTAGGCCTCCCCGGATCTTATTCTCCAAGCCTCTGGGTACCTTCCGCTCCGCGTTCTTCCTCATGAGTGAGGGTAACTCCCTCTCTCCCCATCCTTTAAGTCGATGCATCACTTGTTGGTGGAACGTGGCCTAGAAGGTTGCTATTTTGTGTAGAGATTGTAGGCTTGCGGTTCCTCAGTATGATCTATAGTTTTGCACTCAATCTAGGCAAATCTGAAAAATTCTGCCAGGGCCGAATTATCCGCCCCTGGCCAGGCCGGATAATCCGGCCTGACAGAGTCAAAACTACATTAGTTTCATATGGATTTTGTGCATTGTGTATGATTGGACTATGGACTGTTTGCCTACTCTTTCTACGTTCTCTCTTGGGCTTGTGTGTGTGCTTATCCCCATGCTATCCATCTTTCTCATTTCACAGGTGGTTCCAGTGTCCCCAAGACCTACAAGCGCCGTCCTCGTGGCCTCTATTTCAGGGAAGACAGTGAGGGTCGTACTGTGGACGAGGTAGAACTGAGGAGAAGGAAGAAACAGGGTGACTGCATGGCTGAGTAGGCAAAGAGGGATAGGACCCGGAAGGGTGTGTCCAAGAGAAAGGGCAAAGAGCCCAATATTGACTATAAGAAGATGGATCCTATTACTTACTCTTCCATTCGTCGTCGTGATCTTTTTGCTGAATTAGCACATGATACTGAGATGGGTGACTCTCATTTTTGCTGTGCTGAACAAAAGGGTATCTATGAAGATGTTTATGCTCGGCAGAAGATTCGGATTATTGCTAAGGGTATCTATGAAGATGATTATTGCTAAGGCCATGGAAAAGCCTCACCTTGTTGATGCAATGTATGTGGCTGAGCGGATGGGGCTGCACCATCTCATGGCTCTTCAATGCTCCTATGATTCTGAGATTGTGAAGCAGTTCTTCTCCACCTTGGTTATTTGCGGTGATGAGCACCGCACCATGAAGTGGATGACTCATGATAGGCCTATGCAAGCTGATTTTCATGTTTTTGATGGGGTTCTTGGTTATTCCTTCCGCAACAGGGACCATGCTAGTGGTCACCGTACCATCACCCAAATCAAGCCCAATAAAGATGCAGTCCTCTCTCCGTGCACAATTGACAATGGTATTGTGGGCACCTTTGCTGGTCTTTCTCCAATATATGCTAGCTTGGTGGGTCTCTTCCGTGATTTTATCACCCCAAGTGGAGGAAACAATGACAGTATCCGTGGTCACCTGGTTCAACTTCTAACCTTTTCTCATGAGGTTGCATCTAGTGAGGATGAGTCCGTTAATTACAAGCTGGATGTAATGGACTTTATTTACCATGAGTTGATTGATGCCATGTTCAATAGGCTATCCATCCCATATGCACCCTTCATTATGATGCTTATCAAGCACCTGCTTCCCACTGAAGAGTTTAACATTGATGTTGAGCACAAGGCGAAGAAGATCTACACCAAGGTTAGGAAGACCTCTCACCCATCTTCTGCTCCTGAGAGTCTCATGAGGGATGCTCGTGCCATTTCTCGTAGGCCCCCAATGCCTCCTATTGCTCGTGAGATCAAGCAGCTGAATTGGTTCCAGCGGAACATTCTTTGCATGGGGGTGGACACTCACAAGGGACAGTATGAGGCGTACAAGCAGCGCCACGAGATGGCCCACACTCAACAGCTCATTCTCCACCATGTGTCCAGAGCATCAGGCGATCCCCCTACTCCTACTACTCCCACACCATATGCTCGGTGGAATTCTTCTTCTGGGCTTAACTATGGGGAGCTTGAGCGTCACCTGTTTCCTTCTGCGGCCACTGCTGATGATGATGAGGATGACACCGAGGAGCTTGAGGATGAGGATGAGGACGGGGACAAGGACGAGGATGAGGACTACAAGTGATCCCTTGGGGCATTAGCATCGCTCTTCTTCCTTTTTGGCGTCTCGATGCCAAAGGGGGAGAAGTAGTTCTATTAGGTCTCCGTGGATTTGCATGGGTTGGGCGCAAGCATTTGCACTTTATCTTTTCATCATTTTCTCGCTTGTGCCCATTTAGTGTTGAACCTTCATTTGTGATTTGCTTTGTATGAGACTATGTGTTTGTGTGGCTCTGGATTTATTTCTTGGATTACTCCTATGGACTCATCTATCATATTCTATCATATTGGATATCTATCTCGAGGAAGGCGTTTATAATGGTTATCACATTGGGTATACTGGCTATCTTGAGGACGCCTCTCTCTCTCTCGGTGGTATGATTATGTTGTTTATATTCCAATGAAATAGACTCGTAGCTATTTGTGTGCATTTGTATTCAAATGAATTTTTTTAGTATGTACACATTGAGGGGGAGTCTCTTTCATGTATTTAATGTTGGTGATCATGTGAGCTTTCTTGCAAATCCTAGTATTGTCATCTAAAACAAAAAAGGGGGAGATTGAAAGAACATTTCACGGTTCCCTATGTTTTGTGTGTTAGATAACAATATCATGGAGTTTCTAATGTGCACTAAGTGTTGCAGGAAGTTTTTGGATGTTTGGGGGTCGGATTATCCGCCCCCATCATGGGCCAAATAATCCGGCCTGACCATCTTGGCCAGGGCTGGCCGCGCGCGAGCTTCTGTCTGGGGGCGGATTTTCCCCAGGACAGTCCGGCTCTGGGGCAGATTTTCTCCCAGGACCGGATAATCCGGCCTTCCTCTAGGGCCGGATAATCCGGCCCTAGGGAAATTTCCCAAGGGAGCATCTGCGCGTGCTTCTGTCTGGGGGCAAATTTTCCCCGGGACAATCTGTAGCTGGGGCGGAAATTTCCCCCAGCCGGATAATCCGGTCCTTAGGAGAATATGCCAAGGACCGCCATGCGCGAGCTTCTGTTCGAGGGCGGATTTTTTGCCGGATAATCCGAGTCTAGGACGGATATTCCCTAGGCTAGATAATCCGGCCCTCACTTGGGCCGGATAATCTGGCCTCAAATGGCTTCAACAGCTCTGTTTGGACAGGGGGTATAAAAGCCCCATCGTCCCCTCAAGTCAGAACTCTTGATTCATTCGAAAAAGACCAGATCTGTTGCAAGAGCTCCTTCTCGAGTTCTCCTACTTCAACCACCCGAAGGATTCAATCTTTGGGGGAATTGAAGGAGGAGACATCACGCATCGTCATCACAAATCAAGCGCTTCAACTCCTCTCCATTCACTTGGAGAATCCCTGATCTAGTATTCTCGATGATATCTAGATCTTGTGCTTTATTATTGATAACTATTGTTCTTGTGGCAACTTATTGTCATTACGGGAGCCTCTAATTCGGTTGTGGAGTTGTGCCCTGCTAGTTTTGTAAAGGCACTGGTTCCTGCCTCGAAGGGTTCCTATAGTGGAAAGGTGGATCAGGCTTTTGGTGGCGGGATCCATCGGAGAACAGGGTGAGGCCTATTGTGGCGTGGTGGTCTTAGTACCTCCCACCTCTCCAACACAGATGTACTTCCCTTAATAAGGAAGGAACTGTGGTAAAACAAATCATGTGTCTCCGCGTGCTTCATCACGGTTTCCTCGTTCCTCACTTTACTCGCCTTTACTCGCTAGTAGTTAGGTTTGCATATAGGGAAATTCTACATAGTAGTATATCTAGAGAATTTACCTTTTATGTCAAGCCTAAAATTGAAAAAGCATTAAAATTTGAAGTAGCACCTATTCACCCCCCCCCCCTCTAGGTGCCCATACGATCCATTTCAAGGCGGGCCGCACATTTCTCTCTCTTACGATTTATTTTTTCACTTCCTCTAGACGGTTCCGGTGCGCGCCCTCAATAATTACGCCCCCTTCCTTGTCTTCCACGCGGACGAGAACCGGCGGTGGCGGTTTCTCACTGGGTCACTCCCTACTCGAACAACTGCCCCATCCCTGATTCCATCCCCTCTCGAATCCATCCGCCTCCTTATCACAACACCTCCATTAATCTACCAGATTCCAGACTCCATTTGCCGCTATGGGTAGAGCTTGGGGTAGTAGCAGGCTAAAGCGAAAGGCAGGCGACAACGACGCGGATGGCCAGGGCGACCGCCACCGCGAGGATTGGGGATGGCCGAACCTCAGCGCCGTGAACATGCACAGGATCGCCACGGGGTTGGACATCACCTCTAGCGGTCGCCTCGCTCGCTGCATCCCTGCACCATTCAGCACGCTAGGCCTTCTTTACCCCGATACCAGCAAATGGCCAAACGACCGCGATGGCCACGTAAGTTCTAGTATCTTGCTTATTAGTTCAGTCATATCGTTGATTCATATGTGCTGAACTCTCATCGGAATCCTATGTTCCTTTCGTCGACATGTTGTGTGCACGCGCGGTTTGAACAAATTGAACCATTTAAGACTATTCTGGTATTTTCGTAGTGATATTCTGGTATATTCTGGTACCTGATATTCTGGTATTCTGTTCGTACCTGATATTCTGATATTCTGGTACTCTCAGCGGAAGCTCTGCTCGTACCTGATATTCTGGTATTCTGGTACTCTCAGCGGAAGCTCTGCTCGTACCTGATATTCTGGTATTTTCGTAGTGACACAGTCTTAATTTAGATGATAGACGAGTTGTCAATTTCGATTTGCAATGGAATGCCTACTAGGTGATATTCTATTTCCTAAAATAAAAATAAACAGATTAGACGATTTAAGGCTGTTATGCCCCTAGCTGTTTATGATCATCGTCAAGAGTTTGTTCTGGGGGAGCTCTGCTCCTACTCCATATATTGGGTATCTTCATAGCGACACATGCACAATTTAGATGATATTTGAGGAGACACTTGTATTTAGGCGATATTTTGGGTACTTTAATCTGAAGGTCTAGTTGTCAAATTGTATTTGCAATGGAATCCATGCTAGGTGATTGTACCAACTGACAGCAAACTCTATAGAATATTCATGCAAAAATGATGCTGCTGGATAAGTGGTCGGGATCAGTAGTGGTGAATATCAAGGAAGAAGAAGAGAGGGAAACGGGAGATGACCAGAACTGGGTGGGTGGCAACGACGAGTGGCTGGTCCTTTTATCCTAGGATGGGAGTACTTGGACTCTAAAAAATGGCTACAGATCGTTGAGATTTACATTGCCGTCTTTGGAGGGTGTCGGCATTACTACATTCAACAACGGGTGGCCACCGCCCATTTCCGAATTTGCTTACAGGTTCAACATGGTAGAACTTGAGCTCCTGAAGGTACAGCTCCCACATAGACCGCAGGAGGTGTGGAAGACCTGGGAGTACGACCTCTTAACGGTGTTCGACAAGGCAATCGCATTCATTAGATGCCTAGAAGACAAGGAATGGACAGTCTTGCATGACGACTTCCTATGGCCGGAGAAGTATGTCGACACCGTCTTCACCTCCATCTACCATTCCAACAGACCACAACGCATTTATGCGGTCACTGAACCTAGCGGCGACGTGAGTGTTTGGGAGCCGTTCATCTGGGGTGAGTCATGGTGTCATATAGCATATAAAATCTTATTCAAAATTCTGCTTACTGACTGTAAGTAACACGCAAGTACCCACGTAGCCACGCGCATCATTCCAGCTCCGGGTGATCGAAGATGCAGTAGCAGATGCTGAACTTGGGACACGACGTTGGTTCCTGGCACCTCTCGGAGGCGACACGAAACAGGATGTTGAACTCATGTGGATTCATATCAGGGGAGCACTAAACAACGTTGGTGACACAATAGAACATATGGGGACATAACTTTCTTCATACCCATCGCTGCGGTGTCACGTTTTCTTGAGGTCCGCATGCCCATCCAAAGACCTAGTAGAGCAAGTCTGGAGCAAAGTCGACAATCTGAAGGGACAATCTATGTTTCTTGGGTCAACTACCCTTTCTTTGTTTGGAGCCCATGGAGTTGTTGAACCTGTAATTGCTCAGGCAGCCCTGGCTCCTAATGTTGCTGCTGCTACTACTGGTGGTGGAGCTGACAAAGAACTAGCTGGTGCTGCTCCTAGTGAAGCTGATGAAATACTTGATGCTGCTGCTGCTGGTGAAGATGACAAAATACTTGCTAATGCTACTGCTGGTGAAGCTGACGAAATACCTGCTGAGGCTGCTGCTGGTGAAGCTGACGAAATACTTGCTGAGGCTGCTGACGGAGTCTAGGAAGAACATGCTGGTGTTGTTGCTGAGGTGCCAGCACTTCCAGTGTTGATATCAGACTGTGTGTTTGCTGCACACTCACGCGCCTATCATGTTGACACTCTAGATCCGACCTGGAGCCGAATCCACGTCGGGAAGAGGGGTCCTACAATTGGCTCATTAGTAGGGTCGTATGATTTGATGGAGAATGACAGACGGCCAAACACAACATTCTGGTTCGTTCCGACGATACCACCAGCTCCAGGGACCTAGTGCTCATACTGGCAGATCCAATGAACCATTTGTCTTTATCTTTATCTTTAGTTATGCTTATTTGCGTAAAGACTAAGCTATTCTTATTTGTGTAAGACTAAGTTAGGCCTAACTGCGTAATATTCAGTGAAACCCAGTTTTTCTTTCCATGCCCATAACAGCAGAATTGCAGCATAAAACAGACAAAGGTAATGTGCATACTAGGCATTTTGCTCAGGATAACAACCACTTCAAGTAAAAGATACATGGTGTACGCATTTGTACACATCACTAGAATGTGGCACCTATTGATGATTGATGACATGGATCTAGCCTTTCTGTGCGTATTTGCATTGAATCGCTCATTGAATTGTTCATATATTTTTGACAATGGCTGATGAACTCCACTCTCTTGGTAACATGCTTCGTCAGCAAGCACTTGTTGATGCAATGCAAAGTACAGAACATGGTCTTCATCATCATTCCATTTAGGTTCTCTATGTTTCATCATCACAAAGCTACTAATTTCGAATGAAAATCTAGTAAGCAACATATGTGTACATTGTTCGAGTATGATACGGACACGGTACATACATATTTTTCTACAATCACAAGAAAAAAACTTGATTCATTTTCACCTTGTTGGTGTTGTGGCGAACTGGGTGGATGTGGCTTTAGGGTTCAGAGAGTAAGGCGCCGTGGCTGGTGCGGGTGCGACCACGACGACAACGAGCTCAAATTCTAGAGGAGGAAAATAGGACCGAGCATGGTCGACACGGTGTCAGATCTCACCGGGAACCAATTCTCGTCCCCGCGTCATGCCATGGGTGTGGCCATGGTGAGGGCGAGCTCCGACTCGGGATGGGGAGGAGAGCGGGGCCGAACAGGTTCGTCCACGTCCGAGCTCTGCGCCATGGCGGCATGGCTGCGATCATGGATTGCCGCTCCGGAGAAGAAGACGACGCATAATGGATGTAGACGCCAACGCTGCAAGCCTACAAGGAGGAGAGCGGGGCCGAGCAGGTTCGTCCACGTCCCAGCTCCGTGTCATGGCCGTGACGCCACCACAGATTACCGCTCTGGGGAAGAAGAAAACGCGTAATGAATGCAGACGCCAACGCTGCAAGCCTACATGGCAGTCACGACGGGAGCGCCATAACGACGAGAACTGACAAGGGAGGTCCAGCTTGACGACCGTTAGCCTAATATTTTGTATTGAAACATAAAGTTAAATTCATGCCCAAAAATCTAAGTATTTGGCACGCCAACCATGGTCATCGCGGCTGATTACAGACAACTTGAGTACCGCGTTGCCTGGACGCCTCAACTTTCGACCCGCAAAATGATATTCTCCTTTAAGGGCCTCTAAGGTGGTGGAGTGGAGATCCTTGGAGCAACTAGCAACCAAATAGAAAGGTTTTTTTGGAGAGGGCTGCTCTAAAAAAAATGTTTTGGGGACGGCCCACATGTCATCGAGCGAGACCACATCCTCAGGGGCCTTCTCACCTGAGCTGCTAGCTCCCCTCCCCTCTCCGGCAATAACTGCCAACCACCAATCCTTCTCCGGCGTCAACCACGGCGGCGCCACCGCCAACCCTACCGCCAATGTCCACCTCCACCTCCACCTCCGCCTCCACGCTACGCCCGGCGCCGCGGTGGGACGCGCCGTCGCAGCGCCGGCTCGTGGAGCAGCACCTGGCGTCCCTGCCCCGCGGCCTCCCGCGTCTCCCCCACGTGCAGGAGCTGCACGCACAGCTCCTCAAGCACGGTCTCCACCTCGACCCGCTCGCGGCCTCCAAGCTTATCTCCTCCTACGCGCTCCAGCGCCGTCTCCCGGCATCCCGCCGCGTGTTAGCCTCCTTCCCCAACTCGCACGCCACCACCTTCCTCCCGAACACCCTCCTCCGCGCCTACGCGCTCAATGCCCTGCCCCACGCCGCGTTCGCTGTCTTCTCCGCCATGCCCCAACGGGACAGCTTCACCTACTCCTTCCTCATCAAGGCGCTCTCCTCCGCCGGTTTACCCCCTCTCCGCACGGTGCACTCCCACGTCGTCAAACTCGGGTCCATCGAGGACACCTACGTCGGGAATGCGCTGATCGACGCCTACTCCAAGAACGACGGGTTCTTGGAAGCCAGCAAGGTGTTTGATGAAATGCCGAGACGGGACACAGTGTCCTGGAACTCAGTCATGGCTGCGATGATTCGGCAAGGTGAGGTGGCCGGTGCGAGGAGGATGTTTGAAGAGATGCCGGAGAAGGACACAGTAAGCTGGAACACCATGCTGGACGGGTACACCAAGGCTGGGGAGATGGAAGAGGCGTTCAGGCTGTTTCAGCGCATGCCAGAGAGGAATGTGGTGTCGTGGTCGACGGTAGTGTCTGGTTACTGTAAGAAGGGTGACATGGAGATGGCTCGAGTGATCTTTGATAAGATGCCGACTAAGAACTTGGTGACGTGGACTATAATGGTCTCGGCATGTGCCCAGAATGGGCTTGCTGAGGACGCTGGAAGCTTGTTTACTCAGATGAAGGAGGCTGCTGTGGAACTTGACGTGGCCGCAATTGTGAGTATCTTGGCTGCATGCGCAGAGTCAGGCTCGCTTGCTCTTGGGAAGAGGATTCACCGGTACGTGCGGACGAGGCAACTGGGGAGGTCTACCCACGTTTGCAATGCATTGATTGACATGTTTTGCAAGTGTGGATGCATAAACCGGGCTGATTATGTCTTTGACACTGAGATAGTTGAGAAGGATGCAGTGTCATGGAACACCATAATTGGGGGGTTTGCAATGCATGGGCATGGAGACAGGGCACTCGACTTCTTTGCTCAAATGAAGCTACAAGGGTTCCAGCCTGATGCTGTGACAATGATCAACGTCCTTAGTGCATGTACACACATGGGGTTTGTGGAAGAGGGACGCTGGTACTTCTCCAACATGGAGAGGGACTATGGTATCGTCCCACAGATAGAACATTATGGTTGCGTGATTGACCTTCTTGGCCGTGGAGGGCTCATCAAGGAGGCTGTTGGCCTGATAAAAAGCATGCCGTGGGACCCTAATGAGGTCATATGGGGCTCCCTTCTCAGTGCATGCCGACTGCACAAGAACGTGGAATATGCAGAAATTGCAGTGAACGAGCTCAGTAAGCTGCAGCCCTCCAATGCAGGGAACTATGCTGTCCTTTCGAACATCTATGCAGCAGCAGGGCAGTGGAGTGATATGGCTAAGGCAAGGATGAAAATGAAAGGAACCAGGTCTCAGAAGTCAGCAGGGTCAAGTTGGATTGAACTCGATGAAGCATTCCATGAGTTCACAGTAGGAGACAGAAAACACTCAGAGTCTGACCAGATATCCGAGATGGTTGATAAGCTGAGTTTGCATACTAAGGATGCAGGCTGCATTCCAACAGGTCATGAGCTCCTTGTGCAGTGAGTCGTTTGCCAAGGATGCTCATGTTGCAGTCCTAAACGGGAATGTTCCATGATGTGTTAGCATTGCATGGTATGCAATCTATATAAGTAAGCACCGGCTCCAGTGAATCCTCCAATCAAGAAGATGCTATGACGTGTTACAGAATTACCCACGTTGGGCTGGAAACCACAGATCTGTTCAAGCATTTCTCAGCATCTGCTCTTCTGCCATCAGGTTTGCCCTGTCGAGAACTGCTACTATGTTAAAACAAAAGCTGCTGATGGGACGGACTGACAAAATACTACCAATATAATGCTAGGTTGATCGAATAGTTCATACATTAGTTCTTGATGCTTCGCTTCATCTGGTTAATCAAAACTAAAACAAGCCGTAGGGTAGGGTCTTCTAAAAAAATACGGAAGTGAGAAGAACTCAGATTAAAAATATAAGAAGTGATTTTGGTAGTTCCATTGTAGCAGCAAAGTGGTTATATCGGAAAAATAGAATAGTTGAGTGTTTTACAGTTGTTGATCCCATTTTGTACATGTGTCACTTCATGAGAATGTTTTAGTGAGGTAGCGCACAATGTTCGTTAGAATTCTTATTCAGGTATCAAGCTTGTATCTTGTAAAAAAACTATGAAAGTCATTCATTTGTACTTACTTTTAGGTTGTACTTCACGCTTATACATGTCAGTGGAATGCTATTTTAAGTATGTTATGAGGTATTATTTTTGTCTATTCTCTTGTTTCTTTGTCTTCTGTTTCAAGTTTTAGCTCGCTGCTAAGATTATGAAGAAGCCTGTTGTGATGTTTATGATAAATATTCAACACGATTTTTTTCTTTTGGCGCATCTGCTGGATGGCACATACCAAAAGCACATCCCACTCGGCAACATATATTTAGTAAGTCGAATTGCCCCACAACCATGTCATATTATCTAGCAAATGCACCTCACCAGCTAATAATCGAATAGACCTGAAATCACAGTGCACAACATAATTCACAATGCACAATGAATGGTTTAGATGTAGTTTGCAGCTGCAACTGGCTGCACAACCACTAAGCCGACGACAGGCACTTTCTGGAAAACAATATCATTTAGCAAAGATTCTTAGATTGAAAATAGTTATCCTCTTGATTTACCCTAGGAATAGTTTAGTGTGTTAATTTATGTCTTTCTCTAACTGCATCAGGCCAAATGTCAAGAAAATATGACTAAAGAGAGGAAAACTGTTAGGTTATTCTTTATCTTTTAGTTGGCTGACATGATGCAGCACAAAGGTTGTGGAGGAACAACCCCACCTTGCTACTATAATAAAGACAACACAAATGTTGAAGGAACCACTTCAACGTGCTGCACTAGATATTGCTCTAGGGGCGGGCTGTCAAGAGTTCAATCCAAAACTCTCAATATACTATATCTAATCCAAGATCTAAATTAAGAACACAAAGTTCTCTTTATTGATAGGCAGAGGATACAAAGTCTGGTTACCTAGATAGAGGTGAGGGCCTCTATTTATAGGCTGCATAAGCCTTCATTACTTAGCTATACTCATAGCTGGAAGGTTCCAGAGAACACTACTTAAAGCTAGGAGATAAGTGTAAACAACCTAGTTACAACTCATAGTAGAACACTCTAGAAACTACTACAATACATGACTAAAGGACCGTATTACCTAGAATATAGAAGTGTGTAGAAGCTAGTACTGGATTTTACTTCTGTTTTATTTTATTTTATTTTCTCTACTGTCCCTCATCATACTCCCCTGGTTGTTTAGAACTCGACCTCGAGTTATCTTCATAAATTGCTTGTTCCAGATGATAAAGGATAAAAAGCCAAGTCTGCCACATTGAATGTGTTGGATATTCCCATCTCAGTTGGAAGATCCATCACATAAGCATTATCATTTATCTTCCTTAGAATAGAGAAGGACCCATAGTTCCGTTGTCTAAGCTTCCCCTTATTGCACAAAGGTAATCTTTCTTTTCGGAGGATACCATCACCTTGTCACCAACTTGGAATGGCTTCAGCCTCTGTTTGCAGTCAGCCAACTGTTTGTGCTTCTGATTTTGTGCCTCCATTTCTTCCTTTAGTATAGCATGCTCTTTTGGGCTCATTTGGTGGTGTGGAAGATTAGGAGGACTTGCTCCCCTTGCTGGAATTTCAACCGCTGGTTGTCCTCCACCCTTAGCAATAAGTGCAACACACATATTTGCCTCTTTCATGTCTTCCATAAACTCATTAGAGGTGTGGGAAAGAGTTAACATACTTTTCCCCTCCTCCTTAGAGGTATTACCATTTGATTGGTTTGGTAGAATGATGATCTTTCTCTTGTTCCAAGTGAAGGAGTAAGAATTTTGTTTTCCTTTGTGTGTAGCATCCACATCGAATTGCCATGGCCTCCCAAGAAGAACATGGCTTGCATCCATATCAACATCACACAACACATTTGAGCGATAGTACTTGTCCAAAGAGAGTGGCAGGTTGCATTGTTTGGTGATTCTTATATTCGTCCCTTTCTTAATCCATCCAATAGTGTAGGGATTCGGATGATCACGAGTCTCCAGCTTTAGATGGTTCACTAAATTCTGAGAGATAAGATTCTCACGGCTGCAACTATCAATCACTAATTTGCATACCTTGCCATTCACCGTGCATTTGCTCTCGAATATTTTCTTCCGTTTGTTGTCGGGCTGTGGTGTGGAGCACAAGAGACGCTGAATCACGCATACCACCTCTTCACCCTTTTCTTCACAAATATCTTGTCCTTCTACATCTTCAGATTCATATTCTTCACCATCTTCGCCATCATGGGTTGTTGTGTTGACAAATTTCCTCAATGGGCAGTCGCTAGATACATGTCGCTCTTCACCACATTTATAGCATTTTATCAAAGGCTTTGTCCTACTCTTGCCCCTGGTTTGCTTTGGGACAAGTTGTTTTGCCTTAGGTTGAGCGGCCTCCTCTTCTACTCTATGGGAGTAACTCCTAGATGAGTCTTCTGTATGCGGATATGGAGTCTTACCTGCCTTTCTTGTCTTCAACATCCTCTCGGCTTTTAAGGCTAGAGCTTGTGCTTGATCAAGGGACCAAATTTGCTGCATCATCAAACGATCCTGGATAGCATCATTTAGACCATTGATGTACCTTGCAACTTGTTGATCTTCACTTTCAGCAAGGTTGCACCTCATTTGTAGCCTTAAAAACTCCTCAGTGTACTCTGAAACGGTCCTATTTCCTTGAGCGCAATTCTGAAATTGAATAAATAGGATCTGATCGCAATCTGCATGCAAAAATCGCCCTTTCAAAAGATTCTTCATCTGCCGCCGAGATCTCACACGAGGTTCTCCTCTTAGTCTGCGATCTTCTTGAAGGCGATGCCACCATGCACAGCTCCTCCTTTCAGCTTTTATGCGACCAAAGAAACTCTACGGTCTTCTGGAATATTCATGACCTCAAAGAAAGTCTCCACTTCATACAACCAATCAAGGCACTCTTCAATATCAACATTTCCATTAAAAGTAGGGATCTCAGCTTTCACCTTGTATGTATCTCTCGCGTATGTAGCTTTGGGCACTCTCGAATCTGCATAGAGATCGGGTTCTTCAAGGGCATCATCATATTTGTCACCTTCAGAGGTTTTAGCATAAGTTGGCCTCTTGAGGTACGCTGATCTGCATGTTGTTGGGATATTTGGGTTTGAAGATGACCTTCCATTCTTCGCTGCCGAACATCTCCTTCCTCTTTTGATGAATCTTCTTCATTGGCAGCAGGAGGAGGAACACCCCTTCCATCATCTCAACCAGCTGATCAAACCTCTGGTTAAGATCTTCACGTAGCGCTTGGATTTACTGTTCTGCAGCATCCATTCTCTTTCCCAAATCCTCCATTTCTTGCTACAGTTTGCTCTCAACGAGGGAACCAATAGCTAGAACGGATCAGCAGGGCTCTGATACCACCTGATGCAGCACAAAGGCTGTGGAGGAACAACTCCACCTTGCTGCTATAATAAAGACAACACAAATGTTGAAGGAACCACTTCAACATGCTGCACTAGATATCGCTTTAAGGGTGTGAGCTAGATATCGCTCTAGGTACGCGGCTGTCAAGAGTTCAATCCAAAACTCTCAACATACTAGATCTAATCCAAGATCTAAAACAAGAACACAAAGTTCTCTTTATTGATAGGCAGAGGATACAAAGTCTGGTTACATGGATAGAGGTGAGGGCCTCTATTTATAGGCCGCATAAGCCTTCACTACTTATAGCTATTACTCATAGTTGGAAGGTTCTAGAGAGCACTACTTAAAGCTAGGAGATAAGTGTAAACAACCTAGTTACAACTCATAGTAGAACACTCTAGAAACTACTACAATACATGACTAAAGGACCATATTACCTAGAATATAGTAGAAGTGTGTAGAAGCTAGTACTGGATTTTACTTCTGTTTTATTTTATTTTATTTTCTCTACTATCCCTCATCATGACCACACTCAACAAACTCATGTTTTAAGTTGTCATGGACAGTGGAGTCTTCACTACATAGTACTCCCTCGATATCACAAATAAATGACATTTTGGACATGCCTCAGTCAAACTTTAAAACTTAGATATAAAATATTGTTTTAATTATTCAGATTGGAAATTTGAAAAATCATATGTATGGATTTGTCTCACAAATGTACTTTCCAGAATCTTATAATTTTCTTGGTTTTTATACATATTTGACAATAGAAATTAGTGGTCAAAGTTATATCTTGAAGACGGTGTCAATCTCCAAAACGTCATTTATTTGTGATATGGAGGGAGTACATAATAGTCTTGGTTTTCTCAAGGTATTCTTAAAGTGTAATAGACCATACTAAGGATTAGTCCGTGTGTTAAATCTTTCCACTCCTCTCCTAGTTCCTGCCTGGTAGTCATGTACCAGTACTCGTTATATAGAAGAGATTTTGATTGAATGGTAGAAAAAGCTTAGATCTTTGCTACCACGTCTGAGTTTGCAAGAGATGCCCATGAAAGGATGGTCTATTTTCCATCAGTGGTTCTAGTTCTACTTAACTTGTCAGAAAATATATAATAGACATAAAATAGGAATATTTTCTCCTAGTACAGCAAATGCAAGTATCTTGTGTTGTGTGCTGACATGTTTTAGCTAATCTCTTGGTTGTAGTTCTGTTAGAGTACGTCATGGGCCTGGGCTGGCAGTATAGCCCATTAGTCTTAGGGTTAATTAGAGATAAGGGTCACTTGCTTAGGGGTCAAGTAAGCCTTGCTTGGGAGTCAAGTAAACCTCTCTATATAAGGAGAGGAGATGTATCAATCTAATCAAGCAAGAATTAAGAAGGAAATCCCTTCCCTCTTGCCACCGGCCGTGGGCAAGGCCCCCGGTCGGCCCTCTTGCGCCCTCCCTCTAGCACCACCATAACAAGTTCGTTATGTTTTGGAAGTCTTGCAGCAACACCTCATTAAGCACAAACATAAGCATATGCATGCTCATTTGAAATGCATGTGTGAAATGTAACATCCTGATTCTTGTGTCATGATATTCATACTGTGCAATAGGTGTACATCTAAGACGTCAATTGTCTGGTTACAAGAGCAAGCTACTCCTTCCTTCTCTTCAAACACCTTGCCTGGAAGAACAAACCTCAGAGGGGTGAGGACCACTGGTGCCTGAGCCATTTGAAATCCGTAGGAGCAAACAAATAGAAGAGGGGTACACAGCATAGCGCTACCACTCCCCAAGCATTATCATTTTATATAAAGAATGGGGATACATTAATATAATAATAAAACAAAATTTATCTTTTTATGTATAGTAAAACAAATACTCCCTCAGTTCCAAATTAATTGACTCAACTTTGTGTCGATACGTTTATATCTAGACGTGTTTTAGTGTCTAGATACATGCGTATCTAGACAAATTTGAGTTAATTTGGGACGGAGGGAGTACATTATGAACAGTTTTTCAAATGTTACAAGCATACACAAGTTATACCAAATATTTGCATTATGTAATCAGGTTGTGAGTACTGACTATGATACGTATCATTGATAAACATTTTGTCCTTGGCTGCAAGGTTAGTTCGAGAAGAACTTTGACTGGAAATTTTGTCTAGGAATAGCAGTATATAAAAGTTAGCGTAGAAATAAAAATGTAAATTGGGTAATGGCTTGGTTATGCGAGCGAGCTGTTACCCGGTTGGCTGGTCCTGGAGGTGGGCGACCCACCCGGATTCAAACGTGGCACAAAGCGAGTGAGTGCCTCGTGTTGCATAGTGGCGACGCATGTCATTCCAACCACCTGAGGGAGAAAATTCCTTCTAAAGAAAGAAGCAATGGGTCGGTTACATAATTCAATGTGCTCAAAATCCAGCACCAAAATGACGTATTGTCTCATTAAAGCATTCCATATCAGTAGCAACAAATGCATTGATAGGCAAATGAGATCATAAGTGTCCATGTCGACTTGTCATTAAATCACAATCAAATCTTTATAATCACTCCTAATAAAGAGCGGAACACATCAAGGCTATCTATAAAGAGGGTAGGCATCTTCCATCAACACCATGGCCTTCTCTTGGTGATAAGGTGAGCTGAAAGTTCTCTCGTGTTCTTGCCCTCTTCATAGCATTGTCGTTGTCGCTGGCCATATTTCACGACATGAGGTCAGATGCTTTGTTCTTGGAAGTCTCCCCTTCTAGTTTCTGTATTGTTATGCTCGATTTTTTTGTGTGGGAGATCTGCCCTTTCCATCTAGTTGTTTTTACCAGGCTCTGTTCTTCCTTGCTCATTCATCCTGCCTTGCCTCCTCTTGTTGCGTGTCTTTATTCCTGTTAGTTCATCTCCCAGTGTTTGTCTATGGTGGCGAAGGTTTGCGGAATTAGTTTGAAAAGTTATGTTTTTCTTAGCATTTTCATCTTTAGTATCCTTCTCCCATCACATTTTCTTACATCTCTTGATCCTGTCTACCATTTTTGCCCCTTGCATTTATTCATCTTCATCATTATGGATGTCCTTACTTTCCGCAAATGCCAAATTTGAGGTCTCTTGCTGATGCAATCTGATCGCTCATCTGCTTCAGATAAAGAAGAATTGATTAAGCTGACAGGCACAATCCAATTTCTTGTGAGCTAAGGACTCTTGGCTGGCGAAGACTTCGTATACACCATTGATACACATCTGGGAGCTTTGTAAGTATGAGATACCCTTTCTTGTTTTCTATCGCCTTTTTATCAGAATTATCCAAGTGATGCAATCCAATCTTTGCTGTGGTGCAAAGTCATGGTTTGCTGGGTTCGTAAACCTTTAATTGCCATGGTTTCATATAAGAGCATCTCCACTCGTCCCCCCATACGGCGTCCGGCGCGGCCGTTTTTTGGCCCGTATGGGGTGGGGGGCGCCGGATAGATCACAGATTTGGGGGGGGGGGGGGGGGGGGGGGGGGGCGCTGGCTACCAGCCGTGCCCCCCATACAAAAATTTCAAACATTCCAAATCTGTTAAAAATACGAAATTAACGGCGATTCCATATATAGTTCAAACATGTTTATACAATATGGGTGCGCCCCTGCCCAACTCCTCGGAGTTGGCTTCGTCGGGGTCGTCGGAGGGGATCCCCTCCTCTTCCTCGGAGTCGGTGTGGTTGGGGCCATGGAGAGGCGCCTCCAGCTCTCCTGCGGGTGGTGCACGAGTTGGAGGAAGACGGCGCCCAGGCATGGCTGTGCACCGCTCCTACTGGCGAAAGCAGCACCTCCGGCCGCCGCCCTAGATATAGCGGGAGAGGGTGTGAGGTGTGGACATGGTGTGAGAGTGTAGATCTGCAATGGCGATGGTCACCGCGTGTACATATAGCGAGAAAAGGGCGGGAAGACAGGGCGGGAAACGGTCGAAAAGGCGGGAAGAGCATGGTGGGAGAACTCAGTGGCAAGCAATTTCGCCGCCGCGTGGCCGTCGACGGGACGCGACGCCGCTCAGGAGACGAGCCGTCTATCTTACTGCCAGGGCTGGCCTGCGGCATTTTCAGCTCCATCCGGCGCCCCCGCTCGCCCCCTGTGGGTTGGGTTTGGCCTGGGGGCGCTGGATAACAAAATCGACCGCGCCGGGGCCAAAAAAGGAATTGTGGGGACGGGCTGGGCGTGATTTTGAGCGCCGGCACCCCTGATAGCCGCTTAGGGGGGCCTTTTGGGCCCCCGAGTGGAGATGCTCTAAGTGCATCATGATTGCAACCCACAGAGTATACGAGTAGAGCCATTTGAATGCTCTGAATGAAAGGATACAGAGCTCAATCACAACAACAAAAAAAGATACCAAAGTTCATCATTTCTTTTTTTCCTAAATATTCTTCTCATTGTATATATTTTATGATACTACAATGACCCACCAGGATATTTATTTATTAGGACTAGGAACAAAAGTTGAAGGCAAGACCTACTTGTCAGGATACTCAGCCGTTGCAGATTCTAGCATAAACTTGGAAGGCAATTGGTTATTATAACACATGGAAGACAAACTAAGTGAGCATTTTAGTAGCAGATTCATAATACCACCCACAAATGGACCTGCATATGTTAACAAAATGCTAAGGCAGAATATGCTTGCACATGAAGCTACATTCCGGAAGCAGGTAAATTTTGATGTTAATATGTGCTTTAAGTAGTTTCTAGAGGAACAAAGCATTGCTTATATATGTACATGATGTGTTTTTTTGTTACACTTGTCTATAGTTGTAACTGTTTCTCATTTCTTATGCGGTTTTGACCTTTTTATAGGTCTCTGAACTTCATCGTCTGTACAAGGTTCAGAAAGACCTAATGGCATGTCGAACAGAAGAATTAAATGGACATTCTCAAGGAAGATCATATCCATCGCCATCCGGGGGTATAAGAAGAGCCCAGCAAGTTGGGCCTCCTGTTGGACATGATATGAAGAAGCAATCTGAAAATTTCATGAAGGGGAAAAATTTAGCATCTTTGAGGGGTAGCAATAGTGGGTCCACAAAAAGGGCGTTTAACATTCAGGTTCCAGCTGATGCATGTGCTGATGATAGTGATGATGATATGGTGATGATGTGGGAGGAGCCTGTGCAGAGTTTGCCAAGAAATAATTGTTCAGTTCTTGGTACAAATGTTAAGCTTAATATTGAGGGCTCCTCTGGCATGAACAAGAATGGGATGCCTGGTTTACAGCCATCAGATGTCTCAACAGTGAACGTTTTGGGTAAAGAAGTGGTAGGGTCATCTAGTACTATGAAAAGGATAGACTTCCCAAGTGTGGGTGCATCCAGTTCTCAGAACCAGTGTTACTCACTGGGAAGAATGAACCTGAATCTCCCAAGCTTAGAAGACAACTTAGAAGAAAAGCACGTTAGTGCAGCCTTTGGCTCAAAGTCCGTTGCTGCAAATGAGGAAACAAGGCATAGTGATTCATACAGCCATAAAAAAGACGGTAAGGTTTTCTTAATTTATTTAGCAACTTGTATGGCTGTATGTTACCCAATGTGTAAAGCATCAATTCACACTAAGTGTATCTTATTATCCTTTCTAGATCGAAGCAATTGTATGGAATGGTCCACACACAAGAAAAATGGTGTTGATTCCTCAACCGCGCATTACCTGTCCAGCTCTAGCATCAGCAATCCACAAATATTTGCAGCATCCAGCTCCAATGCTGCATTCAAGTCTCAGTGGAAAAGCAGCAGCACAGATTACATGGCTAGGAGGCCTTATGCTGATGCTGAAATGCACTTTTCTCAGAATGATCACCTTCCCACATTCCAAGAATATTGTGGCCTTCATTCATCGGAGATTCCTGCAGGTGGTCAATATCAAAAGCACTCCCCATCCTATGATTGTACAAAAGATGTGAATCTGAACATTGGTCCTCGAGATGCAAATACCACTTTGGAACAAGCAAGCGAGAATACACCAATGGAAATCTCATGGGTCAGAAACAAGCTGCTAAACATGAGGAAAGAAGTTCCCACGAAGAAGTCGCAAGCGCCATCAAGTTGTGCGAATGGGCATTCCCTGATTTTGCCTGGTTCCATGGCTTATTCAGAAGGCAGCACAAGAATTTTTGGTTGTACAGTTAGTGCAGCCACCGAGAGAGATTCTCAGCGGTCATCCACTGTACACATGGGCACAGACATCACACTCTTGATTGAGGGTGTAGCAAACATGCAAATACAATGCCAAAACAAGAAGGATGACACCAATGTCAGGAATCTCATTGACCTGAATGTTGCACTGCCATCCATGGATCATATGGAGATAGATGCCCGCCAGTCAGAAGGCAACACTGTTTCTCAAGAACCAGATGGTCCTTTCATAGACCTGAATGTTGCACTGCCATTCATGGATGATATGGTGATGGATGCCTGCCAGTCAGAAGGCGACGCTGTTCCTCAAGAACCAGATAATCCTTTCAATGAAGATCTTCATATAACTGCTGCAAAGAATCTTATGGCCATGCATAAGGATGAAATTCAAGCAGGATCACCTCAACTTAATGATATTCTTCATTGGTTCGCTGACCTTGCTATAACAGGGGAGAACACTGTGGTCCATAATAGTGAAAGTAACAATGATGACAACTCTGAAGCTTTGGCGCCGCGGCAGTTTGAAACCAAAGACCGTGTTACAGCTCATCGCAGTCAACCCAAGAGCGTAAGAGCAAGGAAGACCAGCTCTGTTGCAGCTTCAACCTTCAATGCTTCCTATAAAGCCAATTCAAGCACAACGACACCTCCAGAAGATAGATATCCAAAAGGACATGATTCTGGTACCCAGAAATCTAGACGACGCCCCTTGCGTAATTCTTCCTATAAAGCCAACTCAAGCACACCGATGCCTCCAGAAGGACATTATTCCGGTACCCTGAATGCTAGGCAACGCTCCTTGCGTAGCTTCAGAGGAAAAAAATAGATTTCTTAGCTGATGGGAATTTCTTTTACAGCAGTTTTTCGGTGATGGTTAGGGGGGATACTACTAGGAGGTTTTTGCCCCGTAGGGGTGCTCGAGATCGAGCATTCACAGCGGGTTTCCTGCTAGTACCTCCATCTAAGTAGCTTTTCCTGTCCCTTTATTTCTGTCTATTTCTTGCTTGTAAAC
Source organism: Avena eriantha (assembly GCA_910589775.1). Taxonomy (NCBI): domain Eukaryota; kingdom Viridiplantae; phylum Streptophyta; class Magnoliopsida; order Poales; family Poaceae; genus Avena; species Avena eriantha. The sequence goes on from OU342744.1 coordinate 269,491,233, forward strand.
AGACTTGTTCTTTCCGATATGCAAGTAATGGAAATGGACTAGTCCAGTTGGAAAGAAATGTTTTTTGGTGATGTAGCTTGCATAGAAATTATGGAACTACTGCATTAGCTTGCAGTAATCAAGGAACATCGCATATGGTTCACAACTCTGAAGCGAGTCTAAAAACCTGCATTGGATGAGAGCATATTATTTTGTTATCTTTGTTGTTACAGTGGATTCTGATTCGAGATTTATTTTACAAATGAATGTTGTTGCTATATGACTTTTGAGTAATTTGATGATTTCATTTAGCTCCTGAGCATGTTGGCGTATTGACAGTATTGCTACTGTGCTGTTATGTTTTAAGCCATTGACGATTTCAATTTCAGTTTGTCATTTGTAGTGTACTTCTCATGCTAAACATTGTTGCAGATAAGGCCTGCTGGAGGTGGTTCGTTTTGACCATGAAGTCGTGATTGAGCTAATACTGTCATGTTTTCTTTTGTTACATGGAAATGGCCATTCCATTACCCATAGTGGTCAGCGATATGGGGTGGGGGCGACTCATCCTGACTAACTCCTGCCTGGATAGCCTTCCCTTATTTGCGATGGGGCTGTTCCTGCTGCAGGATGGAATTCACGAGAAATTCGACTCCGTCAGATCAAAGTTCTTTTCGGAGGGGATGGGCCCCAAGCGATTTGCCGGCCCAAAGATCAAAGTTCTTTTGGGAGGACGTGTTGACCTGGAAGTGGTCGAACGATGGGTTGTATTCTGCGAAGTCGGCTTACGGAGCCTTCTTTGCCGGCACTACCCGTGCGCCCGCCACCACCCAGATATGGCGCTCCCGGGCCCCGCACATCGGTAAGTTCTTTGCTTGGCTGGCATCGAGGGACCGCTGCTGGACGGCAGATAGGTTGGAGCGGCGCGACCTCCCCCGTCCGTCGAGATGCCCGCTGTGCGACCAGGAGCCGGAGAGCATCCAGCATCTCCTGTTGGGTTGTGTGGTGGCCCGAGAAATCTAGGCCTGGACGTTGCGTAGGTGGGGTAAAATCCAGTGGGCGCCCGCGGCGGACACGGATCTCCTCCGTTGGTGGACGACTAGACCGTGCGAGAAGGCCCACCAGCGGGACCTTTGGACGGCGATCATCTTAGTTTTCTGGAGCATTTGGCGGCATCGGAACGACGTGGTGTTCAACGGCGTGCGCCCCGAGGTGGTGGCCATCAAGAGGAAGGTTAGGGCCGATTTTGGGCAGTGGCGCTTAGCTAGGTTGTTCTGTTATGATTTTTTTGGCTTTCCAGAGCCGGTGCGCATGGAGTTAGAGGGAGAGTAGGCTTAGGGTCGGGGGAGCTGCCACCCCTATGTTGGTAGTATCTTGCCGCTCTGCGGTGTTGTAACTGCCGTCGGCAGCTCCTTCTATGTGTTTGGTACACCTCCCAGGGTGTATCCTAGAAAAAAAGATGGGTTGGGTCTGATAAATACCAAGAAAATGAACATAGCGCTACTACCGAAATGAGTTTGGAAGTTGTACCAAGATGATGATTCAATCTGGGCTAACATTATCTGAGCCAAGTATGGAGACGCTAGCGATATTTTTGCGGGCTCCGGACAGGGGGGTCCTAGTTTTGAAAAAGCCTCCACAAGGTCAAACACCACTTCAAGGCAGGGGGCCAAACATCAGGTGGTTGACGGGGCTAGAACGATGTTTTAGCTAGACTGGTGGATGGGGGAGAGCCCCATGTGCACATGCTACGCCGGTCTGTTCGCCATCTGCGACAACCCGTACGTGTCGGTCGCAGAAGTGTGTATGCCTGCCAAAATTAAACTCCGCTTCCGCAGGGCCTTAGATCGGGGGGGGGGGGGGCTTCTTGGCTGACGTTGGTTGATGAGCTCGAGGCGGTGACCCTCTGCCCCGGTCAAGATAGGATTCGATGGCACCCAGAAACCTTGGGGGAATACTCGGTGAAATCTATGTATCGCTTACTGACACAAGAGGTCTCAGTAGCGCACTGCCGCAACATCTGGGAAGCAAAATCCCTCTTAAAAACAAGATATTCTCGTGGCAGTTGGCCCTTGACCGTCTCCCTTCAAACGAACTCATCGCCTCGCTGCACGGACCGTCTAACGATGCTTGTGCGCTTTGTGGGGCAGGAAAATGCTTCCCACATATTTTTACGTGCTCTTTGGTAAAGTTCGCTTGGGGATCACTTTGCCAAATCCTTGGGTGTAATTGGTACCCCGCTAGCTTCGCCCATTCTTTTGGTATTATTTCAGGTTTCTCTAGGCAACCACGATGACTTTTGTGGATCTTCTTTGTTGCCCAATCATGGTCGCTATGGATTATCCGTAATCAGCTGACGATTGAATCAAAAGTGATCCGCCATCTTGCCGACTTGCTTTATAAAATGATCATTCACTTCCAATTGTGGAAGATAAACACAAAGTATAAGGACAAGGAGGACCTCGCATGGATTGCCAATGAACTTAGGCAGCTTTACCTCAATCTGGCGCTTGGAAGTGATCATGCTTAGTGCTCGTGCTAGACTCTACCCTCGGCCTATGTGGGGCGGCCGACCCAGTAGGTTGCTGATGTATTTTTCTTTCTGTCTGGCTAAGCTGTAGGCCTTAGCATATTGTGTCTCGAATGTATGCGACTATGTGACTTGTTTTGGCTTTATTAATTTAAAGCTAGGTAGTATATGCCTATTATCTAAAAAACAACTCGATTCAGTCCAAGTGCACCTGCTCCTTTAGATGCAGCGGCACAAACTTTAGCCTCGGCCTGGAATGCATCCTTCAGGTACCTTTGTTTCCCTGCTTCCACGGCCATAAACCCCAAAGGCCCAGCCCGGTCCCAGCTTCCTTGTGGAAAGCCGCATCAAAATGGATTTTAACATGATCACGGGGTGGTCTCGTCCATTTCTCTTGTCTCCCAGCCACCACCTAGGATGTGTTTGGTCGACCGCACGACCGCTGCTCACACCGGGCCAGAAGAAATAAGCCCGTTTGGAGAATAGCACGGGTTTTAAACCACCCGAAAACTTGGCCCGCTAGAAACACCAAAATCGGGCGTTTCTGCGGGGACAGGCCCTGGGGAGCCAAGAGAGGGCACGCGGCTGCACGCGGGCAGAAGAGCGGGAGACGGCGCGACGCATTGCGAACGCGCGTCATAAATCCCCTCACCACTCGCTCACCACTCCCACTCTCTTCCCATTCACAACCGCTCTTTCTCCCGTCTCACCATTGGCAGTTCCTCTCTCGCTAGAAAATTGAAGACCACCGCGAGCACAGCAGACGGAGGTAGATCTAGGTGAGAACTGCACTTCTCCTGGCTGCAGTGGATCTGCTACAGCGACTATGACTGCTTCTTCTTCTTCCTCGGCAAACCCAAAGCTCCAAAATCTGCAGCAATGGCGGTAAGGACTCGAACCACCAACTCTCTAAGCCTTTAGCAGCGCAGATCTATCTGTTACCGTCTGATTCTCCGAGTATGATTGACATGCACAATATATTTGTACCGATTTGTGCTAGTTTTGGTCGATTTGATGGGTTAGGGTATTTTCTTTCATTGTTGTTCCTTCGTAAGCACTAGATCTGCCGATACATTGGTTCCATCCGTGCTTGTTTGTGGCTAGATGTATGCAGAGTTTTAGGTTTAGGGTTTCACAGATAGTGAAAATTGGGGATTATTTCACTGTTCATGTTCTTCTTATAGGCCGATGATTACTTTGCATTCTGTTCCCAAGTTCCCAAGAGGTTGCTTCATAGCATGCATGTTATGATTGATCTTGAACACACAATGCCTAATATGAGACACAAAAACTAGTTGTTTATTTATGCGACTGCCGATGATTACATACGCACCGCAAGAAAATGGAAGCGATGGTCCTTTTGAACATGGTTCTTCCATCTATTCAAGTTGATGGAACTTGGTTCGGTAGGATCATCGCTTCATGTTGTAAATGATGTGAACTATGAGGCAAATGTTGTTTATGCTGTGAACCTAGCTTGTGATGACACTTGGTACAATACGTTCATAGAGTTGGTGCTATAGGGAACGGATGGTATGCACAACAAAATTGGATGTGCACCTCCTCTAGATCCATGTAGCACCAGCTCTACCTTGTTTGTGCTAGTTATTCTGAAGCCGGGCATTGGTTAGGTCATTGAGTTTTGCTTCCTTCTATCGATGATTACTAAGTAGCACAATGAAATGCAAGGGGATCCTCTTCATGAAAAAACTTATGTGCTAACCAAATTCATTGTTTATTTGTGTTTCTCATGAGGAGTATCCATTTGCATCTGTGCCATTCTATATGAGGCCATGTTTGATTGTTCATGATCACCAAAATGTATGTGCTTACATGTGTTGATTCTTTTTTCAGTGCTCGAAGATGCTGATCAGAGGTGCTCTCCCTGCCAATGGAAGAGCATGCTCTAGGGATACTGGTGAGGGTAGTGCCTACAAGAGGGCCAACGATGGTTGTGAGGAAAGTGGCGCCAAGAGGTCGAGGGGCAGGCCTCTAAAGATTAGGCACTTCCACGACCAGGTAGGTCCTACCCATTTTTCCAAGGTGATCTTAGCACCTGGGTTAGACCTGCTACCAATCCCTGATGGCTTCAAGCCTTTCCTCGGCAGTGTACCAAGGACGATCGTGCTCAAGATGAACACTGGATGCAGCTGGATGGTGAAGCTTCGGGATGTCAGCGACAAGATTTTCCTTGACCAAGGGTGGGCTAGCTTTGCCATTGCCCACTAGATCAAGATCGGGTACTTCATGACCTTCAAGATGCTGAAGAGTGACCTGTTCAAGATCACTATCTTCGACTACACCATGACTGAAGTGATGAAGAAGTTCCCAGAGCATGATCTAGCCCTTGACATGATCGACCTATGAACTTTTCTATGAACTTTGATTGTATTTGTTTGCTGTGAACTTCTCTTATGTCGTGTGGTTGCGTTTCTACAATGTTTATGTCCTCTGCATATTGTGGTGTGTGCTTGTTGTGCCTTACTTGTGATGCCTGGAAAGCTCACCATCTGGGGAAGAGGTTACCACACCACACGAGAATGCTGAAACCAAACACACGCAATCCTTTCTCCCAGGACTAATACAGTCCACCAAAAAACATGGCCTCATTTTTGCGCAAGTCCTAAATAGTGTTAGTGCGAGCCACCAAATAATTGGGAGATTAACGGCATGGTGATTGTTCTGATTCCAAAAGGACCCAACCCGGAATGCCTACAGACTTCAGACCAATCAGCAACGTCCTATACAAAATCATCTCCAAGTGCCTAGCTGACGAGGGGTAACCTCGGCAATGTCCATGATGATGGACTTATGTTTTCATGGAAAAGATAACGTTGGGGGTTTCATCGGTTGATCAGACAAACAAGAGAGTCAAAGTCGTCTGATTACTTAAGAACAAATCGATTATAGATCACTCAAGGCTTTTTTTGGTGCCTCTCCGTTGGCTCCTCCTAGCCTTTATATAATAGGCTAGGTCCTGAGGCCATATATGGATAGGTTAAAAGTTATAATTATAACACTAATACAACACAAGTTCCTATTCTTTCCTTGTCTAGCAAGATATGCCTTCCGTCGGATGCTTGTTGGGCCTTCCTTGGTTCCTTCTTGTGCCTTACGGGTTGTAAGCCCCGGGTAACTAATTATAATAACCCAGGTAATCATATCCATGTCAGTAGCCCCCGAGACTCCATTGAATCGTAGATTTGGGTTGAGTCTTAAAGGAAATGTGAGCTGAGGTTTTCTTTATAATGTATTTTTATTTAACTATCATAGGGATATTGGTACAATGGATCTGATGCATCCGATGGATCGGGAATCAGTTAATTGCTCCTAGGAAAAACACTGTGAACCTACATCACATTTAAGTCCCTAGGCCTGAACTCGGTATTTGCTGGCATAATCCAGTTCGAGACATTGAGGTCTTATCGAATACTAAATTTTAGTACTATTATTTTGGTTACCCAACGCGCCTGTCGGGATTTTTCATCGTATTGTTGATACAGATAATTTTACTGGCAGAATGATACATCGTAAACTTATCTATAATTTTTGATGTTCCATGCTTGTTTTATATCTACTTTCTTATGTTTTGTTCACACCTTGGGGTATGTTTATTCATTTTCTGGAACTAACCTATTAACAAGGTGCCACCGTGCCAGTTGCCTGTTTTCTGCTATTTTTGGTTTTAGAAAAGCTAGTAAGGAAATATTCTCGAAATTGGATGGGACAAAAGCCAAAGTCAATATTTTACCCGAAGCAACACGGAGTCCGGAGGGGAGACGAAGTGGCGCACCAGGGCGGACACACCGGGTGGCAGTGCGGCCTAGGGGGCATGCCACCAGGGGGTGTGGGGCGCCTGGTGCTCCACCGACCTTGCCCCTTCGCCTATAAAAGCCTCCCAGGATGAAAACCGTAAGTACTCGATCAAAGACCCAATCAGAAATCCACGAAAGAGTCTGTAGCCGCCGCCATCTCCATCCCTAGATCGGGGTGGGGGGGTGGGGGGATCTGAAGCTCTTCCCGGCACCCTGCCAGAGGGGATATATCACCCTGGAGGCCTTCTTCATCACCATGACTGCCTCCGGTATGATGCGTGAGTAGTTAATCCTTGGACTATGGGTCCATGTATTAGCTAGATGGTTGGTTCTGCTCCTTTGTGCTATCATGTTTAGATCTTGTGAGCTTCGTTCATGATCAAGATCATCTATTTGTAATCTTACATGTTGTGTTTGCGGGGATCCGATGGATATTGAGATTCTATTTCTGATTGATTATTGATTCTATCATGTCTATGTTATTTGTGATCTTGCATGCTTTCCGTTGCTAGTAACTATCTTGGCCAAGTAGATGCTTGCAACTCCAAGAGGGAGTATTTATGCTCGATAGTGGGTTCATGCCTATAGTAATCTGGGGAAGTGATAGGAATATCTAAGGTTGTAGATGTGCTGTTGCTACTAGGGAGAAAACAACAATCCTTTGTCCATGGGACAATCGTATTGTTTACTTTACATGCTTTGCTTAATGCAATTATCTGTTGCTTGCAACTTAATACTGGAGGGGGTTCGGATGATAACCTGAAGGTGGATTATTAGTCATAGATGCAGTTGGATTATGGTCTATGTATAATGTAGTAATGTCCAATCAAATCTCATAGGAGTCAAGATGTCTAGTATATGCATTGTATGCTTTCTCAAATCTATCAATTGCCCCGCTGTAATTTGTTCACCCAACATGCTATCTATCTTAAGGAGAATCACCTTTAGTGAACTATGGATCCCGGTCCATTCTTTTACCATTGATATACCATCTACTATTTACTGTTTACTATTTACTTTCTGCAAGCAATTACTATCTTCCATGCTATACGTTTAATCCTTTGTTTTCAGCAAAACCGGTGAGATTGACAACCTCACTGTAAGTTGGGGCAAATTTATGTGGTTGTGTTGTGCAGGATTCCAAGTTGGTGGCAACACCTTGGGGTTGTTTGCTTGCTCCTACTAGTTCGATAACCTTGGTTTCATAATTGAGGGAAACTTGCTGCTGTGCTCATCATACCTTCCTCTTGGGGTTCCCAACAAGCTCGAGATATCTTGAGCCATCATAGAACACATTCATGTGCAATTACCATGCCACACAGGATGAATCCCAGGGTCTTACCTTCATGTCATGGACACGACATTCAAACTTTTATCGCGTCAGGCACGGTCTGAGGATTTTTTGAATTTTGTCGACTGTCTTGTTTGGTTGTTGGAATAACTGAAGTTATTAGTTTTCTCGGATACTGTATGAGCATTCCCGATGGTAGTAACCATATCAGGATACAAAGATGTAATACTCATAAATTCATATGTTTTTCAACCTTGTTTGGAGTTTGTTCTTTCATCGGATGCGCTTTCAACACACGGGGATAATATTCGTTTGGGTCCTACTGGACTATACTGTTTCTATCGGGTGCGCAGTAGCGCTCCTGATGGGAGTATCCCCGAGGATATGTTCGGATGCTTTCATCGGAACATAGGCTCACAACATTGTGTTTGTCCAAAAAAAAATTCAAACTCAAAATAAATCGGGTGCGCGGCCAGCGCTCCCGATGGGAGTAGCCCCCGAGGCTATGTTCGGATGCTTGCATCTGAACATAGGCTCGAAGTATGAACCCAATAATCTATTATAAAACAATTGGTTGTATGTACCCGAGTATTTCTTCATTCTTTGGCTATTTATGACGTCATTGCCGACGAAGGTAGCGTGTCGTGGTTTCCAAGAAACAAGTCCTGATGGGACGTTACGATAATGGGCCCATGTTGCAGTAATGATGATGCTTAAGCGGTGATGGATCAAAAATGTATCGAGCTCATTGGGGAACCCCAAGAGGAAGGTATGATGAGCAGAACAGCAAGTTTTCCCTCAGTTATGAAACCAAGGTTATCAAACCAGTAGGAGCAAGGAAACACCTCCAAGGTGTTCCTACACAACACAACCCCAGAACTTTGCCCCCAACTTACAGTGAGGTTGTCAATCTCACCGGTTTTGCTGAAAACAAAGGATTAAATGTATTGTGTGTAAGATAGTAATTACTTGCAGAAAGTAAACAGAAAACAGTAAATAGCTTGTAGATTGATGGTAAAAGAATGGACCGGGGTCCATAGTTCACTAGAGGTGATTCTCCTTAAGATAGATGACATGTTGGGTGAACAAATTACAGCGGGGCAATTGAAAGGCACCGAGAAAGCATACATGCATATACTAATCATCTTGACTCCTACGAGATTTGATTGGGTATTACAACATTATACATAGACTGTAATCCAACTGCATCTATGACTAATAATCCACCTTCAGGTTATCATCCGAACCCCCTCCAGTATTAACTTGCAAGCAACAGATAATTGCATTAAGCAAAGTGTGTAAAGTAAACAATACGATTGTTCTATGAACAAAGGATTGTTGTTTTCTCCCTAGTAGCAACAGCACATCTAGTACCTTAGAGATTTCTGTCACTTCCCCATATTACTAGAGGCATGCACCCACTATCGAGCATAAATACTCCCTCTTGGAGTTTCTAGCATCTACTCGGCCAAGATAGCTACTAACAACGGTAAGCATGCAAGATCACAAATAACATAGACATGATAGAATCAATAATCAATCTGAAATAGCATCTCAATATCCATCGGATCCCCGCAAACACAACATGTAGGATTACAAATAGATGATCTTGATCGTGAACGGAGCTCACAAGATCTAAACATGGTAGCACAAAGGAGAAGAACCAACCATCTAGCTACTACATGGACCCGTAGTCCAGGGATGAACTACTCACGCATCACACCGGAGGTAGGCATGGTGATGAAGAAGGCCTCCAAGGTGATCTCTCCCCTTCGACAGGGTGCTGTGAAGAGCTTTAGATCCCTCCCGATCTAGGGATGGAGATGGCGGTGGCTACAGAATCTTTCATGGAATATTTGATCGGGTACCTAGGGTTTTCGTCCCGGGAGACTTTTATAGGCGAAGGGGCAAGGTCGGTGGAGCACCAGGGGCCCCACACCATGTCGCGGTGCGCCTAGGGGGTGTGGCTGCCCTGGTTCCCCTCTTCGGCTCCCCTCCGAACTCCATGTTCCTTCTAGTGAAATATTGACTTGGGCATTTGTCCGGTCCAATTCCGAGAATATTTTCTTATTAGATTTTCTGAAACCAAAAACAGCAGAAAACATGCAACTGACACTGTAGCATCTTGTTAATAGGTTAGTTCCAGAAAATGTGTAAAAATACTCCAAAGTGTGGAAAAAACATAAGAAAGTAGATATAAAACAAGCATGAAACATCAAAAATTATAGATACGTTTGCAACGTATCAACATCCCCAAGCTTAACTCCTGCTCGTCCTCGAGTAGGTAAGTGATAAAAAGAATAATTTTTGAGGTGACATGCACCATCATAATCTTGATCAAGGTATTCATAAAACATTGATAGCTGGGATCATAGTACTTTAACATAGCATGAAAGATATAGTTCTAGCAATAAGACATAGCAACTATGTTATAACATGAAAAGGTACAAACAAAATATTCATGAATAACAATGCTTTGAAAGATGTTTGTTTGTTTCACATATAGAAAACATAATGAGAATGGTATTCAGCTTGTCCCTCATAGTGTAGCAAAACATAAATGCATAGGACACCTTCAAAGTTCATAAGGGTGACTAGATACAAGTAATTTAAGAACAAGCAATATCAAAGTTATGAATCAATCAACAAGTTTTGAGAAAATGCACATTAAACTAAGAATGACCACTATGCTCTCTCAATTGGTGCATAACGATAGAAGATGGAGACTCAACATAAAAAGTAAAAGAAAGGCCCTTCACAGAAGGAAGCAGGGATTCAATTCTCATAAAGAGCTTCCAAAAATCATGGTACTTATTAGCTTTCAGCTCTCATTGCCCCTATCATAAGCATCTTTAGGTGATTAAGGTTAAAGTGAACAAATATGAGGATATGCTTGACAAGTTATAAGTTGAAATCTCATGCCCCTTACTTACGAAGACCGAACCTCATGCTACTCAACTTTAGTTACGAGTAAGTTCTTGTCATTTTAAGTACATGTGTATCATAGAGAACCACCAACGGGGTACCCCTTGCCCGATGATACGGAAGCATTCCCATATCAAAATGACAAGGCAAGCTGATAATGAGCATCTCAGCGATCTTTTTATTTGCTATTTGCATAGGTTTTTATTAAGGATGCTTCACAGATTGCTCACTATGGTTATGCTGCAAGTTTCCACCATGATTAGGCATGGATTAGGCTAGCGGCCCAGGCGTTTCTCTAACACATATACAAACTCCATGAGCTTACAAGCTCCCCTTTTATTTCACACCACTGGGATCCATAAGCAAAAGAACATGATATCAACCAAATAAAGTGCAATGTTGAAAATGTTCCCCATGGTAACATGGTTCTGCTAATTCACAACTTTATAAAGCGCAAGCATATACGCAACATAGATGGGCAAAATGGTTCAAGTTTATTAAGTGCAAGAAAAGTAAAGTGTGCCATCAAGTTTGTGAGAGCTTTAATCACTAATTTTCACATAACAAGTTTAATTCGGAAGGTAGATAAAAACATGAATATACTTGGAATAGCAAATGCTAATAGGTAGGTATGGTGGACTCTTTGGAATAACTTGGTTTTATTTGGACTTGGATGCATGATTGGAACTCATACTTGGTATGGAGGCTAGCAAAAGACTGGGAGCGACCAACTAAGAGAGCAATAATGGCCATAATCATGCAAAGCGACAAAACATTATTAATTAAAGCATAAAGTGATATTAAAAGTCGAAAACTAAATGATCATAGAGGCTATGGTGACTTGGTGTAGTCTTAACATGGTGTGAGCATGCGCCAAGTCAACCCAAACAAAGCATCAAAGGAGAATACCACAATATTATATTTTATATGCTAAAACAATGCATGATTCTTTCAAGGCACATTAAAAAATCTCAATTGTTTGTAACAAGTCATGCTACAGCAATAATCACTAAGCATAAAGCCAAAACAATATCAAGCATGACATGATAAAGTCTAAGTCACAGTCAAAAACAAGCTCCTTTTATACCATTTAAGCATGAACTTTCCTACTCTTTTCCAATCCAAATCAACCTATTTGAAACTATGTATGAATGCGGGGGGTACAACCAATTTATTCAAGCAAACTAAGCAAACGAAAACTAAAAACCAAAAATGAAGACGCTCCAAGAACAACACAATTGTGCATGAAACAATAAAAATGAAGTGTTTGGAAGAAACCTGAGATTTTTATTGATGAAGAAGGGGATGCCTTGGGCATCCCCAAGCTTTGATGCTTGTAATTCTTGAATATTTCTTGGGGTGACACGGGTGGCATCCCCAATCTTAAGTTTTTGTCCATCTTCATCTTATCACATTACTCTTCCCTACACTTTAAAACTTCCTTCATACAAAACTTCACACAATCTTCATTAGCAACATTAGTGTACTCAAGATAATTAGTATTTTGGTTCAGCTTCAACACAAGTAAAACTTCCATTAAAACAAAAGCTACTGTAGCACTTCCTTTAAAAAGTTCAAATGATCAGAGAGAACTCAAAGAGAAAGAGATTAAGAGGCAAATGCAAATAATGTCAGAAATCTGTCAAAACAGACCAGCAGGTAAAAACTGATTTTTTCGAGGACCTTCTGTTGCTCAAATCGAGAAGTGTTGAACTAACGAAAGTTGGATAACAACCTGGGGCAGAAGCACAAAAAATTACAGCTCATACCAACATACATATGTTTTTCATGAATTTTTTCAGCGAAGCATAACAATCTGTTTTGGGACAGCAACTTTCCCAAGTCTTACTTCTCTCTCATTAGAGGCTACTCTTGGCACAAAAATCACACAAAAATGATAAGGAGAGGTTATTACTGAAGAAATAACTTTCAAGACTCAACAAAAGACTCCTAAAGAAATTTGGGTTATCTTCCAATAAGTGCTTTTCTTTAACGCCTTTGAGCTAGGCATAAGAATTTCGATGATGCTCACATAAGAAATATGAATTGAAGTAAAAGAAAGCATCAAGAAGAAAATTTAAAACACATTTAAGTCTAACCCACTTCCTATTCATAGGAATCTTATACGCAAATAAATTCACAAAGAACAAAGTGACAGGCATAGGAAGATAAAACGAGAGTAACTTCAAAACTTTCAGCAAATAGAGAGGTGTTTCAGTACCATGAAAAATTTTACAACCATATTTTACTCTCTCATAATAATTTTCAATAGCCTCATGAATAAACTCAACAATATAACTATCACATAAAGCATGCTTTTCATGATCTACAAACACATAATTTTTATCAAGCTCAAAAATAGTGGGATTAAAACCTTCAGACCCACTTTTAACAAATTTATAACAAGATGACTGATCAATCTCATTTTCAATAGTAGTACAATTAATATTATCAACCAATATAGGACCATCATTTAGAGCTTTATTATAATTTTTTTCAAAAGAATCCATAGGAACATAACATTCGTCCTCCTTTGGTAAGCATGGAGGACAATCAAATAATGTAATGGGTAAAGAGTTACTCTCATTAGAAGGTAGGAATGGGTAGATCCATTCTTACTCCTCTTGATCATCACTCTCTTCTTCTTTTTCATCCAATGAGCTTCCAGTTTCAGCAATTTCTTCTTCCATAGGCTCCTGCAAGGCATTAGTCTCTTCTGTTGGTGGAGAGCATCTATTAAGATATTCAAGAATATATCCATTCTCTACCTTGTAATATAAAAGCCAAATTTAAGTATATCATAAACCTCATATTTATAAGGTGCATCATCAGTATTTTCAAGCAAATAAGCAAGTTCGAATGAACACTTCCAAGCAATAAATTCTTCAATTTGTTCCACATCATAAAAGTCATAATTTCCCTTAACATAAGAAGATATGGTAACATCATGATTATACTCACATTGAAAAGGGAGGTGTTTATACCTCCTACAGCAACAAGATTTATCAAAGCAATAAGTAACATTATAAGTAGATCACATGTTTCTAGCAATGATACACAAATTATCAATTTGTTCCCATAAGAGTTTCCCTTTTTGTGACAAGCGGTATTCCTCATAATATTTTTGTTGTTCCATGAACCCATCTTGCCAATAAGATCTAGTTTCAAAGAAACCCACCATTGATAGAAAGCATGATAAAGCAAGACAATAACAGATCAACAGAAATAACAACTATAGCAGGAACTAATTTTGTGTGTGTTTTTGATAGAAAGAAACAGGCAAACAAAGCAAAAATAAACTAAGCAAAACAAAAAACAAAGTAAAGAGATTAGTTGTGAAAGACTCCCCTTGTGAAGATGTCCTTGACTCCCCGGCAGCGGCGCCAGAAAAGGTTCTTGGTCGCTCAAAAATGTATCGAGCTCGTTGGGGAACCCCAAGAGGAAGGTATGATGAGCACAACAACAAGTTTTCCCTCAGTTATGAAACCAAGGTTATCGAACCAGTAGGGGCAAGGAAACACCTCCAAGGTGTTGTTTCCAACTTGGAATCCTACACAACACAACCACAGAACTTTGCCCCCAACTTTCAGTGAGGTTGTCAATCTCACCAGTTTTGCTGAAAACAAAGGATTAAACGTATTGTGTGGAAGATAGTAATTGCTTGGAGAAAGTAAATAGAAAACAGTAAATAGCTTGTAGATTGATGGTAAAAGAATGGACCGGGGTCCATAGTTCACTAGAGGTGATTCTCCTTAAGATAGATGACATGTTGGGTGAACAAATTACAGCGGGGCAATTGACAGACACCGAGAAAGCATACATGCGTATACTAATCATCTTGAATCCTACGAGATTTGATTGGGCATTACAACATTATACATAGACCGTAATCCAACTGCATCTATGACTAATAATCCACCTTCAGGTTATCATCCAAACCCCCTCCAGTATTAAGTTGCAAGCAACAGATAATTGCATTAAGCAAAGTGTGTAAAGTAAACAATACGATTGTTCTATGAACAAAGGATTGATGTTTTCTCCCTAGTAGCACAAACACATCTAGTACCTTAGAGATTTCTATCACTTCCCCAGATTACTAGAGGCATGAACCCACTATCGAGCATAAATACTCCCTCTTGGAGTTGCTAGCATCTACTCGGCCAAGATAGCTACTAACAACGGAAAGCATGCAAGATCACAAATAACATAGACATGATAGAATCAATAATCAATCAGAAATAGAATCTCAATATCCATCGGATCCCCGCAAACACAACATGTAAGATTACAAATAGATGATCTTGATCATGAACGAAGCTCACAAGATCTAAACATGATAGCACAAAGGAGCAGAACCAACCATCTAGCTAATACATGGACCCATAGTCCAAGGATTAACTACTCACGCATCATACCGGAGGTAGGCATGGTGATGAAGAAGGCCTCTAGGGTGATCTCTCCCCTCCGGCAGGGTGCCGGGAAGAGCTTTAGATCTCTCCCGATCTAGGGATGGAGGTGGTGGCGGCTACAGACTCTTTCGTGGAATTTTTAATCGGGTACCTAGGGTTTTCGTCCCAAGAGAATTTTATAGTCGATGGGGCAAGGTTCATGGAGCGCCAGGGGGCCCACACTAGGTGGCGGTGCGCCTAGGGCTGGCTGCGCCACCCTAGGTTGTGGCCGCCTGGTGCCCCTCTTCAGCTCCCCTCCGAACTCCGTGTTCCTTCCGGTGAAATATTGACTTGGGCTTTTTTCTGGTCCAATTATGAGAATATTTCCTTACTAGCTTTTCTAAAACCAAAAACAGCAGAAAACAAGCAACTGGCACTGTGGCATCTTGTTAATAGGTTAGTTCCAGAAAATGTGTAAAAATACTCCAAAGTGTGGAAAAAATATAAGAAAGTAGATATAAAACAAGCATGGAACATCAAAAATTATAGATATGTTTGCAACGTATCAAGCGGTGCGTTAGCGGTGATTTTGACCGCATGACCCCCTTTACGCACAAGAATCGAGGCTTTGTGCGGTTTTCCTCCGTGTTTATCATGGTAATAACTGCCCATGATTTTTATTCTTTTATCAATCATTGCCGCGTGCCTTCGTCCTTTGCATACTGACGTTTCACTGCCCTTATCTAGCGTCTGAGCTTCGTGTTCCTTTCCCTTATAAATGAGGGAGAATACCTTTACTGTTTTTACTATTTCCCATCGCTTCATACTTCTTCTTCTTCCTTGCTCCGCACCTGCGCTCTATGTGTTCTTTCCTGTTCTTCGTTCCTTGCACACTCTCCTCCTCCCCTCGAGATCCGTCATGGGCAAGTCCATGGTAGGGACTTCCGCTGCCGCTGCCAATTTCTTCGTGGCTTGCTCTTTGTTTATGGCGTGCAGCTTTACCAGCTCATGCCAAATTCCATTCTTCATGTCGCCTGTTTCATCACTCTTTGTGAGTGCTTTCTCAGGATCCATCCCCATTGGGGCCTGTAAATACTTTTTCTATGTTCGCCATAATGCCTCTAACGACGTTGTTCCTGATGTCGGGGGCGCCATATTTTCTGTTTGTTCTGAAGTAGATTATTTCGACTTCAGAATTTCGGATTCTGTCCAAGGATGGAAAACCAAGTGGTTTTACATCAAGGACCAAAAAAGCGAGGGCCAAACCTTCGGGTTGGCACCTTTTGATCATAAGAAAACCTGCTGAAGACTTGTCTCATGGGACCAACACAAAGAAATGAAGGAGATCAAGCCCTTGCTAACACGGCTTGAAATATTGTGCACTGAAGGTGGCAAGGAGCTATCAGGTTTACAGATTTTGGCCTACTTCATCCAGATGCACATCCAGCCTATCTAGACGAGGTTATCCGATATGTGGTCTTATATGGGCAAGAAGGATCCCACGAGGATTTCACCAGATGGTCTCCCTCTCCATATTTATGAGAAAAGGATTCGCTCATTCACTATGGCTGACGAAAAATAACCCAGTTCCCTCAGATTGTCGAGTGGAACCTTTTGGCAAGAAGAATCTTCTCCCAAATGCGAGTCTTCTTTGCTTTCCTTTACATGTTATAATATTCTATCATCTTACTCTGCCTCCTTATGGTGTAGGATTATGATCAACTTTCTAATTTTCCTCCCCTCCCGAAGAATGGTGAGCTACCGGCCAGTGCCTCCTTATCCGAAGATTTCACCGAAACTGGAACTGCACCCGGTGAAGAAGATGAGGTATCTGTTGCTGAGTCTTCTTCGGATACCCATTCTATTGCTTCAACTCATTCTAGGGATTTCCGAAGGGTGCCTGCTGCTGAGAAAAGGAAGCGCTCTGAAGCCATCGAAACTGTCGAAGACTCCGATGATTTGACGGGTTCAAAACCACATCTAGTTGCTCCTATCTCCTCGGCTCTTCCTCGGATGAATCTTTTTCGTATGACACAAAATGTTTCTTAGTAAGTGCCACTTTTTCTTTTATTATATACCGATGGTGATGTTTCTCTTGCTGAAACAAAGAAAATTTATATCCTGCTTCTGCAGTGGTGATGAGGAAGAAGATCCGCCACGGTCTCCCATTGGTGCTTTTGTCGCACCTCCTCCCGTCAAGTCGCCTATACCATCGACGGATCCGCAGATAGCACATGAATCACTTGCAGAGAATCCGATCCCGAAATATGTTGTTGCCTCACCAAAAACGCCACCGCAAAAAAGGAGAAAAATTGCGGGAAAGGGTGTGGCGATAGCTGAAAACCCTGTTGAGGTTGATATGCATGATGTAAGTGCTATTTCCGAAATTTGTTTTGTAGCTTGCCCCAGTTTATTCCTAGTAACCCAATAATCTGTTCTCTATGCTTATAGCCACTGATGCGTGAGATGGTTGATATGGCCTCTCACTTTATCCAGATTTGTAAAGAAGCCAAAGAGTCTAAAGGTCTGTTTTTTCATTCGACAAAGATTGATATCTCTGGTTTCTATTGACTTGGTTCGATTTTAACTATCCAGCCGCTGCCAAGGAGTACGGAGTTATCTGCGGCAAGGCATTGGAGCATGCCAAAGATTTGGAAGCCAAATTGCGGGTCATGGAGGATGCACTAGAGGAGGCTAGGCAAAGAGCTAAAGTTGATGCCGAAGAAAAGGAAAGACACTCTACAACCCTTGCCGAACGGGATGAAAATCTCAGAAAATGACTTGAAATCCTCAACACTTCTCCGACTCGTAAGTTTCCCTTCCTCGTGTTGTTTTTGATAATTCCTTCAGTTCTTTGTCCCTTACTTTAGATATGCTATGCCGCAAAGATTATTGGCCAGTCTCTAACGCTAGATGAGGATAAGAAGGTTGATCCTTTGTCGGATGTTGTTGGAACTTCGGAGGCGAACATTGTCCGTGGGTGTAATCTTCTGATTCGTTTGTGCCACGCTTTTAAGAGACTTCATGCTGAAATTTTCCCAGCAAAGGAGGCGCCAACAGACCTGAACGACCTTGTTGCCATATTTGGTGCCAATCCGAGCCCACTGCTAGGATATAGTATGATCTAGTCGAAGAGTGGTGCCGAAACCTCCATGGCCCTGGCAATGGCGCACGTCGATAAGGTCGACTGGAAGAAGATTAGCTCCTCTGTTTCTAGTCACCAGTGATGGCAAAGAGATTGACCTGAAACCCTACATAAAAAGGGCCAAGAAATATGTGTGGCTTCTTCTAAGTATAGATGCGGGTCAAGAGAAATCTCCTGCCCATCCTTTGATCGAAGATCCTTCTGGGAGAACTTCCCCAGTTGTCCCTTCTTCGGCTGATGCTCCGTCGGCTAGTGCTATGTTGTCTGTCGAGAAATCCGCCTCATAGTTGGCCCATATTCATGGAAACCCCCTTTCGTGCTTTTATTTTGCTTGTAGTGAACCTGATCACATGTGCTAAACTATTCCTTGGGTTGAGAAACAACCTTTTGCATGTATATATAATGTTTTTGTTGTTGTGTATGCGAGTTGTCTGGTTTTCTAAATTCCTTGTACTTTTCATTTGTTCTGCCAGATATTCCTTGATTCAGCTGTTCCTTCCGGGTCCATCCAGGCTTCTGATGCATAGCCATGTTTTTTCAGAGTAGGCGCATCGGAGACTGCTGTTGTTCGTGTTGTGGATCCATCGCTATACGTGGAAAAGATTGAATGTTTGAAACGGCTGGAAGGAAACCTTCGAACTGTGCAGGCAATGGTAGATGTGTTGCAGTCGAAGATGCGCAAAGCATTGGATCGTGAAGCGTATCTTTTAGAAGAGATCTCCAAGGCGAGCGAAAAAAATCCTTTGTAAGTTTCTCATAGAGCCCTCGAGTTTTGTTTATTCAGTCATGGAAGTTGATCTTCTTCTTTTCCTTCAGGTATTAAATTGTGCGAGAAGGAAGAAACTCAGCATCTGCGGACCCGAATGAATGCTCTGATGGCAGCCTCCCAAGGTACCAGTAGTGATTTCTGGACTGACCATCACCGTGCATACATGTTGGCCCTGCTCCAAGATCGTGTGTCTGAGGTGTAGGAATTTGTCGAGTGTTGTCGTTGATCCCTGGCCATTGTATATAATGCATGTTTCCTCAGGATCCTCAGCCTCAGCGTCTTGTCGATTTGTTTGCAGAATTTCGGCAAGGTGAGAAGATTTATCATTTTGTGAAGCTCCAACTCGTGGCAGGTGCATGCTCGCCCTTTCTTGGGTGCACATACATCAACCCACGTTGGAATTGGATGCTGTGTCGCTGTGATTGCCTCCCCTCCTGGGGTGGGATGGTCAACATGGAGCCTCATTATGCGGCTGCTCGTAGGCCTTCCATCAGAATCGTCTGAAGATGCTTGGAGGAAGACGATTTTTTTTCCTAAATTTCGCCATCTCACTGAATATTTTCTTGCAAAACAAAACATGAGTATTATGTAGATTTCTATTCCAAAGTATGTAAATATATGATGCCTCTGTTTTACGAAAGTTTGTTAGTTGACACGAAAGTTATTTTTTGTGCCAAACCCTTTCGTTCGCCTGATGACCTGGGGCCGATTCAGCTATTTAGGTCAAAGAATGTTGTGTTGAAGACAAAAAAATTGGTATGCTATATTTGGTGAAGCCCCCAAGTGTCGCATGGATATTTTTGATCAATTATCAATTGATAGAGCCCCCGAGTATCGGGTCGATGAATATAAAAAATAAAAAGGACCGAGATTTGGTTTTGGGAACTTATCTTTATTTATCGTGAATCATAGGAGGTACATGTTTTGGCGTGCTTGCCTGGACATTGGCCTTATTGAATATAAAATGCAGAAACGTAAAAATCCTAAACATCGGCTGACATGGGTATACCCTATAGGTACTCGAGCTTGGTATATATGGCCTGAATACGATGGAATCCCACGGCATTGCCAAGGCCCAAATGCAGAACTCGAGTAACCTACGGACTCTCGATTGCTTGCGGAACAAGAAGAAGCTAAAGATAGAAAGTTTAAAGGGAAAACCCTAACCTGTAACCGACTCGACCTGCTACCTGAGACCTAGCCTATCTGTATAAAGGCTAGGAGGGGGCGGTGAGGAGGACACACGCAACCCTAGTTTCCACAACCCTCGCCAGATTGCATCTGCGCACCATTGTAATCTTCGATTCCTTTGATAATTCCACGAGCAGACAAGTAGGAGTAGGGACCTCTACGAGGCCTAAACCTGGATAAATCTTCGAGTCCCCTGTGTGCTTGTTTGCTAGTCGATTGATGCTTCCAGCGCTCCCTCCTTCTCCAAAACCCAAGTCCATAACAATGGGCATTGATGAGTTAAACCCTCGTCAATTGGCGCCATCTGTGGGAATTGGGAGTGCTGATGTTGCGGCTTCTTTGGCCCCATCGACTGTAATCTACAACTCCACAACAGGGGAGATTCGCCAGCTCTTCGGCACGTTCGACTTCACCGTCCACACACCGGTCACTCGCCTGGCTTTCGAGTCCGTGGGCGACGGAATTAGCCTGGCGATCGGAAGCTTCCGCTTCCAAGTGGGTCAGATGGGCACGCTTCGCATGCCTGACCAGCCGAAAACACCATCGATTGCTCCAGCATCGTGGTTCCCTCCGACGATCGGCACCCTCAGTGAGCTCAATGCCTCGACAACAATCGAGAATACAGACAGCGACAGCAGTCACGAATCCGATCTGGGTGATCTAGAAACTGAAGATGGAACCTACGGCTCCGGATCTGAAAGTTGCGGGAGCAACAGCTTCCCCAACCACTTCATGTGCGCCGTCATCAACGCGGGCGACTCCTCCGCCAATCGCGACAACACGGGCAACAGTGGCAATGGAACCGACCCGCCAAACGGTGGCATACCTAATGGCGGACCACCCAACAGCGGCCCTACTAACGGTGTCCCCGTCAACAACGGAGGGGAAGCCGAACTCCCCACCATGGTGAACGAGCAAACTAGAGAACGCGTCATGATCATGCTCAACGATCTTGAGTGGTCCCGCTGTTGAGAAGCCCTACGAGGCCACCCTCTGCCCTTTGGCTCCCTGCAAGAACTGTTGATGGGCTACCATTGGCTCCTGAAAGAGGAGTACAAACGCCAACTCGAGGCGCTTAAAAAGGCGGCAGACGAGTCGAGCCTCCGACGAGCTGGGCTGTCCTCCCACGGAGGATCCTCCTCCAAGTGCAACGAGTACATCGCTAACAAGAGGCGATCTCGACTGGACCTCCTCACTGAACAAGAGCATGTGGAAGCCGTGAATATCCTCGACTTCGGCTCCATGACGGTGGATACGCGTGGCAACGTGCTTCCAAAAACATCGCAAGCTACGGTAACGGCGGCCACCATGTACCTCGTCAACAACCAGCCGCCAGCTGGAGATCCTCGAGCTGCCATGCACCGATCTACGATCGCAGACTTGGGGTTAATCGAGGCCGCTCTCGATAAAGAACCGACACCAGAGCCGAAAAAGGCAAGGCTCTAGCCAAACGCTATTCCTCACCATCTAGCGACAACAATCACGATCTGTCTCGACGCCGCCGCTCACGGCGACACGACCACGACTACGACGCGCGTGATGACATCACGTAGCGCAAGATCGACAAGTCAAGGGCGCGACGTGCCCGATCGACTGACCTAGAAGACGAAGACATGGACCTCTGTGGTGCCAGATGCTTCAGCAGGGCCATCAGGCAAAAGCAAATGCCCAAGGGGTTCAAGCTCCCATAGGAGAACCCAAAGTTTGACGGCCTGCAGGACCCGAAAATCTGGTTAGAGGATCATATCTCCTCCGTCAGGCTCCACGGCAGGAGTCGAAGCATGGCCATGCAATGCCTGCAGCTACAGCTGTAGGGCGCCGCCCGAGCATGGCTCAACAACCTCCCACGCGGATTTATTCGCAGCTGGGAAGAGCTGGTTTACAGCTTCGTGCGCAACTTCAAGGGCACCTACAAAAGGCCCGCATCAATCGAAGAACTGAGGTGTTGCCAGCAAAGGTCGGGCGAATCGCTACGCTCGTACATCCAGAGGTGGTCCATCATCAAGAACTCCATAGAAAATATCTCGGAAGATCACGCAATCGACACATTCAATGGCGGCGTTCGCTGCATAGAGCTCAGGGAAGAGCCGGGCCGCTCGAAGCCCAAAACCATTGACCACCTAATGGAAATCGTGAATCGGTGGCAGATGGAGAAGATTCGGTGAAAAATCGCGTTCACTCCGACGATGCAGCAGAACTCGAACGCAGACGCGACCGCCGAAACAAACATCGAATGCACATCTACGATTACCGTGACGACGTCAACATGGTCACAGCCGGCTACGCCGACAGACGCGACGATAACCGCAACAGCGACTACCGTAGCAGTGGACACCGTGACTCCGAGAAAACCATGCAAGTATTGTAGCGCCGCACTCGCGATGAGGCACCCGCAACATCCATCGAAGACAAGCTGTCCGGGCCATGCACTGTGCACTTCTACATCAACAAGCATGACGGCAAAAAGAAATCCAGCCACCTCCTCAAGGACTGCCGCGAGTTCCTCAAACTTCATGAGGGTCTGGCTCAGATGAATCACGACACGGTCAACAGGGGCTACGGAGCCGCCCCAGGCGCTGTGGCACATGGAGCTCCTCCACCACCACCCAGACCACCGCCGAACGCAGCTGCGCCTGACCAGCATCACGGAGGCGAGCCGTACCCATGGGCCATGGGCACCATGATGATCCAAAAGGGTCGCCCCTCCAACCGGGTGCAAAAGGCCATCACCCGCCAAGTCAATTTGGCAAAAAATCCACCACCATCCACCACTGAGTACCTCAGTGGAAGCGACTCCTGCATCACCTTTGACAAGCGCGACCATCCATGCCAAGTACCTCGTCCAGGCCATTGTCCCCTCGTACTTGAGGCACAAATTGGAGGCTTCGACATGAGCCGTGTCTTTATGGACGGCGGAAGCGGCATCAACCTTATGTTCGTGAGTACCTTGCGAGCAATGAGGATCCCTCTGACATGCCTAGAGGCCTCGGACACAACATTCCGCGGCATCGTCCCAGGCAAGGGCGTATATCCCCTTGGCAAAATCAACCTGGACGTCATCTTTGGCATGCCAAAAAACTTTTGACACGAGCGCATCGACTGGCCCTCACAGTACCACTGCATCCTCGGACGTGTCGTGTTCGCTAGGTCACACTACGCCTATCTGCAGATGAAAATGCCAGGCCCTAACAGCGTCATCACAATCAACGGGAGCTTCAAGAGATCCGACAGTTGCGACAGGGAATTCAACATAATCTCCTAGTCCTTCGGCATGCAGGAGGAACTCGCAAGATTGAAGGAGTCGACAGACAACAGTCTGCCTCCCCTGAGCCGGCCAAGCTCACCCGACCTGTCCTTCGACTCATCGGTGCACATGAAGAAATTTCAGGTCCACGCATCGGATCCCGCCAAGACGGCCCTCATCCTCAACAACTTGAGTCCCGCATAGGAACTCGCGCTCGTCGAATTCCTCCGTGAGCACTGGGAAATCTTCGCCTGGTGTCCAGCGGACATGCCAGGAGTTCCCAAGGAATTCGCCAGCACGCACTCAATGTCAACCCAGACGCAAGGCCAGTCAAACAAACAATTCGGGACTATCTGAACCAAGAGCAAAAGCAGTCGGAATTGAGATCAACAGACTCCTTGACGCCAAATTCATACGCGAGATCAAGGAAAGCACTTGGCTCGCCAACACGGTGCTAGTACAAAAAAGGACACGGATATCCTACGGATGTATGTGGATTTCACCTCTCTGAATAAGCACTGCCCGAAGGATCACTTCCCGCTGCCATGAATCGACCAGATCATCGACTCCACCACGGGATGTGAGCGCCTCTGCTTCCTTGACGCCTACTCAGGCTACAATCAGATTTGAATGAAGGAGGAGGATCAAGAGAAAACGGCGTTTCCAACGCCTTTTGGTGTGTTCTGCTATAACACAATGCCCTTCGGGCTAAAAAACGCAGGAGCCACCTACCAGCGGTGCATGCAGGCTTGCCTCAAAAACCAACTTGGTTGCAACATCCAAGTCTATGTTGACGACATCGTAATCAAGACCAAAGAGGAAGCTTCACTAATTGACGACTTACGCGAAACCTTCGCCAACCTCGAACGCTACCAGATCAAGCTCAATCCAGACAAGTGCGCCTTCGACATACCATCTGGGAAACTACTTGGGTATCTCATCTCCGCGAGAGGTATCGAGGTGAACCTGAAGAAAATAAAAGCCATACTGGCCATGGAGAAGCCGAAGAACATAAGAGGCATCCAACAGCTGGCTGGGCGAATCGCGGCACTCAGTCGATTCATTAGTCGCATGGGCGAAAAAGCACTGCCCTTGTACCAACTTCTCCGTAAAGCCGATAAGTTCGAGTGGACCAACGAGGCACAGGAAGCATTTGAAGACCTCAAGCGCCTACTGTCCACCTCGCCAGTACTAGTGACCCCACGCGAAAGGGAACCACTATTGCTATACATCTCCGCCACCAACCAGGTGGTCAGCACGGTGCTCGTGGTAGAAAGAGCCGAGGAGAACAAGGTCCACGGGGTACAGTGCCCAGTCTACTACCTCAGCGAGGTACTGACACAAAAAAAGAAGCGGTACCCGCACTACCAGAAGCTGGCGTACGGCGCCTTCATGACAGCCCGGCGACTGCGCCACTACTTCTAGGAACACCCAATCGTGGTAGTCAACGACGCCCCGCTTGGGCATATCCTCAACAATCCCGACGCCACCGAACGAGTCGCGCTTTGGGGGATCGAACTGTCTCCACGAGACATTACATATGAAAAACATGATGCAATCAAGTCGCAAGTTCTCCCTGACTTCCTCGTGCACTGGATGGAGAACCAACTCCCTGAAAAACCAGATATGTCCTACCTCTGGACAATGCACTTCGACGGATCCAAGCGAAAGGATGGAGCTGGCGCAGGTGTCATACTGACATCGCCCCAGGGAGACAAGCTGAAATATATTCTGCGAATGCAGTTCACCACCTCCAATAATGAAGCTGCATACAAGGCCCTGCTACACGGGATGAGGATGGCAAAAGCCTGCGGCGCCAAGAGGCTCATAATATATGGCGACTCCAAGCTGGTCGTCAACCAGACAATGCACGAGTGCGACGCACTGAACGACATTATGATCGCCTACCGTGACCTCTATGACACACTCGAAGGGGACTTCGACGACTGCGAGCTGCGGCACATAGGCTACGAAAGCAATGAAGAGGCGGACGCACTCGCCAACATTGGCTCTACCTGCGCCCCCATACCACCTGGGGTATTTCTCGAGTGCATTTGCGAACGCTCCATCAAGCCAAAGGCCGCAGAGAAGAAAACAAGCACAACAACGGACTCAGGGGCTGCGCCGCCCAATGAGCCAATGGCACTCGACAACCTAGATCTTGACACAGGACTCGAAGGACCAATGAGTATCATGATGATCGAGCCATCGTGGATGCAACTGTACATCACATACCTTCTCAGCAAAAGGCTACCGGACGACCCGACTGACGCACGGCACATTGCGCGGTGATCCAAGGCATTCGTTGTTATCAATGGCGAACTATATAAGCACAGCATCGCAGGAGTACTCCAACAATGCCTCTCAAACGTTGATGGAAGAGCTATCCTCCTCGACATCCATGAGGGGACCTGCGGACACCATGCTGGCAACCGAGCCCTCGTCGCCAAAGCTCTACGAACTGGATTCTACTGGCCTACAGCCATGCGTGACGCCAAGGACATCATCCAAAAAAGCAACACTTGCCAGCGATTCGCAGATAAGCCACACGCACCGGGCACGGAGCTCCGACCAATTCCATTGGCCTGGCCTTTTGTGCAATGGGGACTCGACATGGTCGGCAAGCTCCCAAAGTCCTCACGAGGAGGCTACGTCTACCTCCTGGTCGGAGTTGACAAATTCACCAAGTGGATAGAGGCCATGCCAGTGACTAACCAGTTGGGATACAGCACAGTCAAGTTCTTCGAGTCCATCGTCTATCGCTTCAGAGTACCACACAGCATCATCACGGACAATGGGACAAACTTCACATCCAAGGAGTTCCAGGAATTCTGCGAGAATCTGGGAATCAACTTAAGCTATGCCTCCGTAGCACATCCACAGACCAACGGTCAGGTCGAAAAAGCCAACAGGCTCGTCTGCGGCGGCATCAAGAAGCGACTCCTCATGCCACTTGAACAAGCCGCAGGCTGCTAGCCAGACGAGCTGTAATTGGTACTCTCTAGCCTGCACACAACTCCAAACAGTGCCACGGGGTACACCCTGTTCTTCATGGTGCATGGTGCTGAAGCGGTACTACCCGCAGAGGTATGATACAAAGCACCACGAGTGGTCGCTTACAGCGAGCAGGAGTCAACTCTTGCACTCGAAGACTCCGTCGACCTTCTTAACGAGGCATGGGAAATCGCCAAGGAAAGATCAACGATCTACGAGCAGAACCTACGCAACTACCACAGCAGAAGGCTACGCTCCAGGTCCTTCATCGAAGGAGACCTGGTCCTGCGACTAAAACAGAAAGGGCATCTCAAGCTCGGGTCCCCTTGGGAGGGACCATACGTGATTACAGAAGTAATCCTAGGTGGCGCCTATCGCCTTAAAGATTTCGAGATGGGAGTTGCGTATTCCAACCCCTGGAACGTCGCGCAATTGTGGCGCTTCTACCCTTAGTCATCTTTTATTTTTTACATTGCAAATAAGGCTACTTAGCCACACATTGTACCCCGTACTATCCTGCGAATAAATAAAGCTAAGTGCCCCAAAACTCTGTGTTCCTTTTATTTTTGCAAATTATCCACTCGGGGGCTGCGCCACCCTATACACATCTGTTCTACGAACCAACGCGATATCCTGAGTAGCTGACGCACTAATCAAACCCTTGATAAACACCAACCCAGTTGCAACACACCTGACAGGTTGGCAAGGTGCTGAGATAAACACAAGTCAGGCTAACGAAAAGGAATCGCATAGTGCAACGCACTCGCAAAACATACACGCTAACAAGCTCTTTATATACATAAATGTCAATCAATTATACACAGCATATATATATGAACTTTACAACACTAGTGCAACTATGTGCATGATACAAACTAAACTACTGCTACAACAAAGGAACGTTTGTCTGCTCCTCGAAGAAGTCGACGATTTCCTCCGCTGGGCGATCCACCGCCTGATAGTGAGGAACCATGTTCCAAGTCGAACCCGCTGGCGGCGCTGGCGGTCTGGCAGCAACTGTTGCAACATCCACATCAGGCCTATGCAGCCGCACCAGCGACAGAGCAGCCTTGGCACCAGCCACTAACTGTTGCCGTACACACTCGCGGACTGCATTCAAGTCTTGAAATTTGGCAAGAAGGGCCAGCAGGCTTGATGGAACGACGTCCAGCGGGAACATTGTTTGATAAATATTCCTCAAGCACGATTGCGACTTCTTCAGGAAGTGAAGCACTCGCGAAGCACGGTCCTGCAGGGTCACCAGTGCGATTGCACGATCATGATCCACCCAGAAGTACCCACTCACCTAAAGCTGCTCTTGGGTCAGATCATTCATGCGAATAGCAATCCTGTCCTTCTCATCCTGCGGATGGCATGCACTGACAACTATACCAAGCAAAGGCAGAAGTATGAAGACAACGAACTACTGCGAGTGACTACAAGAAAAAGATAAGGAAGAAGAAAGCTAACACTTGAATTGGTCGCCCAGCTGCGTCACCTCCCCTAGCAGATATTGCTTTCGGGCGACGGCCTTCTCTGCCCTCGACTTCCATACATCCGCGTTACCATGGAGCACAGGCAGTTCGCGCTCCAACTGCTTCACGCGGTTACGGAGTCACGAGAGCAGAGACAGCTCATCCACCCTTGAGCGCGACTACGCCAAAGTATCATCAGTGGATGGCATATTCCGAGGTTCACTCGAAGGACCACTCGATGTGCCCTATCACAAGCCAAGCAAGAGATAATAAGAAGACTAAGGCGATGCATGGACAAAAGACTCGATTGCATTCAAGCACAGTAAAGTATCAACAGATACACTCGCCAAAGGCATGTTCCAGACAAAAGAGGCAGGATATTTAACTATTATAGACACGACTACTGAGGAGCAACTGGCTTCTTCGACTTGGACTTCAGTTTTGGGGGTCTCATCGAGTCTGTGGCAGTATCAGACGCCACAGACTTCCCGCTGGCCCCTGACGCCGCAGCCTTCGCTGCCTTCTTGGCTCGCTGCAGTTCCTCAGAGTACTTCGCAACTGTATTGATCAGCTGTGGCCCGTACTTGCCACAAGCAGCTGTGAAAGGATTAAAGACTACCTGTTGGCCATCCACGTTGACATGCATTGCCTTGGAGACCGCAGCAGGATCAACCTCGACTCCATGGGATTGAACCATTGCGAGTGACATCGAAGCACCAGCCGCACAGAGTGAGTTCTTGAAGCCTGCAGGAATGCCTCTAGCAAGGGACTCCACTAGATCGTCTACATTTTCGACTAAATCAGCCTTGGGCGCCAGCTCCTCACGGTGGCGACTAAGCACACCCTTGGCCTTGGTGAGCGTCCCCTGAACGGCATCACTATGATCTTCGACTGCCGATATGGCACCTGCCAGGGCATCATCACGACGGAGTGCCTGGGCGTCGAAGCTCAGACCGCTGGCATCTACACAAGAATCAAGCATTGGCACAAAAGTTAGCACAACAACAAATCCGAAAGAAGGGACACGGCAAAAATTTAGATGAGGGAATACCTGATAGAGCCTTGGCAATCGAGAAAAGCTGTTCTTCAAACAACTTCTCCCTAGCTATGATGGAGGCGCGCAAATCCTCTTCGCGTTTCCACGATTCGTCGTGTGCTGTGACTGCCTCATCACGACTCTTCACCACCGCGGCAAGTGCCTTTTCAAGGGAAGCGGCGTCATGAAGAAGTGCATTATGCTCAGCTACGAAACAAACAAAGATAGACCGTTAGTCGAGTATATCACAAGGATGATGAAGAAGAAGAAGCAAAAAACACTCACTTTCAACTACGCGATGGCGATTGTCCAGCATTGCATGCTAGCGACCCATCGCAAGAACCTGCTATGCCAAGCGAGCAGCTTCCTTCACAATAAGCTGTGACAGAAGAAACAAGAAAGGATCAACAGATGATCGGGATGATACATTCGACTGCAAAAATCAGAAGAAGCAACATTATACATACATGATTCTCCAGTGACTCCGAAGTGGATTGACGCACATTCGTCTGGACAACCATATGATGCTCCACATCGTGTGGAGAACTTGATGAATTGTGCCCGGAGTGGGCCGCCAATGGAGGAGAAGGAGTCCACTCAGCCGCTTTCTTGGCCTTGGAGGTCGCGACTCCAAATTCTTTCAAAATTTGGACGTCGCCAGAAGATGACGACGCCGGCTGACTACAGAACAAAACCAACATTAAGAGAATGCAACTCCAACGAAGAACCAAAAAGAAGACTCGTATACTTACCAATCAAAATCGTCAAAATCGAAGGTTTGATCCCCCGACTCTGACGACGACTCCTTCGGCAGCCGCATCTTCTTGCGAGAAGATGGCGCCACTGCACTCACAGGAACGACAGGTATCGGCGACTCTTCACCAATAGCTGCACCTTTCAGAGTCGAAGGAGATGATGCATCCGAATCCTCGCTGCGCGAACGCTTGCGAGTGTCCGGACTAATCGACTCGGGGGCTTCCTCCTCCACATCAGATGGGACGGTCGACTCTGACTCGTCCTCTTCCAAGGCTTCACGACGAATAACCCCCTCAGGAAGAGGGGGCATACAGGGTGACACCCTCCAATCCTGTATACGGGAAATAAGTCAGCACAAGTCAAGAAAACATAAGCATTTGACAAACAAAGCTACTTCGTAGCACAAACATACCTCAGGAGGAGGATTAGCAACATCGAATGGAGGTATGACTGGTTCACTGGGGAGCACATCCTTGGTGGTGTACTTGGTGAGCAGTTGCACCCTTTTATCTACCTCACTCGCGGAAATGCCATCAGCAGATACGCGAGTGACATCGTCCGCGCCAGCCCACTGGAACATAGGGTGGACTCTAGCCTACAGGGGCTTGACGCGGCAGCGCAGCGACGTGCGAATGAGGGCGCAACCTCCCTCTTCTTTACCCATGCGACTCTCGAGGTCACAGACGCGCTCGTACAACACATCTGTCTCCGTGGACTCGCTGGGCATCACTACGTTCTTACAGGAGTGCTTCCTCTTGCATGGCATCGCGGGATCGAAAGGCTCGAGTCTGAAGTGGTCTCCGTCAGCCTTCTGGTCGCGGATGTAGAACCACTTGTCCCTCCACCCTTGGATGGACGCCATGAGTTTGATGTCGAAGTACGTGACGGAGGAGTCGATGTGGATACCGCAGCCTCCTACATCATAGACTACAGAGCCAGACGCCGACTGGCGCTTCAGCTTGAAGAGGCGTTTGAAGAGACCAAAGTGTGGCTCGATTCTGATCCAGCACTCGCAAAGAGTAATGTAGCAAGCTACATGGATGATGGAGTTGGGGGACAGCTGGTGCAGCTGGAGCCCATAGAAACAAAGAAGGCCCCTGAAGAAAGGATACAGGGGCAGAGAGAGACCTCGGATGATGAACGCTAGGAACATCACCCGGAAACCGGTAGGAGGGGGGTTACCTCACCACCTGGCATTCGCGAGTCAGCGACCGCGGGAGACAGAACTCCGTCTTGGCGCAGGAGACGGAGCTCAGATGACTTGATCACGGACGCGCACCACGCGCCATTGGTGACGCGAGTGCCCGCGCCCTTCTTCTTCCCGGTGGCGGCAACGCTGGTGCCCGGCGACGGAGCTGCCCTTCTTCTTGGCAGCAACAGTGGCAACGGCGGATTCAGCCGCGGCACCTCCTTTGTTCTTCCCCATCCTGTGGTGGAGATGCGACCAGAGGAAGTAACTAGGGAATACGTGGAGCTGGTCCAGTGCCGCGAGGAAGATGAAGTCTAGGAAGCAGAGAAGCAGTGGCAATGGCGATGGAGACAAATGCAGAGAAAAGAGAAGATGGGAAAAATTACCGTTGCAGCACTACTACTTAACCCCCTGGAAGATGTAATCCGACGGCCAACAAAAACCCTATCAGACGCATGGCGTCCATCGTGCTCGACACGTGGAGGACCCGAAGCGCGAACCGTCCCACACTACCCCCATTACGTGCGGAAATCGAGGAGGCGCAGTTAAAATAAAGATTACGCACGTTCGGTCAAGTCAGGGTCAGAAAATGGGACCCACCGCTCGTCATGTCCCGTCAAACCCGCTCACGCGGGCAACTGATATCATCACATCGTCATCACTGATGTCATCCAAAATTGAGGAGCAGAAGACTTCGACTACTTTAGTCCTTGCTCGAGTCTTCGACTCCACCAAGCACTCGGGGGCTACTCCCATAGGGAGCGCTGGTCGCGCACCCTACGATTTTTCTTTTTCTCTTCTACAGGAATATGGACATTCAGAGCATACCCAATCACCCGAATCCGTGATTCGACTATGGACATTGGTTACTCCCATAGGGAGCGCCGGAAATAAATTCGACTAAAACAAGCAAACAAAAGACGACAGCAGTCGCAAAAGTTCTTTAGTCCCTACCTGAGTCTTCGACTCAACCAGGCACTCAGGGGCTACTTCCAGAGGGAGCACTGGTCGCGCACCCTATGATTATTTGCACATCATACTGTGTGTTGATAACATCCACACTCGAAGTTAATGGCGACACCGCCTCATGATTTTTCCCTACAAAGAGACTGCGTCTCCTGGGTCACCCGAATCATCTCCGAGATGACAAAATTTGGATGCCGCGCTTGAAGTGTGAAGGTAAGACCTGAATAAGGCCTGGCAACGCATTCGCTGCACACTACCAGAAATATATCCGTGCCTACAGGTACGATGAACATGCCTTGACGGACTCGTGAAGTGCTCACACCCATATACTGGAATTCGACTCCTGTAAGACCTCCACGGCTTGAGTCGAATTACACCAGCACTTTTCCGAATTCGAGTCCAGGGACTCGAGTTCGAGTAGATTGCGTTGTTTTACCCTAAGGTAGTTAACTGCTACCGATACATCGGTTACATCAGGTGCACACATCAACAATCCCTATGACACAAACAGAACAGTCAAAAATACTTAATCATGCACTTGAAAGGTTTCATAAAGTCCCCAGTCGAATCTGCGATTCCACTTGACACTCAGGGGCTACTGACATGGGTATACCCTACAGGTACTCGAGCTTGGTATATACGGCCTGAATACGACAGAATCCCACGGCATTGCCAAGGCCCAAATGGAGAACTCGAGTAACCTACGGACTCTCGATTGCTTGCGGAACAAGAAGAAGCTAAAGATAGAAAGTTTAAAGGGAAAACCCTAACCTGTAACCTACTCGACCTGCTACCTGAGACCTAGCCTATCTATATACATGCTAGGAGGGGGCGGCGAGGAGGACACACGCAACCCTAGTTTCCACAACCCTCGCCAGATTGCATCTGCGCACCATTGTAATCTTCGATTCCTTTGATAATTCCACGAGCAGACAAGCAGGAGTAGGAACCTCTATGAGGCCTGAACCTGGGTAAATCTTCGAGTCCCCTGTGTGCTTGTTTGCTAGCCGATTGATGCTTCCAGCGCTCCCTCCTTCTCCAAAACCCAAGTCCATAATAATGGGCATTGATGAGTTAAACCCTCGTCATCGGCGCTCCCCAATTTGAGGTGCTTCCTTGTTGTCTTCACGTGCTCCCTTTGAATATCAGCTTTATTATTGACCGTGGTAATTCAAGGGGGTTTTATCTAGTCCTTCGACTAGAGGCACACCTTCTATGTTGTGGACCAGAGAGAAAGGTGTGTGTCCTGTGTTGTTGCTTCGGGTGGTGAAGTCAGTGCACATGCATAGTCCTATGTTTTTCTTCAGGGCGAGTACTGGGTTAGCCACCCATGTTGCTTTTGTTATTTCTATGATGTACCATGAATTGGTGAGGCGATGGAGCTTTTGTCCAATGGCCTTGGTTGTTGGTCCCGTGGTTTGCCGGGTGGATCGTATTTTGGTGGCTGGATGTGGTTTGAATGACTGCTCGTCGGGTTCCTGGGGGACTTCCTGTATGTTGGTTGATTCTGATGCGAAAATCTCCCAATTCTCATGGGGGAAACCGACGAGCATGCTTTCGTATGCGGTACCAATATTGGGGGACGAATAGGCCATATTTTTGGGTCTGTATGTTAGACTTGATTTTCTCTTGTACTATCTGGAGTTTAGTCGATCGAGACGTGTCCTTCGGGTAGTGGCTCTATATCTGCAATTTTTAGCTGGGAAAATTATGTTTCCATCCCGAAAATTATGATATTTTGTTGAATCTATCAAAGTTATCGGAGCGAGTGGAGCTGCCTCTCACGGTTATGATTCCATTGGGTGCTGACATTTTTAATACCAAATATGCATAGTAAGGTACTGGCATAAATCTTGCGAAAGCTAAGCGTCCCAGGATCGCATGTTGCGATGGCCTGTCCATGACTTCAAACTCGAGCTTTTCACGCTTGAAATTGTTCCTTGATCCGAAAACTATGTCAAGATAGACTTTGCCTACATGAATTTTGGCTTTGCCTGTGACTATGCCGTGGAAGGCCGTGTCCGTTGGTGCCAGGTTTGTCCAGGACCAATTCATTGCTCGCAGGGTTTTGGCGTAGATTAGATTGATGCTGCTTCCTGCATCCAAGAAAACTTTTCTCATGTCAAACCCGCCAATTTGGGCTTCCACAACCAGAGCCAAATGACCCGGTCGTGGGACTCAAAGTGGATGATCGGCCCTGTGAATGTGATTTCTTGTTCTGACCAATGAAGGTATTCTGGTCTGGGTGGTGGCGCTATTTCCGCCATGTTGAATTGCCGTGTGACCAGCGTTTGGATCCTATTGGATGGTCACCCTTTCTAGATCATTGACATTGCACCTCAGGACCTTGGATATTCGTCCTACTGGTTTCTGTTTTTTGTAGGTTGTGCTTTCCCTGCTGGTGGCTATACTGGAGGTGGCGGTGGCGCACCAAGAGATAATGTTCCAGGTGTGGTGGCGTATATTTGGTTTAGTGCTTCGGCTTCCTTTGCATTGCATATGTCCTGCATTTGTAGGAAAGTGCGCCAGTCCTTCATGAGATGGTTCAATCGCCTCCTTCCTGTGGAGTCAACGTAGAAATGCATATTGCAGGGCCCTTCCAACATATGTAGTGGAGACATTGGGGGCTCCCGAGCCCTTGGCCAGTACCGCTGTGCGAATTGGCTTCCACTAGTGTCTTCTCTATTGTTGCAGTATCCGCCGCTACGGTCGTCGTTTCTTCGGTTTTCCTATCCTAAAATGCCAGCCGCGACATAGCTTGGCCCACCGTATCCGCTATTCATGTGTCTTCTCCTGTCATTATTGTGCCTATCCTGATCTTCTTCGGATGAGCGCCCTCGCTTGTGGTTCACTGCATCTTCACTATCTACCCAGCGATTGCCATGTCCATTAATTGCGAGATTGTTTTGGGCTTGACCCTCCCTAATTTCTCAATGAATTCTCTTTGGCGGAGGTCTTTGTTGAACGCGTCAATTGCCCTCTCATCAGATATAGCTTCGGCTGAATTCTTGATGATGTTCCACCACTGGATAAATGCTCGTATTGGTTCTCCGGATTCCTGTTTGCACGCCCGTAACTACTCCAAGGATGTGGGTTGCTTGAACATGGATGTGAAGTTTTGGATGAACTTATCTTCAAGGTCGTCCAATTGCTGATGGATTCTTCGGGTAGCTACTTAAGTCATGAGTGGGCAGTGTCTCTTAAGTGTAACTGCAAGCTTTGCATTGCAGTAGCCTTGGAGCCACCCCAAAGTTTAATGGTTGCCAGGTAATCTGCTAGCCAAGCCTTGGTTCCTGGAGACCGTCGTACTTTTGGCGATCGTGAGGAAGTTTGAAGTCCTTGGGTACTGGGGTCTTGCAAACCCACTGGATAAAGTAGCTAGCCTCACATAGTTCATACTCATCCTCGCTTTCGCCATCATAGTATCTTTGGCTGCTATGCTCTTCTCTTTACCTGTCGACTCTGCGTTGTGTAATGTTGTTTCTTGCATCGTCTAGTGGTTCAGAGTTTGGAAAGTGCACCCGATGTGGCGACCGTGATCGTCGTGTGTGTCCCACGTGCCAAGGGTTGTTGCGGTGGCATGGCGATTAATCGAGTTGCCTTGAAGTTCCTGGTTCTCTCTGTGCGAGGGATGCCCCACCATGCCGTGGTTCATGAGAGCGGAGCGATGGAGAGCCGTCCGGGGATCATCGGGTGCGGGTTGAGTTGTGAGTAAGTAAGTCTGGGCAGCGACAATTGCGGCTTGCGCTATTTGCTTTGATGTGCCCTTCTGGATCTACTGACATGAAGGGCAGGTCTAGATCTCGGGTCAGCTCGTTTCTTTCAGTTTCTGGGATATTCTGGAACCACGAGGTTCCTCTCCTTGGTGCACCTCCGGTTACGCTACCAGATCCACGGGTGGCGCTTAGCTGTGCCTGCCGTATGCTAGATTCATTGGATAACCTTTTCTTTCATTGAGTTGTCTCTGCATCCTTAGCAAGTCCCTCTTTTTGTGGTGAAGCAAGTACTGGTATGCCATCAAATCCTCACGTGTGGCTTCCGCTTTCATGGGAACTGCACCCGAGGTTGTGTCCCTTTCTTTTTGCCATGTTTCCGCCGATAGCCGAAGGGTCAAACGTTTGCATCCAGTGCCCCTTATCTTCCTTGTACAATGCGATTGCTGAGTGGATCTCCTCCATTTGCGTGGTTTTCTGCATCATCACCTGATAAAATATCATTAGGTTCGAGAAGCGGATTACCGTTGAAGTCGCTGTGTTCTTGGTTCGCCAATGATCAACACACTTGGTGATGCGTCAAGTACATGTTACTGCTATTTTTATTGGATCTGCAAGAGACACTATCCGTGAGATCTTGCAGGTTCTGCTCTGAATAGATTTCAGCCATCCTGATTCAAAGTCAATGTCTTCGCCGCTTTCCTCGGGTTTGATGTTTGCTGTACTTGAGCCACGAGGTGGCATTAGCTGGGAGTCTGACCCGAAGGAGAGATCGTCATATAGATCGGCCAGATCCCCTAGATCTGTGGAGTTTCCAGAGTTTTATTCGTTGTTTGCCAGCTAGGGCGCGACGTCTTCAGATGAGCCAACGGAAGACGAAGGTATCGTCGTAGGTGCTGCTGTTACGACCGACAGACCTGAAGAAATCGGTGCCAATGGTCAGGGATTTTCGGGTCCCTCCACTTGAAAGTGGAAACTTCCGATGATAAGATCGGATCCGCCATTAAAGTTGACAGGAACCGAAATAGGGGTGGGTGGACGTGGATCTGCTGTTGTCGAGCTTTTGCTTGGTGAGGAGGGGGCCGCCGAATCCATGATTCTAGCATCTAGATTTCCAACAGATGGCACCAATTGACGAGGGGTAACCTTGACAATGTCCATGATGATGGACTTAGTGTATCGTGGAAAAGAGAATGCTAGGATTTTGTCGGCTGATCAGACAAACAAGGGAGTCGAAGTCATCTGATTGCTTAAGAACAAATCGATTACATATCGCTCAAGGCTTTTTTGGCGCCTCTCCGTTGGCTCCTCCCAGCCTTTATATAATAGGCTAGGTCCCGAGGCCGTATACAGATAGGTTACAAGTTATAATCACAACACTAATACAACATAGGCTCCTACTCTTTCCTTTTCTAGCAATATATGCCTTTCGTCGGATGCTTCTTGGGACTTCCTTGGTTCCTTCTTGGTCCTTGCGGGTTGTAATCCTAGGGTAACTAATCATAATAACCCGGGTAATCAGACCCATGTCATTGGTGAATCGGCTTTGCCCTATCCTCAATAGAATCATTTCTGAAACTTAGAGTGCCTTCATCCCGGGTCGATTGATCACCGTCAATGATGCATCGCCTTTGAAAGCTTCCACAAGATCCATCATAGTAAAAATCCACACAATAACCACTATGTGTACAAACTTGATCTCTCAAAAAAGACTACAATCGCATCGACTAGGGCTTCCTAGAGAAGGCTATGCTTATACTCGGGTTTAGCCCCCAATGGACAAGGTGGATCATGTCCTGTGTCCGATCCGTTCTTTTTGCAGTTAAGATAAATGGGAAAATACTTGACCAATTCACCCCTACTCGTGGCTTAAGGCAAGGCGACCCTCTCAGTCCATATATGTTCATGTTGGTGGGTGAAGCAATGTCATGTATCCTCAAAAAGGTGGCAATGGGTTGCATAACACCAATAAAAGTTGCAAGAAACGCTCCTGGAGTCTCCAATCTCCTTTTCACTGATGAGTGCCTGCTCTTTTTCAAAGCCAACAAAGAAGAAGCTCGCGCTGTGGATAGAGCCCTTAGTTCCTTCCAAAAAGGGACTGGCCAACTCCTTAGTCTTGGCAAATTCTCTATCCTCTTCAGCCAAATCTACCCCACGAATGCCCAAGCAGAGTTAAAATCTACTCTAAAAGTCTCGAGCTTTACCTTTGAATAAAGGTACCTAGGCCTCCCTACTCCAAATGGACGCATGAATGGTGAGCGTTTCTAACCGATCTTGGGCAGGTTCACAAAAATACTGACCAACTGGGCAGAGAAATTCATGTCATGTGGAGCCAAGGATACCCTCATAAAATTAGTTGCACATGCTCTCCCCAACCATGTCATGAGCGTGTTCAGGATGTTGATGAGCTTCTGCGAGCAATACGAGAGACTGATCAGAGATTTCTGGCAGGGAGGGGGGATGATCAAGGCCACAGGAAAGTGCATTGGTGTGCGTGGGAGAATCTGGTTAAACTCAAGTGTAGGGGAGGCATGGGCTTCCGTGATATTGGAGTCTTCAACCAAGCCTTACTCACTAGTCAGGCATGGTGTTTAATCCAAAACCCTGGGTCCCTTTGTGCCAGAATCATCAAGGCCAAATACTACCCACATGGAAATATCCTGGACACTGTCTTCACGTCTGACCCATCGCCCGTATGGAGGGGAATCGAGCACGCTCTCGAGATGCTCAAGGAAGGGATCATCACAAGAATTGGTAATGGAAGGAACACCCAAATCACTAGAGTTAACTGGATTCTGAGATAACAAGGGCTAAAGATCTCAGGCATGAAAAAGAACACAAGAATCAGATGGGTAAACTAGCTGTTAACTCCGGGCACAAAAACTTAGAACTTAAACCTCATCCATGAGCTGTTCCATGACTTCGGTGCCCAAGCCATCCTAAAAAAAATCAAAATCCTGGATAGAGAATCCGATGATCGCGTGGCATGGCATTATGAGAGGAATGGTTTCTTCACTGTGAAAAGTGCATACCGCCTGGCTCTTGACCTGAATATCAGACCCGGGGTTCTAAAGGAAGCATCAGCGCTCCCAGCGGCGACTGTTCGATCTGGAGCAAATATGGCAGACCAATGTCCAACCCAAAGTACGTATCGTCGGATGGAGGGTGGCGAATGATACGCTTGCCACGACGAAGAACAAATGGAGGAGGAACCTGGCCTACAATGACCTCTGTCCCTTGTGTGGCAATGGTGATGAGGATGCCTTCCATGCCACCGTTACCTGTACAAAAGCAGCGGCCCTGCGAGAGAAAATGCGCCAACACTGGGAACTTCCTGACGAGAGGGCCTTCCTATACAATGGCCAGGATTGGCTCCTGCAGCTGCTGTCAAGGGAAGACGCCGACACAAGATCGAGGATCCTCCTTCTGCTCTGGCGTGCGTGGCATCTAAGAAACGATGCCTACCACCGGGTTGGCAAGGAAACTGTCGTCAACTCCGCTTGCTTCCTCCTTGCTATACATCACAAATCCGACCTCATCCCAATCAGGATTGGCGATTACAAGGGCAAATAGCCCATATGGGAGTGCAGGCCACCGATTGCACAAGCTGCTAAAACCTTGACCATCTGGTCCCCCCACCTGTTGGATGGCTGAAGATCAACACCAACGGCTCCTTTGTTGTTGACAAGATGGCCGGGCTAGGTGCCGTGATCAGAGACGAGCTTGGCTCACCTATCCTCGATGCCTGTGCCCCTCTTGCCGCCTGCGAAGATGCTAAAGAAGGTGAGGCCAATGCCGTCGTTCTGGGGATTCACCTTGTTGGCCAACTGAAATCCACGAAAATGATCACCGAAGTGGACTGCAATGCTGCGGTCTCTGCAATCCAGGCCTCCACCCAAGACCATTCACGCTTATGGTACACTTATGAGAAGATCAAGATCGAAATGAAGCAATTTCAGGAGTGCTACATCATCCACTCCAACCGCAACACAAACAGGGTAGCCAGCCACCTTGCTAAACTAGCCATCTCTCTAGGCCATAGTGTCATGAGAGAAGATCTCCCGATCTCTGTGAGAGAACTTGTAAAGAGCGACTCAGACTCTATGCTACACAATTAATATAAAGTTCTCTTTCTTAAAAAAAACTAAAAGATTTTAGACCAGATACGGATCCGCGCTCGTATAGTCCCCGTGCGTGTAAGTTGCATGCGTGGAAAAAAACTTCGTACGGGACCAAACCGCTCGAGCTGGCTGGCTTGGTAGTTGGTAGAACGCTTCCTGTGGCCGCCTGGAACTCGGAAGATATGCCTATTAATGATACGACACACCTCATCCGACGATTTCTGCAGCTCACCTGCATTTGATTTATTTTTCACCGTCCACCAATCCCACAATAGCACTAGCGTTGGAGTTTGTTTCACAGCCGGTAGTGATCTGATTGATCATCTCGAACATGGCCATTGGATTTGAAGCAGATAATAGCTGCAGTCGCGGCGTCCTCGATCAACATTCCTCTCCATATCTGTTTAACTAAAACATGCTGGAACAAAGCAATTTTTACACTTTTTGTCCTGTCTGTGCATGTGCACAGAAAAATTATTCCGGTCAGGAAATTTCTAGTACTACCGTTCTGGCTGAATTTTATTGTTGTCTAGCTGGGCTGGGAATGGGCTTTCTCGGCCAGGCTTTTGGTAGGCCCAGCCTGAAGCCTGAGTTGGGCTGCGATTCATGAGGGTACCCATACGACCTAGTCGCCCAAGAGAAAAAGGCCCGGCCTTCTCTCACAAAGTGAAGCACGGTTATTCCCAAATCTCCACTACTTATAAAATCTACTATACTTATAAAAAAGCAAATATTATCTTTTCTAAACGCACCCTACACAGGAGACACATGCCTATTGGCACCGCACGATTAGACCATCAAACTTAATCCAACAGCTATGATTACCTAATCCGTTAAGCCACTAGTGGAAACGAGGCCTTTGGTTGAGCCTGGAAATGGGCTTTAACACCGGTTCTTCTACGAACCGGTGTTAAAAGGGGGGCATGTACCAGCGTGGCCCGTGCAGCAAAAAGGAGCCCCCCTTTAACACCGGTTCGTGGCACGAACCGGTGTTAAAGGCCCCTGCACCAGTGGCCCGCGCAACCCCCCCCCCCCTTTAACACCGGTTCGTGGCTTGAACCGGTGTTAAAAGGGGGGGGGCTATATAAGACACCGCAGCTTACACCCCACTCTTCCATTTTTTTCACTATCTCATTTTGGAGCCTAGCAAGAGGGTGTGAAGTGTGCTAGTTTGTGTTTTTTTCGTATGCACAAGAGGTGTTCGGTGAAATGCCCGAGAGCTCAAAATAAGTTTTCTCGTTGCTCTTTCCTTCTCGGTCGAGGTCGACAACTATCCTTTCATGTGTCATTGATGTAGTATATATATAAATGGTCATCTCCCTATTATTTTTTGATATATACTATATATTAATGCAGATGAACCGGCAATGGATGTACGGTGACCGCCGCACTTCCGAGTACATTACGGGCCTCCAAAATTTCATCGTTGTAGCTAATGCAAACTGTGGTCACAATGGTTTTATGTGCTGTCCGTGTGTTCACTGTCAGAACAAGAAAGATTACTCAAATACTAGAACCACTCACGCCCACCTGCTTCGATCCGGTTTCATGCCCAGCTATAATTGTTGGACCAAGCACGGAGAAAAAGGGGTTGTGATGGAAGACAACGAAGAAGAAGAGGATGATGACAACTATCATAATATGTATCCTGAATATGATGATACTGCAACGGGGGTAGATAATGAAGATCAAGAGGCAGCAGATGGGCCCGCTGATGACGATCTTGGTCGGGCCATTACCGGTGCAAAGGAAGAATGTGAAACTGAAAAGGAGAAGGAGAAGCTGAAGCAGATGTTAAAGGATCACAAAACATTGTTGTACCCAACTTGCGAAGATGGCCACAAAAAGCTAGGTACCACACTAGATTTGCTGCAATGGAAGGCAGAGAACGGTGTGACTGACAGCGCATTTTCAAAGTTGTTGGTAAAAATGAAGAATCTTCTTCCAAGAAATAATGAGTTGCCCGACAGTACATACCAAGCAAAGAAGGTTGTCTACCCTCTAGGATTAGACGTGCAGAAGATACATGCCTGCATTAATGACTACATCCTCTACCACGGTGAGAAGTACGAGAATTTGGATGCATGCCCGGTATGCACTGCACTGCGGTATAAGATCAGACGAGACGATCCTGGCGATGTTGAGGGCGAGGCCCCTAGGAAGAAGGTTCCTGCCAAGGTTATGTGGTATGCTCCTATAATACCATGGTTAAAACGTCTCTTCAGAAATAAAGAGCATGCCAAGTTGTTGCGATGGCACATGGAAGACCGTAAGAAAGACGCGATGTTGAGACACCCCGCTGATGGGTCACAGTGGAGAAAAGTCGAGCGAGAGTACCCGGACTTTGCACGTGACGCAAGGAACTTAAGGTTTGGTCTAAGTACAGATGGCATGAATCCTTTTGGTGAGCAGAGCTGCAGTTACAACACCTGGCCTGTGACTCTATGTATCTATAACCTTCCTCCTTGGTTGTGTATGAAGAGGAAGTTCATTATGATGCCAGTGCTCACCCAAGGCCTGAGGCAACCCGGCAACGACATTGATGTGTACCTAAGGCCATTAGTTGAAGAACTTTTACAGCTGTGGGCCAAACCAGGTGTACGTATGTGGGATGAGCACAAAGGGGAGCCATTTGACCTACGAGCATTGCTTTTCGTAACCATCAATGATTGGCCTGCTCTTAGTAACATTTCAGGGCAGACAAACAAGGGATACAATGCATGCACACACTGTTTAGATGAGACTGAAAGTGTATATTTGGATAAGTGTAAGAAGGTTGTGTACCTAGGGTATCGTCGATTTCTTCCGAACCTGCATCCAGTAAGAAAGAAAGGCAAGCATTTCAAACATCTGGCAGAACCCCGGAGGAAGCCTGTCCTCCGTACCGGTGAGGAGGTATTTGGTATGGTCAAGGACCTAGAAGTAATCTTTGGAAAAGGTCCTGGCAGTCTATCTGTTCCGAATGACGATGCCGGACACACGCCCATGTGGAAGAAGCAATCTATATTTTGGGACCTACCCTATTGGAAAGTCTTAGAGGTTCGCTCTTTAATCGACGTGATGCACATGACGAAGAATGTTTGCGTGAACCTGCTAGGCTTCCTAGGAGTGTATGGGAAGACAAAAGATACACCGGAAGCACGACAGGACCAGCAACGTCTGAAAGACCCTGAAGAGCCTATGCATCCTGAGAACGAGAAGGGTAAACGATGCCACTTAACTCCTGCCAGCTACGCTCTTACCAAAGCAGAGAAGGAAATCTTTTTTGAATGCCTGAGCAGTATCAAGGTCCCGTCTGGCTTATCGTCGAATATAAAGGGAATAATAAATATGGCAGAGAAAAAATTCCAAAACCTGAAGTCTCATGACTGCCACGTGATTATGACACAATTGCTTCCGATTGCATTGAGGGGGCTTCTACCTGAAAATGTTCGAGTACCCATTGTGAAGCTATGTGCATTCCTCAATGCAATATCTCAGAAGGTAATCGATCCAGAAAGCCTACCAGGTTTACAGACAGATGTGGCCCAATGTCTTGTCAGCTTTGAGTTGGTGTTCCCACCATCCTTCTTCAATATTATGACGCATCTCCTGGTTCACCTAGTAGAAGAGATTGCCATTCTCGGTCCTGTATTTCTACACAATATGTTCCCCTTTGAGAGGTACATGGGAGTCTTAAAGAAATATGTTCATAACCGTGCTAGGCCAGAAGGAAGAACCTCCAAGGGCTATGTAACAGAGGAGGTCATTGAGTTCTGTGTTGATTTTATTCCTGACCTTAAGGCGATTGGTGTTCCAGAATCACGACATGAGGGGAGACTGCGTGGAAAAGGCACCCTAGGATGTAAAGCAATGATATGTAGGGACGGATATTCTCTCAATCAAGCACACTACACGGTTTTACAAAGATCTATCTTGGTTGCCCCGTATGTCAATGAACACAAGAATTTAATACGCCTCAAACACCCGGGGCAGTCTGATGAATGGATTATAAGTGAACACATGGCGAGTTTTGGCGGCTGGCTGCAAAGACTTCTCACGAATAACACCACTATTGGGGATCAGCTGTACTTGTTGGCCAGGACACCATCTTCGACTGTATGTACTTTCCAAGGGTACGAGATAACTGGGAATACATTTTACACGATAGGCCAAGATAAAAAGAGCACCAACCAAAATAGTGGTGTCCGCTTCGATGCAGTAGAAGACAATGGGCAAAAGACCACGTATTATGGGTTCATAGAGGAGATATGGGAACTTGACTATGGACCTAATTTTAAGGTCCCCTTGTTTCGATGCAAATGGGTCAAGCTAACAGGAGAGGGGTTGAGGTAGGCAAGAAGTACGGAATGACAACGGTGGATCTCAACAATCTTATGAAGGTAGACAAGAACTTAGACGAACCATTCGTCTTAGCCAATGATGTGGCTCAGGTTTTTTATGTGAAGGACATGTCTACCAAACCGAAAAAAAGTAAAAAAATAAGCAAATAGATACATCACACGATGAGCCAAAGCGTCACATAGTTCTTTCAGGGAAAAGAAACATCGCGGGAGTGGAGGACAAGACAAACATGTCAGAAGATTATAATAAGTTTGATGAAA
Source organism: Avena eriantha (assembly GCA_910589775.1). Lineage (NCBI taxonomy): Eukaryota > Viridiplantae > Streptophyta > Magnoliopsida > Poales > Poaceae > Avena > Avena eriantha. Next base: position 269,535,364 of record OU342744.1, read on the forward strand.
TTCCGCCCTTCAGAGTGAAGACTGACCCAACCATCTTGTTAAACGGTGTTGATACTCCATGGTTACGGCCGACGCGATCATAAGATTGACTATATGTATTAATTGAGCCATTTTTGGCACACATATGTATCTCAACATGGAAATCAATGTCATATTTCTTCTGTTAACAGTATATGTATTAAATGAGCCATTTTTCTTCCTTCTATTTCTTCCCTCCATTTTTCTTCCCGCCATTTTTCCTGCCATTTTTCTTCCCGCCATTTTTCTTCCCGCCATTTTTTCCCGCCATTTTTCCCGCCATTTTTCTTCCCGCCATTTTTCTTCCCGCCAGTTCTTCCCGCCAGTTCTTCCCTCCAGTTCTTCCCGCCAGTTCTTCACTATATATATGTAGGATTGGCCTCCATTGTCATTGCACATATCTAGACTCATATCTGCAACCTCATCACTCTTTCCCATGGCTTCCACCGTAGCACTAGCCCCCAGGGAGGCGGAGGCGCTTTGCGCCTCGAACTACCCCTGCCCGCCGGGCTACTGTGTCCCCGTCGGCTGGATGCTGAGCGCCGGAGGCGTGCCGGTTCCTCCTGTCCCTCTAGGTGTGGCGCGCCGGATGGCCATCACGAACCACTACTACTTCGAGCTCACACCAGAGCAGCGGAGGAATCCCAGATGGCATCCCGACTATTTCCCTACTTGGGAAGCCTTCTTCGTGGATCGGCGTGAGAGGGCGCTCGCCAGGCACGAGGAGGACGGCCCACCTCCTCCGAACTTCAACGAGGCCGGCCGTCGGCTATGGTGGCGTGGTCAGACTCTCCAGAGCGTCATGGCCTATGACACTGCCGCCGACTCTAACCCTCGTCTACGCTACCCTCAAGTCCAATCCACGCGTACTCAGCCTTCAAGGTTCAATTACGGCGACCCGACGACGACAGCAATGACGGCGGCGGCGAGTACGATGACTACAGTGGCGAGTATTACAGGTGTAGGCAGGAGCATGACTGAATCACTCCAACATTCTGAAACAAGTTCGGCCGATTGTTACTTAATCTGGCCATGTATCTTAATTTTCAGTTCTTTTATGTATCTTAATTTTCAGTCGTGCTTTATGTAACTTACTATTAGTTGCATTCTGTATTTTAATTCCAGTTCTATCTCCTTCACAAAATGACCTATCTCATTCGAGGTTTCTTGGCTTTCGGGTCAAATGACCAATGTTATGGCTAGAATCAAGGCATAGTTTGTGATAATATGGCCATATTGTGCATACATGTGCATCATGGTATGGCAAACAATGTTGCAAGAGGAAGTTTTCCTTTTTATCGCACCAAAAAGGCATTTTCCATTTTCCGAGCATAAAAAACGGACGGTTTTGTGAAGCAACCACCAAATGGCTAATTCAAAAAACCACCACCACATTTTACAAAAATACCAGACCACCTTATATGGACAATGTACCAACAGGGGGATCTGAGACCTTTCCGTCCACCTCTGGTGAAAAAGACAAATTCCTGCCGAATTGGTAGGAAGTGGGTCAGATATGAATTACAGGTACATGATACGATGCTCATGATTTTTTACAAAAATCATTTTTAGGTTCACAATATGCTATTTTATCAAAAATCCAATGCAAGTTGAGCGAGGCTTTGTCAGATTCAAGTGTATACAAAAGATGCGGCATTTAAATATCCAATCAATTCAAAAATGTTAATACAAAATAAAATATGATTTGCTCTAATAAAATAGGGTTAGATTCCTTTTTAGATGCTTAATATTTCTTATGTTCAAAGTTTTAGGATTTGACAATTTATTTTTGTTTGAATTGAATAATCAAAATTTATATGTAAGTGTTTTAATCATTTTGAAAATTTTCATCTAAAGTAAATATAAAATGTTTTTACATGAATGGATAGATATTATTTTTCTAAAAATTATGATATATTATTCATATTTTTCTGAGTTGAAATGAATAAGATATGAATTTTCTAAATTCATATCCTATTTTTTAAATTATAAATGCCCCCACCCCTTTAATGCATGAAATAAATGCCCCCCTTTAACACCGGTTCCAGCCACGAACCGGTGTTAAAGGGGGGGCGCATTTATTTTGTTTTGCGCCCGCACCCCTCCCCCTTTAACACCGGTTCCAGCAACGAACCGGTGTTAAAGGGGGGGGGGGTTATAACGCGCGCCTTCCCCTTCCTTCTTCCCCCCAGCCAGATCGAAAGCGCGCGCGCAGAGAAAAGCAGAGGAGAGCCGGCGCCGTCCAGCCGTCGCCGTCCAGCCCTCGCCGTCGTTTCCCTCGCCGTCGCCATCCCGCGGGAGCGCCGTCGCCATCCCGCGGGAGCGCCGTCGCCCCCCTCCCCATGCGCGAGCCGTCGCCGTTGCAGTCGACGCCCCCCGCCGCGCCAGCACCGTCCGCCACCGCGCGCGCCTGCGTCAGCCGCCACCCCTGTTGCCGCCGCTCGGATCCGCCGCGCGCCAACACCGAAGCCTCCGCCAACTCGGAGCCGCCGCCGCCAACCCCGCGTCCACGACCGCTGCCGCTGACCCCGTTCGCGAGAGTTGCCGCCACCGGTGGTGAGAGCTCTCTGTTTGTGTTTTGGAGATATTGGATATTGGTGATAAATGTTATTTGTGTGTATATTGGATAAATGTTGCATATATGTATATATATTGTTGTGTATGAATAATTTTATTTGTGTGTAATTGCATATATATATTGTTGCATATATGTTGTATATATTGTTGCATATATGTATATAATTAGTTATTAGTATTTTATAAGTGTGTAGTTTAGTGTGTATTATTAGTAGTTTAGTGTTAGTATTAGTTTAGAGTTTATTTAGTTTAGGGTTTATTTGTTTAGGGTTATTAGTTTAGGGTTATTTGTTTAGTTTAGGGTTATTTAGTTTAGGGTTATTTATTTAGTGTAGTTTAGTGTATTTAGTTTAGGGTTATTTAGTGTATTTTATAGTTAGTATTAGTTTAGGGTCGTCACCTCGCTGCTCTGCAAGCGCCGCCGCTGGCCGTCGTCGTTAACGTCGCTCCGGTGACCCCTAGGTAGTGGTGCCGCCCGTTTTAGGTAGGCCGCATCACGCTGAGGCGAACCCGCTACCTCGCGCGCCCTAGGTCGCTCTCCAGCGCCGCCAGCCGCCGCTTTCTGGAGCATCCTCCGGTCAGCCACTGTAGCTAGCCCCTCTCATATGCATCCGGGATTTCTTCGAATTAGGGTTTGGACCCCTCGGAACTCGTTTAAAATGATCAAGCATCCTTAGGGTTTTAAATTCATTTGTGTATTTATTTGTGTATTTTGTATGAATAATATGTATATTTATGTATGAATCCAAGTCCACTTGAATGTTTACTCTCTTACTCTAGATAATATTATTGTTTTAGAAACTATGGATCCACTTAGTAGAAACCTTGAAGAAGAAGAAATAATGGAGAACATTATCGATGAGGACACCTCACAATATCTTAACTTGGAGGGACATGATGACAGCTCAAGTAGTCATGGAGAAGATGAAGACTCCGGTGAACGCAATTTAGTGATTACAAAGTCCGGCGAGGTATATGCATTGATTAAGCCTCTGCTGACTTCCACCAACAATCTTCTTCTACATGTATTAATTAATGCTTCTTCCTTCTTTTAGCCCTCTGGATCGACCAGCCAGCACCCATCTTCTTCTACGAAAAAGAGCAAGCGAGGCGCGAGCCATCGGTTGAAAGATCATGCAAAGTTCACGATCGAAGCAGTCCGTGTTGATGGCAGGCCGATGGAGCCCAAGAAGGCCGCAGACAAATTTGTACGTCAGGCTGGAGTTCTTGTTAGGGACCAAATCCCAATCATAATTGAATATTGGAATAAGCCAAAGAAGGGCGACAGTACCTTTGTCGATGAAAGATCCTAAGAAACGCTTTGGAATTCGTTGTTGGTAAATTTCACCCTTCCGCCAGAGGAGGATGAAAACAAACCGGTTATAAAGGAAAAGGTCAAAGAGTGGACTCTAAAGAAGATGGCTGACGCTTTCCGCAACTAGAAGACAAAATTGAACAAATTTGTCAAAGCTCGCGAGACTCCAGATTTCGAAGACGCATATGATGCGAAGATAAGACCTCACTGGCGCGAATTTGTGGCATACAAGGAAGGTGCTATAGCTACAAAGAGGTCAGAAACCAATACGCTAAATGCCCAGAAGAAGGAATATCACCAGAGGACAGGGTCAGGTGGCTACATATCTCAGAGGCCTAAGTGGGAGGAAGCTGAGAAGGCCCTGCGCAACAGAGGGGTCACACCCCAGACACATGGGTGGGACCTACGTGCAAAGACTTGGTTCTACGGAATCGGGGCAAGGTTGGACCCAGAAACAGGATTGTGTATCTTTCCAACCCTCCTTGCCAAACCCGTCACTGAACTCATCACGGCATACGAGGAAACAGCCGCCAGGACCTTCCATCCCGACAGAGAGAATGACCAGCTCACACGCGCCATCGGTAAAAAAGAACACCCTGGACATGCACGAGGCACAGGGGGTATGACGTGGAAGGATGGGTTTGCCGAGTGGAGCGACTCTTACAGATGGCGCGGCAGAAAAGAAAAAGAGCGTACAGAACGGATGACACAGATAGAACATGCACTTGTGGCGCTGCAGGCGCAAGTGAATGCACAACAGAGCCATCAAGCTACCGGCCCATCTCAGCGGCACGAAGAGCCTGCATTGGAATCTGCCGGCGGCCCAGACTCTGCGTGGAAAAGCAGCGTGGCTTCCACGGAGAACGTGCAGCCCACGCTTGAAATGGCGGGTCCTCGATACCTCGTGGATGAGATCACGGAGAGCGAACACGCTGAGCTGCATGTGAGATTAATGGGCTTATCCATTAAGGTGGCTATCGGCTATGCCTTACCTCCTGTAGCTGGTGGAACTTACCACTGCCGACCGATTCCAGATGGCTATGCTATTGTCGGGGTGGATGAGGTTGTGAAGGAATATGAGGAAGCACAACTTGACCATGCTACAGGTGAAGGGGAAACTCAACTCAAATTTGCAGTGTAATCAACCATTCTTTGGAAGAAGGAACACATCGTGCTTCCAAATTGGAGGCCACTGGCACCCCCGCCGTCTCCGCAGCGTCAGTAGTCTGAGCCGCTTCAGCCATCTCCTGCGCGGCAGCCATCTCCGGCGCTTCAGCCATCTCCGGCACGCCAGCCATCTCCTGCCCGTCAGCCATCTCCGGCACTTCAACCATCTCCTCAGCGTAAGCGGAAGAGCACTGCCACGAAGAGCATCACTAGCACTGCCACAAAGAAATCCGCACGAAACCGTACGCCAAAGAGTTCAAAAAACTACGTTCCGCAGCCTTCCGCCAAGCCATTGCCGGTTTTACCGTGGAATCACAGCGACGAGGAGACCAATAGGATCTTAGAAGAAGAGGTCAAGAAATTCTTTGCACCTAGACGGCCCGAGCCAAAGGAGAAAATAGATCCGGCGGTGGTGGAGAAGTTTTACAAAAATCTTTTGAAACCTGAAACCCCACTTGTGCCGGACTACGAGCGCCAGATTTTGAAGGCGGATGCAAGGCGCCGTAGGGAGACTAAAAGTAGCAGTCGTGCGGCACCCCAGAAAACAGTTCCCATGCTCAGAGAGCAGGAAAACCAATCATGCGCCCCGCTCCAAGTGTTCGACACACGGGACGCTCCTCCCGTAAATGATTACGAGGCAGAGCTACAAAGAAAGGCCAATGAGATGGGGATGACTTACATTGCATACTTGAACATCATGGGAGAGAACATGCCCAAATGCGATGCCAACCCCATACAGCCATGGAAGTATGGGAAGAATCTCGTCAAGAAAGAGGAGCTCAAGAATCTACCAACAAAGATGCGAAGATTGCACAAGTGGTACCTTGATTTCTGCAAGACCAGAATGGAAGAATGGATCACGGTGCATATAAGAGATGATATTTTCTTGTGCGGAGACGACGAGATCGACTTCAACATTCAAGACTTGCATTTTCTATTCAATCAGAAGGAACTCGACAAAGCTGCCATCAGCCTTTATTGTGTGTAAGTACTATTTCTGTATTTTCTATCTCATCTCATTCACTTCATTAATTGCATGTATATATATATATATGCTCACCATATATGTATATACTATTATGCAGGAAAAAGGTTATCGAATGCATGAAAGGAGGACCTTTTGACATTGGGTTCGTTGACCCAAATAGAGTTCATGAAGAAGTGGTAAGAACCAAACCCGGGCAAACAGAAGATTTATTGCTAAGGTCTTTACTGAGACAACAAACCAAAAGGGAAATACTATTGCCTTACAACTTCTCGTGAGTACTGTTACCCTCTCTTGTACACATTCTGTTTCGGCTTACTTGATGTTAAGTGTAACTGATGATGAGTTATGCGTGCGTAGGTTCCACTTTATTCTGCTAGTCATTCAACCTGACTCAGGAAAAGTCCTTGTCATGGACTCGTTACGAAAAGAAAAAGAGCTATGGGCAGACTTTAGAGAGATGCTCCAGAGGTAATTTCAATCATATTATCGCACTAGATCGGCAACTTTCGTGACAACAAGTAATTAATTACTCCTTTATCCATTTTCTTTGCCGGATAGGGTTTGGAAAAGGTTCACGGGTAGGGCCGTGGGCGAATGGTCAGAAGAACTAAAATTTGTAGACCAAAATGTAAGTAATACTAGCTAGCTAGGTCTGCGTATCTCTTTGATTCTGCTTCCAATTCCATTATATCATGCTTTATTGATTATTATTTTGATTGAACTCTCTATTCTCGTAAAGTGCGCGCATCAGGGACACGGCAATAACTTATGTGGGTACTATGTTTACGAGTTCATTCGCAACACGATATGTGCGACGGGCCAAGCCACACTAGAACAACTTAGAGTAAGTAAACAAAGTACACAACATTATTTTATTACCATCAATTGTGTTGAGTTTTATTCTTATATATATATTGACCCCATTCTTCATATATATTCAGATCGAACGGATGCGGGACCAACTCCTACTATTTGACCGCATACGAGCCATTCAAGAGGAATTGGCGGGGTTCATACTTGATGAGGTCATCACGCCTGGCGGAGAACTCTTTAGATATCCACCAAAATGAACGTTGTATATATGCTTGAACGTGTTTGTCTTGTACTTGATGCTTCAACGTTTACGGAGAATACCACACAATGACGATGTTGTGTATAATATTGTGTATAATAATAGTTGCTTAAGTATTCATGTACTCGTATGTACCGATGACGATGTATCTGTATACCGCTCCCGATCGATTCCCCCTCCCCCCTCCCCGTCCCCGCCGCGCCGCAGAAATATGCCCAGAACGGGGCAGGGGCAGAACTCTGCCGTGGCAGAGATTTAGGCCGTTTTCCTGCCGCGGCAGAACTCTGTCGCGGCAGAGATTTATCTCTTTTTCCTGCCGCGGCACAGAACCTTTAACACCGGTTCGTGTTACGAACCGGTGTTAAAGGGGGGGGGGGGCCTGAGCCCTGCGGCAGCCCCACGTGCGCCACCCTTTAACACCGGTTCGTATAAGAACCGGTGTTAAAGGGGGGGCCCCTCTAACACCGAACCCTCAACAGCGGTTCTACAACCGCTGTTAGAGGGCCCTCCAAACCGGTGTTAGAGGGGAGGGTGTGCACTAGTGAGCGGTGTGCACGTAGTAATTTAGGATGACTGACCGCACTCCACCGGCGGAAGAAAATTGGAACTCCCCGCGTCCGCCTCCGCACATCCTGATTTCACGGACGAAATTGTCGCCCGTAACACTTCGCTAGGCTAAGCTGGTCAAAGCTGATAATTGCGCTCTCTCTCGATCAATCTACACATTGTACTCCTCGCACCCTCCTAAAAAAATACTCCTCGCACCCTCCTCACGTCGCCCTACCCGAACCCAACCGCCTCCATGGCTCCGCTCCGCCTCTGCCCGCCTCCCCATGCCCACCGCAACCTCCCTCGCCATGCCACCTTCCTCCTATCCCCTTCTCCGTCCAACCCCCTGCCTTCCTATCACCATATATATTTGTATGGCTCTCTAATTCCCCTTCTCCGTCCAACCCCTGCCTCCCCATCACTTCCACGTCGCCCATGGCCGCCCTTCACCATGGCATCCCTTCATGAATGGAGAGCAAGCATCATCGAAGCTTTGAGCCTCGCGCGCCCCTGTGGCATCATGGAGACAGACCGCCTCCCCGCGGACGTGCGCGACCGCGCTGTGGACGTCACCGACGACTTCGATCGTCGCGTCACCACTAGCGACGTCGCCTCGCGCGCTGGCGAGTAGATAGATCAGGCGGAGCACGCGCTCCAGGCTGTGGATGTGGACAACGGGGCTGCCAAGTTTCACATCTGGTTGATTGATATGACATCTATTTTTTGTTTCTGGATAAGAACGTTTGTGATCTATATCTGGTAGCGTACGAGAAGTCCAAGCGGAGCCGAGGCTTAATTGTTTCCAAAACTGAAGTAGGCGAATCAAACTCCACATAGCAATATCTTTGTTTTTTCCCATCCCGGTTGTTAGCTTATGCGCATCTTTGCAACTGGTTCAGCTGATATTTTCTGGCGCTGATTATTGGACAATGATCCATGTCCATATTAGTAAAGATGTCAAAATATTCTCGCTGATGCTTGAGCATAGACTGCAGCTTGAGGATAGACTACAGGTTCGCCAATGCTGGTCTCCACTGATGATGATGAACCATATTGTAAAACTGCCTGATGAAACAAATTAAAGTGCCTAGTCTTAGCCTTAATTGCTTCAAGGTAAATGATCTCTAACTTTCTGAATTGGACTGCCCTCTGAAGGTTTATGTTCTTAGTGATGCATTGTGATCAGCCTGCTGCAAGATATAAATGGGTGATCTAATATATCGGCACCGTGACCAACTGCTTATTTCATTTGTTTTGTCTTGCAAAACTTCCACTCAAGAATGGTTAATATGATCAATAGTTATGGTCCTTTTAGCACATCAATAGTATGTTTATTGACCTTAGAACTTTTTTTGCTTCAGATTGAGATGTCATTTGTCACTAATCATTGAGCTTATCCATCATTCAGAAGACGTATTCCGTGCAAAACATAAGTGCTATATCGATCGTTGCAAGATGTGATATTTCATCATGGATATTACCGTAGCTTTTGGAGTTCTGATTCAGTTGCGTGATGGCACATGCTTTCCCATTATTGCTTCATTAGTTTACATTCACGTGTCACGTATTCACATAGGATTAGCTATCATATATTCTAATATCTCAACTTCCTGAGTTATTGTTGCAGACTCATTTAGTTATGTTTTGCTCTTCGGGATAGTTTACATGATTCAAATTCACGGAATTGAAATATGCGTACAACTAGATTATATCCTTGTTATTTTCCACTTTGTACTTCCACTCTTTTTCCAAAAGTTTCTCAGGATATATTAGATTTATTGTAGCTCCCGGCTCTCATACAAAATCAAAATTATGACCAAGTTTATTTCATTTATTTATGCTTCCGTGGTTTGTAAGGCAGTGGAGGCTGGTACATCTCAGCGACTTAAATTTTCCTAATACTAACTATGTGTTTACATTTTTAGATGAGGAGCAATCTCTCTAATTGGGAGGAAAACGAGTGAGAGTAGTTGAGCAATGCTTATTGCTGTCAACACCCGGATTTTTAATCACAGATGCCTGTATATATGTCATACATCGCAATCCCAGGATTACCATTTTTCTGAGACATAGCAGATTGGATATCACAGTACCTGATCCATTACAAACCAATATAAGGTCTTACACGAATAAAGGATCTCATGATCCCATCTTAATACAACAAGCAGCGGAATAAATAATAAGCGTAGCGTGGGGTCCATCTTCAATAGCACATGCAATGCTGATGATGGAAGATAGTCCTAGTTATCATAGCCGTCCTGCTGTCTGTCATCTTGGTAGTCTCCTTCTAGCCTGGCCATAGGAATAGCCAGGGACAAAAGCCATGAGTACTCCTAAGTACTCGCAAACTACCACTAACAAGTAAGATAGTGCTAATGGGAAATGCTAACTCTATGTTTATTTGTAAAGTTAAGTTTGAAACCTAAGCTGAGTTCAGAAACAAAGAAAGATAAAATAAAGTTTTAGAATCACTTAAGTTGAGAAGCTAGTGTCATAGTCACAACCTTGTTGTAGTCAAGCCAAGATTCATCATTCATTTCATAAGTCATTTTGAAAATATCTGATAACGAAACAGTATGGCCACTCCAACTATCCATAACCGCGGACGTGGCTATTCGAATAGTTTGACACTCTGCAGAGGTGGTACACTTTCACCACAAGATTCGATACATCTATCAGGGATAACCCTGAATCATCATACTTAGTATGTAGATAATCAAACATAACCTTCCCTTTACACACCCTAGTATAAGCACCTCTCCTATGAGTATGGCATCCCAACCATGACCATCTGTCATCTTGGGTACTGCATAGGTGGACAACATTGAGAGGTAGCCTCAGCTCAAACCTCTCCCGCGAGGGAACTAATACTAATACATATAAATTTCCGGCTAAGCCTTACCCAATTCAGGTATTGTGGTTGTATGGTAAAATTGGAATGGTATCGTATCCGAATCCAATCATCAGTTTTTAAAAGGGTTAAGGCTCATGCCTCAACATTTTCATCATCATAAACCATTTGTGTTTCTCAACACATGTCAAAACATCTCAATAGAATGACTCATCATTCCAAGGTTTTCACAATTCATTTTCACCAAGTGTTCCCATCTAAAGTGACTCAAGTTTTGATCTAGCTCTAAGCTACTAAGTTAAGAGTGTTCACTAAGGTGGGATGCTAAGATCAATCTCATGCCATAGAATGACCTCTAAGGTTATCTACATAGGTCAAGTTTTATACTTTTTATGCTACCTTCAACAAGTAAGGGACTTTGGTAAAGTAAAGAAAGTAACAGCTTGAAAGTAAAAACTTGGAGTAGGTACTAGTCAAAGTGGTATAACCAAAGCATGCCTAGTGCATCTTTCTTAGGTTATCTAACTTAATTCTAGCTTGCTAACAATAGCTTTCCTTGGTTGGTGCAGTGGTTGAAGTTTTCTTCCTCCTCCTCTTGGTAGAACTCCTCCTCCTCCTCGAAAGCTTGGTCGGTACTATCGTCTATAAATAGATACGGGATACACAATCATAAAACAATACTTAACTCGGCTACTTAGCATACTAAGGCACACATTTGATGATCTATTATCATCACAAGCATCACAAGGTTTAATTAACTAGCTTCATTCTTTTTATTTAAGAAAAGTAATTTCTACTCATTGAAAATAACTAAGATTTAATATTCTCCACTTAAAATATTGGATCATGTGGACACATGTCATCACCACATATTCTAACATATGGGAATGTGATTTAAATGTTGGATCACATTTTAATAAGTTTAATAATATTTAATGATTTAAAGTGACTAGAAATGCCTATATAGCATTATTTTGGTACTAGTCCAAAGTCACTGCATGTAAACCTTAATATTATTACATATTCAGGTAGGTATGGTTAAATGTGATTTTTGAGAGTTGGAATCAACTCAAAAGCTATTATGGTTGATTTTAGAAAAATGTTAGAATGTGCAAATGCTTCTTTCTTATTATTTTTACTAGGAGAGATCTCTAACTCTAAATGAATTAAATCCAACGGGCTTGGATAGATCTTTTCAAAAGCTTTCCAATAAAATTGGAATCACTCAATTTGGTTTAGTAAATCTTCCTGAAATAATTTTTAAACTAAGGGACATAACTAAGTTTTAGCTAAAATAGATAAATCCAAATTTGAATTAAATGGGTCGCGCGAGAACACTAATGGGCCAGCCTAGTGACGCTCCGCGGCGCGGATGACAACTGACAGGGGTGGTCCACATGTCAGCGGCACAACTCAACGCGAAGCGGTACGGGGCGATGTGGACCGTGCGATTAGAACCTAGATCGACGGTGGTGGTTCATCATCGACGACAAACTGGTCGCCGGCGAGAAGGAACCCTAGCGGCTCGGTGAGGGTGCAATGGGGGCATACCAGGGCTCCAGCTAGCATGGCGATGGTTGCGATTGAACGTGCGGTCGATGGCGGACTCAGGCGTGGTCACGGCGGCTCATGGGGTGGACAAAATCGACGGGGCGCTTCCTCCTCTGCTGCGGCGGCTCCGGTGGATATTCCAGCGAACTAAGGCTCGAGTGGCTCCGGCGAGAGAGGGGAAATGCTCAGGGGAGAGAGGGGAGTGTTGGAGTATGGAGAATGGGTGCTGGGGAGGGCTCCTTATATAGGTCGACGAGGGGACCGTGCGGCATGGCGGTGAGCTTGTCGGTGACGTTGATACAGGCTGCTAGAGGCATGGGCTGGGTAGGCGGACGGTGGTGCGGTCAGCTATGGTGCAATGGCGCGGCTAGGGGCGGTGGCATTTGGTCGGGAGCGTCTCGCGCTCTGGGAGACAGAGGCGGTACTCGACGCGGCGCTGGGCGACTGTGGGTCGCACGGCGGCGCACGACCGTGTCTGGCGGGGTGCTAGGGTCGAGGCGGAGCGGCGTGCACGGTTTGGTGTCACAGCGCGGTCTGTGGCGTGCTGGCGGTAAGGGCGCTCTAGCGCGCTCTGGCTGCATGCAGAGAGAAAGGGAGGCGAGGCTAGGGAGTGGTCCAGGGGCTATGGGTGATCGAGGGGTGGACAGTCGGCGGCGGTAGGATTAGGCGGAGCTAGTGGTGGTGCTGGAACGGCGCAGCGCTGTCTGTGGAGCTTTGCCCATGTTCGGCCGGCGGTGACCAAAATGTGGCGGCGCTCCACTGCTGTTGTGGCTAAGGGGTAGGCCGGTGAGGGTCTAGTTGGACTCAGGGGGACAAGGATGATCAATGCAACTCAATTTGCTAGACAAGATTTGATCAAAAACAGTAATAGTTAGGCTAATTTGATTCTGCTAACAAGGTGTTCTGCACAATGGCCGCATGAACCAAATATTTGAATTTTGGGCTGAATTTTGGTGGAGTTTGTGATCACATGCTTAAGCATCTGTGGTTGCTTGGGATTTGAAAATGGAGTTCATTTGAGTGGTTTTTGAATAAGTGTGATCTTGATACCTACACTAGATTCAATTTTCAAATGCCATTTAAATTTAGTGTTTGAAAGTTTTTGGTAGATCACAAAGTGGGCCTTGGTACATCACTACTTGTACTAGCAAGGGGTGCAAAGATCCACATTTGTTTTTGTTAATATTTGAGTTCTAGGAATAGCCAAAGTAGGCATGGTAGTTAAAATGGCACAAATGACCATTTCCTTCTTTTATTCATTTTGATTTGTTTTTCTTTGGGATTTGTTTGGGAATGATCTAGATGATGTTTAATTCACCTAAGAATCATTTTACAATCAATGGATCACTTAAACAGGGCAATTCAAAACAACTCCTTATTTATATGCACACACATATGAATGCTTAGTTATTTTTAAGTGGAAAAGTTTTTGTTAACTCTAAATTTGATGATTTGGATCTTAATAACCTTGGATTAGAGTTTTGGGATGTTACAAACCTTCCCCCCTTAAACAAATCTCGTCCCGAGATTTACGAAAGAAAACTAGGAACTAAAGAGATCTAGGAACTCTGTCCTAATGTAATCTTCTCGCTCCCAAGTGGCTTCCTTTTCGGTATGGTTGCTCCATTGAATCTTGAGAAATTTGATACTTCTGGTCCTGGTGGTTCTGTAAGCTTCTTCCAAGATACGGATGGGCACTTCAGGATATGTCAGGTCCTTGTTGATATCAACAGCTCGGTGATCGATGTTCTTAAAAACTTTGGTCTTCTCCGACACTTCTAGGAATTTGCGAAGTAACGAGATATGGAACACATTGTGGATGGCTGACATCTCTTCTGGCAATTCTAGTTGATACGATACTTCTCCTCGGTGGTTTAGAATCTTGAAGGGTCCGATATATCTGGGGGCTAACTTTCCTTTCAGACTAAAGCGTTGTGTTCCCTTCAATGGTGAAACCTTGAGATATACAAAATCTCCGACATTGAAAGTCAGGTATCTCCTTCTCTTGTCAGCATAACTCTTCTATCTAGATTGGGCGGTCTTGAGGTGCTCACGGACTTTGTGAACCTTTTCTTCAGCTTCTCGGAGAAAGTCGGGTCCAAAGATCTGACTCTCTCCTACTTGTGACCAATTCAAAGGGGTGTGACACTTTCTTCCGTACAGGAACTCAAATGGTGCCATTTGCAAACTAGCTTGATAACTGTTGTTATATGAGAATTCTGCGAAAGGCAGGCAATCTTCCCACTTTGATCCATACTCTAACACACAAGCTCTCAACATATCTTCTAATATTTGGTTGACTCTCTCAGTATGTCCATCAGTTTGTGGGTGAAATTCAACTTGGTTCCCAATCCTTCTTGGACTTTCCACCAAAATCTCGAGGTAAACTGGGTTCCTCGATCTGATACTATGGTCTTGGGGGTTCCATGCAGACTAACAATTCTAGCAATATACAGCTCTGCTAGCTTCGAACTCTGGTAAGTTGTCTTGACAGGTATAAAGTGAGCTACCTTGGACAGTCTATCAACGATGACCCAGATTGAGTCATTTCCCCTACTAGAAGTAGGCAAACTGGTGATAAAGTCCATTCCGACAGAATCCCATTTCCATTCTAGAATCTGCAATGGTTGCAACAGTCCTACGGGTCTCTGATGCTCTGCTTTGACTCTTTGACATATGTCACACTTGGCGATGTAGCTTCCGATTTCTCTCTTCATCTTGTGCCACCAAAATTGCTCTTTCAAATCTTGATACATCTTCGTCCCTCCGGGGTGGATACAATAAAGAGTATCATGAGCTTCCTGCAGGATAACTTGCTTTAGCTCTGAATCTGCTGGCACACAGATACATCCTTTGTACCACATAACTCCTTCTTTGTCTTCTGTAAATCCAAGTACCTTTCACGTACCAATACGACGTTTGATTCCGTCTATGCTTTCATTTCCCTTCTGGGCTTCCTTGATTTGGCTAATCAAAGTGGGTTGAAGTTCAATGCTAGCTAAAAATCCTTTGCTAACAAGCTCAGTTCTAAACTGCTCCAACTCCTCATACAAACTTGGTTGCTTCTCCTTGATCATGGTGTTTAGCCTACAAGGAAATCTGCTAAGAGCATCCGCTACCACATTGGCTTTGCCGGGGTGATAGTGAATGTCAAGGTCATAATCCTTGATTAACTCTATCCATCTCCTTTGCCTCATATTCAGCTCCTTCTGAGTGAAAATATACTTCAAGCTCTTGTGATCTGAGTAAATCTCACAGCGATTACCCATAAGATAATGACGCCATGTCTTTGATACGTCCAAAACGTATCTACTTTCCCGAACACTTTTGCTATTGTTTCTCCTGTAAACTTGTGTGATCTGGATGCAACTAATGCGGACTGACGCTGTTTTCAGCAGAATTGCCTTGGTGTCTACTTTTTGTGCAGAAAAATAACTATTAGGAAAAATCCTGGAAAATATGCCAAAAATCCAATTTCACCAGAAGACTCCCGGAACCAGAATACGAGACGGAGGGGGGCTAGGCCCAGGCCACACCACCTGGCCGCGTGGGCAAGCCCAGGTCGCGCCAGGGGGTGGTCTGGCTGCCCCAGACTCCCCCTCGGTTTCCCTCTTTGCCTATAAGTTGCCTTCTGACCTAAAAACTCAGGGGGGTTCGACGTTTTTCTAGAAGGAGTTCCGCTCTGCCGCCACCACCAGATTCCACGAAACAGCACCAGAAACTCCGTTCTGGCACCCTGCCGGGACGGTGAATTGGAGGAGAACATCGCCATCATCATCACCATCGCTTCTCCATCAACCATCCATGTTTCCCCATCTATGAGTGAGTAATCCCCCGCTGTAGGCTATGGGGATGGTAGGGATTGGATGAGATCGTTCATGTAATGGCATCGGATTGTTAGGGCATGGTGCCTAGTATCTTTTATTAGTGCTTTATGACTTTGTTGTGACTTGTTATGCTTAATGCTTGTCACTAGGGCCCGAGTGCCATGATTTCAGATCTGAACATGTTATTGATTCATTATGATAGTATTGTTTATGGTCTTACTTGCAAGTTGTATACACACATTGTTGTCCGGAACCAATGGCCGCGAAGTGACAGAAATCGGGATAACCGGAGGGAATGGCTTTGATGTGAGGATCACATGTGTTCATGGAGTGTTAATGCTTTGCTCTGGTGCTCTATTAAAAGGAGCACCTTAATTGCCAGTAGTTCCCTTGAGGCCCCGCTGCAAACGGGCTAGCAGGACAAAAGATGTTGTTCAAGTTCTCATTATGAGCACGTATGACTATATATGGAACACATGCCTTGGATTATCTAGTACTTGGATGCTTTATCTTATTTATCTGCAATTGCCCTTTGTTCTGATTGCCATGTGAATTGTCTTGTCCATGCAACGCCCGTCTATCCATCCCTATGCCTACCGCACTCGAATCCTACCGTTTACTGTTGTTGTTACTGCTGTCTTTACTTTACTACTGCTGCTACTTTACTATTCCTACTACAAAACTATTGCTACTGATAAACTGCTGTAAGCAAGATTATTTCCAGGTGCAGCTGAATTGACAACTCAGTTGTTAAGGCTTATAAATATTCTTTGGCCCCCCTTGTGTCGAATCAATAAATTGGGTTTTACTTCCCTCAAAAATACTGCGATACACCCCCTATACTTGTGGGTCATCAAGACTATTTTCTGGTGCCGTTGCCGGAGAGCATAGCTTTATTTATCAAGTTCACTTGGATTCTCTGTTGTTCGCTGCTATCCATCCATCATGGGTAAGTCTCGTGATGGCAAGGTTCCTATTTTACCATCCACTACAAGAAGAGGTACGGTTCTGAACACCTATGTTGCTCTTGATTCACCATCTGTTATGAGTAAGCTCGTTACACCACCACATACACATGCTATACACTGCTACTACTGCTGATTCTGAAACTTCTGATGCTTATGATGCTGCTTCTACTGTGCTTGATAAGAGCGGTTCATTAGGTCCTTTCCTAGATGCTACGATTGCTAGAACTATAGTTGGAAATACTGAAACTCCTAATAAAGACACTACTACACCTGTTAGTTCACCTGAGTCTAGTGAAAGTTATGATATTGAAGATGGTTATGTTGAGATGACCAATGAATTTATTAAAGAATGTAAAAACACCCATGATAGGAGCGCTACTAAGAGTCTCCTTGAGAGGTGTACTATTAGACCCAAATTGTCTCCTATTGCTAAGTTTGCTGCTTCTCCCATAGACCTTAAAGATAAAGATTATGATTTCTCTCTTGATATATCTTACATATCTATTGTTGAGAAAGAACCTTTTTGTGGGACTAAGAATGAGAGTGCGGTAGCACATATGAATGAGCTTTCTACCATGAGTGGCTTGTTTTCTGATGATATTAAGATGCGTACTTACTTTGTTGCTAAGATTTTCCCCTTTTCACTGAAAGGATAAGCTAAAACTTGGTTTAGTAATTTACCTCCTGGATCTATTGATAGCCCTGATTGCTTGATTAGTACTTTCCTGCAGAAATATTTTCCTCCTAGCGCTAGACATGCTATTTTGCAAGAACTTTTTGATTTTAAACAGGGAGAAAAAGAGATATTGCCCGAATCTTGGGCAAGGTTTTGTGCTTTGATTCATGCACAGGCTGGAAGTCCATTACCTAAGAATGAGCTTCTTGATATATTTTGTAATAGACTAACCAAAGAATCTAGGACATACCTAGATAGTTGTGCTGATTGTGTTTTCAGGAATATGACTCCTAAGGAAGCTGACGAATTAATGGCTAAAATAAGTAAGAACTATGAAGAATGGACTCCTCCTGAACAAGCTATACCTGAAGTAATTGTACCTGAACCAACTATTCCGGTGCCTATTCCAACATCAAAGAAGAGGGGACTTATTGAATTAAATGATGAAGTGATGAAGGAAGCTAAGAAATGTCTTAAGGAGAAGGGAATTAAAGCTGCAGATGTCAAGAATTTACCTCCTATAGAAGAATTATGTAAGCCTATTCCCTACTCATCCACTATTGAGGTACACTCTCTCCAACGCTTTGATGAAGGTGATATCCCTTACTCTAAACCTCCTGGTCAATGCTTAGAAGAATTCGTTATCTTTATTGTTAAGCAAGATAATTTTAATAAAAGGGTGCAAAATCATGTAATGGAAAACACTAGAGCTATTGTTGAGTTAAAAGATATTGTGGAAAGAACCTCTAATGATGTTAAAATGATTGTTAAACACTTTCAAATGGTTCAAACTCAAATAGATCAACTCATTAAAGTGCAAAAAGATTTTCTAGTGAATGCTGCTAAAGAAAAACATGCTGATGAAATTAGAACTAGAAGTGGTGCTGCTACCCAGGATCCTTTATATCCTGAGGGGCATCCCAAAAGAATTGAGCAGGATTCTGAACAAGCTGAAAATAGTGGCTCTACTCATAAGAAAAGGAAAAATAAACATAAACTATTGTAGAATCCTCTGAACCTGGTGTAGATCCTAATAGTATATCTGTCTCTGATGCTGAAACTGAAAGTGGTAATGAAGAAAATGATGTTCCTAATGAAGAAAAAGTTGAGGAAGAACCTGAAAAGCACACTAAGAATACTAAATACACTAAAGAAGATTTTATTGCTAAGAAACATGGTAGTGAGAGAGAGCCCTGGGTCCAAAAACCTATGCCTTTCCCTGATAAGAAACACAAGTCAAAGGAAGATGAACACTATAATAAGTTTTGTGAGTGGATGAAACCTTTATTCTTGCAAATTCCTTTGACTGATGCTATTAAATTTCCTCCTTACTCAAATTATATGAAGGATATTGTCTCGAATAAAAGGAAGATCCCTAATGAAGAAATTTCTACTTTGCTTGCTAATTATTCCTTTAATGGTAAGGTTCCAAAGAAACTGGGAGACCTAGGGATTCCAACTATCCCTTGCTCTATTAAAAATAGTTATGTTAGAACTGCTTTGTGTGATTTGGGAGCTGGAGTTAGTGTTATGCCTTTCTCTCTCTATAAGAGACTTCAACTTGAAAAATTAATACCAACTGATATATCTTTGAAATGGCTGATAAATCTACCACTATTCATGTTGGTATATGTGAGGATGTACCTGTTCAAGTGGCTCATAATTGCTTGATATTAACTAATTTTGTTGTGCTTCAAATGCCTGAAGATGATAATATGTCTATTATTCTTGGGAGACCTTTTCTTAATACTACAGGAGCTGTTATTACTTGTAATCAAGGAAAGGTGACCATTAATGTTAATGACAAGGAACATCCTGTCTATTTCCCCAAGAAGATTGAAAGGACTTATGGTTTGAATTCAATTGAACATGTTGAGGGCATTCAAGTTGGAGAGATATATTGTCCCATACCAAGAGAAAATTTTGAAACTATTATGATTGGGACCATTGCTATCAAGGTTGAGGTAACATAATCATTAGTGGAATACAAAGTTTTGTCTCATATGAAATTGTTTTGGTAACAAGACCTGATCAGCCTTATTAACAAAAGGATTTCATTGAACAAAACAATGTTTTCACAATGGTTATCTCCGCTTACTTCTATTCTATCCACTTTAGTTTTGCTTTCATTTAGTTTTCCTTTTGTTGTTAGTTGCTTACATGTTAGAGTGTCTTAGAACTTCTGTAGTTCTAGCCTTGTTTTGTCATTGCATCATTTCAAAAAAAATCTGTCTGTCAGAAAATCATTCTTCTATACCTGAAAAATGCCCAAAAATAAAGTGTCTTAAAAAATTCCAAAAAATTCATATTAAATTTTTACGTGAAAAAGGGGCAGAGGAGTGTCTGGAGGGTGCCAGGGGGACCCACCAGGCAGGCTCACCACCTGGTGGCGCGGCCTGCCCTGGGTGGCGCCATGCCATGGTGTGGGCCACCCCTGGCCCCCCGCTAACTCTCTCACCTGCCACTTTCTTCTCTCTCCCGAGTAAGCTCTAGTTCATTGCTCAAAATCGCATTCTTGCTGTGCTTGCTCTCGATTTTTTCGATCTCCTTGCTCAGCCCATCTTTCTTGCTGAAATTTGGAGCACTTGTTCCCTGGTATCTGACTCCTCCCCTTGTCCAAGTAGATTTGTGTTTAGTGGATTATATCTTGAGTATTTTGCTGCTGTAGGTGACAGGGTATGAGAGCTTGTAAGCTTGTTTGATGCTTAGAGATATAGTTTTGATGCATGTTTAGGCCTCTTACAAGTCCCTATGAGTAGAATCCTTCGTTTTATTCACTTTTCAATCACTTGTTTAATAGGTGTTTAAATTTCAGAATACCAAGCATGAACAACCATACCTTTGGAGAGATATTTGAGAGGGATGTACCTAGGAGGTCGAGGCCCTAAAGATCAGCCTCTCAGTTTAGGCCATCATACAACGAAGATCTCATTGCAACTCGTATTGGTAACGAAAGGGATGATGGGGTTGCTCACCCATCTACTTTTCCTTGTTTTACTTTCTTACAAGCTGCACAGATTCTTGATGATTTCTTGCTACTGATTGAGAGGGTTGGTTTGACCTCATATATGCAAGATGAGAGTGAGCAATGCGCTATGCTCACCAAAACCTTTGTTGAGAGCTTCACGTTTACTAACACGCCCTATCAGTCAACTGTCTCTTTCAAAATTTATAATCTGCCCTTTACCATGCCATTGGAAAGATTTTGCAGTATTGTAGGTGTAAGCATGACAGGGACCGTGAATAAAATTCAAGGGCGACCCGCTGATTTGCTGGAGCTTTACAAAGGGGTGACCAATGATGATGACCGCGTGGCACAACACGGAAAGATAAGAAACATACAACTCCCTACTCTTAGGTACTTTGCATATTATCTTGCTACTAGCATACTTGGTAGGGAGAACACAAGTAATATCTCCAACTATCATTTAGCTTTCCTTGCTGCTGCGCTCAACAATGACACTCAGTACAATCTTGGCTTGCTTATTGCTCACCTCCTAGCTACTAGGGGGCCTATCTATGGGGGCATCATTGCCTCGCGTATGGTCAATGCATTAGGTCTTTTAGTGGACCCCAATGATACTGTATTGGCACCACAAAGGCTTAACCTTGTTGCTATGAAAACTCATCACTTTGTCACTGCTGCTTCTGATTTGGACAGTCTAGTATATAGGATGTTGTTTACTGACGGGGATGAGAGGGAGATCCCTTTGTCACAGTCTTCTTTGTTTAGTTTTCACAGGAGACCGTGGTCGTGCTCTAAGGAGGAGGTGGACGAGCTGCTTCGCTTGCTGGGTTTCCACGAGTAGCACCAGGAGGATGTACCCTCCTACAATTACTCCGCACACTACGGAGGGACGTACTCGAGCTCGCACCAGGACGAGGGTACCTCCTCGTCATACTACGGTGACACGTCATCCTAGCCGGCTTGGGATTGATACCCACTTAGGCCAAAAGCCTAAGCTTGGGGGGAGGTACGCCGACATCGCACTCATTTCTCTATCATGTTGCGTCGGTACTTTGTATATTCATGTTTCGTTCTCTTTTTAGTTTTCGTTCTTTCTTCGCTTTTGCTTTCTAAAACACAAAAAGACCAAAAATATTTCTGTTTTTCTCTTTGGTTTGCTTCTTCTTCTTTTTGCCTTGGTTTGTTTTTCCCTTTTTGCTTTGTTTGAACTATTCGAAAAACCCAAAAAGATTTTGCTTTGCTTGTTTTTCCCTTTTGGTTCTTGTTTTAAAATCGAAAACAACAAAAATATTTATCGTTCTTCTTTGGTTTTGTGAGTTTGCTACAGGGTTCAGCAATCCTCAATGGATATTGGTTTCATATTATTATTCAAGACACACAAGTGAAGAGCAATAATGAGGATTAGTGACAACTTGAGGCGTGGTAAGAGGCTGGTAACGAACTCTATTTGTTTTCATTTTTGTACATATACTCATCACTGTGGGCATGCTTAGTCTATTCGTGTAAGGTGTATGTTATCTTTGGATGCTTAGTAGTTCTTGCTTTCATATGATTAGTTCCAGCTTGCTAATAGTTTGTAGCATGTCTTATGAATGTTTGCTTGCATTAATCTATTCATAACATGGTATGACACCGTGGTATCCTCCTCTGAATGTTTCATTTGAATTGACTTGGCACATGCTCACGCATGCACATGGCTGTAATAATCAGTTAAGCCTCGATGAATTATTTTGCCTTGAGGATCTTGAATCACTTTCATGCCATGATTAGTCCTGTTTTGTTGCAAGCATGATTATGATAGCTTTTGCTCTCTCGTTTGTCGCTCCCTTACTATTGCTAGCCTTCACTTTCACTGAGTATGTTTTACTGATATTTCCAACCCCCTAAAACCAAATATTGCCAAAGTGTCCACCATACCTACCTATTAGCATCATTTGCTACTTCCGTGCATATTCAATATGCCTTGTTTTCTTCTGAATAAAATGTTTGCTTGTTATGAGAAAGTTAGTTAGTAAAGCTCTCATGAACTTGATGGCACACTTTACTTTCATGCATTTAATAAACCTGAACTATTACGTCCTTCTTTGTTGCGTATATGCTCGCGCTTTATAAGTTGAAGTTAGAAGAACCATGTATCATGGGGAACGTTTTCAACATTCCTCTGGTACTTAGTACCTTGTTGATATCATGTTCTTTTTCTTATGGATCCCGGCGGTGTGAAATAAAAGTGGAACTTGTAAGATCATGGAGTTTGTATGTATGTTAGAGAAACGCTTGGGCCGCTAGCCTAAGCCATGCCTAATCATGGTGGAAACTTGCAGCATAACCATAATGAGCATTCTATGAAGCATCCTCAATAAAAATTTATGCACATAGTAAATAAAAAGATCACTGAGATGCTCATTGTCTGCTTGCCTTGTCATTTTGATTATGGGATAGCTCTTGTATCATGTGCAAGGGGTACCCCGTTGGCGGTTCTCTATGGTACGTATATACTTACAATGACAAGGGCTTACTCGTGACTGAAGTTGAGTAGCATGAGAATCAGTCTTTGTAAGTAAGGGGCATGAGACTTCGATTTATAACTTGTCAAGCATATCCTCTTAGTTGTGTCACTTTAACCTTAACCATTTAAAGATGCTTATGATAGGGGCAATGAGAGCTCAAAGCTAACGAGTACCATATTTTCAGCATTTGGAAGCCTTTCAAACTATTCAAAACCTTTTCCTTTACTTGTTGAGTTTCCACTTTTTCTATGAGCACTTTCTTGAGAGCATAGTTGTCATTCTTTGTGCTTGTCTCATTACTTGATTATTTGTGTTATGACTTTGATGCTTGTATCTTTGATATCTTTACTTCTAGCCTTCACCTAAACTTCAGAGCTGCCTTGGCATTCATAATCAAAGGCAAGCGAGATACCACTCTATCATACCTTGTTATGAGCATTGTAATGTTGCTTATGTTTATGCTTCATTCTAGTTATTGTTTTTGAGTTGGAATCTCTTCATAGTTTGCAATGCCTATTAAGTAAACTTAGTTGCATATTCCTTATTATGAATTGCATAAGTAGTTGATCACATGCTGAGAATATATACATCATATGAGGTAGTTGTGTTCGTGAAAGTTCTTTTATCGCACTCAGTTTTCAACTGAATTGCTTGAGGACAAGCAATAAGCTAAGCTTGGGGGACTTGATACGTCCAAAACGTATCTACTTTCCCGAACACTTTTGCTATTGTTTCTCCTCTAAACTTGTGTGATTTGGATCCAACTAACGCGGACTGACTCTGTTTTCAGTAGAATTGCCTTGGTATCTACTTTTTGTGCAGAAAATCAACTATCAGGAAAAATCCCAGAAAATATGCCAAAAATCCTATTTCACCAGAAGACTCCTGGAGCCAGAATACGAGACGGAGGGGAGTTGGGCCCATGCCACACCACCTGGCCGCGCGGGCAAGCCCAGGCCGCGCCAGGGGGTGGTCTAGCCGCCCCAGACTCCCCATCGGTCTCCCTCTTCGCCTATAAGTTGCCTTCTGACCTAAAAACTCAGGGGGGTTCGACGTTTTTCCAGAAGGAGTTCCGCTCCGCCGCCACCACCAGATTCCATGAAACAGCACCAGAAACTCCTTTCTGGCACCCTGCCAGGATGGGGAATTGGAGGAGATCATCGCCATCATCATCACCATTGCTTCTCCATCGACCATCCATGTTTCCCCCATCTATGAGTGAGTAATCCCCCGCTGTAGGCTATGGGGATGGTAGGGATTGGATGAGATCGTTCATGTAATGGCATCGGATTGTTAGGGCATGGTGTCTAGTATCTTTTATTAGTGCTTTATGACTTTGTTGTGACTTGTTATGCTTAATGCTTGTCACTAGGGCCCGAGTGCCATGATTTCAGATCTGAACATGTTATTGATTCATTGTGATAGTATTGTTTATGGTCTTACCTGCAAGTTGTATACACACATTGTTGTCCGGAACCAATGGCCCCGAAGTGACAGAAATCGGGATAACCGGGGGGAATGGATTTGATGTGAAGATCACATGTGTTCACAGAGTGCTCCGGTGCTCTATTAAAAGGGGCACCTTAATTGTCAGTAGTTCCCTTGAGGCCCCGCTGCAAACGGGTTGGCAGGACAAAAGATGTTGTGCAAGTTCTCATTGCGAGCACGTATGACTATATATGGAACACATGCCTAGGATTATCTAGTACTTGGATGCTTTATCTTATTTATCTGCAATTGCCCTTTGTTCTGATTGCCATGTGAATTGTCTTGTCCATGTAACGCCCATCTATCCATCCCTATGCCTACCGCACTAGAATCCTATTGTTTACTACTATTGTTACTGCTGTCTTTACTTTACTACTTCTGCTACTTTACTATTCCTACTACAAAACTGTTGCTACTAATAAACTGCTGTGAGCAAGATTGTTAATAGGTGCAGCTGAATTGACAACTCAGTTGTTAAGGCTTATAAATATTCTTTGGCTCCCCTTGTGTCGAATCAATAAATTGGGTTTCACTTCCCTCGAAAATACTGTGATACACCCCCTATACTTGTGGGTCATCAAACACATAGTCATCTATTCCTAATTGACTTGAGAATAATGGCCACCATCATTTGATCAAACCAAGCTTAGGCTTCTATTTGTCTGATCACGATTTATTATACACTCAGTAGTAAACTTGTACTAGTCTTTCTATAAGGCTTATATTGATAAGGAAACTTACTTGTAGTTTATACCTACTTGGCTTAACAGGGTTATTATTCGATACTCTAATACTACTAGCTTTCTCATAGCTTCATGGTCACTATCTTAACTCTTGAGTTTAGGTACTACTTCTAGTTAACTCATGAATGAGTTAACTCCTCCAACATCAAATGGTTTGATCTCCACTAAGGATCACATTCCATTGATGATGGTACACTCAACCATATCTAGTTCTTCCTTCAGATTAATTTACTTAAGGTCTTTGAAAGGTTAACATAATTGGTCAAAGGCTATGAGTCAATAAGTTCCAGTCAAGAATTGATCACTCAATAGTGATGATCCATTGACACTGGGACTTGGTCAAATAGGAATGTCACCTCTTAATATCATATTAAGAGTATACGCTGGATGGTCTTGGCTTGACTTCCTTTCTACTCTATCTGTGACAAGAGTTAATGTTTAAGAACTACCATGATACCCATGGTAAGAGTAACTATGGCAAACAAGTGTTTCAAGATTTAGTTATAGAGTTTCTTTTACTTAAGTTATGTACTTAACTTGGTATACAGAGTTTATGGTAGGTAATATCTTAATATCATCTTTAGAATATTAAGTATTCATCCTTGAGTTGTGGTATGGAATACCATGTAATGATCTCTAGAAGATCTAGCACTCCTTATTAAGTAGTGTGTTGTGACTTTGTTTTATTACATTTGATCGACCCTGAGATCAAATTATATTACCCAAAATTAAGGTTTTAGCAAAGATCATATTGAAACTTATCACAGTCAACTTTATGATCTACTTCAGTTCCACCAAGTTAAAAGAAGCTCCAATCACTTTGACAAGTTTTATTTAAAAGCGCGAAAATTATTCAGATTTTCTATGCATGAATGCAATGCACACACCTGTGTTCAGCTTATTTCTAAGCTCTAATGCTGGGACGTTACATTTGGTTTGCTTAAATAAGTTGGTTGGATCCCAACACACTTCTTTTGGAGAGAGACACACCTCGTTATTCATTGCTTAGAACACTCTAGTTTTCATTCTTATTGTTTTGTGAGTGTTCTCTTTTGCTAGCACTGTGTTTAGCCTTAGTTTTCTTGTGCTTTCAGCTTAGAACTTTTTAGTTCTTCTTTGTGGATTTGTGAGGCAAGATCACTGATCTTTATTTAGTATTATCTTTGTGAGTTGTTTCAAATAAGTCGATTGGTGTTGGAAAAGAGTAGGAAAGTTCATGCTTAAGTGGTATAAAAGGGGTTTGTTTTTGACTGTGGCCTATGCTTTGTCGTGTCATGCTTGGTATTGTTTTGGCTTTATGCTTAGTGATTTGAAAGCATAATATTGAGATTGTTTTGGCTTTATGTTTTGTCATGACATGTTATAGATAATTGAGATTGCTTAATGTGCCTTGAAAGAATCATTAGTTGTTTTAGCATATAAAAGCATAATATTGTGGTATTCTCCTTTAATGCTTTATTTGGGTTGACTTGGCGCATGCTCACACCATGTTAAGACTACACCAAGTCACCATAGCCTCTATGATCACTTAGTTTTCGACTTGTAATATCACTTTATGCTTAAATAATGATGTTTTGTCGCTTTGCATGATTATGGCCATTATTGCTCTTTTATTTGGTCGCTCCCAGTGTTTTGCTAGCCTCCATAACCAAGTATGAGTTCCACTCATGCATCCAACTACAAATAAAACCAAGTTATTCCAAAGAGTCCACCATAACTACCTATTAGCATTTGCTATTCCAAGTATATTCATGTTTTTATCTACCTTCCGAATTAAACTTGTTATGAGAAAACTAGTGATTAAAGCTCTCACGAACTTGATGGCACACTTTACTTTTCTGCCCCTAATAAACTTGAACCATTGTGTCATCTATGTTGTATATGCTTGCACTTATACGTTGGGAATTAGCAGAACCATGTTGTCATGGGGAACGCTTTCAACATTGCACTTGTACATTGTACCCAGTTGATATCATGCTATTTTGTCTATGGATGTCGTCGATGTGAAATGAAAGGGGAGATTGTAAGTCCATGGAGTTATGTGTTAGGGGGATACCCCCAGGTAGGGTCACGCCGGGGTATAAAGGCCGAGTTAGCCGAGGTACGGCAAGGTCAAAGCAAGTGCTGGCTGAGTCACCTCAAGGCAGGCCGAATCACGGAGTAACCCGGACCGGAGGATGTCCGCCTAACTGAGTCCCGGCCGACGTATGTCTTATGCCGGCAGGATTTATGTAACTTGTATGCAGGTACCAGTGTGGCCGGATTAACCAGGCACAATCCGGGTTATATCAGGCTTGCAAGAGAAGGAAGGTATCTCGCTGGTCAAAAGGAGGGCAATATACGCTGGAGCGTGAGTGAAGCGGACAGAGGCTAGGACCACCGAGGCGTGGCCGACAAGGGTGACTTGCCCTGTGTCAGATGACGCTGGCACTGCAGAGGCTCACGTAGCCTCTACATGGCTTACGATGGGAAAAAGTGCCCCGGTCGGTTTGCTATTTTGGGAAGAGGCATATTCCCTGGAATATGCCTCCACGTATGCCCTAATTGGAGACCTAGCCACCCCTATATAAGGAGGGCTAGGGCATCTGTAGAGGGGGTTGGGTTCTTACTTGGTTGATTTCTAGTTGGTCCCTGAGAGCTAGCTAGTGGAGAGAGTAAGAGAGTTCCTTCTTCCTCCTCTCCCCAATACAGCTCAAGGAGCACTTGTAAACCTTGGAGACCTATTGAATACAAAGTATCTGTGTGTGGAATCACCACACTATCCCTCCCTGGATTCCTCTAGTGCATATTGTCCCCACCTTTAGCCTATCCATGGCATCTGCCATGACACTACCACAATAGTTGGCGCCCACCGTGGGGCTAGCGGTGCTAGCAGGAGTGAAGATCCGGACGGGAAACCTCATCGACACCGGCGAACGCATCGTCTCCGGGCTTGTTCAGTGCTTTGGAGCGCTGGACTTTGTCAGCGACAATGCTGGCTTCTTCGGCAAGTGACCTCTTTCACGCAACGGCCTCTTCGTCAAGCTTGGCGCGCACAAGATCTACTTCGCTGTCGACGTGTCGTGCGTTCACCCGCGGCACATCGTCGAGGGAGGCGAGCCACCCCTTAGCGCGGCTCGCGGGGCGCGTATCACTCGCTCCCCTGACCGTGTCGAGGTGTTGATGACGGCGCCTCGCGCTGGCGCGAGCAAGAATCCGGCACCAGATATGGAGGTAACACCCAAGGCACCAAGGAAAAGTAGAGGTCCTCCACTAGAGAGGCCAGAGAATGTGCTGCAGCAGGTGATAGATAGCCTAGAGAGCCCCATAGCACCTGCGGTAGATCCGGCTCGAGCATAGGCCGAGTTAGAGGAGACTAGGCAGAAAATACTAGAGGGTGCGAAAAAGATAGCAGCGGCTCAGCAGTCGGTGAACATGACACTGCGTGAGTACGCAAAGGCAAATAAGGTAGATGCTGTAAAAGTGAAGGGGAGAAACCTCATTAGTGAAATGAACAAAGAGGGTGATACTAGAGTTGAGGAATCAGAGAACATTCTGTCCGTGGGGATGCTGAAGTACAGTACCTCGGCAAAGAACCTCAGAGCAATAGATGCAGCTACGTCCGAATTAGAGGGTTTGACGGGTGAAGCCTGGCAAAGACAGCAGGATAGGGTCAATGAGTTGGTTAGGATCGCAAATAGACAAAATGAAGAGTTGCTCAGGGCTAATCCGGGAAGGGTTGGGGCCTCCAAAGTCGTTCATTCAGCGATAGGTAACCCGGAGAAATCTGCTGGAGCTGCGTCGTCACCTCATGGCAGCCCAAGAAGAAAGGAAGTGGTAACCTCGGCGAGGAGAAACAAACAGATAGTCCCATATGACCCGGCAAGGGCAGGGAAAGGAAAAGCAGTGCGGGGAAATGAAGATCGACGAAGTGTGAGCCGAGGTGAAGCTGGCCGAGGTAACCGCGACCAAGGCAATGTCGGTCAAGGAAACGCTGTGCACGGCAATGCCGGACAGTGCAACTCGGCAGGTGCAGGGCAACCGCAGTAGCGGAATATACCACGGCAAGAGCGTAGTGCCGGCCAAGGTATGCAACAGAGAGCCGCTCCGACAGAGCAAGATAGATACAATGATGGTGATTCGGAAATGGTGAACGCAGGATACCCTAGGCTGGACTATCACGTGATAGGGTCAAGATTGGGAAGCAGGCACTTGATGCCTGACGACGCCAGGTTAAAACTGGATCGGCTTTATAGGTCGGAGCAAATTGAGTGTCAAGGTCCTCCGGGTCTGGCGTGTTTTGGGCCCCGGATCATGAAGGAGCCTCCGGTACCTAACTTCCAGTTACCCAGAGGGACAAAAACATATGACGGTAGCACCAAGCCGGATGATTGGTTGATCAACTACGCGACAACAGTGAAAATTGCTACATGCAACTTGAGATGGGTTGTAAGATATGTACCTCAGATGCTGGAAGGGCCATCGATGGTATGGCTAAACAATTTACCACCAGGAAGTATCAACTGTTGGATTGATTTTGAGGAAATGTTCATCAGTAACTTCTCGAGCACGTATCAGAGGCCGAATAGGCCACAGACCCTAGCGATGTGCAAGCAGAGACCAAATGAAACAGGCCGGCAGTTCTTAACCCGTTGGTGCAATGTGTGAAACTCATGTGAGGGTGTGATTGAGTCACATGCCATAGCTTGGTTTGCGCAAGGATGTAGATATGCAAGCATGCTATGGCAGAGGTTACAAAGGGATATGCCAACTACACTGGCAGAGACAATCCAGATTGCTGATTCATATGCCTTGGGTGATCCGACTCAACCTAGGCTTGTGTCAAACGAGTCAAATGAGGAGTACTACCAACGAGATGGAGCCGGGTCATCCCGGCGAAATGACTACCGGGGTAAGAGAAGAGATGATATGCCAGATTACAGATACAGTTCGCAACAAGTTGCAGCTGTAAATCAAGATCAACCCGGAGCAGGGAGTAACCCGCGTCAGAAACTGGAGGGCAACAATGGACTCCAAGAAATGATCGCAAGAAAACTTGGACGCCAGAGCAGAAGAGACAGTGGCAAGAAAAGAAGTACCGTCCGAGGTATACCTATGAGGCAATGCTGGATCAGCCGTGTAAATTTCACACGCCAAATCCGAGTAACCCGGTAGGTCACACAACTCGGCAATGTGAGTGGATGAGGAAGATAGAACAAAGTGGTTCGGGGAATGCTCAGGCACCTCGGAACGATCAACCTCGGCAGGAGTTACCCCGGTAGCAATTGCTCTCCGGAGCAAACACGCAATAGTTAATGTTGCCACCACCTCCGCCGAGGTATGAAAACCGTGAGAGAAGGGATGCAGTGCATCAGGTGGAAAACCAACGTCAGCCAGATCAAGGATATCCCGACAGTGAGGGGAGAAATGAATACAGAGAGCATCACCAGAGTTATTGTGTGTTTACCACAGAGGAAACAGATAGAAAGAGCTTGCAGCGCCGACATATGGAAGTGAATGCAGTTATGCCAGCAGTGACAAGGTATATGCCTTGGTCGGATCAGGAAATTACATGGAGTATCAAGGATCATCCCAAGCTTATGCCAAGCCCTGGTTCTTATGAGTTAGTGCTGGACCCAACGTTCATCGGGCCAAATATCAATGTGAGATTTTCTAAGGTACTGGTGGACAATGGCAGCAGCATCAATATCATGTATGTGGATACGATGCGCAAGTTGGGTATCTCGGAGAACATGCTCCAGGCCACGAGAACAACTTTCCATGGCATTGTACCAGGCATCTCCTGTGAGCCCATTGGCAAAGTGCGGGTTGACGTGTTATTCGGCACACGAGATAACTGCCGAACCAAGAACTTGGAGTTTGAGGTTGTGAACTTAGAAAGTGCATATCACGCGTTACTCGGCAGGCCTGCCCTGAACAAGTTCATGGCGAGTTGTCACATCAGTTACCTGAAGATGAAGTTGCCCGGGCCAAATGGAGTAATTACCATAGCAGGTGATTTCCGACGTTCCATTGAGTGTGCGTCAGCTGGGTCTAACTTGGCCGAGTCACTCGTGATTGCGCAAGAGAAAAGAAAGATCCAAGAAGTGGCGGCATTGGCTCAGTCCCCACAGCAGTATATGCCGGCGCTGAGTAACCCGCATGGAAGTGTTTCATTTCAAGCAACTAAAGATACGAAGAAAGTGCCAGTTGATGATTTGTTCCTAGAGCGCACCGTAACAATTGGTGCCGGGTTAAATGCCAAATAGGAAAGAGAGCTCGTCAACTTCCTCCGTGAGAATCGGGATATCTTTGCTTGGTCCACACAGGAGTTGCAAGGTGTTCCGAGGGAGTTGGCCGAGCACTCTTTGAACATGAGACCTGGAGCAAAGCCGGTGAAGCAACCTCTCCGCCGCTTCGCGAAGATAGGAGAAAAGTCATTGGAGATGAGATAGCTCGGTTCCTAGCAGCTGGATTTATCATGGAAGTGCTTTACCCGGATTGGCTATCTAATCCGGTGCTGGTGGAGAAGAAGAAAGATGATCCGAATGTGGCAGTGGTTTGGTGCATGTGCATCGATTACACGAACCTGAATAAGGCGTGTCCAAAAGATCCATTCCCACTGCTAAGGATAGATCAAGTCATAGATTCTACTGCTGGGTGTGAACTATTGTCATTCATAGATGCATATTCTGGTTTCCACCAGATACCTCTGAACCCGAATGATCAAATAAAGACTATGTTTATCACCCTGTATGGGGCTTATTGCTATCGCACCATGCCTTTTGGTTTACGTAATGCAGGGGCGACGTACCAAAGATGTATGCAAAAATGCTTACACGACCAGATCGGTCGAAATGTGCAAGTATATGTGGATGATGTGGTGATAAAAACTAAGGAAAGCAAAACTCTCCTTGATGATAGGAGGCAAACATTCGCGAACCTAAGGAGGTTTGGAATGAAGCTTAACCCGGAGAAATGTACCTTCGGTGTCCCGGCTAGAAAATTACTCGGATTTCTTGTCTCCAGCTGAGGTATCGAAGTTAACCCAACTAAAATCCGAGCCATAGAGCGAATGGAACTGCCGAAGTGTATTAACGATGTCCAGAAGTTCACTGGCTGTCTGGCATCCTTAAGTCGGTTTATATGTCGGATGGGAGAAAAGGCATTACCTCTATCAACTAATGAAAAAATCCGACAAATTCGTATGGACGCCGCAGGCCAATGAAGCCTTCATCCAGCTGAAGAAAATGTTAGCCACTACACCGGTATTAGCCTCTCCACTATCAAAAGAGCCAATGTTGCTCTACGTGGCCGCAACCAACCGACTTATAAGTGCAGTAATAGTGGTAGAGCGCGACGAAGAGGGTAAGTCGGTGCAAAGGCCAGTCTATTACCTACGTGAGGTATTATCAGCGTCAAAGCAGAACTATCCTCATTATCATAAAATGGCATATGGTGTGTATATGGCAGCAAAGAAGTTGAAGCATTATTTTGAAGAACATCCCATTAAAGTGATATGTGAAGCCCCCATATCTGAGATAATGGGCAATAAGGATGCAAGCGGCCGGATCACGAAATGGGCAATTGAACTAGCCCCATATGCTCCACAATTTGATAGAAGAGATGGGATCAAGTCTCAAGCAGTAGCTGATTTTTTCGTGGATTGGGCCGAGATGCAGTACGAGCCACCATTGCCAGATCCGAACTACTAGAGAATGCACTTTGACGGATCAAAAACGAAAACCGGGTTAGGCGCCGGAGTTGTGCTTACTTCTCCCAAGAGAGATCAGCTGAAGTATTGCTACAGATCCATTTCGCAGCATCGAATAATGTTGCAGAATATGAAGCACTTGTGCATGGGATCAAAGTAGCAAAAGAGGTTAGAATACGTCGGATCCAGTGCTTCGGTGACTCGGATCTGGTGGTTCTACAAGTCTCAGGGCAATGGGATGATTTGGATGCAAACATGGCATCGTACAAATTTCATGTGCAGAAAATATCGAGATACTTCGAGGGGTGCGAATTTCATCATATACCTCGGGTGGAAAATGAGGCTGCCGACGTATTGTCGAAACTCGGATCAACCCGACAAGCAATTCCGCCAGGTGTAGCACTAGAGCATCTCTGAAAACCATCTATCAGGCCATCCCCGGAATCCGACTCAATTTTTATCCCGGCAGATACGGAGCCCAGAGCTGTACCCATGGACATTGATGTGGGAAGTGGTTCAGGAGACCCGGGGACTGCTACGCAGAACTCGGGGACTGTGCAGCGCGACCCGGCCGAGGTTATGTCGGTGGATCAAATGGAAATAGATGAGGATGTGTTTCCGGTGCGAGTTATACCAGCTTGGGCACTGCCCATATTTCAATTCCTGGAGGATGGAACTTTGCCTAGTGAAGAGGTGATTTCTAGGCAAATTCAGAGGCGCGCAAAGGCATACACGATTATCAATGCCGAACTATACAAGAGAAGTGTCACAAATGTCCTCCAACGATGTGTTGACCCAGAAGAAGGGCTTGACATCCTCCAGGATATACATCAAGGGGAATGTGGGCATCACGCTTCATCTAGAGCTTTAGTGGCAAAAGCTTCCCGGTATGGATTCTATTGGCCAAGTGCCTTAGAACAAGCAGAAGATCTAGTAAGAAAATGCAATGGTTCTCAGAGGTATGCAACCAAGACACATATGCCAATGTCGGAGCTCAAGACCATACCAATTACCTGGCCATTTGCTGTATGGTGTTTGGATATGGTTGGCCTGTTTAAACCAGCAAGAGGGAACATGACCCACATCTTAGTCATGGTTGACAAGTTTACAAAATGGATTGAAGTGAAGCCAATAAGAAAATGTGATGGAGCTACGGCCGTGACATTCCTCAAAGATATCATCTTGAGATATGGCTATCCTCACAGTATCATAACAGACAATGGCACAAATTTTGCTGAAGGAGCATTTGCGCGATTCTGCCGAGATAAGAAGATCCGGCTGGACATTGCCTCGGTAGCCCACCCCACATCGAACGGAAAGGTTGAAAGATCCAACGGATTAGTATTATTAGGGATAAAACCCTGGCTCATTGAGCCGCTGCAGAGATCAGCGGGGTGCTGGATAAAAGAACTACCAGTGGTACTGTGGAGTTTAAGAACAACTCCAAATCGATCAATAGGCTATACGCCATTATTTCTGGTATATGGGGCAGAAGCTGTATTAGCAGTCGACATAGAGCATGATTCGCCTAGGGTCAACCAATACACAGAAGCCGAAGTGCAAGAAGCCCGGCAGAACGATGTTGATCTACTGGAAGAAGCGAGAGAACTAGCATTGTCCAGATTCGCCATATATCAGCAAAATCTCCGACGCTATCATAGCCGGAAAGTAAACCCCCGAGTTTTCTGGGAAGGTGATCTGGTACTCTGGTTGGTACAACGTACCGATGGCATGCATAAATTATCCCCCCATGGGAAGGGCCATTCATTGTGAGCAAAGCATTGCACAATGACTCTTATTATCTCATCGATGCAAAACCACAGGAGAAGAACAAGGCGGACAGGTCCGGCGAGGAATCTAAGCGTCCATGGAATGTAGCTTTACTTCATCCATTATACACTTAGCAAAGAAGTGTGTGTATCCGAGCCTCTCATACGTCGGTATGTATGCCGGCAATGAGTTTATCAATGAAATCGTGGCACCTCGAGCAGTAACTCGGGGACTGCCTTAATAATATTAGTTGTCTTATGTACTTGTTATTTATTTTCATGTTGGCTGGTTTAAGTTGCTTCTGCCTAAGTCGGATTAGTAGTGTGTGAGCACCAAAAATTCAACTCTTCGACTTTCTGCTGTCCAACAAGATTTGGCTTCATGGCAAGCAAGAGAACAAGTTTGGAATTGCGTAGCACACGAAAAACGACTAAGGAAAAGAACGTAATCGAGCTGACATTGGTTATTTGGACTAACTTTGTGTTTGCCTTGTTTTTTAATATGCTGAATTATTTTGAGCTAGTGCTAAAGTTTCCAAGTATTGTTAAGTCAATTTTTGAAACTCGGACTCGTAAGTCACAAAACCGAACCAAGGTAGACACGAGCCGAGCCAAGAAATTGGAGAAACAAGAAAATGAAACTCGGGGACTACGCCCAAGTTAATCCAGCACAAGCAACTTAGTAGCAAAATATAACTTGTGTGCTTAATACATTTGCACCCGGCATACCGGGGATCTGATAAACTTCAAAGTGTTTGTTGGAGATCAAGGAGCAGCAGGAGGAGGTAACTCCGTGCCAGCAGGTGGAACTCCGGCCTCAGCTTCAGCATCATCTTCATTTTCTTCGACGTCCGAGGCTTCGTCCTCTTCCTCCTCATCCGAACCATCTTCAACATATTCGTCGTCAACGGCTTCGAGAAAGCTTCGTCCCTCGTTCCATTGATGGATGGGGGCAAACTAAATGAGGCTATGGGCGCAAGCCTTGCGTCGAGCTATCCAATCCGGGTCAGTGGACCACCTTGATCCGGTGCGCATGTGCTCAAGAAGATTCAGATTTATTTTCTCATACCATGTGAGCACGTAGTGGAGGACGATTTCAGCTCCGGCGCGTCCAGCGGATTCCCTCCAAAGATCAAGTTAGGTCTCACACTCCATTAACTTGGTAATTAGAGCAGTGGATCCCTCTGGAGTATCTTCACCATGCCAAAGGGCATTGAAGATCCGGACTGCTGCATCTAGGAGACCCGAACCATAGTTCTTCACAATCTCGACACGAGAAGATAAGCTCACCAGCAGGTCCTCCATGTCGTAAGGAATATTTTCAGCACCAGGACCAGTTGGGGTACCCCTCTTTTGGCGGAACTTGGCAACGGCAGTAGCTGCACTAGCATCACCCTCTAGAAATTTGTCTGAAAACAAGACAAATGAAATAAGTAAAGGATATTGATCCGGAGAGATTCATGCCGACTGAAGGAAAAGAACTTATGAGAAATATGGCTATGGATCCGGGTCAGCTCCTTGGTGCAGTTATGAAGTCTCTCCTGAAGTTGCACAAGTTTAGCATTTGCCGACTCAAGCTTAACGTCGGCCTCCTTCAGCAGTTCTTGATCTTTGGCAATTTGGAGGTTGAGACGTTCTCGCTCTTCAGTGAAATCTTGGCCAGCTTTATCCAACTCCGTTTTGTGGAGCGCCTTGAGCTTTTTCATTTCTGCCTTGAGCTTGGCAATTTCATCATCTTTGGTCCGGAGGAGGGCGAGCTCATCATCTTTCTTCTTGAGTTCGACCTGATGCTGCCCTGCTTGTTCGAGAAAATGCAGCATCATATCAGGCACGGGCACACTATCTTCAAGAGATGCTGAAACAGTTTGTCGACCCGGCAAAGCCAAGGTATGAATATTTGTCGAGCCAAGATGAAAAGGAGAAAGAGCGCAGAAGATTATTAAGAAAAAATGACTTACCTTTTATTTGGTCCAAGTTCTTCCTCATGATAGTGTTTTTGGCTTCCACTTCGGCTGTCCAATCCGAATAACAGATTAGTTCGGCGAGAAAAGACAAAGAAAGATGGGAAAAAAGCCAAGGAGAAAGCTTACCCCTTTTTTCGAACTCAGCAAGAAGTGTAGAATGCTTCGAGTGCAGTGCCTTATGTGTGTCCAAGAGGTGCTGAAACTCAGCGCTCCAGCAATTGGTAGTCACCTGAAAAGAGCAAGGATAGATTAGTCATGTGCATATTCGAAGTGTACAAGATCCGGGCCAAGTGGAACTTAACCCGGCTCTAGGTGTGTACATATTCGACGTGTACAAAATCCGGGCCAAGTGGAACTTAACCCGGCTATAGGTGTGTGCATATTCGAAGTGTACAAGATCCGGGCCAAGTGGAACTTAACCCGGCTCTAGGTGTGTGCATATTCGAAATGTACAAAATCTGGGCCAAGTGGAACTTAACCCGACTCTAGGTGTGTGCATATTCGAAGTTACTAAGGAGCTATGCTAGTTCTTTAAGGAGCATCCGGCCAAGTAACAAGTTACTCCCCCGGAGGCTCGGGGACTAATGGTTATATCACTAAGCACTAGTGCATGTTAAAGTAAAGACAAGGTAGCTTACCTCCATCATCCGGCCGGCAAGGTCGATAGCCTTGGCAGCTGTGTTCACCTATGCAGCAAACTCGGCAGGCCCAAATTTCTCCGGGAGATC
Organism: Avena eriantha; assembly: GCA_910589775.1. NCBI lineage: Eukaryota > Viridiplantae > Streptophyta > Magnoliopsida > Poales > Poaceae > Avena > Avena eriantha. The sequence continues at coordinate 269,572,783 of OU342744.1, forward strand.
GTCGTTATGGACGAACTCCGCCTTGTTCCAGTTATTGACACACTCAATCAAGGCCAGAGGATAGCGCTCTCCGCTAAGCATATGGGGCACGATCAAACCCTTGGCATGGGCTTCCCTCCTTTTAATTTGGGCAATAGCAGGGCTAGTATGCGATGCAAGTTGTGTGCTAACTGACCCGGCAGAGACATCTTTCTTCGGTGGGGTCTTCTTCGGAAGCATGGACGCGAGCGTGTGCTGTCCAGCCTCGATAGATGTTGCCCTGGCGGCGTCAGAAGCCTTCTTGGCCTTGGGCTGCTACTGAGAAGTTGAGGTTTGTGCTATGGATTTAGTCTTGGGCGTAGCCTTGGTGCTAGCTGAGCCTTCTCGCCGAGTCTTGGAAGACTCGGACGAGGCGGAGGGAGTTGGTACTGCTGCTGTTGTTGGTGCTGGCGCTGGTTCTGATGCTGAAGCTGGTGCTGGTGCTGGTCTTGGCGGGGGTGTTGTGGGAATCTCGGAAGTAGCAGGTTGCGGCTGAGCCGAAGAGGAGCTGGGAGCAACCGCTGCCTCGACAGAGCCACTTCCCTCTGCTCCGAGGTTGCCCTCCTCTAGGCGAGGGGGGCTAGAACCCGGAGCAGACGCTGAACCCTCCTGAATGGGGCTCAACGGGCGTGTATCGTCGCCATGAGGGGGAGAAGGGCTATGCCGGAGGGGCAAGGCGATGCTAGATCCGCTCTGAGGAACCTCCACCGCAGCCCTGGCGAATCAAACGACGAGTAATAAGTTACAACATAAGAAAAGCATGAAATAAAGGATCGGACAAAGAGAAAAGTGACTTACTCATCAGAGGTCAATGGCTCCTTGGGCTTCCGAGCCCTCCGAGTTATGCCCTTAATCGTAGGCTTGGTGGCGGCTTTATCTGCGGACTTCTTTCGCCTCTTGGTTGGCTTGGAAGGTCCGAAAGAGGAAGCAGAAGCAGCTCCCCTTTTTGTTGACGCGGCCGGGACAGGGTCGCCCGTGGCGAGAGGAGGATCTTCGTGGATCTGCCCACCCGGGTTAGCTGATGCCAGAAAGGCGTAAGAAAGGGGGACAACATCAAATGCTTCCATCACCTCAACATCGGAATCATCCTCATCATCAGGCCAATCTCTTAAGGAAGAGAAGTTACCGGTGGGTCGATTGGTCACATCAGGAAATGGTAGGAACATTTATTGATCTGGCTCCTCCTCGTCCGGGGCATCTCGATCCTTCGCCCATTTGGTAGAAGGCTCGGTGCCATCCTCAAGGGTTTGCTGAAGAAACAACTGAGAAGAAAATACAAAGGGATCAAACAAACAAAAAATTCCAACATATGATGTAACTCAGAAAAAGATTAGGTCACAAGATTTACCGCAGGAGGAAGCCTGTCTCGGCAGAAATGCTCTATTCCCCACTCCCAATCAGCGGAGAAGTCTTTGACAGTCGTGAAGAGGGCCTTGACCCGGCGGAATATCTCTGTGTTGCTCAGTTCAAATGAGGAAGTCCGGTTGGGGTCAAGTCGCCAGCTCATATGGCATAGCTTGTGTGTGCGCTTCTGGTGGGGGGAGATTCGGCTGCGAACGTGGTGATCATGGCATCCTCGTTGCGCAGGCCCACATCCTTCAGCTCCTGAAACTGTTTGTTGACTTGATTCGCCAAGACAGTGGGTTTCTTGGGGATCCGGTCCCACAAATCCGGATTAGGAGGACCCGAAACGTAGGGGCGCAGCCGTATCAGATCTTCATTCATGCCATTTCTGATATATAAGAAGGTTCGGGCCCAGCCCTTGCACGAATCAAGCCCTGTGACCCGGGGAAAGATAGATTGTTTCTGGGGAGAAATAGAAGCTGCGCCTAACTGCGTAAGATGTTTGTCTTCCGTGTCAAGCTCCTTATTCGGAATCACGTTCCTTCGTAGACCGACGAAACGGATCCAGAGCTCCTTAGTGGGCCACAATCTGACATACCCCTCTATTGTGGAGGCAAAGGAAGAAAGGGAAGTGATGGCGTTTGCCGGAAGGTGGTGCGGTTGAAGTTCATAGATATCAAGGAAATCATGGAAGAAATCGCTAACGGGGAGGCCGAATCCACGCTGGAAGTGGGAGAGGAACACCACGAACTCACCGGGATTGGGTGAGGGTGCGAGCTCCTCGGCAGCGAGACGGGCAACCACACCCTCAGGGATGCGCCGGGTGCGATATAACCAATCTAGATCGCCCTAGCACACCCAGGAGCTAGCCCAGGCGCTGCGTTCGGCGTTCTCCGCCCCCTCCTCCATCTCTGCCTTCGCGACGGTGAGATCCTCTTCAGTCATATCCAAATTGTGCCCTCACTGGCCCTATCGAAGGTGGGCGGCAGTGCCTTGGACTGGCATGGACCCGTGGCGGTGGAGCTGCGAGGGAGCGGCAGCAAGGGAGGTGCAAGGAACGGTGCGGCGGCGGCGCTGTCGCTAGGAGGAAGAAGAAGAAGAGGCAGAGGGGCGCGAGAATGGGGAAAAATACCAAGGGGCGCGCCCCTCCCCTATTTAACCATGCCCCATCTAGGGTAGTGGGATCATGTGGTGCGGCAAGGCCACACGCTATGGCCGTGTATAAAGGCCGAGTTAGCCGAGGTACGGAAAGGTCAAAGCAAGTGCTGGCCGAGTCACCTCAAGGCAGGCTGAATCACGGAGTAACCAGGACCGAAGGATGTCCGCCTAACTGAGTCCCAGCCGACGTATGTCTTATGCCGGCAGGATTTATGTAACTTGTATGCAGGTACTAGTGTGGCCGGATTAACCAGGCACGATCTGGGTTATATCAGGCTTGCAAGAGAAGGAAGGTATCTCGCTGGTCAAAAGGAGGACATTGTACGCTGGAGCGTGAGCGAAGCGGACAGAGGCTAGGACCACCGAGGCGTGGCCGACAAGGGTGGCGTGCCCTGTGTCGGATGATGCTGGCGCCGTAGAGGCTCACGTAGCCTCTGCATGGCTTACTATGGGGAAAAGTGACCCGGTCGATTTGCTATTTTGGGAAGAGGCATATTCCCTGGAATATGCCTCCACGTATGCCCTAATTGGAGACCTAGCCACCCCTATATAAGGAGGGCTAGGGCATCTGTAGAGGGGGTTGGGTTTTTACTTGGTTGATTTCTAGTTGGTCCCTGAGACCTAGCTAGTGGAGAGAGTAAGAGAGTTCCTTCTTCCTCCTCTCCCCAATACAGTTCAAGGAGCACTTGTAAACCTTGGAGACCTATTGAATACAAAGCATCTGTGTGTGGAATCACCACACTATCCCTCCCTGGATTCCTATAGTGCATATTGTCCACACCTTTAGTCTATCCATGGCATCTGTCGTGACACCACCACGACATTATGTATGTGTGTTAGAGAAACGCCTGGGCTGCTGGTCTAATCCATGCCTAATCATGGTGAAAACCTGCAGCGTAACCATAATGAGAAATCTATGAAGCATTCTTCTTATAAAAAAAGAGATAGAGATAGAGATTGAGAAAAACAGAAAAAGAAAAAAAGATGAGAAAATAGGAAAGAGAGAAAAAATCACCATTTTCCCATGGTTAATAAGAAGATTGCTGAGATGCTTATTGTCTGCTTGCCTTGTCATCTTGACTAGATCATGTAGGGACGCGTTGCCGCACCCATCAGTTTACAAATGAAATGGTAGAAATTTGTATAAATATTGAATATGAAAGATAAGATATTACGTGGTACAAATATAGACCGGAGTAACTTTAAAATGATGACTGGATATTGGTTCAAATAGCTTTTCATGAGAATGTAAATAATAATGGCCATAAGCTGGTACAATATGGACTGAGGGGACTTAATATTAAAATAATCATATTAAGTTCATCCATAGCGCTTTGTAAGGTAGTGCTGACAAGAATGGGCAAGGCAGTTTGGAACAAGAGGTGCAATGAAGTATTACATCCTGTTCCATAGAGGTTCCTGCTAGATAATATGTTTGAGTTAGTTCAAAATAGTAGTTTAACATAGGAGACATAAACGCCAAAAGAAAAAAAGAAGTTGAAATGACCGATCTTAATAGAGAGCATGATTAGCTTATACTACCTAGCTAAAAGGCTGACCCAGAACTCAGAAGCAAGTTAAGCATAGATCAGCTCCTTATCTTCCTCACAAGAGCAGAAAATGGTCAGGTACCAATAGTGGAGTCGAGTCTGAACTCATTCTCTGTTCCAAGGACAAACCTCCCTCTGTGGAACTCCTCTCTCCCTCGTGATTTTCTCTCCCCTGCATTAAGATTAGTAAATGTGAACAATGGACAAGGTGGATGATCATATGCCACTTGCATGAAAATTGCTGCATGACACTTGCATGAAATTTTCCTGAGAAACTTGTGTTTGCAAGATAGCAAGTTTAAGAAGGCAGGTTTATTATATTAAATAAAGCTATTGTAAATCTAGACAATCATCCAGTGGAAAGCATATAGAAACCTTCAGCAAGAAAGTATGTTCCTAGGCTAAAGAAATGATGAAACAATTTCTAACACATAAATCAAATAACTTTATTATGTTCAGCTGAAACCTCACATTACCAAGAAATGATATTGTCTAAAGTTATCTCTAACCAAGGGAGCCCTATAGCGATGAAGAAATTAGAAACAACAGTTAATATTCTATCAGTTGTATTCTAATATCTTATCAAAATTCAATGTAATAAGTAGCTACTTCTTTTTATTACCTTTTGCACACTCTTTATGTTGCTCCTTGTTCCACACTGAGGTAGGAAATTAACATGGAGCTCTGTTGTCATCTCCATGAACATTGACCTACATGAAAGTTTGTCATATCAACAAAAAACCCAAGACAAAGAGTCCAATAATTGAATTTCTTGACATATCATAGCTGTGAAAGAAACACCTGTATAGTCCCTTGCTTGTGCTCTTTTACTACTCGAGTGTGAAGTAAGTTTGTATATACCAAACATAAACCAAAAAGGAGCAGACATATATTAAAATCTCAATTTCCTGACCTCCTGTATCGATTCCTAGTAGCAGAAGTAGCACCGATGGTGAAAATCCTGAAGTTAATTCACAACACTGAGAGGTGGTGTTGCATATTGCATCGCTATTGGAGATTATACCAAGTATATATTTGTCTTCGTCTGATGGAACGACAAGCAGACCTGCAATCACTACCTGTATTTAGTTTCTAAAACCTGAAGTAAAATATACGTGTCAACACTCATGGAAAAAGTTCTTACCATCATATTAAATTCAGTTTTGCCACAAATAATCCAAGTTTCTCAAAAAGGTCTACAATCAAGCTTTCACTGGAATTAGCATACATTCAATAATCCTTTTTTCTTTGCAGGAGTTGTACAAACAATATATATGTCATTTGTTCAGATAGGAAACGAATTAAGTCTAGAACAACTACAACAACATGTATTACCTTGTATCTGACTCCAGCCTAAAGGCCACTTCTCGGTGCATTGGCTTACGATAATGTGATTGCATATGAAGGGCAAGATGGCCTTGCAAATTAAGTAGGTCGACAATCAAGAGTCAGCCATCTTCTATCTGCTTATATATGCTATGGATCTGCCATGGATGTTGCACAATAATAGAGCAAAAGGAGCTCTAAGGTTTACAAACTAAAGATATGCATGAGCATGGAGATCCACGTAAATCCTACTTTAATCCATAGAAAATATACACACGTAAACATGATAGTTTCAGAGAAAATCACGTGATGGAAAGGGGGGAGGGATTAGTCGGAATCCTTTCTACTGCCCAATTCGGAGAGTCCATACAATCTGGTCCTATTTGCTCTAGTGGGGGCGGACAGGTAAGACGAGGGAGGATGCTAGAGTGATGGCGAGCTGAGAGGCAACAACACCTGGAACCCATCGTGGCGACCATGGCCAAGGTGTCTCATCGGCTCCGCGGGCGAGCTTTACCGAGGTTGAAGGCGTGAACGCCTCAATTAGGGTTCAAGAAACCTAAAGCATGTAGTCAATTCCTCTAGAAAGACCTGCTTCATGTAGTCAATTCCTCTAGAAAAACTGAACTCCATCAGAAACAAACACTGGAACCTTCGTAGCTCCAAAGGCTAACATTAAAGGTAGGTATCTAAAAGGGAAAATAAAGAGGCATGAAATCAGAACCACATTCATATCTCCAAAGCAAATGATTAACACAGTTCTGTAAGACAGATGGAATGAAGCACATGTTTATCCCTAATTTAATTACAAAAAACAATGATTCAAAGATGTAAGAAATGGCATACCAAAACCTGTAGCATTACTTGGGCCTAGTGTAGCATACCATGAGGATTCCCATTTTCAGGCTCCCACTGATTGAAAAGCAGGATTGTACACAATGTTTGTCATTAATGGACAAATGTTGAACCCGAACTCGCCACTTTGTGAACCTGAAATCATACTCGAGTTAATTTTTAGAGAGTTCCTACTAATGAAAAACATGAGCATCATACAGGGATTTCCGAGTCCATATCCACAAAATGCCCACTAAAAAAAAACTGACACAATGGATTCCCGAGTTCAAAGTTTCCGCTGATGAAAAACATGGGTGCGGTACCATGTTTTCTTGAGTGGAAGATTTTTGATCCTGAACTCGCCATTTTGCGATCATAATCTCGTGCGAGCAGCTGAGTTCATGTTCACAAAGTTGCCACCCATGAAAAACATGCCTCAAGCGTGCACACATGCGGGGGCTATGTGGCACTTTCATAGATGAAAAAGACAAGTAAAGTCAAGATCATGTATGTTACAACATTAATACAAATAAACATGTTAAGTGAAACTATATGTAAACTGAAAACAAAAACTCCGGAAAAATCTGCCGTACAAAACAGTACATTGACTGTTCTCACAACATCCTCTCGAGATGTCCATTAGACATCAACACAACAAGTCAGCAATGCCATCTTCATAGTGGTTATCGGTCCAACATAATTGATCAATATATCAACAATAAAAATCAGATGCGGCAAAATAAAGAAAGAGCTCCCATGAGGAGAGATAGCAGACCTTAGGAGGGGGCAGTCCCTTTCCGCTATATCTGAATATCTGATCAGCACCGCATGGAAGCACATGGAAAATAAAGATAGGAGAAGCTCACCTAGGCCTCCAGACCTTTGAATTGGAAGCATGTGAAACGAGGTAACACCAACCACTGTCCACTAACCCTTCTTTCCTTCCGGTGCCTCGTCTAGATGCATTAGAGAGCGAGCCGGGTGTCTATGAACCTTGGCACGGCGGCGCAAGATGTCGGATGGAGGGATAGGCACCGCCGCATGTGACAGAGGCCAGGGGAGAAGCTCCGCAAAATGAGATGTTGTCTAGGGAAGAGATGCCGCTGCCGCATCGCCTGACTGGTCTTCTCCATTGGCGCTTGGTTTGACTCATCTTCTCCCCTGCCGCTTCGTCACTCATCTTCTCCCTACCGCATTGCATCCCCAATCCCTCCCGTGTCCCGTCGTCTCTTTTTCCTCCCATGTGGAATCGTGTCTACAAAAGCCCCCTTTTTCCTGTTTGGTACCAGGTAAATTGCGTCGGTCAGAATTAATGGGCTGCGTCACGGCCAAATTAATCCGCGAAATTCTACTTGACGCGTAGAGGGGCGTCCCCAAGGGATACTTCAGCCCAAGTGGGATTGAGAAAAATCCAACGACCAGAAAGAGGTAAATGACACAATCCGAGGACCACAAACATAAAGGCTGTGAGATTGCTCCCTCTCATCCCGGTTATAATATCCCTAATATGGGGATTCTTCCGTATCATCGGGCAAGGGTACCCCGTTGGCGGTTCTCTATGATACACATGTACTTACTATGACAAAAACTTACCGGTAACTAAAATTAAGTAGCATGAGGAGCGGCCCTCGTATTCAAGGGACATGAGATTTCCAACTTATACTTTGTCAAGCATATACTCCATAGTTTGTTCACTTTAACCTTAATCACTTCAAGATGCTTATGATAGGGGCAATGAGAGCTGAAAGATAATAAGTACCATGATTTTTGGAAGCTCTTTATGGGACTTGAATCCCTACTTCCTTCTATGAAGGTCTTTCTTTTACTTTTATGTTGAGTCTCCATCTTCTATCTTTAAGCACCTATTGAGAGAGCATAGTGGCCATTCTTAGTTTAATGTGCATTGTCACAAGACTTGTTGATTGATGCATAACTTTGATATTGCTTGTTTTTAAACTATTTGTATCTAGTCACCCTTATGAACTTTGAAGGTGTCCTATGCATTTATGTTTTGCTACACTATGAGGGACAAGCTGAATACCATTCTTATTATGCTTTCTTTATGTGAAACAAACAAATGTCTTTCAAAGCATTGTTATTCATGAATCTTTTGTTTGCACATTTTCATGTTACAACATAGTTGCTATGTCTTATTGTTAGAATTCTATCTTTCATGTTCATTTTTAGAGTACCTTGATCCCAACTATCAACACTTTTACAATAATGATGATCAAGATTGTGTTGTCTGCATGTCACCTCAAAAATTATATTGTTTTTATCATTTACCTACTCGAGGACGAGCAGGAACTAAGCTTGGGGATGTTGATACGTCCATAACATATCTATAATTTTTGATGGTTTTATGCTAATAATATGCTTTTCATACTCCTTTTTATATAAAGTTTATGATTTATTTGGACTAACCTACTAATAGTTGCAAAAGTGCACAATGTTCTTGTTTTACACTTTGATGTGTAGGAATTACCAAGAATACAAGTGGAAACCTTGTTGGAGTCAAATTGGGATTTTCCAGAAATCTTTCTTAGAACTCCTTTTCAAGATGGTCATGTTTCAAGTCGAAGACGGCATCAAACGGAAAACTCTTCAACTAAAAAGTTGTTAGAAATTTCACGAACAACGTTCTGGACATAAAATTTAGCTGATTCCGAGTCCGGACAGGCCCGATAGGCCCGATTTACTGTAGCCCAAGATGGGGTGACGGGAATCCGAGAAGCTATATAAAAGGAGGAAACCTAATTCGTGGGACACACCTCCACCCACGAATTTGCAGCCACCAAAGCCACGTTTTTGCCTCCCAAGAAGCCATGAAGGAAGGCGGCTAAGGGGCAGTGTTCCCCTATGATACCGGCGGTAGGGAAGGAGTTCCCCGCGCCGCCGTCGACGTCGCCGCTGCCGCCCTCTTCACCATCTTCACCACCATCTCCATCGATGTTGCTGACTCCCATGATGAGGAGGGAGTAGTTCTCTCTCGAGGCTAAGGGCTCTATCGGTAGCTATGTGTTCATCTCTCTCTCTATGTATGATCTTATTGAGATCATGAGCTTGATGGGTTCGTAGCATGGAAAACAAAAAATTTCTACCGCAAGAACGAACAAAACCCAGATCTAATCTAGATAAAAGCCAAGATCTAATCTATTAGACATGTGCAACGAGATAAATCTGTACTAACCCTTGTAGACCCGAAAGCGTTACGAGATTGGATCTCGTGGTTGATGTAGTCGATCACTTGCCGATCTCAAGATCGAGTGGACGATCCTTCCGGCGTCGCGTTCCGGCAGCGCTTCCGCAGTCGGTCACACGTGCGGAGTCGAAGAAGACCTTCCTCTCCCCGTTCCAGCGAGCAGCGGAGGTAGTAGATCTCTCCACGGAATCCCAGTAGCACGACAGTGTGGTGGTGTGGTGGAGTAGAGGATTCTGCAGGGCTTCGCCTAAGCCTGAGCAGAAGGAAGGAGGAGGAGAGAGGCGGCTAGGGGCAAGAGTGGAGGAGCAAGGGGGTGGCGCCTCCACCCCTCTATATATAGAGGGAGGGGTGTGGCCTAGGGTTCCCACCCCTAGGCCCACCCCCTAGGGCCGGCGCACAAGGGAGCTTGGGGGGAGAGTCCTTCCCCCCCAAGTTTCCCATTTAAATTTCCCTTTATCCTTTTATCTTTTCTTGGTTTTCAAGTAAACTCCAAAAAATCTTCTAGAACCTTCCGGAACATTCCGAAACCTTCTAGAATCCCCATATAAATACTCCGGAACATTTCCTAACTTAGAAAATGATCTCCATTATATGAATCTTATTCTCCGGACAATTCCGGATCTCTTCGTGATGTCTCAGATCCAATCCGGGACTCCGAACAACATTCGGTCTCCAACGCATATTCCATATCTACCTAAACAGCATCGAACCTTAAGTGTGTCACCCTACGGTTCGTGAATATGTAGACATGATGGAGACACCTCTCCGATCAATAACCATCAGCGGGATCTGGAGATCCATAACGGCTCCCGCATACTCAACGATGACTTCGTGATCGATAGAACCATTAACATACGAAACCAATTCCCTTTGTCACGCGATACTCTACTTATCCGAGGTTTGATCGTCGGTATCTCCATACCTAGTTCTACCTCGTTACTGACAAGTACTCTTTACTCGTTCCATGATATGTCATCCCTTTTGACCTAGTCACATGCTTGCAAGCTAACTAGATGACATTCCACCGAGAGGGCCCAGAGCATATCTATCCGTCATATGGATGGACAAATCCCAATCTTGGTCCATGCGCTTCAACACATACTTTCAGAATACCCAACGACACCTTTATGACCACCCAGTTACGAAGTGGTGTTTGATGCCATCAAAGTACCCATCCGGTGATGGTGATTAACATAACCTCATGGTCAAAGGATTAGGTTACTATGCATTTGAAAGCTTGTAGCAATACGAACTTAATGACTTGATCTTATGCTACACTTACTACGGGTGTGTGTCCATCACATCATTCTCCTAATGATATAACCTTGTTATTAATGACATCCAATGTCCATGACCAGGAAACCATGATCATCTATTAATCAACAAGCTAGTTCAACAAGAGGCTTACTAGGGACTCTTATATGTTTACAAAACACACAAGTATTAGTGTTTCCTAATAATACAATTATAGCATGGGATGTAAACATTCATCATAAACACAAAGATATAATAATAACCACTTCTATTATTGCCTCTTGGGCATATCTCCAACAGTCTCCCACTTGCACTAGAGTCAATAATCTAGATTACATGGTAATATACCTAACACCCATGGCGTTCTAGTGCTAGTCATGCTTTGATCTAGGGAGAGGTTTAGTCAACGGATCTGCCACATTCAGATCAGTGTGTACTTTGCAAATCTTTATGTCACCATCTCGGACATACTCGCGAATAGAGTGGAAACATAGCTTGATGTGCTTCAGCTTGCTATGTGACCTTGGCTCCTGTGCATTAGCTATGGCACCTGTGTTGTCACAGTAGATGGCCATCGGGTCCAACGCACTGGGAACCACGCCAAGTTCAGTAATGAATTCCTTCATCCATATGGCTTCTTGTGCAGCCTTCGAAGCAGTGATGTATTCCGATTCAGTTGAAGATTTCGCCACAACGCTTTGCTTGGCACTCCTCCAGCTCACTGCAGCACCATTCAAAATAAATATGTATCCCGACTGTGACTTCGAGTCATCTGGATCGGTGTTCCAACTAGCATCAGTGTAACCGTTTACAACAAGCTGTTCATCACCTCCATAAGAAAGAACCATATCCTTAGTCCTATTTAGGTACTTTAGGATATTCTTGACCGCTGTCCAGTGCTCCATTCCAGGATCACTTTGATATCTGCTAGTCAAACTAACAGCATGTGCTATATCCAGTCTTGTACACAACATGGCATTTGAAAGCTTGTAGCAATACGAACTTAATGACTTGATCTTATGCTACACTTACTACGGGTGTGTGTCCATCACATCATTCTCCTAATGATATAACCTTGTTATTAATGACATCCAATGTCCATGACCAGGAAACCATGATCATCTATTAATCAACAAGCTAGTTCAACAAGAGGCTTACTAGGGACTCTTATATGTTTACAAAACACACAAGTATTAGTGTTTCCTAATAATACAATTATAGCATGGGATGTAAACATTCATCATAAACACAAAGATATAATAATAACCACTTTTATTATTGCCTCTTGCGCATATCTCCAACTGAGCTTTGTAATCTATAGATCTATTCTGCTACTCCAGTGCTTTAATAGATCTCTACTCTCCCCATGTGTGTGAAAGTGACAGCGTGCACACCATGGTGGCACTTAGGCTAGAGATTACAAATACTTGTTATGAGTTATATTTGGATTTGGATGTCTCTATGAAATTATGGTGTTTGTTGGATCCATCTAGTGCTCAAGGTGACAGTGTGGGTTATCTAGATGGGGAAAGCAAACTTTGAGGAGTGTTTTTTAGCCCTACCATGGATTAGAGTGTCCAACCGGAGAGTAGTTAAGAGTAGTATCATAAAGAGAAGATATTTATATGAGAGTGTTCACTAGTGAAAGTATGATCCCTGGGCCTTGTTTCTAAACATTGAAACACCGTTTGCAACTAGATCTGTTACATGTTTGCTTGCTTCCATCTTTATTTCAAATTGCCTTTAGTCTTTTCCTCCCATAAAGCTTTTTTCGGGCACCGTTACCACTTATAATTATCCATACCACTTGTATTTCACTATCTCTTCGCCGAACTAGTGCACCTATACACCTGACAAGTGTATTGGGTGTGTTGGGGACACAAGAGACTTCTTGTATCTTGATTGTAGGGTTGCTTGAGAGGGATACCTTTGACCACTTCCTCCCTGAGTTCGATAAACCTTGGGTAATCCACTTAAGGGAAAACTTGTTGCTGTTCTGCATACCTCTGCACTTGGAGGCCCAACAACTGTCTACAAGAATAGAAGTGCATAGACATCAATGACCTCAAGATGTTGGAAACAACCTTGTTGAAATCCTTTGAGATGCAACAAATGATTGCTCGCCTCACATCATCTATAGCCCCATCTCCATCTTCCTCTGAGGCCACCACTCCTCTATCCAAAGATAAGGCTCATGCTGGATCTAAGGAAGATGAAATGGTAGGTGAAAAACATAATGGTTCCGCCTCTAAGAAGGGAAGTGGTAAGAAGGACTATAGTGAGGTTCCTCATCTATATTCTCCCGACCCACCTATCCCTCATCCTCATATAAACAATAGGGGTGATCCACCCAAGCTTACTGCATCTTCATTTAATCAATGGCAATTCTTAACGGAATCTCATGTATGCAGTTCATAGATTGAGCTTCGGAGGATTATCGAAGATGGTCTTCATATTGGAGACCCTACCAACTTGACTAGGAGAGAAGTTGTGGATAGTCAACTGAATGCAACGGCTCTCCACATGATTCAGCTCGGAGTGGGTCGCAAGGACATGCCCCGCAGTGCGCACTTCAACATCGCCAAAGAAGCTTGGGATGCACTCACTGGCCTATTCATTGGAAATGAAAGCATGAGAAGAAATAGGTATGATGCCCTTAGCAATGAAGCTGCAGGATTTTACATGTTGGATGGTGAAGACCATGAAGATATGCATAGAAGGCTCAAGGGCATTGCAACAACATTTAGAAAGCATGGAGCCACTCACATTGATGATGCTTGGATAAAAAGGAAATATGTGAGTGCTCTAATGCCATTTGAGCCAACGGACTTGAAGAGTTTGCAAGGTAGACACAACTACCATCAAATGACTTCCAATGAAGTCATGCAAGAAATGGCATCATTTAAGGTTGCAACTAAGAACGCTGAAGATGCCCGTGCCTGGGCTATTGGAATGCAAAAAGGAGTCAATGTTGCTCTAAAGGAAAATTTTGTTGAACAAGGTGAGGATGAAAGAGGATACGAGGGTGTCTCCACGGGCTGTCCCGAGGAAGTCAAGCGTGCTCATGGTGAGTACATGGCTTTCTATGCAAGGAATTTTTGGAAGGATCCAGCCAAGGCCAAGTCTGAACTCGAGCGCAAGAATGGGTCAAGTGGAAGAAGAGAGAATGGCCCAAAACTGAGAACATGCTACAATTGTGGAGATAGGTTGCACTTTGTGGCTGAATGTCCATATCAAAGTAGAGAAGAAAATGGTGGCAGGCTCATCCTTAAAGAAAAGTCCAAGGCACCTCGAAAGAAGCCACTTATCAAAAAGAATGGTCCTTACAAGAAGCAATCCAAGATTGTCTTGGTAGCCCAAGAAGAATATTCCTCTGCAAGCGAAGACGAAGAGGATGAGGATAGTGCTTGAGAGGTGGCTGCTATAGCCACCACTTCTACTCCCACATCGCTCTTCGACTCTCCAAATGAAAATGTCATCAACAACAACATCACTTGCCTTATGGCAAGAGGGTCTGAGGTATCGTCTTCTATTTCTTCATTTCCTAAGACTAATATAAATATGGATATGGATGATCATACTAGTCTTAAGATAAAAGAAGAAGTTATTACTTTGGAATTTTTTTCACTAACTTGCAAGGTGAGCACAAACTCCACTTTTGATGCTCTTATGAGTCAGCTTTCTCATTCCGAAGCTCTTCTCGAAGAAAAGGGTAGAATTGAAAGAGAAGACGCCTTGGAGATAGCCTCCTTGAAGAATGCCTTAGAAGAAGAAGAGGAAGCTCGAGAATCCTTGGAGGAGAAACTCGAGTCAATTGAGTAATCCCATGAAGAGGTTGTTTCTCAGCTCATGAAAGAACATGGCAATGCTCTTGCTAAGGTAAAGAAACTAAAGAAGGAAAAGGTTGAATTTGGGGCTGCTCATGCTAGACTCTTAGAGAAGTTTGAGAAACTTGACATTGCTCACAAGGCATTGGAGAGTGAACATTCTACTCTAAATGAGTCATGTGATCAGATCCAAACTCAATTGGACAAGTATGATATGCCCAACACCTCCACTCCATCTTGTGGACATGAAGATATTGTTGAAGAAAATACAAGGTTAAAAGAAGAACTTGTAAAGGGATCTCAACATAAAGGTAAAAAGGTCCTAGATGAGGTGCTTAGCAAGCAAAGGACAAACAATGGGAAAGAAGGTCTTGGTTATGTCCCCAAGACAAAGAAGAATAAGAAGAATAAGAAGAAGAAGAGCAAAACTACTCAACCAAAGACAAGCACCACCTCTAATGACAAGACTAACTATGATGGTTTTGCAGGGGCTAATAATCCTAATTATGAGTTATTTTGTGATTATTATGGTGATGTATATGCTAGCTATGTAGGTCCTTATGATAGTTACATTTCTTGGTCTATTTGGGTTCCCAAGACCCTTGTCACTAACATGAGAGGACCCATTGAAAAATGGGTACCTAAAACCAAGAAGTAACTTTCTTGCAGGGTTATGCTTCCGGTGGGTCTAAATGGGTACTCGATAGCGGGTGCACTAGTCATATGACCGGGAGCAAGGAGATCATCTTGGAGATGCGGCCAAACCATGATCACATAACCGTCTCCTATGGTGACAAGTCAAAATCTGAGGTATTGAGTCTCGGCAAAGTTGTGGTTGCTCACGATATCTCTCTCGTGGACATCATGCTTGTTGAGACTCTCGGTTACAATTTACTTTCAGTTCATGCCCTTGGTAAGATGGGCTTTGCAGTTTTTATTGATGCTGATTTGGTGGTACTCTTGTGGAGCAAGTCTCTAAAGGTCGCTTTCGTGGGCTATGTCGAAAATGACCTGTACGTGGTGGACTTTTCGGGGAAAACCACTACAGGCCCGATGTGTCTTTTTGGAAAGGCCGACGCGGGTTGGCTATGGAATCGTCGACTAGCCCACGTTAATATGAGAACTTTGCAAAGTATCCACAAGGGTGGCCACATCCTTGTACTAAAATAAAATGTTTCCTTTGCCAAAGATCGTGTTTGTAGGGCTTGTGTTGAAGGGAAAATGCATGATTCTCCCCATCGAAGGAAGACCATTATTTCATCAAAGAGGATTTTGGAGCTCCTCCATGTGGATCTCTTTGGTCCTCCATCTCATGCAAGTCTCGGTGGGAAGAAATATTACCTCGTGATTGTTGATGATTACTCAAGATACACATGGGTCTATTTCTTCAAGTTGAAGAGCGAGACTCAGCAAACAGTCATCGATTTTGCCAACGAGGTTCAACGTCAACACAATGTCCCTATATTGGCAATAAGAAGTGATAACGGCTCTGAGTTCAAGAACTATAGCTTAAATGAATTCCTAAGTGAAGAGGGGATAAGACATCAATATTCCGCTGCGTACACCCCTCAACAAAATGGTGTTGCCGAGAGGAAGAACCGGGCCTTCATGGATATGGCCAGATCTATGCTAGCTGAATTTAAGTCTCCTTATAACTTCTGGGCTGAAGCGATCTCTACCGCATGCCATTCATCCAACCGGCTCTATCTCTGCAAAATCTTGGACAAGACTCTGTATGAAATACTTACTGGTAACAATCCAAACATCTCCTACTTCCGGGTATTTGGTTGTAAGTGTTTCTTTCTCATTAAAGGAGTTCGTTTATCTAAATTCGAGTCTGCTGGGTTAGGTGGACTGCCGACCCCCGACATATTGAGTACATTGAATTTTCAGTGAGGAGGTTATTAGAAAATATTACTACATTCTACCCAACGGTGGCCCAAAACCTCGCTAATTTATCCTTCCAGGTTCATGTTGGCTGTGGGCCGCCAACTTGTCAACACCCGAATTTTTAATCCCAGATGCCTGTTATGTCATACATCGCAATCCTAGGATTACCATTTTTGCGAGACATAATAGATTGGATATCACAGTACCTCATCCATTACAAACCAATATAAGGTCTTACACGAATAAAGGATCTCATGATCCCGTCTTAATACACAAGCAGCTGAATAAATAATAAGCGTAGCAGTGGGGTCCATCTTCAGTGGCACAAGCAATGCTGACGATGGAAGATAGTCCTAGTTATCATAGCCGTCCTGCTATCTGTCATCTTGGTAGTCTCCTTCATAGCCTGGCCATAGGAATAGCCAGGGACAAAAGCCATGAGTACTCTTAAGTACTCGCAAACTACCACTAACAAGTAAGATAGTGCAAATGGGAAATGCTAACTCTATGTTTATTTGTAAAGTTAAGTTTGAAACCTAAGCTGAGTTCAGAAACAAAGAAACATAAAATAAAGTTCTAGAATCACTTAAGTTGGGAAGCTAGTGTCATAGTCACAACCTTGTTGTGGTCAAGTCAAGATTCATCATTCATTTCACAAGTAATTTTGAAAATATCTGACAACGAAACAGTATGGCCACTCCAACTGTCCATAACCGCGGACGCGGTTATTCAAATAGTTTAACACTCTGTAGAGGTGGTACACTTTCACCACAAGATTCGATACATCTTTCAGGGATAACCCTGAATCATCATACTTAGTATGCAGATAATCAAACATAACCTTCCCTTTACACACCCTACTATAAGCACCTCTCCTATGAGTATGGCCTCCCAACCATGACCATCTGTCATCTTGGGCACTGCATAGGTGGACAACATTGAGAGGTAGCCTCATCTCAAACCTCTCCCACGAGGGAACTAATACTAATGCATATAAATTTCCGGCTAAGCCTTACCCAATTCAGGTATTGTGGTTGTACGGTAAAATTGGAATTGTATCGCACCCGAATCCAATCACCAGTTTTGTAAAAGGGTTAAGGCTCATGCCTCAACATTTTCATCATCATAAACCATTTGTGTTTCTCAACACATGTCAAAACATCTCAATAGAATGACTCATTATTCCAAGGTTTTCACAATTCATTTTCACCAAGTGTTCCCATCTAAAGTGACTCAAGTTTTGATCTAGCTCTACGCTACTAAGTTAAGAGTGTTCACTAATGTGGGATGCTAAGATCAATCTCATGCCATAGAATGACCTCTAAGGTTATCTAGATAGGTCAAGTTTTATACTTTTTATGCTACCTTCGACAAGTAAGGGACTTTGGTAAAGTAAAGAAAGTAACAGCTTGAAAGTAAAAACTTGGAGTAGGTACTAGTCAAAGTGGTATAACCAAAGCATGCCTAGTGCATCTTGCTTAGGTTATCTAACTTAATTCTAGCTTGCTAACAATATCTTAACTTGGTTGGTGCAGTGGTTGAAGTTTTCTTCCTCCTCCTCTTGGTAGAACTCCTCCTCCTCGAAAGCTTGGTCGGTACTATCGTCTATAAATACATACGGGATACACAATCACCAAACAATACTTAACTCGGCTACTTAGCATACTAAGGCACACATTTGATGATCTATTATCATCACAAGGATCACAAGGTTTAATTAACTAGCTTCATTCTTTTTATTTAAGAAAAGTAATTTCTACTCATTGAAAATAACTAAGATTTAATATTCTCCACTTAAATTATTGGATCATGTGGACACATGTCATCACCACATATTCTAACATATGGGAATGTGATTTAAATGTTGGGTCACATTTTAATAAGTTTAAGTTTAATATTTAATGATTTAAAGTACCTAGAAATGCCTATATAGCATTATTTTGGTACTAGTCCAAAGTCACTGCATGTAAACCTTAATATTATTACATATTCATGTAGGTATGGTTAAATGTGATTTTTGAGAGTTGGAATCAACTCAAAAGCTATTATGGTTGATTTTAGAAAAATGTTTGAATGTGCAAATGCTTGTGTCTTGTTATTTTTACTAGGAGAGATCTCTAACTCTAAATGAATTAAATCCAACGGGCTTGGATAGATTTTTTCAGAAGCTTTCCAATAAAATTGGAATCACTCAATTTGGTTCAGTAAATCTTCCTGAATTGATTTTTAAACTAAGGGCTAGAACCGAGTTTCAGCTAAAATAGATAAATCTCAATTTGAATTAAATGGGTCGTGCGCGAACACTAATGGGCCGGCCCAATGATGCTCCACGGCGCGGATGACAACTGACAGGGGTGGTCCACATGTCAGCGGCACAACTCAACGTGAAGTGGTACGGGGCGATGTGGACCGTGCGATTAGAACCTAGATCGACGGTGGTGGTTCATCGTCGACGACGAACTGGTCGCCGGAGAGACGGAACCCTAGCAGCTCGGTGAGGGTGCAATGGGGGCATACCAGGGCTCCAGCTAGCGTGGCGATGGGGGCGATCGAACGTGCGGTCGACGGCAGACTCAGGCGTGGTCACGGTGGCTCCTGGGGTGGACGAAATCGACGGGGAGCTTCCTCCTCTGCTGCAGTGGCTCCGGTGGAAATTCCGGCGAACTAAGGCTCGAGTGGCTCCGGCGAGAGAGGGGAAATGCTCAGGGGAGAGACGGGAGTGTTGGAGTGTGGAAGATGGGTGCTGGGGAGGGCTCCTTATATAGGTCGACGAGGGAACCGTGCGGCACGACGGTGAGCTCATCGGTGACGTTGATACAGGCTGCTAGAGGCATGGGCTGGGTAGGCCAACGGTGGGCTGCCTCCTGGCGGTCAGCTACGGCGCAATGGCGCGGCTAGGGGCGGTGGCATTTGGTCGGGAGCGTCTCGTGCTCTGGGAGATAGAGGCGGTGCTCGACGCGGTGCTCGGCGACTGTGGGTCGCGCGGCGGCGCACGGCCGTGTCTGGTGGGGTGCTAGGGTCGAGACGGAGAGACGTGCGCGGTATGGCGTCACAGCGCGGTCTGTGGCGTGCTGGCGGTGAGGGCGCTCTGGCACGCTCTGGCTGCGGGCAGAGAGAAAGGGCGGCGAGGCTGGGGAGTGGTCCAGGGGCTGTGGGTGATCGAGGGGTGGACAGTGGGCGGCGGTAGGGTTGGGCGGAGCTAGTGGTGTTGCTGGAACGGCGCGCCGCTGTCTGTGGAGCTTTGCCCATGTTCGACCGGCGGTGACCAAAATTTGGTGGCGCTCCACTGCTGCTGTGGCTAAGGGGTAGGCCGGTGAGAGTCTGGTTGGACTCAGGGGGGACAAGGATGATCAATGCAACTCAATTTGCTCGACAAGATTTGATAAAAAAGAGTAATAGTTAGGCTAATTTGATTCTGCTAACAAGGTGTTCGATACAATGGCCGCATGAACCAAATATTTGAATTTTGGGCTGAATTTTGGTGGAGTTGGTGATCATATGCTTAAGCATCTGTGGTTGCTTGGGATTTGAAAATGGAGTTCATTTGAGTGGTTTTTGAATAAGTGTGATCTTGATACCTACACTAGATTCAATTTTCAAATGACATTTAAATTTAGTGTTTGAAAGTTTTTGGTAGATCACAAAGTGGGCCTTGGTACATCACTACTTGTACTAGCAAGGTGTGCAAAGATCCACATTTGTTTCTGTTAAGATTTGAGTTCTAGGAATAGCCAAAGTAGGCATGGTAGTTAAAATGGCACAAATGACCATTTCCTTCTTTTATTCATTTTGATTTGTTTTTCTTTGGGATTTGTTTGGGAATGATCTAGATGATGTTTAATTCACCTAAGAATCATTTTACAATCAATGGATCACATAAACAGGGCAATTCAAAACAACTCCTAATTTATATGCACACACATATGAATGCTTAATTATTTTTAAGTGGAAAAGTTTTTGTTAACTCTAAATTTGATGATTTGGATCTTAATAACCTTGGATTAGAGTTTTGGGATGTTACAATTGCTCACCATGCCTATGCCATACCCTATCTTACAGTAAAAATGTTCCAGTGCCCACTTTTAATTTGATTTATTCTAGCAGTGGTTATTTGATTCAAGGAGAACAACTGAAGTATTGGACTCAATTCCATCATTGTACAAAATTATTTAAAAAGACGAGATACTGGATAATTTGAATAATTCTTCTAGCATGTAGACTTTGCATTGGTAATTTTTGCAATTTGCAAAGAACCCGTATGTGGCTATGAAAGTTGCTAACAGTGTTTAAAATGTGTTACATTTATGTACAAGATTGCAAAAGTTTTTGCTGCTCCTTCCTTTATGGTTGACGGGGGGGTGGAAAGCTGAATCTCTTGTAGGTATCCACTTTGAGCTGTATATTATGATGCAAATGCGAAACTGGAAGCCTATCACGAGGGAATAGGTCTTGCCAGGGAGTGGAGTGGCTTCCATGCATGCTCTCTGCATGTTTTCAGGGGATTTTGGGCTGAAATCACCTCAAAAGTGAACGATATGAAGGCCATCTTTCCAACTATAATCTGAACAGCCAGTGTCATTCTTTGTTTTGATTTGCTTTAGTCCAAATACAGTACCGAGTCTAGATTTGAATAAGCTGCTTTGTTTTCTTTTCAGTTTTGCGGCCCAAAGAAAAGGTTCAGAAATTGGACGATGCATAGCACTTGAAAGAATTCAATTGTAGATTTTACCACATGCATATATCCTTTTACCCATACTTTTTCCTACTTCAGATATATTCTTGTTGAAGGGAAACACTTATGAAATGTTGGAATGAGATAACACCTGAACGATACCACCGTCCCACTCCACGAGAGATGACGCGTCGCTTGTGCCGAATTAGGTATTTCTAATTTGAATATGTCCAATTTGTTTCTGTTCTGATGCTCCTTTCTCACTGATGAATGGCCTCTTCCTTGAGGATGGCGATGGTTCAGACACAATATATGCTTAGCCTCTATCCGATGCATGTGCATAGTTCACTTTGGCACTAGCGTTGTCAATGGATACTAACATTCCTGCCTCCGCCTCTGGAAAGCTGAATCTCTTGTATGTCCAATTTGTTTATGTTCTGATGCTCCTTTCTCACTGGTGAATGGCCTCTTCCTTGAGGATGGCGATGGTTCAGACACAATATATTCTTAGCCTCTATTCAATGCATGTGCATAGGGCATTCAGTTCACTTTAGCATTAGCGTTGTCAATGGATACTAACATTCCCTCAAAGACATTGAAGTGGCATTCAATCCACTATTCCCTTGTTTGTGCTTCATTATGTACTATAGATCATAAATATTTTTTCATGTGTATTATGTTCTTAGTTTCTCAACAAATGTGTATAGCAGTGCAAATGTTCAGATGAAGTTTTCCGGTTCAGAGAAGTTATGTGTTTTTATACAGTTGCAATTGCACACAGAGTTATAATTGTATTTATCACCTGCATGTACTACCATTTTTTTGTTCTCTTGAAAAGCACTAGGTGGTGACACACTGTATCATCAGGAGCTAGACCACTAATAGTTTCAGAACATGCCGATTAGGAGCTAGACCTCTGTTTATAACATCAAGTACCATCAGGCGTGGTGTTCTTCATTAATTAATTGGAGCCTAAGAATGATGTGTAAAACATGGTAATTGAGATTTTGCTGCTTCAAGTACTTATGAGAAATATTGTGTATCGTAGCTTCTGTTAAGTAGAATGTTAGTCATAGATCTGGGTCAGTATTCAGACAAAGTGGTTGACTAAATAGGACAATTAATTTCATTAATATCTTGCATTGCCGTGAGTAAAAGAAACAGAAGTAGAATGAAACCGAAGTAGAATTGCCAAATTAGTGCTTGCCTACATGACTTTTTTACTATCAGTTCTAGCATTGTTCATGTATCATATTCCAAGAAAACAGACACATGGTTCAGAATTGCTCCAATTAATACAATCACGACTGTTTGCTGCACAATGTTGACACTTAACTATGTCTCCTACTAGATTAATTGCTCCAAGTAATACAATGACGGCGGTAATTACACTACTATTTACTGCACAATGTTAACATTTAACAATATCTCCTGCTGGATTAAATTGTTCACTCATCATTGTGACATGATATGCTATCTGAACTTGTAGTGTGCTAACTTGTTACCTAAATTATTTGGGATATGTTATTTGTTCAGTTTCGTCAGCCTTTGCTAAAGCATCATACTGACCATTTCCGATCCTTTTTGAGGAGCTTTGATACTATCACCTCTTTTATTCCGAGGGTATATTTGTATGGCTCTCTGATTCTCAATTGTTTTCTTTTCCATAAAATACAAACTCTGCTTTCTGCAACATTTTTGAAGCAGAGGTGGGATGAGGTAGAAGATGATGGAGACGCAAGCTTACCCGGTGCGGCCGACAATTGAGTAGGTCCTGGTCTTCCAGAAGTTAACATTGGAGATTGATTGTAATTGTGTCCTCAGTCGATTGTCGGACAAAAATCAACTCTGGTCACTAGAGAACTGAAGGAGCATAAGAGGTGGCAATTAAGTAGGACCTCCAGAAATTAACCTTGGAGATTGATTATAATTGTGTCCCCAGGAGATTGTCTGAAAAAAATCGACTCTCTGATCACTAGAGAACTGAAGGAGTATAACAGGACACTTTATCTTGATTCTTTGCAATGTTAGACAAGCAACTTTTGATGCACATGTATGTGTGTAAGAAATTCTGCTACGGACCAGCAGGTCTATGTAAAAAAAGTATCATGCATGGCATGATATGCCCATTTTCTTTTAGTTTCCCGTCTGACAAATGCTTGTTGAAGACAGTTCCATGATTCGCTCTGTTTGGCAATGGTCTGTTCAAGTTATTTTCCTATGAGTTCTGCATGACAAATGGGTTGAATGATAATATAGATGAGTAGACGGCGTGCGTTGCACGTGCAATTTTACTAGTTGGTTTCTCAAAAACAAAAAAGGTTTCCCAAATTGTTCTAGATTAAAAAAAAAGTGAAGCACAAGTTGAAAGAATGAGCCATACCCTCTTTACACACACTAACACATCATCCTCCGTCTTCCGTCGATGTTTGTCACGCTATAGGGCTCACAACTATTGTCGGCGTCATGCAAACAACGCAACACTTGTCCCCACCAGATCCACCGTACCTCTATGGCATGGAAGGCCATCGGAAGCGGGGGCACCGACAGAGTGGAGGGGACCCTAGCCATGCACCGGCGGGAGGGTTTTCAGTGTTTTCTTTAGGATGGTGAGGTGGCGACGATATTTTGAAGTCAGAATAAAGTCATCTGCACCCACTCTCGCTTCAGACGTATAGCATCGGCGAAGGACGTGTTGAATTGTGTGTCCGACAGGTCTCCTGGGACCCGGTGGGGTTTTGTGTTCGTTGGTGTCGCTTTAGGTCAATCTCTTTTGATGTATGGTTCTCATCATTGCTATTCGTCGATGCTCTTGTGCGTTGCTCTTTTGGGGTCTTAGCACAATGACTTTCCATATTGCAATAAGCTCTACTATGATAAGATTTATGTTGAAATAAATTGTCTCGCCGTTTCCATCAGTTCGGACTATTAGTTGCGTTGACTAGTATATACAATTCAATATGTTATCAGAGCAAGAGGTCCTATGATCTAATCCCGTCCAACGCAAGAATTAAAAACAAATATTATGGCTTTCCAAACACTCCCCAAACACGCGTCACAAGGCCAAAGAGCAAATAAGTAGGATGAGTGTTGAAATAAATTTTCTAGCTCTTTCCATCAACTCTCTTTCCATCAACTCAGACTTCAGACTGTTGCTTGCGTAGATTAGTGCTTAGTACAGTTCCGGTGATGGCAGAGGGCGGAGGGCGGAGAAGACACCTTCAGCTCGCTCTAACGGTTGTAGTCATCACACCAGCAGCACAAAATACAATAAAATATCTTGTGCATACATGTGTTTGGTCCAAAACCTGGACGAATTCAATTTTTGGCCTTGCATCGCTTGTTAGCCACTTCAACAAGTTAACCGCGAAACTAATAAAGCTCCAAAGTAAAAGAGGAAGACACCAACGTACTCGGTACTCCCTCCCTCTAATTAAGGAGTATCAAAGATTTGTCTAAATTTAAATATATCTGGATACCATTTAGTACTTCCTTCGACCCAAATTAGTTGACGTAGATTTGTCTAGATTCGAGTGTATCTAGACATGATTTAGTTCTCCCTCCGGTTCATATTAATGTTCTCAACTTTGTCTAGATTCGGATGAATCTAGTCTAAATCATTAACTAGATACATCCGAATCTAGATAAAGTTGAGAATAATAATATGGGCCAGAGGGATATTAGATATGTCCGTATCTTGACAAATTTGTGTCAATTAATTTAGGTCAGAGGGATTATATACTATATATCTCCAAATTAAAAAAAATCCCGACATCTATTTTTAAGACGAAAGGGAGTTGTTTGTCAAAGAGGGAAGGAAAGAACGTGGTAAAGCTTGTGAAAGCCACATGCATCTGTTAAAGATCACATAGTGGTACCTTAGCAGCATGCATTGCCTTTGCCAGCAACGATCCTTGTGCTACACATAACTGCTGCATTCATGGGGAGCGCACACACGGCGTAGGGATTCACTGAAGGTTTTAAGCTGATGGTACAGTACATCCTACAGAGAGAGAGAGAACAAAGTCTTCCTAATCAAGTTGTCCCGTAGCCTCAGCAAGCCAAATAGGATGGTGGTACTGGACAGCGGAGAAAAAGGAACTAGCAATAAAACGAACGTAAATACGTACATACAGTGAGCTATTACTAGTACTCTCGTAGGTCGATCATGCCATATGCTGCTGATTGAGGTTTGGTTGACCGTAACTTTTCGGTCAACCAGGAAAAGTATGGTTCCTTTTGCCATCAGAGTGTTAGCGGTGCATATTAAAATGGCTTCATTAGGAGCCAGGAAGTGAAATTCTACCCACTAAGGCCTCTTATTCCCATCCCCGGGAGGATTGGCCGGGTTTCATAGGGGTGAAACCCCGGCTTAACCCAATTTCCGCATTCGGTTACACCCGGACGGGCTGAAACCCCGGCCCAAACCCCGTCAAAACCGTCCATTCCACGCGGGAGAAAAAATCGTGTGTCAACCTGTGGAAGAAATCCCGAGAGGCGAGAGAGGCAGCGCTGCCAACCAGTCCGGCGAACTGGGCGGCGACCGCCTCCGACAACTCCTCCATCCGCCGCCCCAAACTCTAATCCCCGACTCCTCCCATCTCCTTCTTCCCTCATGATCACCTCCATTGGTGGGATGCGTGCTCCCGGTGTCGCTGGATCTGGCCGGTCGACCATCTCCCCCATGAGGCTAACTTACTCGGTTGTCGTCTTCCCTGCTCCCCACGCTCTAGCCTTGGCAACGCTGGTATGACAAGTATTAATTCCTGCAGGGATTTGGGTGTAGAGACGGGGTTCACCCAATCCATGGGTAGATTAATTCCACTAGGGGATTGCTTCCGTTGTAACCGAACGAAGCCTAAAAGAAAGACATCAGCAGCCGCTGCCGTGCCGCTCCCCAAGGCGGCACCAGGGAGAAACCCTAGCCGCTGAAAAACCAAAGGCCGGTGGCCTTCCCTGCCGCCGCTGCCGCCGACGAGGGCCGTGGTGGCGGTTCGGGGCGGCGTTGGTGATCTTTTGCGTGCAAGATCTGGGGCGACGACCCCGATCATGCGACGGCACCCTCGGGTGTGGCGCCCGCACGGGGTGGAGTTCTTCTGCTCCCGGCCATGGGGAGGCACCCCAGTCATGGCGATTGGAGACTTCCCTTGGGCATCCATGCTTGAGGTGGAGGCGGCGGTCGTAGGCCTAGGCTCTCACCTAGACCTGCCATCGGTGCGACCTTTGGTCACCCAGAGGTGCGTGGGGAGGCGGCGTGATGCTCGCGGTCGACCTCGATGGCTTCCAGTGGGAGGACGTGTCACACCCCAAAAATTTCCAAATTTTGAAATGTGAAAATTTTAAACAAAATAAAGAACCAAGTTCTTTGAAATTCAGAAGGAACAAAAACTTTTGGAACATTTAATATAATGCCTCCAAAACCCAAGCCAAATAAAAATATTTTTGTTTGTGAAGTGGTGTGCATGTTTTAAAATCCCAAATCATGAAGCATGCATAAGCATCTTGACTTGGTTGCATTTTAAAAAATCTAAGAAAAGTGAAAATTAGCTCAAACCCTAAAACTCTAATTATTTGTTAACACTAAGAACAACACAACACTATGGATATACTCCATATTTAAATTATACAAAAGAACTCCTATGTGAGCTACAAAGATAAAGGACAAAATAATAAAACAATAGAGATTGGTTTCATCCAATTTGGAGCCATGGATAAAAAGATATGAATTAATTGACAATAGAATTAAGAAAATACAATATTAGCTATTAAAGCCAAAGTGAATAAATTTGATTAGAAAAAAATTGAGTTGGGAAGTAAATGTGTTCTGTAATGCCCTAAAAACCTAATTTGAGTTTTACAAGTTTTTAGAAATTTGTTTGATTCAAATAGGTTCACTAAATCAAAAGTTTTTAAAGAAAACAGAAAAACAAAAAGAAAAACTGAAAAGAATAAGCAAAGAGAAAAAAAAACAGCAGCAACAGTCGGCCCACACCCCTAGCCCAACAAAAGCCCACCCGGCTCTCACCTTCTCGCCCGCTGATTCTTTCTCACCGCCCACCTACACACCCCCTCTCGCTGACACCATGGCCCCACCTCCACGTCACCTCCACCTCACCTTCTTCCACCGCGACGAACAGTCTGTCTCCCTCCTCTGCCGTTTCCAAATCGATGCAAATTCGAGCGTTCTCGAAATCGAGCTCAGACCACCGTAGACACCGACGAGCTCCAGCAACGATTCCGGCAAGAACCCACTGCCCCGAACCCTCTTCTCCGCCCTGTTATCTTCACCACACTCTGGCGCACCGTTTAACCTTTTTTGTGTTCGATTTGTACCTCTCCAGGTCGTCGCCACGGTCACCACCGGCGTCACCCTCTGCCGCCGTCGTTCACCGAAGATTTCCGACGAGACGCAGGTTCCCGCCGCCCTCTTTTGGCCACAGCCAGCTTCTACACGACCAAGCACACCTCACTGACCATTTGCCTTGTCTTATCGAGCCCCAGGACGACGACACCGTCTCGGAGACGCGAGCTCCGCCATCGGCAGAACTCCGGCGAGGAATCCTCAACGAAGGCGAGCGCCCCTGCCTCCACCACGACCACCATCGAGACCACCGAGACGGACGCAACCCCCGGTAAGATCGCCGCTTCCCCTAACCCTCTAGAACCATCGGAGCGCCACCCACCCGACGTGCCGCCGCCGCGCGTAGTCGCCAGCGCCGCCAGTCCGTGGCCAGAGTGCTGAGATCCGTTGGATCTAGATCTAGCTGCTTAGATTAGACCACTTACCGAAGCGGTATCAGCCGATCTGATCCACTCGTTTCCACTTAAATCCAACGGCCCACGTTGATCGATCCAACCGAACCGGTATGGACCAATAGAATCACGCCACGTCAGCCTTGGCGTCTGTTCAATTTAGAAAATAGGTAGAAAACATATTTAACTTAGAAATTCAATAACTTTTGATCCACAATTCAGAAAAATACAAATTTGGTGTCCATGCATTCAGAAAAATGAGAGCGTCACTGTTGAGGCCTTATTTCACCCTTTAGCTTCTGTAAAATAGGAGTTTTAGGCAGAACATTTTTAGGAGTATTTTACCGATAAAATTTATTTTGTAAATTATTTTTGGGTGAATCTTTTTGCTATGGATTGCAAATTGAACCCTCTGTCTAGTAAGACCAAAATATAAATTTAGTTAACTATACATAATAACATGGCAATTATTTAGTGAGTTTGGCCTTTCCAAGTGCTAGAAAATATTGCTAATTGTTACAATTGCACAAATGGTTGCATTTGTGATCTTGCAATTATAAAATGTTCAGAAAGCACTTAGTAATGTTCAAAACCTTGTTATAACAATTTGTACAATAAAAATTGCCATCTTGCATGCTTGCATATGTTGCATGATTTTTGTATTGCCATTAGTGTTGATCTTCTGCTTGTTTTGTCTTGGTTGTTTTGCTTGATAGATTGTGTGGATTGTCAAGTGTGTTACTGCGAAGAGTGTAGCAACACGACCAACTACTAAGACAAGTGACACTATCATCCATGTCCTACTATTTTCATTACACTTAGTGGAATTTTGTAGTATACATGATAGGACTACTATGTTACTATGCTATGCTATGTCCTATTAGGATATCCTTTATATATCCCTTAGTGGAAATGATGTAGTTGTAGTATGCTTAGCCCTGCTATAGATTCGGGGTGGAATATACCATATTGTGATTATATGAAGTGTTGGAAAATATGTTTTCTATAATAAAACAAGTACTCAATGAATCACCTGGGTGGAATGTGGATACTCAGTTGTGAATAAAGGTGGCAACAAGGGGAACCATATCTATGGCTATCTCTCTCGTGTGTGCACTAGAAGAATACCACCCAGGAACTTAGAGATTGAACATGTTTCTCGTACAGTGGCTTTCGTGTACAGTCACATGCCAAATGGGCTCTGGCTTAGTCAATTACATAGTGGAAGACCCATGCATTGGTACCTCTTTAGGTTAACTTGAATTATGTATTGAAAATATATCCTTGCATTGGTGCGTGGTATATGTGTTGGCATTATGTATTGGGAGGACTTCTATGGAAAGACTTTGTCACATTCTCGATCTGCCGGTACTCCATCTTGGGTGTACTAATCTAGTGGCCACTGGTGGCGTCAAGACGAGATTGAGTCTTGTGGGTAAAGTGTACTACTTCTGCAGAAGATTAAATTCTAAGTACTTAGCCGTGTCCCCGGTTATGGACAACTCTGAGCAACTAAGGCCTGAAGCTATGGAAGTTCTCGACATTCCAATTTCTGAAAGTAAAACTTGATGGTGACAACAAGAGATTAGAAGAACTTGGAGTTTGCCAAGGAGTTCAGAAAGTTGTTGAAAGATCAAAACTATTTTGCAAAGATAGGATAAAACCATGTTGCTTTCTGCAATGAGCCTAAGATCTACTTAGCCAAATATGCATGTAGTGATAGTCCAACTTATATTCACAAACTAGTGACACTTGCCAATACATTCAAAGTATTGACCCTTTGTGGCTGCAACCTATCATGTTGCAGGTATATTCTATTGATGAGTGAGGAACGATGATAGGATTACGAGTCTGCACCCAACATGTTTGCCTGTGGTACGTGAAGATGAAGGAATCCATGTTTTACTTGTATTCTGCTGCTTTGTAATAAGATAGCCTATGGCTATGAGCTTGTAATATGTATTCATATTCTGGATCATGCGATGTAATATGACCTTTGTATCTTGATATTACATCTTAAACTGTGGGTGCTAGCTATTCGATCCAGGGACTAGCACTGTAATCACAGGGATTCGAACCAAGCCAGGTTCGGGTCTTTATAGATGGTATCAGAGCACTGTGTTTCCTGTAGGTTCGTAACCCTAGGAATTGGACAAACCCCTGTTAGGAATGAACTTATAATTTTATACTTCGTAGATTTTCTCGTATACCTTGGTCATTCTTTACTGAATCTCCTCTCCTTCAAACATGTCGAAACCAGCCTTTTTCTTTCTCTAAGGACCTTAAAGATGGATCATGTCAACAAGAAGTTCAAGATACAAGTTGCGACAAGTCCTCGAGCTTGCAAAATATGTGGAGAAGTAGGCCACACCTCTAAGGAACATAAAGATCAATGTCCCTTTTGTGATCACAACCATCTAGTTGGAGAATGCCCCACATCTCAAGTCACTTGTTACCTATGTGAAGGAACCAACCACATTCCTGCCAAGTGCCATCTCAACTTCATAGTGCAACAAGTGAAACAACAAGTCAAAGATGGAATGTATCAAGCTCTCGGGAAGATAGAAGAAATCCTTAGCCCTATCACCTACCCCAAATGCAAGAAAGAAGGACACAATATCAATGAATGCCTAGAGAAGGAAGTTCAAGAAAACCTCACCAACACTTCAAGGAAAAAGACTCGAGACATGACAAAGGTGTTTTTCCATCGCTGCCGGAAGATAGGACACTTCACCGATGATTGCCCAACTCAAAAGAGAGCTCCCACTGATGTTATCATAGTGCCACCAATTATCATGTTTGAGTTATCGATATCGTGTTAGCGTATGGATCATACTGACCTATGTGGTGTGACTATACCAGGTTGCTTGTTTCAAGAAAACTTGTTGTTTTCTTCAACTAATGAGTTAAACTTAGAAGTTGCTAAGTGATTGGTTGCTTGATGAATGTTTGATTGAACTGGTTTGTTTTGGGTTGAGTGTGTTAGAACTCCCTTAGACCTATCTATCTATCTATCTATCTATCATTACTTATCCCTATTAAACCAACATATGCCTCCAAGACACGCCAACGACCACGATAACAATGGAGACAACAACAACAATGGAAATGAGATGCAACAGATGATGACTGCACAGACTCAGCTAATGCAGATGATGACCTAATTCATGACAACCATCAACAATCAGAATCAGAATAACAACAATAACAACCAAAACAACAACAATCCACCACCTCTGGATATGCTCACTAGATTTCTGAGGTTGAGACCTGCAAAATTCTCGGGTACTTCTGATCCAATGCTAGATGATGACTGGTTACGTTTAGTGAACAGGGATCTAGTGACTGTTGGATGCTCTGATGCTGAGAAAGTGAGATTTGCAGCGTACTTGCTTGAAGGCCCTGCAGCTACATGGTGGGACAACTTTCAAGTCACTCACCCCATTGAAGAAGTGACTTGGGAAATATTTGAAGATGGTTTTCGCACTAATCATATCTCTTCAGGCGTGATGAGTCTGAAGAAGAAGAAGGAGTTTCACAACCTTAAACAACGTCACCACAGTGTCGCTGAATATATTGAGGAATTCAGCAATCTGTCACGTTATGCTCCAGATGATACTGATACTGATGCTAAGAGGAAGGAAAAGTTCCTAGATGGACTGAATGATGAACTTTCCATGCAATTATCAGTTGCTTATGTTCCAACTTATCAATCACTATGTGACAAAGCTAGAATTTTAGAGAGTAAGAAGGATAAAGTGGAAAACAGGAAGAGGAAGCATAGCTTTGACAAATATCACTTAGGATCATCACAGAAGATGCGTTCATTCAGAAAGGACAATGGGTGACGAGGGTTTAACTCATCAATGCCCATTGTTATGGACTTGAGTTTTGGAGAAGGAGGGAGCGCTGGAGACATCTATCGGCTAGCAAACAAGCACACAGGGGACAAAGATTTACCCAGGTTCAGGCCTCGTAGAGGTCCCTACTCCTGCTTGTCTGCTCGTGGAATTATCGAAGGAACCGAAGGTTACAATGGTGCGCGGATGCGATCTAGCAAGGGTTGTGGAAACTAGGGTTGCGTGTGTCCTCCTCGCCGCCCCCTCCTAGCCTTTATATAGGTAAGCTAGGCCTCGGGTAGCAGGTCGAGTCGGTTACAAGTTAGGGTTTTCCCCTTCAATCTTTCTATCTTTAGCTTCTTCTTGTTCTTCAAGCAATCGAGAGTCTGTAGGTTACTCGAGTCCGTCATTTGGGCCTTGGCGACACCGTGGGCCTTTACGTATTTAGGCCGTATATACCAAGATCGAGTACCTGTAGGGTATACCCATGTTAGTAGCCCCCGAGTGTCCAGTGGAATCACAGATTCGACTGGGCACTTTTTGAAGTCTTTCGAGTGCTTGAATGAGTATATTTTCGACTGCTTTGTTTGTGTCATAGGTATTGTTGATGTGCGTGCATGATTTATCCGATGTATCGGTATCAGTTAACCACCTTAGGGTGAAACAACGCAGTCTACTCGAACTTGAGTCCCCGGACTGAATCCGGAAAAGTGCTGGTGTAATTCGACTCAAGCCGCGGAGGTCTTACAGGAGTCGAATTCCAGTTATATGGGTGTGAGCACTTGACGCGTCCATCAAGGCATGTTCATCGTACCTGTAGGCATGGATACATTTCTGGTAGTGCGCAGTTTAATGTGTTGCTAGGCCTTATTCAGGTCTTACCTTTACGCTGTAAGCGCGGCATCCGAATTTTATCATCGCGGAGACGATTTGGGTGACCCAGGAGACGCAGTCTCTTTATAGGGAAAAATCATGAGGCGGTGTCGCCATAAGCTTCGAGTGCGGATGTTATCGACACACTGTACGATGTACAAATAATCATAGGGTGCGCGACCAGCGCACCCTATGGGAGTAGCCCCCGAGTGCCTGGTTGAGTCGAAGACTCAGGCAGGGACTAAATAACTGTTGCGACTGCTGTCGTCTTTTGTTTGCTTGTATCAGTTGAATTTGTTTCCGGTGCTCCCTATGGGAGTAACCCATGTCCAAAGTCGAATTATGTTTCGAGTGGTTGGGTTTGGCTTGATGAATCCATGATCCTGAAAAAGAAAAAGAAAAATCGTAGGGTGTGCGACCAGCGCTCCCTATGGGAGTAGCCCCCGAGTGCTTGGTGGAGTCGAAGACTCGAGCAAGGACTAAAGTAGTCGAAATCTTCTACTGTGTAGCTTTGATGTCGCCAATGCTGATGATTCCATGACCTCAGTTGCCCGCGTGAGCGAGTTTGACGGGACGTGATGAGCAGTGGGTCCCACTCTCTGACTTTGATTTGACTGGGCGTGCGTAATCTTTTATTTTAACTACGCCTCCTCAATTTCCACGCGTAATGGGAGTAGTGGAGGGACGGTTCGCGCTTCCACTTCTCCACGTGTCCAGCACGATGTTTGCCACGCGTCCAGTAGGGTTTTTCTGAACCGTTGGAATGCATCTTCCAGGGGTTAAGTAGCGGCGCTGTGACGGTAATTTTCTCATCTGCTCTCATTCATCCTTTGCTTCCATCGCCATTGCCGCTGCTCCTCTGCTTTTCTCTGCGCTTGTTTCTTCCACGACGCTGGACTAGCTCCGCTCGTTTCCGAGCTACTTCCTTCGCTCGCATCGCCGCCGCGCAATGGCGAAGAAGAAGGGAGGCGCTGCGGCTGATTCCGCGGCCACCGCTGCTGTGGTGAAGAAGAAAGGCGGCTCCGCTGCTACAGGCACCAGCACCGCCGCCGGTGGGAAGAAGAAGGCCGCATGCACCCACGTCACGAATGGTGCGTGGCGTCCCTCCATCATCAAGTCATCCGATCTCCGTCTTCTTTGCCAAGACGGAGTACTATCCACCGAAGTCGCCAATGCGCGCGTCCCCGGTGGTGAGACAATTCCTTCTCCTCCCGCTGGTTTTCGAGTGATGTTTTTAGCATTCATCATTCGCGGTCTCTCCTTGCCCCTTCACCCCTTTTTTAGGGGCCTCCTTTGTTTCTACGGGCTTCAGCTCCATCAGCTATCCCCGAACTCTATCCTCCATATCTCTTGCTTCATCACCCTCTGCGAGTGCTGGCTCGGAATCGAGCCGCACTTCGGCCTCTTCAAGCGCCTCTTCAAGTTGAAGCGCCAATTTGCATCTTGCTCTTTAGTCTTCGATGTAGGTGGTTGCGAAATCCATGTCGACCCATCCACCACCTATTTCGACATCAAGCTCACGGCGCCTGTCCAAGGGTGGAAGGACAAATGGTTCTACATCCGCGATGAGAAGGCTAACAGTGAGCACTTCGGACTCGCACCCTTCGATCCCGCGACGCCGTGCAATAGGATGCGCTCCTGGAAGAATGTAGTCATGCCTGGCGAGTCCGCGGAGACAGATGTGCTGTACAGGCGCATCTACGACCTCGAGAGCCGCATAGGCAAAGAGGAGGGAGGCTGCGCTCTTATTTGCACTTGGTTGCGCCGTCGCGTCCAGCCCCTGCAGGCCAGAGTCCACCCCATGTTTTAGTGGGCTGGCGCTGATGATGCCACTCGCGTGTCTGCCGATGGCATGTCCGCGAGTGAGGTGGAAAGAGGGTTCGACTGGTCACCAAGTACACCATCAAGGATGTGCTCCCCAGTGAGCCAGTTGTTCCTCCATTTGATGCTAGGAACCCTCCTCCTGAGGTATAGTTGTGCTACGCCGTAGCTAACTCTGTCGATTGCTTCTCTGTTATTTACTTGCTTTTTGCTGAATGTGTTGTCTATGTGCAGGATTGGGCGGTGTCACCTTGTATACCCCCTCTTAATGAGGGGATTATCCCTTGCAAAGCTTTGGAAGACGACGAGTCGGAGTCGACCGTCCCTTCTGATGTGGAAGAGGAAGCCCCCGAGTCCGGTAGTCCGGATACTCGCAAGCGTTCGCGCAGCGAGGATTCCGATGCGTCGTCTCCTTCGACTCCGGAAGGTGCAGGTGTTGGTGCGGAGTCGCCGATACCTGCTATTCTTGTGAGCACCGTGGCACCATCTTCTTGCAAGAAGATGCGATTGCCCAAGGAGTCCTCGTCGGAGTCGGGGGAGGCCACTTTTGACTTTGACAAGTTTGACTGGTACGTTTTCTAGTTTACTTGTTCTTCTCTATTTTTTCCATGTTCGCTTGTCTCTAGATTTGCCCTTTTTTCTTGATGTGAATTTATGTCTTGCAGTCAAGAGGCATCGTCATCTTCTGGCGACATCCAATTTTTGAAGGAATCAGGAGTCGCGACCTCAAGGGCCAAGAAAGAGGTCGAGCACGCTCCTTCCCCTCCATTGGTGGCCCACTCCGGGCACAACTCTTCCAGTTCTCCTCATGCAGGGGAGCATCGAATGGTTGCCCGGATGACGGTACAGCAGACATCTTCGGAGTCACTGGAGGACCATGTAAGTGTAGTTTTTCTCCTTTTTAGTGTTGTAGTCGATGTTATCTATCGCCTCTGCTGATTCCTTGTTGTGCGATAGCTCCTTGTGAAGGAAGCCGCGCACTTGGCGGAGCAAGTGCTTGCGATGGGCCGCCAGCATGCGATGCTGGAGACGCGTCATCGCGTGGTTGAAAGTGAGTGTCCTACACTTCTTCTTCTTCGTCGTCTCCTTTTTGATATGGTCGACTGATAGTCAATCCCTTTCTGTTTGTAGCTGAACATAACGCCCTCCTGCGCAATGCTGCCACCATGGAGAAAACCCTCGCCGCGGCTGTGAAGGGTCGCGATGAGGCAACCGCGGCGCGTGACGAGGCGCAAAGGCGCGAAGAGGAGTTGTGTGCCTCCTTCGCAGCCAGGGAGAAGTTGTTCGAGGAACAGCTTTTCTCAATCGCCAAGGCCCTCTCAGGTATTTTTCTTTGGATATCGTTGTCCTTCTCTGCTGGACTTTTTGTCGTTGGCACTGATGTTTTGTCCATGTGTGGATTTGTGTGCAGATGTTGGCGACTTGAGTTTCGACCCGCAGGCCCTTTGTCGCGATGATGCTCTGGCGGGTGCACTGTCGGCAGTCGAGGACCGTAGCACCGCTGTCCAGGATACGCTCTCCAAGGCCAAGGGCACCCTCGGTCGCCTTCGGGAGGAGCTGATGCCCAAGGCAGAGCTAATCGAGAATATAGACGAGCTGGTGGAGTCACTCGCCGGGGGTGTGCCTTCCAGCTACAAGAACTCACTCCGTGCGGCTGGCGCGTCCATGTCGCTTGCCATGGTGCAGGCCCACGGAGTCGAGGTTGATCCTGCCGCGGTGTCGAAGGTGATGCATGATAGCGCGGACGGTCAGCAGGTAGTCTTTGCTCCTTTCGTGACTGCCTGTGGCAAGTATGGGCCTCAGTTGATAAATACTGTTGCAAAGTATTTTGAGGAGCTGCACCGTGCCAAGAAGGCGGTGAAAGCAGTGGCATTAGGGGCTGGCAGAAAGTTAGTGGCATCTAACACTGCCACGGACTCGATGAAGCCCCCGAAGCCATCGAAGTCGAAGAAGCCAGTTGCTCCTTAGTTAGCTTTGTAATAGTTAATTAGTTTATGTCCTTTTGTTTAAGAACATGCCTGCTGGCGAGTGTATCTGCTAATACTTTTGCTAGTCTTGAATGCACATGAATCCTTTGTCTTTGTGTTGATTTGGTCGTCTTATTTGCTTCTATCTTGACTTGTGGTAGGGTACATCAAGCGATCCTTTGAGGGAAACTCAGGACTCGCTGACTCTTGATGATACCGTGGTACCGTCGCGCTCCAGGGTAGATGAGCTGTCGCTGCTTTCGCGACTGCGTGACCGCGTGAAGCAGCTAGAGCGTGAGTTGCCCGTGCTCCACGGTAACGCGGATGTATGGAAGTCGAAGGCGAAGAAAGCCGCTGCCCGAGAGCAGTATCTGCTTGGCGAGGTGACGCAGCTGGGCGACCAATTCAAGTGTTAGTTTGCTTGCTCTCATCTTTTCCTTGTAGTCACCCGCGATGGTACGTTGCACTTATGCTGCTTTTGCTGCTTCGTGTAGTTGTCAGCACGCGTCATCCGCAGGAAGAGAAGGATAGAATTGCCATTCGCATGCATGATCTTACCCAGGAGCAACTTCAAGAGAGTGGATACTTCTGGGTAGATCATGATCGTGCGACTGCGCTAGCGACCCTGCAGGATCATGCGTCGCGAGTGCTGCACTTTCTGAAGAAGTCGGTCATGCTTGAAGAACATTTATCGGACGATGTTTCCGCTGGATGATACTCCATCAAGCCTACTGGCCCTCCTTGCCAAGTTTCAAGACCTGACCGCGGTTCGCGAGTGCGTGAGGCAACAGTTGGTGGTTGGTGCCAAGGCTACTCTATCGATGGTGCGACTGCATAGGCCTAACATAGATGTTGCGGCAATTGCAGCTGGGCCGCCTGCGCCACCAGCAGGTTCTGCCTAGAATATGGTGCCACACTACTAGGCTGTGGATCGCCCAGCAGAA
Organism: Avena eriantha; assembly: GCA_910589775.1. Lineage (NCBI taxonomy): Eukaryota > Viridiplantae > Streptophyta > Magnoliopsida > Poales > Poaceae > Avena > Avena eriantha. The sequence continues at coordinate 269,610,055 of OU342744.1, forward strand.
GAGATCGTCGACTTCTTTGAGGAACAAACCAACGTTCTCCTGCTGCAGTAGTAGCCTAGTTTTTATCCTGCACATAAGTGTACTTGTGTTGTAAAGTTCGTATAAATGTTGTGTATAATTTATTGTCAAATATGTATAAAGAGCTTTGTTAGCATGAAGTGTGTTGCACTATGCGAGTCCCTTTCGTTAACCTGGTCATACTTTTATCTCAGTCCCTTGTCAACCTGTCAGGTGTGTTGCAGCTGGGTTGATGTTTGTGTCAAGGGTTTCGATTGATGTGCCAGCTACTTAGGATATCGCGTTTTGGTTCGTAGAACAGATGTATATAGGATGGCGCAGCCCCCGAGTAGATAAAATTGGAAAAGTAAAGGAGAACACAGAGTTTTGGGGCACTTAGCTTTATTTATTCGAAGAATAGTGTGGGGTACAATTTGTGGCTAAGTAGCCTTGGCTGAGTAGCCTTATTTGCAATGTAAAAAGTAAAGGGCGACTATGGGTAGAAGCGTCGCAGCTGTGCGACGTTCTAGGGGTTGGAGTATGTGACTCCTGTCTCTAAATCTTGAAGGCGATAGGCGCCACCTGGGATTACTTCTGTAATCACGTACGGTCCTTCCCAGGGGGACTCGAGCTTGAGATGCCCCTGCTGCTTTAGTCGCAGGACCAGGTCGCCTTCGACGAAGGATCTAGGGCGTAGCCTCCTACTGTGGTAGTTGCGCAGGTTCTGCTGGTAGATCTTTGATCTTTCCGCGGCGATTTCCCTTGCTTCGTCAAGGAGGTCGACAGAGTCTTTGAGTGCGAGGGATGACTCTTATTCGCTGTAAGTGACCATGCGCAGCGCCTTGTACCGTACCTCGGCGGGTAGCATTGCCTCGGCTCCATGCACCATAAAGAATGGTGTGTAGCCCGTGGCACTGTTTGGAGTTGTGCGTAGGCTCTAGAGTACGGATTGCAGTTCGTCCGGCCAGCAACCCGTGGCTTGTTCGAGTGGCCGGAGGAGTCGCTTCTTGATACCGCTGCAGACGAGCCCGTTTGCTTTTTCCACCTGACCGTTGGTCTGTGGGTGTGCTACCGAGGCGTAGCTGATGTTGATCCCCAGGTTCTCGCAGAATTCTTGGAACTCCTTGGATGTGAAGTTCATCCCGTTGTCGGTGATGATGTTGTGCGGTACTCCGAAGCGGTAGATGATGGACTCGAAGAACTTTACTGCGGTGTGTCCTGATTGGTTGGTCACTGGCATGGCTTCAATCCACTTGGTGAATTTGTCGACTGTGTCCAAGAGGTAGACATAGCCTCCTCATGAGGACCTTGGAAGTTTGCCAACCATGTCGAGTCCCCATTGTGCGAAGGGCCAGGCCAATAGGATAGGCCGTAGTTCTGTGCCAGGTGCGTGCGGCTTGTTCGCGAATCGCTGGCAAGCGTTGCATTTTTGGACGATGTCCTTGGCATCGCGCATGGCCGTAGGCCAGTAGAATTCAGCTCGTAGAGCTTTGGCAACTAGGGCGCGATTGCCGGCGTGGTGCCCGCAGGTCCCTTCATGGATGTCGAGGAGAACAGCTCTTCCATCGGCCATGGAGACGCATCGTTGGAGTACTCCTTGGATGTTGCGTTTATACAGTTCGCCGTTGATAACAGCGAATGCCTTGGATCACGGCGCGATGTGCCGTGCATCAGTTGGGTCGTCCGGGAGCCTTTTCCTGAGGAGGTACGTGATGTACGGCTGCGTCCAGGATTGCTCAATCATCATGACGCTCATTGGTCCCTCGAGTCCTCTGTCCAACTCTAAGTCATCAAGTGCCATTGACTCATTGGGCGGCGTAGCCCCCGAGTCCGTTGCTGCGCTTGTTTTCTTCTCTATGGCCTTAGGCTTGATGGAGCATTCATAGATGCGCTCAAGAAATACTCCAAGTGGTATGGGGGCGCAGGTGGAGCCTATGTTGGCGAGTGCGTCCACCTCTTCATTGCTTTCGTGACCTACGTGCCGCAGCTCGCAACCGTCGAAGTCTCCTTCGAGTGTGCCGTAGAGGTCGCGGTATGCGATTATGTTGTCGTTCAGTGCGTCGCACTCATGCATCGTTTGGTTGACGACCAACTTGGAGTCGCCGTATATGATGAGCCTCTTGGTTCCGCAGGCTTTTGCCATCCTCATCCCGTGCAACAAGGCCTCGTATTCAGCCTCGTTGTTGGAGGCTGTGAACTGCATGCGCAGGATATATTTCAGCTCGTCCCCTTGAGGTGATGTCAGTATGACACCTGCGCCTGCTCCGTCCTTCCGCTTGGACCCATCGAAGTGCATTGTCCAGAGGTAGGACATATCTGGTTTGTCTGGGAGCTGGTTCTCCATCCAGTGCACGAGGAAGTCAGGCAGAACTTGCGACTTGATTGCGTCGCGCTTTTCATATGTGATGTCTCGTGGAGACAATTCTATTCCCCAAAGCGCGACTCGTCCCGTGGCGTTGGGATTGTTGAGTATATGCCCCAACGGGGCGTCGTTGACCACCACGATTGGGTGTTCCTGAAAGTAATGGCGAAGTCCGGGCGGTCATGAAGACACCGTACGCTAGCTTCTGGTAGTGCGGGTACCGCTGTTTTGTTGGTGTGAGGACCTCGCTGAGGTAGTATACTGGGCGTTGTATGCTGTGGAGCTTGTTTTCCTCAGCTCGCTTGACGACGAGCACTGTGCTGACCACCTGGTTGGTGGCGGAGATATATAGCAACAGTGGTTCCCTTTCTCTTGGGGTCACCAGCACTGGCGAAGTAGATAGCAGGCGCTTGAGATCTTCGAATGCTTCTTGCGCTTCGTTGGTCCACTCGAATTTTTCAGCTTTGCGGAGAGATGGTAGAAGGGCAACGCTTTTTCACCCATCCGACTGATGAATCGGCTGAGGGCCACGATTCTCCCAGCCAGCTGCTGGACGCCCCTTATGTTTTTCGGCTTCTCCATGTCCAGTATGGCTTTTATTTTCTTAGGGTTTGCCTCGATTCCCCTCGCGGAGATGAGATACCCGAGTAGCTGCCCAGATGGTACGCCGAAGGCGCATTTGTCCGGATTGAGCTTCATCCGGTAACGATCGAGGTTGGCGAAGGTTTCGTGCAAATCATCGATTAGGGAGGCTTCCTCCTTGGTCTTGATTACTATGTCGTCGACATAGACTTGAATGTTGCGACCCAGTTGTTCCTTGAGGCAAGCCTGCATGCACCGCTGGTAGGTGGCTCCCGCGTTCTTTAGCCCGAAGGGCATTGTGTTGTAGCAGAACACACCGAAGGGCGTTGTAAACGATGTTTTCTCTTGATCTTCCTCCTTCATTCGAATCTAATTATAGCCTGAGTAGGCGTCGAGGAAGCAGAGACGCTCGCATCCCGCAGTGGAGTCGATGATTTGGTCGATTCGCGGCAACGGGAAGTGCTACTTTGGGCAGTGCTTATTCAGAGAGGTGAAGTCCACGCACATCCGCAGGATGTCCGTGTCCTTTTTTGGTACCAGCACCATGTTGGCGAGCCAAGTGCTTTCCTTGATCTCGCGTATGAACTTGTCTTCGAGGAGTCTGTTGATCTCCATTCCAACTGCCTGTGCTCATGGCTCAGACGATCGCCGAATTGTTTGCTTGACTGGCCTTGCGTCGGGGTGGACGTTGAGTGCGTGCTCAGCGAATTCCCTGGGAACTCCTGGCATGTCCGCAGGACACCAGGCGAAAATTTCCCAGTGCTCACGGAGGAATTCGACGAGCGCGAGTTCCTATGCGGGACTCAAGTTGTTGGCAATGAGAGCCGTCTTGGCGGTTTCCGATGGGTGGACCTGTACTTTCTTTGTGTGCACCAATGAGTCGAAGGAGAGGTCAGGTGAGCTTGGCCGGCTCAGCGGAGGCAGACTGTTGTCTGTCGACTCCTTTAGTCTCGCGAGTTCCTCCTGCATGCCGAAGGACTGGGAAATTCTGTTGAATTCCCTGTCGCAACTGTCAGATCTTTTGAAGCTCCCGTTGATCGTGATGACGCCATTGGGACCTGGCATTTTCATCTACAGGTGGGCGTAGTGGGGTACTGCCATGAACCTAGCGAACGCGACGCGCCCGAGGATGCAGTGGTATTGTGAGGGCCAGTCGACGACCTCAAAGTCGATGCGCTCGCGCCGGAAGTTCTTTGGCGTGCCGACGATGACGTCGAGGTTGATTTTGCCCAGGGGGTATACGCCTTTCCCTGGGATGACGCTGTGGAACGTTGTGTCCAAGGCCTCCAGGCAAGTTAGAGGGATCCTCATTGCTCGCAAGGTACTCGCGAATATAAGGTTGATGCCGCTTCCGCCATCCATGAAGACGCGGCTCATGTCAAAGCCTCCGATTTGCACCTCGAGTACGAGGGGGCAATGGCCTGGACGGGGTACCTGAGGCGGATGGTCGCGTTTGTCGAAGGTGATGCATGACTCGCTTCCACCGAGGTACTCAGTGGTAGAGGGTGGCGAGTGTGTGGCCAAGTTGACTTGGCGAGTGATGGCCTTCTGCACCCTATTGGAGGGGCATCCCTTTTGGATCATCATGGTGCCCATGGCTCGTGGGTACGGTTCGCCTCCGTGGTGCTGGTCCGGTGCAGCTGCATTCAGGGGTGGCCCAGGTGGAGGTGGCGGAGCGCCATGTGCAACGGCGCCTAGAGCGGCTCCATAACCTCTTTCGACTGCATTGCGGTTCATCCGAACCAATCCCTCATGTAGCTTGAGGAACTCTCGGCAATCCTTGAGGAGGCGGCTGGACTTCTTCTTGCCATCATGCTTGTCGATGTAGAAGTGTACCGTACATGGCCCGGACAGCTTGTCCTCAATGGAGTTCGCGGGTGCCTCATTGCGAGTGCGGCATTGCCACACTTGCGTGGTTTTCCCGGAGTCGCGGTATCTGCCACTATGGTATCTGTTGTTGCGGTTATCGTCGCGTCTGTCGGCGTAGCCAGCCGTGACCATGTTGACGTCGTCGCGGTCATCGTAGATGCGCATGCGGCGCTTGCCTCAGCGGTCACGTCTGCGTTCGAGTTCCGCCTCCTCGTTGGAGTGAACGCGATTCTTCACCGAGTCTTCTCCATCGGCCCACCGATTCGCGATCTCCATCAGGTGGTCGATGGTCTGGGTCTTTGAGCGGCCCAGCTCCTCCCTGAGTTCTAGGCGGCGGACGCCACCGTTGAATGCGTCAATCGCGCGATCCTCTGAGATGTTTTCTACGGAGTTCTTGATGATGGACCATCTTTGGATGTAGGAGCGCAGCGATTCGCCAGATCTTTGCTGGCAGCATCTAAGCTCTTCGATTAATGCAGGCCGCTTGTATGTGCCCTTAAAGTTGCGCACGAAGTTGTAAACCAGCTATCCCAACTGCGAATGGATCCGCGTGGGAGGTTGTTGAGCCATGCTCGGGCGGCGCCCTACAGCTGTAGCTGCAGGCATTGCATGGCCATGCTTCGACTGCCTCCGTGAAGCCTGACGGAGGAGATGTGGTCCTCCAGCCAGATCTTTGGGTCCTGTAGGCCGTCAAACTTTGGGTTCTCCGACGGGAGTTTAAACCCTTTAGGCATTCGCTTCTGCCTAATGGATCTGCTGAAGCATCTGGCGCCGCAGAGCTCCACATCTTCCTCTTCCGAGTCAGTCGACCAAGCATGTCGTGCTCTTGATTTGTCGATCTTGCGCTGCATGATGTCATCACGTGCATCGTAGTTGTGGTCGTGTCGTCGTGAGCGGCGACACCGAGACAGGTCGTGACTGTCATCGCTGGATGAGGGCGAGGAGTAACGCTTTGCTAGCGCTTTTCCCTTCTTTGGTTCCGGTGTCGGCTCCTTGTCGAGGGCGGCCTCGATTAATCCCAAGCCTGCGATCGTAGATCGGTGCATGGCGGCTCGGGGATCTCCAGCCGGTGGCTGGTTGTTGAGGAGGTACATGGTGGCCGCTGTCACCGCATCTTGTGGCGTCTTGGGGACCACATTGCCCCTGGTGTCGACTATCATAGAGCCGAAGTCGAGGACCTTTGCGGCCTCTATGCGTTACTGCTCGGTGAGATGGGCCATCCGAGATTGTCTTTTTTTGGCAGCGTACTCGTTGCCTCTTGAAGAGGATCTTCCGTAGGAGGAGAGCCCTCCACGACGAAGGCTCAACTCGTCTGCCGCCTTTTTGCGCGCCTCGAGTTGCGCGATTGTTTGTACTTGGCGCTTGAATTCTTCCTTCAGGAGCCAGTGATAGCCCATCAGCAGCTCTTGTAGGGATCCGAAGGGTAGAGGGGTGCCTCGTAGGGCCTCGCGGCTGCGAGCCCATTCTCGCTCGTTGAGCTTGATCACGACGCGTTCGCCGGTTTGCTCATTTACTATGGTTGGAGGTTTGACTGCTCCTCCATTGTCAACGGGGGTGCGATTGCCGCCATTGCCACCGTTGCCGCCGTTAGGCGGGTCGGTTCCGTTGCCATGATTGCCGCCGTTGTCGCGGTTGGCAGAGGTATCGCCTGCGTTGATGACGGCGCACATGAAGTGGTTGGGGAAGCTGCTGCTTCCGCAATTCTCAGATCCGGAACCGTAGGTTCCATCTTCGGTGGCTAGATCGCTCAGATCGGAGTCGCGACTGCTGTCGCTGATCGTGTTCTCGACTGCTATCGGGGCGTTGAGCTCACTGAGGGTGCCGATCGATGGAGGGAACCATGATGCTGGGGCAATCGACGGTGCCGTCGGTTGATCAGGCATACGAAGCGTGCCCATCTGACCGACTTGGAAGCGGAAGCTTCCTATCGCCAGGCTGATTCCGTCGCCCACGGAATTGAAGGCCGGGCGAGTGGCCGGTGTGTGGACGGTGAAGTCGAACGCGCCGAAGAGTTGGCGGATCTCCGCTGTTGCGGAGTTTTGATGGGGCCGAAGAAGCCGCAACATCAGCTCCCAATTCCCACAGACGGCGCCAATTGACGAGGGTTTAACTAATCAATGCCCATTATTATGGACTTGGGTTTTGGAGAAGGAGGGAGCGCTGGAGACATCTATCGGCTAGCAAACAAGCACACAGGGGACAAAGATTTACCCAGGTTCAGGCCTCATAGAGGTCCCTACTCCTGCTTGTCTGCTCATGGAATTATCGAAGGAACCGAAGGTTACAATGGTGCATAGATGCGATTTGGCAAGGGTTGTAGAAACTAGGGTTGCGTGTGTCCTCCTCGCCGCCCCCTCCTAGCCTTTATATAGGTAAGCTAGGTCTCGGGTAGCAGGTCGAGTCGGTTACAAGTTAGGGTTTTCCCCTTCAATCTTTCTATCTTTAGCTTCTTCTTGTTCTTCAAGAAATCGAGAGTCCGTAGGTTACTCGAGTCCGTCATTTGGGCCTTGGCGACACCGTGGGCCTTTACGTATTTAGGCCGTATATACCAAGATCGAGTACCTGTAGGGTATACCCATGTCAATGGGGATTCTGGATCACATCAGCATGAAGGAAATGGACATAATCACCATCATCACAAGAATCACCACATCAACAATGGAAGTGGTGGTAACAATGTGAATGGTACTGACAATGGAGATAACCTTGGTTAGAACCAACATAATGATCCCAAGAAAGACATTAGCCAGTTGCAGTGTTACAATTGTAAGCAATTTGGACACTATGCAGCAGACTGTCTTGATAAGAAGGATAAGAATATTGGAGACTCTAATGGGAGCAATTCCAATGTGACCCAGAAAGGACATGTGAACCACATCAACATGTATGGAACCCTTGAAGAAGTAGATGATGTGGATGGTAAGCTTTAGCTAACTCAATTCAGTGGTATAAGAATCTCAAGATGGAGAAAACAACCTTTGGATGTCAATCATTGGACCCTTAGCCAAGTGAATCATCGAATGAAACCTAACAAAGTTTCTTTTAAGGGTGGTAGCACCCAAGTTATCTTAAAACCCAACCTATTCTTTCTAGCCTTCTTGAATCTCGGGACGAGATTCCTTTTAAGGGTGGTAGTCTATCCCATCCCAAAATTTGGAAAATTTTGAAATGTGAAAATTTCAAACAAACTAAAGAACCAAGTTCTTTGAAATTCAGAAGGAACAAAAACTTTTGGAACATTTAATATAATGCCTCCAAAACCCAAGCCAAATAAAAATATTTTTGTTTGTGAAGTGGTGTGCATGTTTTAAAATCCGAAATCATGAAGCATGCATGAGCATCTTGACTTGGTTGCATTTTAAAAAATCGAAGAGAAGTGAAAATTAGCTCAAACCCTAAAACCCTAACTATTTGTTAACACTAAGAACAACACAACACTATGGATATACTCCATATTTAAATTATACAAAAGAACTCCTATGTGAGCTAAAAAGATAAAGGACAAAATAATAAAACAATAGAGATTGGTTTCATCCAATTTGGAGCCATGGATAAAAAGATATGAATTAATTGACAATAGAATTAAGAAAATACAATATTAGCTATTAAAGCCAAAGTGAATAAATTTGATTAGAAAAAAATTGAGTTGGGAAGTAAATGTGTTCTATAATGCCCTAAAAACCTAATTTGAGTTTTACAAGTTTTTAGAAATTTGTTTGATTCAAATTGGTTCACTAAATCAAAAGTTTTTAAAGAAAACAGAAAAAGAAAAAGAAAAACTGAAAAGAATAAGCAAAGAGAAAAAAAACAGCAGCAACAGTCGGCCCACACCCCTAGCCCAACAAAAGCCCACCCGGCTCTCACCTTCTCGCCCGCTGATTCTTTCTCACCGCCCACCTGCACACCCCCTCTCGCTGACACCATGGCCCCACCTCCACGTCACCTCCACCTCACCTTCTTCCACCGCGATGAACAGTCCGTCTCCCTCCTCTGCCGTTTCCAAATCGATGCAAATTCGAGCGTTTCCGCGTTTAATTCTCCACTCCGACGACGCCCTCTTAACCACCACTCCCTCTTCCCCATTTCCCCTCACACCCCACCACCTGAGAGCCCCTAGGCAGCTCGAAATCGAGCTCGGACCACCGCAGACACCGACGAGCTCCGGCGGCGATTCCGGCGAGAACCCACTGCCCCGAACCCTCTTCTCCGTCCTGTTATCTTTTCCACACTCTGGCGCACCGTTTAACCTTTTTTTGTTCGATTTGTACCTCCCCAGGTCGTCGCCACGGTCACCACCGGCGTCACCCTCTGCCGCTGTCGTTCACCGGAGATTTCCGGCGAGACGCAGGTTCCCGCCACCCTCTTTTGACCACAGCCAGCTTCTACACGACCAGGCACACCTCACTGACCATTTGCCTTGTCTTATCGAGCCCCAGGACGACGACACCGTCTCGGAGACGCGAGCTACGCCGTCGGCAGAACTCCGGCGAGGAATCCTCAACGAAGGCGAGCGCCCCTGCCTCCACCACGACCACCATCGAGACCACCGAGACGGACGCAACCCCCGGTAAGATCGCCGCTTCCCCTACCCCTCTAGAACCACTGGAGCGCCACCCACCCGACGTGCCACCGCACGCGTACTCGCCAGCGCCGCCAGTCCGTGGCTAGAGTGCTGAGATCCGTTGGATCTAGATAAAGCGGCTTAGATTAGACCACTTATCGAAGCGGTATCAGCCGATCTGATCCACTCGTTTCCACTTAAATCAAACGGCCCACGTTGATCGATCCAACCGAACCGGTATGGACCAATAGAATCACGCCACGTCAGCCCTGCCGTCTGTTCAATTTAGAAAATAGGTAGAAAACATATTTAACTTAGAAATTCAATAACTTTTGATCCATAATTCAGAAAAATACAAATTTGGTGTCCATGGATTCAGAAAAATGAGAGCTTAACTATTGAGGCCTTATTTCATCCTTTAGTTTATGTAAAATAGGAGTTTTAGGCAGAACATTTTTAGGAATATTTTACCCATAAAATTTAATTTGTAAATTATTTTTGGGTGAATCTTTTTGCTATGGATTGCAAATTGAACCCTCTATCCAGTAAGACCAAAATATAAATTTAGTTAACTATACATAATAACATGGCAATTATTTAGTGAGTTTGGCCTTTCCAAGTGCTAGAAAATATTGCTAATTGTTACAATTCCACAAATGGTTGCATTTGTGATCTTACAATTATAAAATGTTCCGAAAGCACTTAGTAATGTTCAAAACCTTGTTATAACAATTTGTACAATAAAAATTGCCATCTTGCATGCTTGCATATTTTGCATGATTTTTGTATTGCCAGTAGTGTTGATCTTGTGCTTGTTTTGTCTTGGTTGTTTTGCTTGATAGATTGTGTGGATTGTCAAGTGTGTTACTGCAAAGAGTGTACCAACACGACTAACTACTAAGGCAAGTGACACTATCATCCATGTCCTACTTTTTTCATTACACTTAGTGGAATTTTGTAGTATGCATGATAGGACTACTATGTTACTATGCTATGTTATGTCCTATTAGGATATCTTTTATATATACCTTAGTGGAAATACTGTAGTTGTAGTATGCTTAGCCCTGCTATAGATTCGGGGTGGAATATACCATATTATGATTATATGAAGTGTTGGAAAATATGTTTTCTATAATAAAACAGTACTCAATGAATCACCTGGATGGAATGTGGATACTCAGTTGTGAATAAAGGTGGCAACAAAGGGAACCATATCTATGGCTATCTCTCTCGTGTGTGCACTAGAAGAATACCACCCAGGAACTTAGAGATTGAACATGTTTCTCGTACAGTGGCTTTCGTGTACAACCACATGCCAAATGGGCTCTGGCTTAGTCAATTACATAGTGGAAGACCCATGCATTGGTACCTCTTCAGGTTAACTTGAATTATGTATTGGAAATATATCCTTGCATTGGTGTCTGGTAGATGTGCTAGCATTATGTATTGGGAGGACTTCTATGGAAAGACTTTGTCACATTCTCGATCTGCCGGTACTCCATCTTGGCGTGTACTAATCCAGCGGCCACTGGTGGCGTCAAGACGAGATTGTGTCTTGTGGGTAAAGTGTACTACTTCTGTAGAAGATTAAATTCTAAGTACTTAGCCGTATCCCCGGTTATGGACAACTCTGAGCAACTAAGGCCTGAAGCTATGGAAGATCTCGACATTCCAATTTCTCAAAGTAAAACTTGATGGTGACAACAAGAGATTAGAAGAACTTGGAGTTTGCCAAGGAGTTCAGAAAGTTGTTGAAAGATCAAAACTATTTTGCAAAGATAGGATAAAACCATGTTGCTTTCTGCAATGAGCCTAAGATCTACTTAGCCAAATATGCATGTAGTGATAGTCCAACTTATATTCACAAACTAGTGACACTTGCCAATACATTCAAAGTATTGACCATTTGTGGCTGCAACCTATCATGTTGCAAGTATATTCTATTGATGAGTGAGGAATGATGATAGGATTACGAGTCTGCACCCAACATGTTTGCCTGTGGCACGTGAAGATGAAGGACTCCATGTTTTACTTGTATTCTGCTGCTTTGTAATAAGATAGCCTATGGCTAGGAGCTTGTAATATGTATTCATATTCTAGATCATGCGATGTAATATGACCTTTGTATCTTGATATTACATCTTAAACTGTGGGTGCTAGCTATTCAATCCAGGGACTAGCACTGTAATCACAGGGATTTGAACCAAGCCAGGTTCGGGCCTTTACAGGACGCGTGCTTGTTGTTCGGTCGCAGGCTTGCCTCCTCCTCCACCGTAGGGGATCGTCCGGTAGGCGGTGATGACCCACAAGTATAGGGGGTGTATCGCAATATTTTCGATAAGTAAGAGTGTCGAACCCAACGAGGAGCAGAAGGTGTTGGCGAGTGACTTGGAGCAGGAATTCTCTGTAAATACTTAGCAAACGGATTTTTATGGCTTTTTGATAATGCAGATAAATAAAGTGCGAGTAAATAAAAGACAATAATAATAAATGCAGCAAGTGGTCCAATCCTTTCTTTAGCAAAGGACAAGCCGGTTGTATTACTTAAGATGACCAAACGTTCTCGAGGACATACGGGAATATTGTCAAGTGCTTTCGCTTCATATAGTTGATTAATCTTCTTTAGTTTGCTAAGTGTTGTGTGGGTGAACTTGTGCTAATGTACTGACCTTCCTAGAACTAATACATACTTGTGATTATACCCCTTGCAAGCATCCGCAAGTACAAGAAAGTAATTAAGGTAGAACCTAACCACAGCTTTAAACTCTAAGACCCTGACATCCCTTGTGCAAAGGTTTCCTAACGGTGGGTTCAGGTTTCTATCACTCCGGCAACCCCTACGATTAGTAGCCAAATACACAATGCATTTCCCTAGGCCCATATAGGTGAAGTGCCATGTAGTCGACGTTCACATGACACCACTAGAAGAAATACACCACAACTTAAATATCAAACTATTGAATTTTCTCAACACAATTCCACTACTAACAACATGAGTTCTCCCATGTCCTCAAGAACTAAACGAACTACTCACAATACATCATATAGATCACGATCAGAGATGAAATAAAAATATGTTACAATCTGAACATAAACGATAATTCAATGGTTCACTCAATAGCATCAAGTACAAGGAGTAATCAACACCGGAAAATTTCCCCTAAGAACTATGCAAGATTCAACCCAATTGTTATAGCGGTATGAAGTGGTGATAATGGTGCTGGTGGAGATGATGATGGTGATGATGATGATGATCCCGATGAAGTCCAGTTTGATGGTGGTGTGGATGGCGATGATCTCCCCTCTCTGGGAAGGAATTCCCTCGAAAAAATTCTGTCTACTGGAGAGATCTTTCTCTCTCGGTGTTTTCTGCCCCGCAGAGGCAGCGGAATCTTTCATTGGTCGCTCCCCCAGGTATTAGGGTTTCGAGGGGATAATATACACAACAGGGGATAGCCTAGAGTGGGATAGGGTGGCCACACCACCTACTGGCGTGGCCTAGGGCTGCCCGCGCCAGGGGGTGGTGTGGGCCCCCTATGGCCCATCTCCACTCCCCCTTCTAGCAATCTTCGTCTTCTGGAAAAATAGAATTTTCCATGTATTGTCCTGAATTTTCTGATCTTCGCGAATTTTGCCTCCAAACAACACCTTTTCCATCAGAATCATGACTGCAGCGGTCCATGCTCCAAAAGTCATCAACCATGCAAAAACAGATGAAATAACATAAGTATCATCTCTTAATATAAAATATATCAATAAATCACAGTAAATTATGATATAGAATAGTGATGCAAAATGGACGTATCAGGCGGCGGCGTAGGGGCCTGTCGATCTGCCCAATAAAGGGGCGATCCTTCGGGGCTTCTCGCGCCTGGAAGATGGTCTGCTTGATGCCGGCTCTAATTTCCTGGCCAATGACGAGTTCCGGAAGGTTGCGCCAGCGATCTCCTTTGCGCACAAGTTGCCTACAGATTGCTGGATCGGGTGAAATTCAGTCGTGTGTTCCTATTTCAAAGGAGCGACAAGAGGTCGTGCTAACTGTTGTCAACATGGGACATGTCGGTCTTCGATTTCCATGGAGGACATAGTGGCAGAGAATGTCAGTCGGCTGAGATATGAGGCTACTGATGGTGGACTATGTCTTGGTGGTGAAGAGGACCTTGCTTGTTGATTCTTGACTTGTAGCGGCGATAGTGAAAAGCAGGGGCGACAACACAGAAAGAATACAGAGTCTTATCTTTCATGGTGAAAATTTAAGGTCTAGCCTTAACTAGTTGTGCCTGGCAATGGTCTTGAAGGCATTGTCTTGAGAGAGCCGGACTTGCTCCAGGGTGAAAATCCAAGGTCTGGCCTTAATTGGTTGTGCCTGGCAATGTCCTTGTTGAATTATTTTGTGAGCGCGGACTCTTGATGGTGTTTGGTGTTTCAGCTACAATGTCTTGATCACCGTAGCGAAATCTTTTCTTTTGTTTTTCTGTTCTTTTGCAATAGGGTTGTCTGCATCCGTAATGTCTTTAGAATATATTTTTATTGCAGAGACCGGATGTAATTGGCACCTTTCGTGATATTAATATATGATACTTCCAAAAAATGGTTGCACGTCATCGGGAGGTCAATTAGCTGCAGCTAAGACAAAAAAGGCGCTACTACGCGTCCACTGGGGATCGGTGGATTACATCCCTCGGGTCGTCAGCCAACCACGTGTACTCCATATTTGGCTAAAATCCTGCTTTTGCAGAACGACTAAAATTTGCTACAAAGTATCCTGCCTTTCCTACATGTAGCAAAAAAGGGTTCACTCCGGAAAAAAAACTATCTCGTCGAAGGCTTCACCGGAGACTGTAGCAAAAGGTTATGCTAATATAGCATATTCTACCTCACCGTAGACTTTTGCTGATAGACCTTGTTGAAGATCGTGTAGCAAAAACTTTGTGCTATTATAGCAAAACCACAAAATATATATAGCAAAAAAATATCCGATTGTAACAAATCCGATCTCGATGGAACCTCGCCGGAGACCTTGTAGCAAAACCCAAGAGACGCTTGAAACATCGCCGCTAACCCATGTAGCAAACCTCTGGAGACAACACGAGATATTTCGTAGCAAAAAAAGCTATTATAGCAAACTCTGAGAACAAATTTAGCAATTTTTTTTACCATTGTAGCAAAAAACCGACTTCGCCGGAGAAGTCGCCGGTTCTCGCCCAAAGTGTCATAGCAAATTTTTTATATTAAATTAGCAAAAGAATAGAACTTTTGTAGCAAAAAATCATCCTTAAAATAACAGCTTAGCAAGATCCTAAAATCATCGACGGAATCAGTGGCTACAAGTGGCACAAGCAGCGGCGGTGGCCTGGTGGCATGGCGACATGGGACTACAGGCGGCACGCGCGAGTCCAGCGGCAGCTCGGTGGCACGGCGGCGCGTGGCTGCAGGTGGCGCGAGCTGCTGCGGTGGGCCGGTGGCACGGAGGCGCATGGCTGAAGGCGGCGCGAGCTGCTGCTGTGGCCCGGTGGTACGGTGGCGCAGGGCTGCAGGCGGCGGCCTGGTGGTGGGGAGCTGAGGGGCGACACGCACGCAGCAAGGCGGCCGAGATAGAGACTCTGATGCGGTCGGGGCAGAGGAGCACAACGAGGGAGGTGGGGCTCGAGGAAGGAGAGGCCGACGACGAACTTACGGGGGCTCGAGCAGGAGGGAGAGGTACCGCGGGAGAAGCGACGGCGCGTGGCTGGAGCAAGTCGCCACGGCGGGGAAGAAATTACAAGCGATGCATTCTTGGCAATTGATGGGGCCCACCCAGTACCCCACGACCTGGTGCGCACGGCACGACCTGGGGATGAAACATGTCGTATCCTGGTGGAGTGCTCTCATTTCCCAAAAAACAGCATTATGGACTCGAGCATGTCTTACATCGAAGATAGCACGAGGCATAAAGCGGGAAGCACATGCCATCTTATGATCCCGAGTAAATTGCATAATACTACCACAATTCATGCATCAGTTACAAGTCAGGACCAACATTCATAATTTTCCCAGTTTAATACCAAAATTAGGGTAGCCCATTGCAAATCCCACTAATTTTCATCTAATTAGCATCTTAAAAGAGTTCCTGGCATGTAGGACCCGTCTAACAGAGCTGACTGGCAAACAAATTTGCCACGTGGAGGTCAACTTCCTCTTTTCTTCACTTCTTTCTCTTCTCTCTGTTCCTCCCCATTCCCATGGCCGAACCAGGGAATAGACGCGGCGTGACTCCAATAACGGTAACCCCGTTTCCGTCTACGCCGATGTCAGCTCCCTCCACGCGTCCCCATGGCCAGCCGCAATGTCAGTGACCATATCCACAGTGGCCCACGACGGTGCATCCTAGTGTACCGGAGTGGAGCACGGTGGTGCACGCCAGTATAACGGGGCGGGGCATGGGGAGAGAAGGAGGAGGTCCGGGATGATCATCATCTCACCCTAATCGCGATAATAGCACTAGGGAAGGCGTGCAAGTTCGGAGGAGAGCAGATCTTTGCCGGCGAGCTTTGGCCGGAGTCGGGGAAGAAAGATATGAAGTTGGCCCTTCCGGACTCCCCGGGTTCAATTCCTTCAGCTCGGAGGAAGATGGCGTCGAGGCGGACAGGATGCGGGAGGGGGGCAGGAGGCTGGAGGGAGCTCTAGAGCAGCAGGGCTATCCGGCGGCGGCCATGGAGAGGGTTTCAGCGAACATGGCACATGGAGGAGGGCCGGGAGAAGAGAAAGAGAGAGGGAACTGCTAGGGCAAGTAAGCACCAGGAGCATCGTCGTGGTGTGCTCACCCGGTCCAGATGCTCAGTAGGTGGATGTGGTGGCGGCTCAACTCACCGGCGGCCCATGGGAGGTGGAATTTGACACGAGAGAGATGAGAAAAGTCTAACATGCCGACGTGGCAATTTTGTCAAAAAAAAGAAACTCAGTTAAGATGCTATTAGATGAAAATTAGTGTGATTTGCAACCGGCTGTCCTAATTTTGGTACTGAACTGAGAAAATTATGAATGTTAGTACTGACTTGTAACTGGTGCCCGAATTGTGGTAGTATTATGCAATTTACTCTATGATCCCATCTCCCCATTTGTTGTACCTGCATGGTCATGGCTACGAGTGGCTTCTTTAGAGCAGTTCATCTTTTTTCTCGAGATGGACACCTAGGCCCTTTTGTCGGACACTGTTTAGTAGTGCTGCTCAAGAAGAGAGATTGTGCTAATTGCCAGAAGAACTCGACCATCTGGGACTAGTCTTTTTTTCCAAAAGAATGTGGCTTCGGGGGATGTGTTTTTCGAACTAATTATTCCCTTCCACATGCCATACGAGTCAAAATGATCTTTAAAGTTTGTAGGATTTAATTTAGTACTCCCTATGTCCAAAAATAACTGATAATTTGTCTACATACATTCGAATCTTGATAAACCTAAATTAGTTATTTCTGTACAGAGGGAGTACTAATTGGCTTTGGGTCCATAATTCTAACACCTTGAACGCGGGCAGGGACTAGGGAGGGCTGTCGAGCCTCTCGAGTGTAGACACTCAGTATCCCGATGAACATAACACAAACAACAAAAGCAAGGAAACCACCACTGCTTGCCTCAAAAGACTTAACCACTTCCTGTAATGAACATAGGTGCAAGTGTTCTTTGTGTCTTGGATGCGAAATATAAGTCCTAAAAATTGTGTATAGGTCATCATGCATGTAGTCTTATGTACAGGTCTCTATGTCAATGACATATTTATGTTGTACCCTTGCTGGGGAGACATAGGGTAGGGAGCAACATGGTACTATGTGGCAGTCAACATCAAATAAATTCCTTTCTACGGGGAGAATGAAGGTTGGCTAGCTAACTAGCGATGAATGCAGTCCATGCAAAGCACTGATCGCAATTAACACCAAGTTAACCTGTGGAGTATATGAGCTCTTTTAGGACAATAAAAGCTTTCATTGCCTCCTGCGTTTGCAATCAAGATGCATGCATTCAAACTCATCTTATCACATCGGCCCATACAGGCAAAAACTCGGGCCCCGTTCGTTTAATCCCTCAAAAGTCATGGATTGACCTGGATTGGCCTGAATTGCAGTGGAACCTGGTTTTCCAGTCTAGTAATGTAATTTTGTCCAGTCCAAGAAACATGTGGTGTTCGTTTACTTAAGAAAGAAATATTTACCCAGCCCATCCCGTCCCTAGGAGCTGAGTTGGCTTGGAAAAATATTATCGCCACTCTTAGGTATGGAATAAATCCGCGACAGGAGAAATATCACGAGAGAATGTCACGCGGCGGGGCACCCGTGGGTTGTGGCCTAGCAATGGATTTGAAATTTAGCAGGAATTATGGGGAAGGATTAGCGTGGATTGGGTGAAAGACAGGATCAACCAAATCCTAACCTGGATCTTTTCCACGTCGGAATTCCTCCCCAGCAAAACGAACAGGACCTTAGGTACTACTCCCTCCGCTCCGGTTTATTAGGCACGCACACAGTTTAAGAACAACTTTGACCATTAATTTTGGTGCACAAATTTTACATAATACTCCCTCCGTTCTGATTTAATCTATATTCTAGAAAAAATCAGACAAATTAGTATTGCATTTATTAGTACTAGTTAAATATGTGAACAACCAATCCAACCTGCATTGAAAATGATGACATCCAATAGAGAGAGCAAAACCACTTCGTTTTATGTGTTCTTGTTGACTAAAATCTAGAATGTAGAGTATTTCAGAACAAATTTTGAGGCTAGAATGTAGAGTATTTCAGAACGGAGAGAGTACGTCACAAAAATTATACTATTGGATTCATCTTCAAAAGTAGTTTCCAATGGTATATTTTTTGGGACATATATTGCATATTTTATTGGTCAAAATTGATGATCAAAGATTTCCTTAAACTATGTGCGTGTCTAATAAACTGGACCGGAGGGAGTAAAAGTTATGCGAAGCACGCAGCCATAACTAGGATGGAAATTAGCTAGTAAGTCACTACAGTTTTCTTTTTGAAATGGAGATGATACGCGGCTTCTACATAATTTATTATTCAACATATCCCTACAAAGAAAATAATGAGATCAATCCGAAACCACCTCACTAGTGATAGCTGGCGCACCATCTACAAACTTGATAAAAAGGGGGTGGAAATGTCGGGTCCATTGCCCTGACCTCACACCTACGCGCATCATCATAAAACCACAGGTCTCACCCAATCGCCCATTGCTGAGCCGAGATCACAAACTGGTCCGACAATTCGTCAGCACGCACCAACACACACACTCCAGAAGTCGTCGCCACAATCTTCCGTCGATCCATCTTCGAGACAGGGATCAAATCATTGACCTTGCCAGGCATGTCATTGACACCGCCCTGCGCTTATCCATCAGTATGCGCCCATCGCCGAGACCCCCCTACCCAGCGCCACCAAGACCCGCAACCATCAATGCGGTAGATGAAACACTGCTCCACCAGCTGCCTCCCTCCAGGCATCTCGAGCTCCAAAATGATGCCCTCAAGAGGGTGAACGACATCAAAAATGTCGTCATCATCCGGGAAGAACCTAAATCTAGGGTTTCCCCTAGAACCTTAGGCATGAGGCGGGATTCGAAACAATGTATGCCTTCAACAAGGTAACGACATCCGAGGACACCGCCATCGTCAGCCCCGACCTCTTCGGAGCCTAGCTCTCACCGGCTAACTGCCTCGCCTCGCCATCAACCTGCACACCGTAGCCAGGGGCCAAGCCACGGAAGAGGGAGACTGCCACCACACTAACCTAAAGGAGATGTGCTCTAGAGTCAAATAATAAAAGGATTTTATTATCATATCTCAATTAGTTCATAATAGTTTCATACTGTGCTATAACTGTATCAAGTGGAAACATTGGTATAGGTGTGGTATGAGACAGACCAAGTCCCTAGTAGCCTATATTTATACTAGTTCGTTGGGAAACTGATGATCAAGGTTTCCTGATCATGGATCATTTATGCCAATTGACAATGAAGAAATATCATTAGTGAAATGATGTGATGGATATTACCTAATATAAGTATTGCAACACGATCAAGTCACATGGTTCATCGTTGCAATAGTTAGAAATATAGTATCCTTCCTCGTTGATTGTGAGCGCATATTAATCACTATCTCCCGAGGCTGCTTTGACTGCATCAAACATCATGTCCGTAACTGGGTGACTATAACGGTGTACGTTGGGTATTCTAGAGGAACAGGTTGAGGCATATGCATCAAGATCAGGATTTGTTCACCCGCGTGACGGGAAGATACACACGGTTGACTCGGTGATATTACATCCATAATGTTGCAACATGTGACTAGGTCACGGGGATAGAATATCATAGGAACAAGTCAAACAGAACTTGTCAGTAACAAGATAGAACAAGGTATAGTGATACCAATGATCAGATCTCGGATAATTCAGTATCAAAGTAACAGAGAGAATTGAACTCGACGTTTACGGTTCAAACGATATTAAATATCATGGAATGCGCAGGGGTCATTATGGTCATCCTGGCCCCGCTAACGATAATTGATGAGAGAGGTGTCTCGATCAAGTCTGTGATGTTCCCGAGCCGTTGGGGTAACACACTTAAGGGTACGATTATGCTTGGAGATCATTATGGAGTTGTCAGAATCACAGGATGAGAGATAAGAGAAAACCAGAAGTGTTTCGTGAGAGAACCGAAATTGTTCCAGGAGGATCCGAAGGTGTTCGGAATGAACCGAAGGTGTTTTGGATCAAATGAGATTTGATAATATGTATTTCATACTAATTAATGAAAATAATATTAAATATATACTTAAAATTAAATTTGAGGGGCCACTTCCACTAATGGGCCAAGTTCCCAAAGGAATAAGGCCCAAGAGGGAAGGCATCCAAAGGGAGGGAGGCCTAGCTGCCCAAGGGAGGCCCACCCGGCCAGCCTAGGGTTGTGCGTGGGGGTGGGGCCCACCTGGATCGACCAGCCAGCCCACCTCCTCATGTGCCTCCTCCTCCCACCACCTCCTCCTTTAGTCCCACCCTGGGACTTGAGGGAAGGGAGTCTCCCCTTTCCCATATCTAAGGAGGGGCATAGGGGTGGGAAATAAACACCAATAATTCTCCGAGGCATTCTCCTCAGGGAATTCCCTCTCTCTTGTTGCCTTCTTGTGATGGAGTGGTCCCTGGAAGGACTATACACACAAGAGACAACGCACATGCGGCACGCCGTTGTGCTATAGGGATTCCATCCAAAAGATCTACTTCCGCACTCTCGGTAGGGATCAAAGAACTAGAGGTTGTCATCATACACCGTATGTGTGCGAAACCACGAGGGTGTTGCCATTAGTGGCACCTTGCACAAGGACCAAGGAGTGACGAGTATCAAGGGGTGACTTGCAAGGAGGTTCATAACCTTGAGGTCGACTACGAGTACGACTACGTCATCCATGTTCCCCTCGGAACGCTAACCACTTTTGATCTACAAGGGTATGTAACCGAAACCCCCTCCATTACAGCTTCCCTCCTAGATAGATCCTGGCAGTTAGGTGTGTTCAACGTAGGAAAATTTTGTGTTTTCTGCCCGAACCCCTTCACAACCGCCGTAAATCTGTCCAGAGAGAATCACACCATTCACTGCTCCATCATCAGAGTGGCTACACTATGACGCCCGGCTAAGCCACGAACATGGCCACACCTAGATCGTAAAAATGCTAGCACCACCATGGTGCAAATCAGCCTTCACAACCAGGAGAACCTCCCCACTGCCTATAGCCACCGTCTCAGACACCATCTGCCGTAGCTAGGGGGACCACCAGGCAGGGATCCCTGGTGACCACCATATCGTCGAGATCGCCACCAGAGATTCATAGCACCGCGCTACCACCATTTGAAGGGTTCCTCTGCTCGTGGATAAGGGCCTCGCTGCGATCGTCCACTGTGTGGGCTTTGCCCAACAAACTCCTCTGGCCGCAACAAAGAACGGGATGTGGGGGTGGCGGCTAGAGTTTATGGGTCGCGGGTCGGGAGGGGAGGGTTAGAGGAAGTGCACCACTTCCCTACAACTTCTTGGTGCCATGATATACTCCTAGTTTAGAACCTTGTAGAATATTTCACCTGTTGGTACATGATAACTACGCTTTCATAAACACGATAGATTTATTCTTGTCAAAAAACGAGATCATTTTAACACAAACAAATAAAACCTGTGAGAAGATTTACCACACTTGGGCCTTCCAATTGCATGCTAATATATAGTCAAATTACAATCCTAACCATAAATAGGAGACCACACAAATAACAACTCTCCATGATTTAGGGGATTAGGATATGTCACATAATATGACATATCTATCTAACACTCCCCTAGTCACAATGGGAGGAGGATGATGTTGAGACTGGACCAAAAATCTAGAAACAATGGTGATGGAAGTCCTTTAATCAAGGCGAACTAGCGATGAAGGAACATGTAGTACGCGAACCTGGCCCATGGAAACACGATTGCAAATGAAGTGGAGGTCGATCTCGATGTGTTTGGTACGCTGATGATGGACGGGTCCATGGACATGTAGACAGTGCTAAAATTATCACATAGCACAACCGTAGCTAGAGGAGATGGTTTATGAAGCTTGTGGAGGAGTTGGCAAATCCAACTAGCCTCGGCAACGACTTTAGTCACAACACGGTACTCAGACTCGGTGCTGGAATGGGAGACCATGTGTTGCCGCTTCGATGAGCATGAGACGAGGTTGTCACCAAGGTAGACGTAGAACCCCGACGTGGAACGTCGAGTATCGAGGAAGTCATCCTAGTCGGTGTCGGTGTAGGTGATCATGGAGTCTGGTATATGAGTGAAGCTGGAGTCCATGAGAAATCCTTCCCTTGATGTAGTGCAAGATGCGCTTGATGGCCGCCAGGTGCTGCTCGCGAGGATCCTGCATGTGAACATACACCTGCTGAACGATGTACGCTATGTTAGGGCGTGTTGTCGAAGTGGTCGTGGAGGCCCTTGATGACGTTGGTGACGAGTTCTGAGTCGAAGACAAGGGTGCCGACCTCGGTGAGGGTGTCAGCCGCTGACTTATGGAGGTGGAGGTACTCGGAGATGGATCGTTCCTCTTGCTCGATGTTGTGGAATTCCTCGGCGAGGTAGATCTCGCATGTCTTCTTGTTGTCATTTAAGAGGCTGGGGATAGTTGTCCAAACTGTGTACACGGTGGCAGTGGGGGAGTCGGTCGAGGTTGAGGTGGGCATGAGAAGATCAACGATGTCCATGGCCATGAAGCCGTAGATCCATCACATAACCATTGCGTCGAGCCGGTGCCACGTGGCGTCGATCGTCTAGAGTTGGAGGTCTCCATGGTGAGATGATCCTCGAGAGCTCGGGTGGTGATGGCTATGGTGAAGAAGGTGCGCCACTTGGGGAAGATGTTGTACTTGAAGTCGAGGATGATCGGGATAGGGGATCATATGCTTTGGCTGGCGTGGCTTGCGCTCATAAATGCGCGTTGGGGGTGGGGCGCGGAGGGCTCGGGCAGCGCCATGGAGGAAGAAGAGAGGGGAGGGTGGTGCGACGACCGGCTAGAGTTGGAGGAGGTTCTTGGCGGCGGCTAGAGGAGGAGGAGAGACGGAAGCGGTTTTCAGGAATTTTTTGCTGATACCATGTGAGAAGATTGACCATACTTGACCCTTTCCGTTGCATGTTAATATAAAGAACAATTACAATCCTAACCGTAAATAGAAGATCACACAAATAACAAATAATGACTCTCGACGATTTAGGGGTTTAGGGGATATGTCACATAATGTGACGTATCTGTCTAACGAACCCAAGTGTCGTTCTTGTCGCCATGGAAATATGAGAGCATGGAGACTTAGGAACACAATGTAACCATGACCCATATATGTGACCTAAATCTGTTCAGATTGTTGGTTCTCCAAAGTAAAGTTGTTGTTTCTAAGTTGATGCCAGACACGAGCAGACAAGCTGAAAAATTTAGTAGCCAAATGATACCAGATACCTCTTTTAGGAATAGGCAAGAAATATATACGATAAGATAGTCTCTTCACTCCAATGTAAGTCATTAGACTATGTCTAATTACCAATTCCACCATTCAACTTTACCACTGTTCATTTGTATGAGTATGTTACAAAGATATAAGAATTATAAATTACATGAAAAACCGAATGATGCCATTTTTTAACCAATCACAATAATCTTTTTATATATTGGTAGTCAAATTTAGAGACGTATACCTTATAGTGAAATTATTTTTTTTGGCCCTCCTATGAAAGTTCGGCTAAAAATGGCATCCCTCCAAAACTTCAACAAAATCTAGCTCTTTTGCACAATGCCATCATCTAAGTTGACCTTGTCGATGCCAGAACCATCCCGGCTTTCCGAAAAACTTATAGCGGTTATCATGAGCGAAATAGAGATTCCACGTCAATACGAAGGCCCATGACACTGAGCTGTCATAGCTCAATGCCAAGGTATGTGGCGTTGGCATAGCCAAGTCCAAACATTACATATGACGCCTAAGGCGGGGAAGGGAAAGCCACTTAGGCACCTCCACTCACCATATCTGGTTGTTGCACCACGCCTCCATCCTTTCTCTACTTTTACTCCCCAACGATCAAATATCTTAATTTCTTGACGAGTGTACCCTTGTACCGAGCCAACTCAAGTGTTTATCTAGCTGAGCCGAGTTAGGGTTTGGAGCTCGTTAAGCTAACGAGTCGAGTCGAGTTAGTTCGTTGGCTAACATATATTTTTAGTCAAGCTGGTTCGATATGTTCAACCGTGGAGTTCAAGAAAAATATGATTCATGGCATGCATTCATGACTAAATAGAATATAAGGAGTACAAATTTGATATAGTCATCAAAACAACAAATTCCACCAACAAAATTGGATCAGAACTTAAGTGATCCTTGAACAATTCTTGTCATAAATCTTCCTATTACCTAATGACCATGGGTGCAATAGTCAAACATCCCCCGAGTTTACACATCCCTTTGTCTCCACATGTCATCAAAAAGGAAAAGGAAAATAAATAAGACTAGATAAAGTTCTAAGCAATCACTTTCTAATTCTTTGTAGTTAATTAACAGACCATGATCACATGTCACGTTTCTCCCAAACAAAGCAGAATTAGTGATCACTGTTATTAACTTAGCATCAAGATCATCATCACATAAGGGTGCTAAATGAACCCATTAGCCATGATAATAATTTAATTCAGCTCACACTGGGAGCGAGTGGAGATTGAGAGAAATCTCGGCAACCTACCAATAGAGAGTTTATAAACACAAACAACTAGTACATGCATGCATGTACACATATACTTCCCTAGCGCCATAATGCAATCACATGAACATTTCCCCCCAAAATCTGCACCGCATTCCCCTTTATATACACGCTCAATACGAACGGGTAATCCTGAAAATCCATTTTGGATGTGCCAACGCCCTACCCCCGAGGGCAATGGTGTTATTCGATTTACCATTGTCATTAATTTTGTGAATACCTATATAAAATGCCACATAACCCCTAGAGAAACCCTAACCCTCTCATGCCCCCCCTACATTGTAAGTGTGAAATTATGCTTCGCGGGTATCCGGGAGAGGCCAAGTTCGGTGTCGCGGGATGTACAACGACGAGATCCGCATCTAGTGTCCTCCTCCCGAGAGGCAAGGCCGGCGATAACACAGAGGGGAAGAAGAGGCCGATCGCGCGTGCGGGATGAACGGCAACGAGATTTGCATCTAGTCTCCTCCTGAGACTCAATCCGACGATGACGCAGGGGAGAAGATGAGGATGTCGACGAAATATGCATCAGTCATCCACCCAGGATTAGGTGGCACCGAGGGTGTGGCCCGAGAGAAGAGGTGAACAACGATGCGAGGGAGAAGACGAGGCCGGCAGTGATGTAGAGGAGAAGACGAGGTCGTCGATGGAATCTACATCGGTACTCCTCCTCCTAGGATTTGGTGGTCCGGAGGATGAGGTGGTCGGGAGGTAAGTAGACTACTACGTGGGGGAGAAGATGAAGCCGGCCACACGCGCATGATGAGCGGTGATGGCTGCATGGTATAAATCCTTGTGTTACCGGTCATCGTGCGGATGAACTAGTGTTTCAACACGTGTGCTTTTCATGCATTATGCTCTGTTATGGACTATATCAATTAATGTATTGATTTTTTATTTATTTTATAACTGATATCAACTAGAAATCTTCATGAACATACTCCTTTTTTCCTAAATTAGGACGTACATTAGGTTTGGTCAAAGTCAATCTTTATAAAGTTTAACCAACTATATGTAAAACATACTAAATTTTCTAATATCAAATGCATATAATATGAAAATATAGTTCATGATGATTCTAATATCATTGAGTTGATGTCGTAGATATTCATACTATTTTCTAGATATTTAGTCAAAGTTTATTAAGTTTGAATTTGACCAAAACTAATATGCGTCCTAATTTGGAAAGGATGGAGTAGTTATTTATCCTTGCCATGTTATAATATGGTTATTACATACCTACTTAGCAATACCTTACAAATTAATGTATTTGTTCTTTTATTTTGTAATAGAAGTCTATTTTGGTGACACTGTCCAAAAGGAGCCACTCTGAAAATAAAGAACATGGCCAAGTTAATGTGTCACGAAAATGTACATTTGTCCAAATTAAGTTCTTTGTCATTGACATGTTATAATTTGGTGACTATATAGCTATTTACTAGCAATTTAAGTATTCTACTATTGTTTTATTTTAAAATAGAAACTACTTCAGTGGCACTGTCCAAAAGGATCCGAGGCTAAAATCAAAGAACTTGGCAAAGTCAATATGCCACAAAATTGTACTTCCTCCGTCTCAAAATAGATGTCTTAAAGTTGTTAAAATTTAGATGTATCTAGACACCATTTAGTACTAGATATATCCAAATTCAAACAAATTTGAGACATCTATTTTGGGACGGAGGGAATACATTTGTTCTTCTATGTGTTCTTCTTTTGTGTGTACAGTAAGCTAAGTTGGAAAGTCATATTTTCTTTTCAGTGGCAGTTCTTTGTGCGAGCCTTGTGAGCTCTCCGCGGTCTTGTGTATCTGTCTTCCTCATTTTTGTTGTTACTATCACTAACGTATGATGTTCTCACTTGAATTTCACTATATATTTATTGAGATTCAACTACAATTTGTACATCTATTATTCTTCAAATAACACAAGAAATTCTAGATGGTAATAGTAAGTACAACAAAGAGGTGGTTTAGAAAAGCATAGCCAATTTTTTACTACCCTAAAACCCGTTGGGCCTGACCTAGCGAAAGACATGCAGAACATGTTGTGATCGAATATCTTATAGATGGTCATCTTGTAAAATCAATGTTTAAAGATCACAATTTTTCCATTATGAATGCAATTGGTGTTGTCTGTCTTTCTGCCTCTGCATGAAATATTTAATTGATGTGTAAAAAGAAATCTATTTTCAAAATACGGAAAACCCTCATTGCAAACTATCAAAAAGAGAATAATTGTTAGTGTTGAACCTGACATTAAGGAAACAAAGAAAAGTGGAAGACCATTGTTGTCTATGAGCCTCGCCAGTAAAGGTTATTTTCTCATTTACCAATGAGGCATTCACATCAGTTACCCTGCTCGGTCAATGGACCCTTTTTTATTGCCAAACGGTGAGTTTTGACACATGGTCATAACATCGCTCTATACTAGTGTATATATTTAGTCGAGTTTGCTCATCGTCCATCCTTAGTAATCCATAAATTATGGTTTATTCTAGATGGACCCAGCGCGCTCTACCACGTCGTCCTTTGCTAATAACTTTAAATTCTTGGTAGCGATGTTGTTCGCTGAAGTATTATGGTTTTTATTTTTGTTTGTCTGGACATGTTCACAGTAAGCCTAAAATAATTACGCCGCCATGGCCCATAACCCTATTTTGTTTCGCCCAAATTATCCTAAAAGTTTTATAAAACTCCCTCTCATTGGGTTAAAAAATGTAAAACCCAATAATTTGATATGTTTTCTCTTTCTGGATAATCAGTTCAGCAGATATTTTGTAAAATAAAATAAAAAACATTCTAAATAAGAGAATTGACGATGGATCAGCTAGGCTAAATTGGCCAAGCTGGCCACAATCTAGCCCAACACCCCACCAAATACGCACACCACGCACTCAAGTAATCCACCCTCCATCCACCGCCCCGCCGCCAACGCCCCACACACCACGCACACGAGACCCCGCCACCGCTGCTCCTTCAACCCCACCAACCGGGCCGCCACTCCCCTCCCTCACCACTCTCTCTCTCAGCTCCTCCACATGGCTGACGCGAGCTCCAGCTCGAGGCCCCGTTTCAGCGCGGCCATCTTGTCCGGTCGTTCCCACCTCCATTGACAGACGCCCGGGCTCGGTCGCCTTGACCCGGACAAGGCCGCTTGACTCCGTCTCTGCCGTCCCATGCTCCCGGTGGTTCTAACTCGCCCTCGCCATGTCTCCAGTGCCGCAGTTGGGCCGCACGCCCCAGCTTCCTACGACCATGTCAATGTCCGTGAGCCTCGGGGCCATCGGCTCCCTCCACCTGTTTCCTCGCCTGCTCCTCTCGCTTAACCAAGACACATCAGCTGCACGCCATCCTCTTCCTAGCTGTCGACCATGTCCCTCTCGTCCCGGTCGTCGGCTCCTCCCTACTCCTTCCAAGTGCAGCACCATGAGGGCCACCTCTGCTCTGCCTATGCCCCACGGCTATTGGTCGCTAGAGGAGATTGCACAAACAAGAGAGAGGAGGAGGGGGTCAGAGCAAGAATCGTATATGGCTTTTACTCTCTATTGCCCCTCCCACACGTTGATTTGCCAGGTGGGCCTAACATACACCGAAGAAGGACACATATAGAGCAACCGCGGGCTCTCAAAACCAGGGAGATTAGATCTCTTAGAGATGTACACACACTTAATTTTATGTTTAACAGTGGAGTTCAATAAAATTATGATTCTTTTTTTTTGAAGGGGGAGGGGGGGGATAAAAAATAGTATTGAAAGCATGCATTCACGATTAAAGAGAATAATATAAGGGATTACATATGTCATAGTCATTAAAACAAGAAAATCCACCAACAAAACTGGATCAGAACTTAAGTGTTCCTTGCAAATTCTTGCCATAAATCTTCTTACCTAATGACCATGGGTGCAATAGTCAAACATCCCCGAGCTACCACACCACCATCCCAGTCCCATGCAAGTAGTGGGGTAGCAACACATACCCCTTTGTCTCCACATGAGATAAAAAAAGGAAAATAAAATAAATAAGACCAGCTAAAGTCCTACACTTTCTAATTCTTTGTAGTTAATTAAGAAGGGAGTACATATGTCCTAGTCATCAAAGAGTGGAGATTTTTGTCTCCCAAGCTCCACTGATCCCGTTGTTTTTATAAATTCAAGTATCATATTTACAAGTTAAAAAAAAACCAGGATTTGTTATCACTCTTCCACCATCAAAACAACAAGTTTTAAAAACAATCATATTTATAAAAAAATCCAGGCAACCTATTAGTTCAAAGAAAATCATATTTACAAGTTTTAAAAAATCAGCATCAACACCGTCATCACCTAGAGTTCTAAATACACCTTATTAGCCATGATGATTTAATTCAGGACACAGTGCAAGCAGGTGGAGATTGAGAGAAAATCCAGGCAACCTATCAATCGAGGGTTTAAATACAAACGGCTAGTACATACATGCATGGCCATGCATATACTTCCCTAGCGCCATAATGCAATCACATGAACATTTCCCGCCTAAAATCCGGACACCACGTTCCTATACTTGCATGCACATTAATTCTTTGACCAATGCCCACATCTCCACACATACTGTCCAACAAAGCCTGCAAATTTCTCTAGAATTTTATATCTAAATAATGGCAACACATTTTTTTATGTGAAAAAGATCACAGAGAATCTCCTTACATATTCTCCAACAAAATCTGCAAATTCCTCTAGTAATTTTATATCTAAATTATGGAAACACAATTTAGAAATGGATTAGATTACCTACAAGTACTGTACAGACTTTACTTGTAAGGCACTAGGCTTGTGTCTGGATCAGTTGCACCTGTTCTTGCTTCCCTCGCTGAGAATATGAGAGGTGACCAAGGCAGACCAGCTTTTGGCTATCTTTAGCAGGGCCTGACAAAAACAAATAATCACCAGAAGTGAAGTTCTCCACATTATCTTTTCTTGGCTCAAGGCTGCAGGCACAAGGAATTAAAGCAAAAGGGAGGACGGACAGACAGACAGATTGAGGAAGAAGAAGAGAAACCCAATTAAAGGCAGACGCAGCAAATGCAAGGCTGGCCTTGGTGGTATCTAATCTAGATTTTCTTTCTATCTTTAGGGGGGAGGTAGCTGCTTTGGATTTGCGTTTGCATTTGGTTGTACCTTGTGGAGAGGAGACGGGGGAGGATCAGGAGGAGGAGGAAGAAGAAGGTGGGGGGAGCCAAAACAGAGGAGCCTTCCCTGTTTCTTGCTCCTCCCCCTGGTTTGTTTGTCCTTGCTCCTCCCCTGTTTGTTTCTTGGTCGTCGGCGGCGGCGCCTTGGTTGGGCCGCCGCATTTGCGTTGGCACCATGGGGTGTGCCGTATCGAAGGGAAAGTCGCTGGGATCGCCGGGGTACGAGGTGTCGTCGGCGTCTGGGTACGAGGCGGTATCCGGGAGCGCGTCGGCGTCGGCGTCGATATGGAGCAGGCCCGTGCGGCTAGAGGCGCATGATATTGGCGGTGATAGGGAGCAGGAGCAGGAGGGCCTGCGCGTCAACGACGTCGTCGTCGCCGGCGGCGGCGGCACGGCGCGGCTGGGGAACCTGCACCATTACATCCAGTGCGAGCAGGTGGCGGCCGGGTGGCCGGCGTGGCTGAGCGCCGTGGCCGCCGAGGCCGTGCAGGGGTGGGTCCCCCTCAAGGCCGAGAAGTTCGAGAAGCTGGAGAAGATCGGGCAGGGCACGTACAGCAGCGTGTTCCGCGCGCGGAGCCTGGAGACGGGCCGCATGGTGGCGCTGAAGAAGGTGCGGTTCGACAGCGTGGAGCCGGAGAGCGTGCGGTTCATGGCGCGGGAGATCGTCATCCTCCGCCGGCTGCAGGGCCACCCCAACGTGGTCGGCCTCCATGGCCTCATCACCTCCCGCTCATCGCCCAGCATGTACCTCGTCTTCGAGTACATGGAGCACGACCTCGCCGGCCTCGCCTCCGCCTCCGCCGCCGACAACTCCTTCTCCCAGCCCCAGATCAAGTGCTACATGCGGCAGCTGCTGGCGGGGCTGGAGCACTGCCACGCGCGCGGGGTCATGCACCGGGACATCAAGTGCGCCAACCTGCTCGTCAGCGCCGACGGGCAGCTCAAGATCGCCGACTTCGGCCTCGCCAACAGCTTCTCCTCCTCGCCGCAGCAGCCGCCGCTCACCAGCCGCGTCGTCACGCTCTGGTACCGGCCTCCTGAGCTCCTCCTGGGCGCCACGGCCTACGACCCCACCGTGGACCTCTGGAGCGCCGGATGCGTCTTCGCGGAGCTCCACTCCCGGCGCCCCGTCCTCCAGGGCCGCACCGAGGTCGAGCAGATCCACAAGATCTTCAAGCTCTGCGGCTCGCCGCCGGACGCCTACTGGCGCCGCCTCGGGACCGTGTCGTCCTCCTCGTCCGTCTTCCGGCCGCAGGTCCCCTACGAGAGCCGCCTCGCGGAGACCTTCGGGTCCGCCATGCCCGACGCCGCGCTGCGCCTCCTCCGCACCCTCCTCTCCGTCGAGCCCGCCGCCCGCGGCACCGCTGCCTCCGCCCTCGCCTCAGACTACTTCGCTCACGCGAGCGAGCCACCGTCCGCGCTGATCCCTCCCAGGTGCGCGGCGCCCAACAGGGAGATGGACGCCAAGCTCCGGGAAGAAGATTCGAGGAGGAGGAGGAACGAGGCGGCGAAGCGACTGTCGAGATCGCACAAGAGCATGCAGGACACCACCAGCAGCAGCCTACGGCATCACGGGCACGTCCACGCCGAGGAGTCACTACCCCTGGAAGTCGAGCCGGTGGTCGCCAGCAAGCGCCAGGACGTCGATGCCCCGCCACCGCAGCCGTGCGCCAGACAGGAAGAAGAGGATGCGCCGGCGGAAGCGCGGCTTGCCGACCACGTCGCTCTCAGCACCGGGCCCGTGCAGCTCGCCGCGTCGACCGGATTCGCCTGGGCCAAGAAGCCCAGAGTGCCCGACATGGCGGCGACCAAGAGGAGCTCCTCCAGGAGGACCAACAACACCGACGGAGGCGACGCCGCAAGCACGAGAACGACAACCACCACCGCAGCTCCATACGAGGTGGAGAAGCAGGAGATGATCAAGCAGTGGGCGCAGGTGACAGAGGCCTTCGGCTCATCCCAGCCCTACACCAGCAGCAGATCCATCAGGATCAAGGAGCTGCCATTGGACGGCAAGCAGCTCAAGACCAGCAAGGTCACTAGCAAGTCACATCGAAAATCTCTTGCAAACCCCTGACGATTTCACTCATCCTTTTTATTTCATGGATTCAGAAGCAAAAGGGGAAGAAGATGAAGAGGGTGGACTACTCGGGTCCGTTGCTGTCGCGCGTCGACGACCTCCTGCAAAGCCACGAGCAGCAGATCCGGCGAGCCGGCCGCCGGTCGTGGTTCCATAAAGGTTATCGCGCGACCACCTCAGAGACAATGCAATGCATACCTGCAAATTAACTCCCCTGAAACCGCCATTGCCAACCTCATTCTTGTTCTTCTTCTCAACAGGAAGCAAGAGGGAGCAGCAGCACTGAGAAAGAGGTACTCCACACGTACGCCATGATCACACACACACACACACACACACACACACACACACACACACACACACACACACACACACACACACACACACACACACACAAGTTCATCTGCTGATGCAACCAAATCTTGGCAGCGATGCGCCACGCGTGTTAGGACCCGTGCAGAAGGCTGGGATTTTTTTTGTTTCCCCTGACTCCTGCTGGGAACTGAACTGTTTCCTGCCAAATTCCTAGTACGTTTCAAACGGGAATGCTACCGTTCAGGCTCCTCCGCTTCTGTATAGCAAGAATTTGAGTATAGACCTGCCGATCCACAATGCATGTATCGTAGCCTTCATTTGTTTGTCACTTCCATCTCTTGTATTCTTCTCTCGTCACTAGCTCAGTCGGTCGGTTGTGCCCTGCTAATAATGCCTGGAAATCGAGGCAAATGGTGTGCTTGTCCTGCTTGCTGCTCACTCCATTGTTGTTGTGTCCAAAAGTTGGTTTTTCTCCAATAAAATGAAATGCGTGGAAACAAATTATAGTATTATATACCGCTGAATAAACGGAAACGCAAGTTGATGTTACTAGTTTTCTCTAAAAATAGCTCTTACTAAATTCCAGTCGAATCATGTCCCTCCACATGGAAGTGTGTTGGAAGCCAAACTATAGCCCATGAAGTCCAACACGTGCGAACAGGATCGTAGTTTACATCCAATGGCTTAGCTGCCTCCTTGAGAGAGAGAGGAGAACACGGAAAACCCTAGGCACCCTTGGTGGATGTGTGACCAAGTAAGGCCAAAACATGGTTGCTATTATGAGAGGGAGAGATAGAGAGCACATGAGAATAGTACAACCTAGTGAGAAGACAAGATATGTGGTGATTTCTATTCAGATTGTTGAAGACCAATGTGCCTTCAACCTGGTGATTGAAGGCTCAAAGATGGTTTGATTGGCTTCAAACTTGGTTAGATTGTTCCTTATTTGGGTGCTTCGCTCGAGTTAAATCGTTTGAGATTTGGATCAGTGGAGCATTAGATGTGGGAGCAGTTTTGTCTGTTTCATACTATTGTAGTTTTAACACGGAGCAGTTTTGTTAGCGAATAGTTTAGCCAAGCAAACAGTGTCCCACTAAGCTCAAACTTGGCGAGTATGTTAGGTACATATGTGTCTAATTGTTGACCAAGTTTAGTGTTGTTTTGATCAATGTTTTTGTCCCTATGTGTGGTTTTGGTAATTAATGACAATCCATATGGTCTAATGTTTTCATTGAGTTTTATATGTAGGAATATTACATAGGTCATGCTTGTAGTCTATGTGTTGGATTCGAGTATGGATGCCGTGAAGATAAAGATATACCTTTAAGTTTTGGTATAAGGTTCATCGAGTTGAAGAGAATAATATGATATGATCAAGATACTGAGAGTTTTATCTCAAGAGAAGAATTCAAGATATGGCTCTAAGTCGGTGTCATGATAACCTCATGAGTTCAGCTATGGTTGAATAATATTTAGAGCATGCAATCAAATGAAAAATTATTTATGTACCTCAAGATATTAAGATAGAGCATGAGAAGATACTTGATTGACCAATACAAAGAGTGAAAAGTGAATTCAAGTTGGTCAACACATGAAGCATAAAGAATGTACCACATAGAACTTGTGGTATGGTAAGCATTGTCAATTATGCTTCATGAACTAACCCATTATATATGTGCATTTGTGTTTGCTATATGGGCTAGGTATCTTTCCATGGGCATGCATCAAAAGTGAAGATTTCATATAGCCCATGAGAGGATGACATCAAGTGGTGATCGTCATCAAGGTTGAGACGTGCAAGTTCAATATAAGCATCTCAAAAAGATCATATGGTTGAAGCTTGTTGTCCATATTGGTCATAGTGGACATGTGAATCTGTGCCTTAATGAACCTACCCATAGTGGTGTATGGGGAAGGAAATTATGGGTCTTCACAAAGCAGCAATGATCAAGTGAAGCATTTTGGCTTGGATGGATCTCGAAGCGTTATCATCAAGATCAAGTGGGGTGCACAAGGAAAAGGTATGGTCGTGCTAGGTTTTCCTTTTATCGGTATCTTGGTGGTTGTTGGGAGGCCGGGTTATAGGATAGATAGCCGCACTATCAAGAGGGGCTTTCGGTTGGATAACTTGATAACATCATCTTAGGGAGCTCAATCCTTTGCATACTTTGCATCTCCCTATTTTATTGCTTCTTGATGTTTCTCTGTGTGAGCTTCTTCAGCTTGTTGTTGGCTCTTCAACAAGCCCAAGTTTATCAAAAACAAAATCCGTATGCATATTCTATTGTTCGAGTTTGGAGGTTTTACCGGTTCCTCAATTAGGAAGGTTTCATACCTCTCCTTATCTGGTTCTCAGCTTTTCAAAAAGCCCAAGTTTTCTAAAATCAGAGTTCAGATGCAAAAGTTATCACCATTTTCGTAATCCTTTTTCTATCTATGAAAACTGCGAGAATCCCAGCGCTGCCGAAAATCTAGCTGAAAAAATCTGACCGCCGCCAGAATTTCCTGGCGCCTGCCGAATCACTGTACTGACTAGTGTTTTGGCTGGTCACCAGAAATTCTGGCTACTACCGAAAGTCCTTGGTCAGATTTCTGGCCCGCCGGCACTAGCGTCGGAACCTTCCTTCCCAGAATTCGGTGCCGCCAGACTTACCATCAATTTTGCCTGGACTGCATGTTTTTGGCCCCCCAACGGTCATATTTGCTTTTCCTATAAAAGGGTCTTCTTCCCTATTGTTCGGTAAGGATTTTATGGCATGAAATTGACCTCCATTGTTGCCCCCTTTTATCTTGCTTCCTCTCCCATCCCTCCTATGATTCTTGCAGATTTTTGAGGGCTTTGGAACAGGAGATCTAGATCTACAATCCTCACCAATCAATTCCTCTACTAAGTGAAGGGAACCTAGTGGATCTAGATCTTGGAGTCATTGGTTGATTTTCACCTTTGTTCTTCCTCTCTAATTCCTCCCTAGCACTTGTTGCTTTGGTGGGATTTGAGAGTGAAGGATTTGAGCACCCTTTGTGTTCTTGCTTTGCATTCTTGCATAAGTGTTGAACTCTCCATTACGATTTGTTCGAATGAGAGACCGTGATCTTGTTACTTTTGGAGGGTGACCTCCTAGTTAGCTTGGCGGTAGGTGTCACGGTGTCCTCTTCGTGGAAGATTGTGAAGAGGCCCGGGTTCTCCTTCGAGGAGGTTGTGAAGTGGTTGTGGAGTTTGACATCTCCGGAGTGGAGGAAAAGCTAGCCATAGGAAGGATAGCCTCGGAGATAAGGTGACCTTCGTGGCTTGGTGAAATCCTTCGTGGGATCTCACACCTCTCCAAATGTGATGTACCTTACTTGTAAGGGAACACATGAATACATCTTTGTTTGCGCGTGCCTCGATTATCTCTCTACCCAAGTTTACTTTCCGTGTGATAGCCATCGATCTTGAAGTACTTATATCTTGCTTAGCTTAAGTTGTTGTTGGTGCACTTAGTTGAGCCTAGTGTATTTAGGTTTTGTGCTTATAAAATAGACGTTAGGTTACCGCATTCTTTCAAGACAAAACCGTAATAGTTTTGAAATTACCTATTTTGAAGGGTTCCGTGGCAGAAAACAAAAAATTACTATGTGGGAGCACACTTAGCCAGGATATATCTAGGAAGTAATGCAGTAACAGAGGAAGACAGCGGTAACATACCCTTGTAGACCGTAAGCTTATAACGCTCATGTAGGAATGTGGATGATGTAGTTGTACATGTCCAACCTCAAGGTCGTGTAGATCCTCGCACGTCACCCCTTGTACAGGTCCTCATACGACTCTCTGGTGCCACTAATGGCAGCACCGCCGAGGTTTCGCACATGTACGGTGCAAGACGATGACTCTCGGGCATTGATCCCTGCCAAGGTTGTGGAAGTAGATCTCCTGGCCAGAATCCATGCAGCACAACAATGTGCCACAACAGTGTTTTATTTTTGTGTACAGTCCTTCTCCGGGACCATGCCACCACGAAGGCCACAAGAGAGAGAAGGGAGAGTTCTCTAGGGAAACTGCCTTAGAGAAATATCTCAATTATTGCGTTTAACCCCAGCCATGAGCAACCCTTTATATAGGTGGAAAGGGTTTACCTTTCCCAAAGGTTTTCCCATGTGAGACTAATAAAAGACAAAGTAATAAAGGAAGAGGGGCTGCCAACCGGCTGGGCCAGCTGGGTGGCCGGGTGGGCCAACCCGTAGCGGGCCAACAGCCAGCGATGAAAGCAGCCAACAATAGAACAACGTCAGCCCGGGTGGGCTGGCCACCCGCCCGCGTGGCCGGGACAGCGGGGAGGCAGCGGACGGGTGGGCCGGCTTGCAGCCCACCATACGCAGGCTCGCTAGCGCCCATGCTCGCGCGCTCAGGTGGGCCGGTTGGCTGTGGCCCGCAGCGACGGCTAGCTATCTCCTGACCGCATGGTGCCTAGTCCCGCCAGCCCATCTGCCTGGGTGGGCCGCCTAGCCCACACGCAGTGCAGCTGTTTGCTTTTTTTGGTGTCTTTTTCGGGTAGCATCCTCATGGGCCGATTCCCTTCGGGGTTTTGGCCCTGTTGAGGAAGTTTCCCTATAAATATTAATTTAAATATTTATTTAATATATAGTAAGTCATAATTAACATATAATAACTGCATATTATAAATTGCTATTTATCTGAAACACCATTCAGTCTTTTTCCTTTCTTCCTTTCTTTGAACAATCTTTAGATTCTCTTCTCAGAACGATTCTGGTTTCTCTCTCTCCTGTGATTCTATTTTATAGGAAGATCTCTACGCGTTGTTA
This sequence comes from Avena eriantha, assembly GCA_910589775.1. NCBI lineage: Eukaryota > Viridiplantae > Streptophyta > Magnoliopsida > Poales > Poaceae > Avena > Avena eriantha. The sequence continues at coordinate 269,647,089 of OU342744.1, forward strand.
TGCCCTTAAGTATGTTACCCCTATGGTCCAGGAACGTCACAAACATGATTGAGATGATCTCCAATCAATGATCAATAGCGGGACCGGGATGCCCATAATAACCCCCATGCAATCCATGAGACTGTGTCGTGTCAAACCGTAAACTTTGTATCAAATTCCCTTGTTACTTCGATACTTACTTGTCCGAGATCTGATCACTGGTATCATGATACCTTATTCAATCTCGTTTCCAACAAGTATTGTTTTACTTGTTCACGTGAAATGCCATCCTCATGACCTATTCATACGTTGCGCATCTTATGGGCCTAGTGTATCTTCCCGTCACACAGGAGAACAAATCCCGCTCTTGATACATACGCCTCAACATGCCCCTTTGGAATACCCAACATACACCTTTATGGTCACCCAGTTACGGACATGACAGTCGATGCAGGCAAAGCAGTCCTCGGGTGACATTGGTTAATATGATCTGACGGTCTAAGGATTAAGACACTTAGTTTTTAGACAATTGCAACTATGAACTATGAGACATGATCGTGTTGCAACAATCATCAGTGGTTAATGTCCATTACATCATCTCTAGATGAGATGACTTCATCGTTAGTCAGTATAAATGCACCATGATCAGGAAACCTTGATCATCAGCTACCCAATGAACTAGTTTAATGGAGGCTACTAGGGACTTCTTGTTTGTTCATATACCACACCTATATTAGTGTTTCCTCTTGATAAAGTTATAGCATGATATAAAACTATTATGAACTAATGAGATATGGTAGTAGACTCCTTTATTATTTTCCCCTAGGGCATATCTCCTTCAGTCTCCCACTTGCACTAGAGTACAAATAATCTAGTTGCATTTCTACTAATCATAAACCATATCACACATGTGTTTATTGATTATGCTTGCTCATGGAGGACTTCCTGTCCTAAATCTGTTTACCAGATTCATAAGGTCCTATTTGAAAATCATTGATTTCACCTATTTGAGATTCACAACATTTCGTTTTGGTGACAAAGTGAGACTTCTATTTTTCTAGTATACCACGAAGGTCTATCAGTCAATTGGACTTTCAAGATGTCATGTGTATCTATAAAACACATTTTGTCGTGGTGGTGGCACGGCAGATGCCATGGATAGGCTAAAGATGGGGCCAAAGTACGCTAGGGGAATCCAGGGAGGGATAGCGTGGTGATTCCACGCACAAGTCTTCGTGTTACTTCTCTATCAATGGTGGATTACAAGTGCTCCTCGAGCTGTTCGCGTGAAGGAGACTAAGTCTCTTACTCCCCTCGACTATGCTCTAGAGATCTACCTTAGATAGATAAAATGAATCGATCCCCTTCTATGGAGGCCCTGGTGCTCCTTATAAAGGGGAGCCCAGGGTACAAAGATTAGGGCATACGTGGAGGCATATTCCCTGAATATGCCCTTTGGTTAAAGCTAGATGCTTCTTTAGTTGCTTTAAATGGCTCGTCCGGGCTTTGGACGTAACCCAATGCATGCCCCTCGTATTTTGGCGTCACCAGACACAGTTTACATCAGTCGGCTTCGCCTGCGCCAGCTTTGTCGGCCACGGCCCATTGGTCCTCTCCTCTGCTCGCTTTGCTCACGCTATAGCGAGAAAAGGCCACCTTTTGACCAGCGGGATATTCCTTCCTTCTCTTGGAAGCCAAGTGGTAGTCCTGCTAGTGCTAGGCTAACCCGGCTACGAAGGTACCTGCATAATTGGTAAACAAACATGGCCGACATACATTTTATGCCAGTCGGATTAATGCTAGGCAAACGTCCCACAGGCCGGGTTACTCCGTAAGTCGGCCTGCCTTGAGGTGACCTGGCCAACACTTGCTTTGACCGTGCCATACCTCGGCTAACTCGGCCTTCATACCCCGGCGTGATCCTACCCGGGGGTATCTCCCCAACATTAGTCCCTGAAGCTGGTGCGGCCTTAGCAACTTCAGATGTTAAGGCCAAATCAGGTTCCCTTATCCGAATATGTGCTCCTTTAGCCAAATTATTATGTAACCCAGACTCCTTGCCTTGATGTTCCCTTGGCTTATCCCGAGTTACCTCTCGTTGGCCGGGTTATTGCCCCCATATCCGGGTCATCTTTCCTTCTCTCATACGATTTCTCGTGTCTTACATGGAGGGTAATCATCACTTTGCCTCATTTTAAGGGCCATGCTAGTTTACTGTGCCGGTTATTGTAGTAATGTTAGGAATAACTGCTCTGCACGTCCCGTCGCGGCAGCGCCTCGTTAAATGTATCATTACATCACGTCACAGGTCTCTGTTCCCTATGCCCCTTGATGTGGCTTGTGCTTGATTGGCTGATCTGGTGCGTACACGGCCACAACATGCGGTTGGGCCGCAACAACGGATCCCACTACACGCCCGCGACGCGCTGTTAAATAGGGGGCAGGGGCAACCTTAGGGAAGTTCCCCACTTCGCCCGCCCCCTGCCTCTCTTCTTCTCCACTACAACACCACCATCACCACCGTTTCTGTGCTGGTGTTGCGCCACCTCTGCCGCGCTCAGCCGCTCCTAGCGACCGCGCCGCCGCCTTGCTCGAGCCGTTCATCACGGGGCCCTGCGCTTCTAGGTTCCCCGCGGTCGGTTACCTCTTCTCTGATTTCCTTCTTGAGGATCTTGACCTCGCCATGACCGAGGAGGAAGCCGCCGTCGTTGCCCAGGAAGGAGAAGAAGAAGAACCCCTGAGCGTGGTGGCTGGGCTGGCGCCTTCATCTTCCAGGACGACATCGACTAGCTGTATGCGATGCGTCGCATCCCCGCGGGCGTCGCTTGCTGCCTCGCCGCTTAGGAGATAACTCCCTCTCCAAATCCAGGGGAGTACGTTGTTTTTCTCTCCCATTTCCAACATGGCTTTGGCTTGCCCATTTCTGATTTCTTCCACGATTTCGTTACCACCTATCAACTCTAACAGCATCATCTCCCTGCCAACGCTATTACCTCTCTTTCTTCTTTTGCCTCTAGCATAGAGGGGTACATCGGCCTCTGGCCCTCCAAGGAGATGTGGATCAAATTCTTTGGTCTGAGGAAAAATGTTGTCCCTGACAAGCACCTCACCCCTGCTGAGAAACACTTGACTCAATGCGGTGGAGCCTCAATATCTCCCCGCAAGAACTCCGCTTTCCCCTGGGTCACCGACCTCGAATCCTGCAAAGGCTGATCCTGGACCTTCTTCTATGTCTAGAATACTATGGACGTAGACTTGATCTGGCCCCTCCCTTTCAAGATTGGTGTCCCGGACACCTCTCTGTGGGAGAAGATCCCGAAGCGACCCACGGCCTTGGCGAATTAGGTTGACCGCCGGATCAAGGAGCTGCTCAAGAAGGAGTTGCGGGGCGAGGACATTATGATCACCTTTGTCCGCAGCCGGGTCCCCCCTTCAGAAGCGCGCCCACAAAATCTGCTATCTTAGTGGCCCCCTTGACCCCCACCAGACCTCTTCCTTCGAGCTTGATAACTCCACGGTGTTCCGCTGGGTCAAGGCCATCTTCAATATGGAGAAAGAGTTCTCCGAGGCTTGGGAATGGGGGCTTGCACCCTTTACCCGGGCCAACCTACCTCCTAAGATAAACCCCTCTCTTGGTATCCTTTTCGGGTTTTTTCGATATGCCAGATAGCTTTCTAACTCAACCCGTGATACTTTTACTCTCAGCAATTTCTCCAGCAACCAATTGAGGATGGCAAGGAGCTAGAGAGCAAGTGGGTGGCGGACCGTGCAGAGCCGGACGAGGTGGATCCTGACTCGGAGAGGTTCTTGCCTACTCCGGACACCACCAAGCGTACCTCTGGTAAGGCCTCTTCTCTAAGGGACTGGCCGGATGACGATGACTCGGATGTTGAGGTTCTGGAGGTACTTGACCTGGTGCCTATCTCTTACGCATTCCCAGTTATGTTCAAATCTTCAGCTAACTCGGCCGGTCAGGTCCTCGAGGTCCCTCCTCTCGCCACGGATGATCTGGCTCCTGCTCCTTCCTAGAAGCACGTGGCTACCTTGGCCGCAGCTTCGGAGGCGCCATCGCCCAAGAGGAGGCAGAAGAAATCCGGGGTCAAGGCTCTGGCTAAGCCCATGGTCAAGAGCACAGTCCGGAGGGCACCCAAACCTTGGGCGCCCCCAACCTCGGATGAGTAAGTCGCTTTTCCTTTCCCATTTGCTTTTGAGTCCTTCTATTTCTGCCTTTGCCTTTTATCTATTTTTCTTTCTCTTTTTGACTTGCTGTTTTTTCATTTCTCCAACGCTCCCAAGGTTATTCCCCATACCGGCCCCCACATTTCTTCTCCGACGCGGAGCGATTCTTATCCCCCCGTGATGACGATGTTCGTCCGCTGAGTCCTATCCATGAGGACTCCGCGGCTGCGCCAGATCAGAGCCCACCTCGTCATGAGGAGGGCAACGTCGACGCGAGGGGTAGCAGAGTGGCCGAGGATACGGCAATGCCGGATCTCCCCAGTTCCTCTGTTCCACCGCAACCATCCAGCTCCGAGGTGCCAGCTTCATCGGCACCGCCCCAAATAATTCCTTCTTCAGTTTCGGTCTCTTCCGTACCATCAGTAGCACCAGCAGCACCAGTACCAGCAGCACCAATAGTACCAGTACCAGTAGCACCAGTAGTACCAGCACCAATAGTACCAGCACCACCAGCACCAGCAATAGCACCACCAGCACCAGCAGCATCAGCCACAACCAAGCCCTCAAAGAAGAAGTCCCAATCCACTGCCTCTGGAACCACTATATCCATTAAGGACATCTTTCAGCCGTCCTCCATAGCTCACTCCGGCTCTGCAGCCTCGGCTCTTCTCCAGCGCCTAGAATTATCCGGCAAGAGCAACAAGGTTGCCGAGTCGGCTAAGGATTCCGCTTCTAGGTCTCCTGCAGCCGGACGTGACGGCAGTAAGCAACCGATTCTTCATTTCAGTCATGTTGCTGCTCAGTCTGTGAGGCGGGAGGCCCACGCCAAGGGCTTGGTGACGATCCATTCTCCTAGCGGCGAGAGCTACAGCCCGACACTTATTGAATATGTGCACAACTGGAACAATGCCGAGTTCATCGACCCGCAAGACGATCTGTTGGAGAAGTTTGGCCCGACGGAGTTTAGCGCTCAGATGAACTCCGCCACCAAGGCTCTCTCTCTGGCTGGCCGAATGATGGAGGTAATCCCTTTTTCTGCTATGCTGCTTTATGTACACATACACCTATAGATATATCCATTAGTCCCCGAGCCTCCGAGGGAGTAATTTATTACTCGGTCGGATGCTCTTAGAGAATTTTAGTGTAAGTCCTTAGCATTTTCAAATAGCCACACACTTAGATCCGGGTTAAGTTCCACTTGTCCTGGATCTTGTATACTTCAAATATCCACACACCTAGAGCCGGGTTAAGTTCCACTTGGCACGGATCTTGTACACTTCGAATATCCACACACCTAGAGCCGGGTTAAGTTCCACTTGGCCCGGATCTTGTAGACTTCGAATATTCACACACCTAGAGCCGGGTTAAGTTCCACTTGGCCCGAATCTTGTAGAATTCGAATATCCACACACCTAGAGTCGGGTTAAGTTCCACTTGGCCCGGATCTTGTAGACTTCGAATATCCACACACCTAGAGTCGGGTTAAGTTCCACTTGGCTTGGATCTTGTAGACTTCGAATATCCACACACCTAGAGCCGGGTTAAGTTCCACTTGGCCCGGATCTTATAGACTTCGAATATCCACACACCTGCCGGCTTAAGTTCCACTTGGCCCGGATCTTGTAGAATTCGAATATCCACACACCTAGAGCCGGGTTAAGTTCCACTTATCCCGGATCTTGTAAACTTCGAATATGCACACACCTAGAGCCGGGTTAAGTTCCACTTGGCCCGAATCTTGTAGACTTCGAATATCCACACACCTAGAGCCGAGTTAAGTTCCACTTGGCCCGGATCTTGTAGACTTCGAATATCCACACACCTAGAGCTGGGTTAAGTTCCACTTGGCCCAGATCTTGTAGAATTCGAATATCCACACACCTAGAGCCGGGTTAAGTTCCACTTGGCCCGGATCTTGTAGACTTCGAATATCCACACACATAGAGCCGGGTTAAGTTCCACTTGGCCCGGATCTTGTAGAATTCGAATATCCACACACCTAGAACCGAGTTAAGCTCCACTTGGCCCGGATCTTGTAGACTTCGAATATCCACACACCTAGAGCTGGGTTAAGTTCCACTTGGCACGAATCTTGTAGAATTCGAATATACACACACCTAGAGCTGGGTTAAGTTCCACTTGGCCCAGATCTTGTAGACTTCGAATATCCACACACCTAGAGCCGGGTTAAGTGCCACTTGGCCCGGATCTTGTAGACTTCGAATATCTATACACATAGAGCCGGGTTAAGTTCCACTTGGCCTAGATCTTGTAGACTTCGAGTTACTTCCTTTTATCTGTGAACTAATCCTGACTCGTTTTGTAGATCACCACCAACCGCCAAACTGCTGAGTTCCAGCGCTTGCTGGACTCATACAAAGATCTTCGTGCTAGATACAACAAGTGAAGGAGTTATGCCCTAGAGGCAAATAATAAAGTTTATTATTTGATATATCTCCTATATGTTCATAATATGTTTCATACTGTGCTATAACTGTGTTAATACAAAACGTTAATACATGTGTGGTATGTAAACAAACCGTGTCTCTAGTTACCTCTAGTGAACTAGTTCATTGGTCATGAGGATGGTCTGTGTTTCAAGATCATGGGCATTTATGCCAACTGACAATGAGCTCATGTTATTAGTCGAATAACATGATAAACAAACATCCGACCGTTATATCTTAATGAGATCTAGTTACAAAGTTCACCATTGATGATAAAACACAGAGAACCTCACAACCTGATCCTTTGACTGTGAGGTAATGCAAATCACCATTTTCGGAAGAAGCTTTGATGGTTATCAAGAATCATCTCGTAAAAGGGTGATCAAAAAGGTGCCACTCAGGTTTTCCAAAGGGATGTGTTGAGGAGTACATATCAAGACCAGGATTTGTCAAGTCCATATAACGGACAGATACATGTGGCCATCTCGGTGACGTTGCATTAATGAAGCTTGCAAGCATGTGACTAGGTCACAGAATGCAATGACATGAGAACGAGAAAACAAGTTCATCAGTAATGAGATCGAACTAAGGTATGGAGATACCGAAGATCAAGTCTCAGATGAATTAGGTATCGAATGACAAAGGGAACGGGGAACGACTATCTCACGGTTCGAGTGATTGTATTCGTGCAACGCACGGGGGTCACATGGCCATCCAGGTCCCTCTGTTGATCATTGATGTGAGAGTGGTATCAATCATGTCCGGAGTGTTTCCGAACCGAAGGATGTCATGCTTAAGGGTAGGGATGCTTAGGGTAGATGAGGTATCATAAGAGAAATAGAGAGAGAAACCGGAATAGTTTCGGGTAACATCCCATGGAGATCGAAAGGGGTCCGGAAGGAGTTCCGGAGTGAAGAAATAATATAATATGTGTATTTGAATGTTAATTGGAGAATTAATATTAAATATATATTTTATTTTATTTTTAAAGGCTCCTTAATACTAATGGGCCTCACCCAAAGAGAGGCCCAATAGGGCAAGGCGCCTAGGGAGTGGGGGCCAGCCGGCCTGGGCTTGGTGGGCCACCCCAATGGGGCCCACCTAGGGCCGGCGGCTGCCCCTAGTTGGCCGGCGGGTGTGGGGTTTAGTCCCACACCGCCTGGCCCCTGGGTGGTGTGCCCCCCTCCCACTATATATAGGGGTCTCCCTCCCCCTTTGGAATCACCCATTCCCTCTCATTCTCTCTCTCTCTTATCCACTGAGGACTTCTCCGTAATATTGGGGAGGACCTCGTGGGTGAGTTCTCCACCTTCACACTAACGTTGTGTGATCTGTGACCCGGAATCTACTTCTTCCGCTGCTCGGCTGGTTCGGAGTCCGGTTGACATCTCCTACACCGGACGTGTGACGAACTTCGGAGGCATCAAGCTTGGGGTGCTGCTCGTCTTCATGAATATACGCCTTCCTGCGTAAAGGCGTGCCTCTGTCTTCAAAGGTATGAATACTGTATTCCTTCTCTGTTACTTATGTCTACTTAGTATAGATCCTAGTATTAGTGTTCGAGTAGATAGAATTTTTTTGTTTTCTGCTATGGAACTCAACAACAAGTTGTTGGTGGATCACCAGAAGAAGGGTAAGTTCCTTACCCTAAGCCCTTTTCATTCACATTCATTTGAGTTATGAGTCCCACAAGTTGCAACGGATCCCACTATCCGTATTAACTTATTATCCGAATTAAGCAGCCGAGGTCGAGGCTGAAATTATTATCATGCGCAAAAATCTGGCAAAAATTCAAGGTAACTTGTCTTACTTTCTTGACCATTGCGTGTTCTTTTCTTGACTCGGTAGATATTTATACCCCGGTTATGCCGGGTCAACTCACTATTGCATCTACACTTGAAGATAGCATGCCCATTCCTGATATGATGACATATTTTCTCGAACAAGCAGGGAAGCACCAAGTTGAATTAAAGAAAAAGGATGACGAGATTGCTCGGCTGCGCCTCCAAGACTCGGAGATCACTCGGCTAAACGCCGAAATCCAAAGGCTCAAGGACCTTCATAAATCCGAGCTGGAGAAGGCTAATTAGGAGTTTGCCGAGGAAAAGGAGCCCTTGACCACTCAAATTTCCAAGGACAAGGACTTGCTGCAGGAAGCCGACGTAAAACTTATGTCGGTGACCTCCGAATATGAGAAGCTCTACGCCGTCCAATCATATGTATATGTTGAGCTTACCCGTATCCTTTTCCAGATTTCACGTGAGTTATGTTCTTCTTTTCCATTCTTATTTCTCCGGATTAAGTGTCGTCGCTCACCGACATTCCTCGTTCTGTTTTCAGGCAAGTTCCTAGAGGGCGACGCTATTGCTTCTCGTGATGTGGCCAGGTCTCGCCAGCAACGGGGTATTCCAATAGGTCCCGCCGCTGGGTCAATCACTTATGACACGGAGGATCTGCTGGTTAGCCTTGCTGCCTCGAAATTGTGAAGAATTATGGCACAAACATAATGCTGGCGGCTGTCCGGATGTTCAATGCTCCTTGGCCTGGTGAGCCCACCCCTAAAGGAAGCACAAATTTTCTGGCCAAGCTTATGGATTGTGAAACTCAAGTCCATCTGTGGTGGGAATCTGCTTCTCAAGCCGAAGCTGACACAGCGCCACAGTTTGCTCTCTCTTGGTATGAAAAGCTTGATCTCAACCTGCTTGAGCGCTTGCGCACCGGGTCAAAGTGGTCGAATGACCCAGAGTGCATTGCGCAGCGCAAGGCTCGAGCCAACAAGCTTATCCAATATGCCTTCTGCCATGCTTGGAACGAGGGCCAAGTTATCTTGATGTCATTTATGATGCCTATGTTTCTGAGGGCGCGGAGGACGAGGAAAGTAAGGACAAGGCCTCTGAACTCGGCGATGATGCCAAAGATCCGGAAGATGAGGAGGCCAATCCCGAATATGAGGCCGAGGCTAGCGCCCCGCCCACAGATGCTAAAGTACTTCCTCCATCGACCGATGATCCGTCTTCTGCTGCTGCTGCTGCTCCTTGAGCTTTAAAAAACACTTAACAGTATTCGTCAGATCCCTGGAATGCCGGGTGAAGTTGTATTTAAGCACTATGGTTTTATTTTGCTACCATTAGTGTCGTTTGCTACTAAGTTCTTAATGTCGGATTAACGTGGGCAAAGTCCCCGAGTTTCCTTTTCTTGTTCCCACAATTTTATGACTCGGCTCACATCTACCTTGATTCGGTTTTTCGACTTACGAGTCCGACGTTCAAAAAAATTGACTTAACAATACTTGAAACTTTGAGATTAGCTCACGATAATTCGGTGAAATGTGAATGAAGTAAACAAGGGGTTAGTCCAAATAACAAATGTCAGCTCGATTACGTTCTTTTCCTTAGTCATTTTTCATGTGCTTTGCAATTCTAAACTTGTTCTCTTGCTTGCCATGAAGCCAATTCCTTTTGGACATCAGCGAAGTTGAAGAGTTCAGTTTTTGGTGCTCACACACTACTAATCCAGCTAAGGTGTAAGCAACTAAAGCCAGCCGGCGTATATAAAACACAAAAGCAGGAAAGACATTTATTATGGCAGTCCCCGAGTTTCTACTAGAGGTGCCGAAATTTCATTGATAAACTCATTGCCGACATACATACCGACATATGAGTAGCTCGGATACATTCACCTCTTTGTCAGGTGTAAAAAGGACGAAGCAGTGCTACATTCCATGGACGTTTAGATTCCTCTCCGGACCTATCTGCCTTGTTCTTCTCCTGTGGTTGTGCATCAATAAGATAGTAGGAATCATTGTGCAAAGCTTTGCTTATAATGAAAGGTCTTTCCCATGGAGGGGATAACTTATGCATGCCAGCAGTGCACTACACCAGCCAGAGTACTAGATCACCTTCCCAAAAGACTCAGGGGTTTACATTCCGGCTATGGTAGCGTAGGAGGTTTTGCTGATATATGGCGGATCAGGACAAGTCCAGTTCTCTCACTTCTTCCAGCAGATCAACATTGTTTTGCCGGGCTTCACGCACTTCGGCTTCTGTGTATTGGGTCACCCTTGGCGAATCATGCTCTATGTCGGCTGGTAGTACAGCTTCTGCCCCATATACCAGAAAAAATGGCGTATAACATGTTGATCGATTTGGAGTTATTCTTAAACTCCATAGTACCACTGGTAGTTTTTCTATCTAGCCCCTGCTGATCTTTGCAGTGGCTCAATGAGCTGGGGTTTTATCCCGGAAAAGACTAGTCCGTTGGATCTCTCAACTTGCCCGTTCGATGAGGGGTGGGCTACTGATGCAATGTCTAGCCAGATCTTCTTCTCTTGGCAGAACCTTGTAAATGCTCCTTCAGCAAAATTTGTGTCATTGTCAGTTATGATACTATGGGGATAGTCATATCTCAAGATTATATCCTTGAGGAACTTCTCTGTTGTTGCCTCATCACATTTCTTGATTGGCTTTAGTTCAATCCATTTGGTGAATTTGTCCACCATCACCAAGATATGGGTCATTCCTCCCTTAGCCGGCTTAAATGGTCCTACCATGTCTAGGCACCATACAACAAACGGCCAAGTAATGGGGATGGTATTCAGTTCCAGCATTGGCACATGGGTTTTGGTGGCGTACCTCTGGGGCATGTTCGTCTGCGGTACCAAAGTTCACAGGCCAGCGTATGGTGGTACCTAAGTTGCCTAAAATTTCCACGTTTCTAAATGTTGGGCCGCCAACTACTGAGAGGGGCCATTTAGAGGCAAACTCATCTCATCCCTCCCAAATTCAAACATTCCGTTAAACTGCCCCGTGAAGTAGACGGTCGAGACCCTCATGTCGGTCATCTGTCCGTGACGCGAGTGCCAACGCGGCAACCTCTTAGGCAAATCGAGTTGCTAAGTGGATTGGATGCGTTGACCAATTTCACAAATCCATTCCCACCTTTCCCTAGCACCGGCGGCGTCGGAATCCACCCTCCAGGCAGGACGATCCCTTAGGACATTTTACTTCCGGCGCCAAGTTGCTGCGCCCAGTCGCTGATCCCGAGCTCTAATGGCGCATGCCATAGCTGCCGTTGCAAGGCTCTAGGCCACCTTCACCGCCGACGAGCTAAGCATCTCGGAGGATGGCAAATCCTACTACCAAGGAAGAAGAAGTTCTGGCTACAAGCGGGTGAGCTACCCTTCTGTTTGCTATTCGCACTAATTATAACTGCTAGCTGGCTACTGAACCTCAAATTGTTTGTTAGCCCAAGGCTGATAAACATATTTTGTCCGCAGTTTTCTGTCAAGTGGGATCTCCGCGGACCACCCTTACCTGGTTACGGTAGTCCTCCTTAGGTACGACTCTAAAGGCAAGTGGTATGGACACCATTGTATCACGATGGAAGAAGCGCCTGCGCAGATCTGCACTATATCTGGTATGGTTGCTGCTCTGCGTAATCATGATGAATTATGGCCGAAGCAGACTGCAAAGTTCAGCTTCATGGATGAACATGGCATCATGGTTCCTCTAATGTGTGATAGTCAGCTAATTGGGTTGATGAAAAGGTATGCTTCGGATTGCATGTTTGAGCTGAGTTGTGATGTACTAGATGTGGAAGCTGCTGCAACTAGGAGTCGCCCTTTTATTCTTGGACATGGTGGTCGCTCGAACCCAATTAGCTCCTGGTAAGCAAAAGTCTCTTGGGGTTCGCATGTTTGTGCTGAATTGTAATTTTTGTTTACTTTACTCTGTAGATATTGGGCAGTTATGCAATAGTCCTGTTTCTTTGACAGGAAGCGGCGCAAGGTTAGAAACATGACTACCGGGTCAGTCATTTTGCTACCCGAAGAAATTAAAAATGAGTGGAAAGATGATGTTGGACACGATTCTGGGGCCCGTTGTCTCGGCGATGCAGAGTACGTGAAGCTAAGAAAATTGGCACCGAGGAAGAGGAAGAAGGCAGGAAATGAAGAAGCTAGTGGACGTGAAGGCTTGGAACCCAGGCTGTGGAACAAGGCTGCTGGCAACGAAGATGCATAGTAATGTGTTGAACTTGAACCTATATATGTAATTCTATTAAATTCTGGAGCTCTGTGTATGGCACGTTGCTGGGCGAAACAATCTACCCACGTTCTCTGAGTAAAATGTACCGTGACTTAGGGTTTGGAAACGCCTGAGTTAGTAGTTGAATCCGAAATTGTGATTGTGCCACTGCTATCTGAAAACTAGCAGCACCGGTTCCACGATTGCTAAGGGGCAGGAGGTCTCCAAATACAACGGAATGTAAGTGGAACAGAAATAAATTATTTAAGCTGCCACACTCCACGAAGTAGTAACTTATTTCAGATGCTGCACAACGACGTGGCAACATAAACAGCAATGGCAACCGATAATGCCCAGACGCTCGAGCTCGTCTATCTCACCGCCTACCTGCTCCTGCATCCCCTGCGTCTGGTGAAGCTCCCGGATCTCCATTAACCGGGTGTATGTGCTTCCACTTTATAAATTGTGGCTGTGCCATTTGCATGCGGCACAATCCACGTAGATTACATTTAAATAAACCACCAATGTCAGAATACCACCATGATCAGACAAAAGGAAGTGATGCAGGGTTAAGACAGACTAACGAGAGAGCAATTTTTTCCCTCCCAGGACTCCGGGACCACTAGTTCAGACCGCTAGGTCAACAAGTACCTTTCAACTCAACAGTCATATACCATAGTTTGTCCAGGGTTTTCTGCATCGATTTGGGCCACTCTGGATCTACCCATTTGACAACACTGCAACTTCCGCCTTGCATCATTGCACGATGTCCTTGACACCGTAGAAACCTCTTACCTGCGTTTCGTCCTTCGAACGCTACAAATTTAGCAGGCACATGTCCATGTTTACATAGCAGAGGACTGTCTTCATCCAATAAACCGTGATAGTCGGAGTCCTACATCGTCTGGTTGGCCTAACACATCATCCACGCATGAGTAAACAGAGTAGATATAGCTCAAAAATAGATAACTGGCCACAAATGATAGAGATAGAGATGATACGACTCACATCGAAATCACCGTCCCTGTCGTCACGACGCGTTTCCTCGTTGTCTCCCCTTGAACCCATGGCGAGAGGGGAGGGGGTGGCTACCGGAGAGCGGATTGGGATGGAGGCGTCATCGGCTTGCGGCTACGACAAGATGGGAGTGAAGTGGGGAAAGTGGTTTCGAGGGGAAGGAAGAGAAGTATGGGGAGGAAGATAAGTAATGGGGACGTGACCCTGGGATATGGCCCACTAAACTCGTGAGTCGTGACACTCGCAACAGGGGAGCGCCCGGTGTTGCCAGTTTGTCCAGAGCAAGCGTGGCCAATCATGCCGCAGAACAGCCTACTCGCGGATCGCTCTCACGAAGACCATCCCAATCGTCCAAGTGCACTGATCGAATGGTATGTAACAATCGTCAAGCAGAACAGCTGTGTTACGGCGTGCCTTCTAGAAGACTCGGTCAAACGGCCACCCATTGGGGTGCTAAGGCTAGGGCTCTCCTAAGGTTAGGATCCATATGTGGTTTAGGAGAGGAACAGACATGCAATGACACTGGGTGTGGTTCATGAAAATAATAGAGATGCAATGACACTGGTGGATCCATATGTGGTTTGTGAAAAGAACAGTCATGCAATCACACTGGGTGGATCCATGTGTGGTTCATGAAAAGAAGAGACATGCAATAATGATGGCCCAAAATATATCGAGCTCGTTGGGGAACCCCAAGAGGAAGGTATGATGAGCACAACAGCAAGTTTTCCCTCAGTACAAAACCAAGGTTATCAATCCAGTAGGAGCAAGGAAACACCCCAAAGGTGTAGCTAGCTGAACGTTGACAGGGCGCACTACCGGTGCCAGCAGCAACGTGGAGACCTGCACAACACAACCACAGAACTCTGTCCCCAACTTGCGATGAGGTTGTCAATCTCACTGGTTTTGCTGAAAACAAAGGATTAAACGTATCGAATGGAAGGAAGTAATAGTTTGCAGAAAGTAAACACAAAGCAGTAAACAGTTTATAGATTGTATGTAAAAGAAAGGACCGGGATCCATAATTCACTAGAGGTGGCTCTCCTTAAGATAGATAACATGCTGGGTGAACAAATTACAGCAGGGCAATTGGCAAACATCGAGAAAGCAATACGTGCATATACTAATCATATTGACTCCTTTGGAACTTGATTGGGCATTACAACATTATACATAGACCGCCATCCAACTGCATCTATGACTAATAATCCACCTTCAGGTTATCATCCGAACCCCCTCTAGTATTAAGTTGCAAGCAACAGATTATTGCTTTACGAATTGCGTGTAAAGTAAACAATATGATTGTTCTATGAACAAAGGATTGTTGTTTTCTCCCTAGTAGCAACATCACATCTAGTACCTTAGAGATTTCTGTCACTTCCCCGGATTACCAGAGGCATGAACCCACTATCAAGCATAAATACTAACTCTTGGAGTTGCTAGCATCTACTTGGCCAAGATAGCTACTAACAACGGAAAGCATGCAAGATCACAAATAACAAAGACATGATAGAATCAATAATCAATCTGAAATAGCATCTCAATATCCATCGGATCCCCACAAAAACAACATGCAGAATTTCAAATAGATGATCTTGATCATGAATGGAGCTCACAAGATCTAGACATGAAAGCACAAAGGAGGAGAACCAGCCATCTACCTACTACATGGACTCGTAGTCCAGAGATGAACTACTCACACATCACACCGGAGGCTTGCATGATGATGAAGAAGGCCTCCAGGGTGAATTCCCCTCTCCAGCAGGGTGCCGGGAAGAGCTTCAGATCCCTCCCGATCTAGGGATGGACATGACGGCGGCTACAGACTCTTTCGTGGATTTTTGATTGGGTACTTAGGGTTTTCATCCCGAGGGCATCTTATAGGCGGAAGGAGAGGTCGAGGGGGTGCTGGGGTCGGCCAGACCACCCCTGGCGCGGGCCAGGCCTGGCGCATGGCCAGGTGGGGTGGGTGGCCCCCAGCCCTTCTCCGTCTCGTATTTTGGCATGTGATGACTTCCGAAAAAATAGGAAGTTTGGCTTTTGTCCCGTCCAATTCCGAGAATATTCATTTTCTGACTTTCCTAGAACCAAAAACAGTAGAAAACAGGCAGCTGGCACTGTGGCTCTTGTTAATAGGTTAGTCCAAGAAATCATATGAAAAGTAGTCCAAAGTGTGGACAAAACACAAGAAAGTAGATAAAACCAAGCATGGAACATCGAAAATTATACATACATTTGCAATGTATCAAATGACACTGGTGGATCCATGTGTGGTTTGTGAGAAGAACACACATCCAATAACACTGGGTGTGGTTCATGAAAAGAACACACATCCAATGGCAGTGGGTGTGGTTCATAAAAAGAACACACATCCAATGACACTAGTGGATCTAGCTGTGGTTCATGAAAAGAACACACATCCAATGACACTGGTGGATCTAGCTGCGGTTCATGAAAAGAACACACATCCAATGACACCGGTGGATCCATGTGTGGTTTGTGAAAAGAACAGACATGCAATCACACTAGGTGGATCCATGTGTGGTTTGTTTAGAGGAACAGACATGCAATGACACTAGGTGTGGTTCATGAAAAGAACAGACATGCAATGACACTTGTGGATCCCTATGTGGTTTGTGAGAAGAACTGACATGCAATGACTCTAGCTATGGTTCATGAAAAGAACACACATGCAAAGACACTGGTGGATCCATGTATGGTTTGTGAAAAGAACAGACATGCAATCACACTAGGTGGATCCATTTGTGGTTCATGAAAAGAACAGACATGCAATGACACTGGTGGATCCATGTGTGGTTAGTGAGAAGAACACACACCCAATGACACTGGGTGTCATTCATGAAAAGAACACACATCCAAAGGCACTAGTGGATCCATGTGTGGTTTGTGGAAAGAACAGACATGCAATGACACTAGGTGTGGTTCATGAAAAGAACAGACATGCAATGACACTGGTGGATCCATGTGTGGTTTGTTTAGAAGAACACACATGCAATGACTCTAGCTATGCTTCATGAAAAGAACACACATCCAATGACACTGGTGGATCCATGTGTGGTTCATGAGAAGAACACACATCCAATGACACTGGGTGTGGTTCATGAAAAGAACACACATGCAATGACACTAGTGGATCAATGTGTGGTTTGTGGAAAGAACACACATGCAATCACACTGGGTGTGGTTCATGAAAAGAACAGACATGCAATGACACTAGGGATCCTTATGTGGTTTGTGAGAAGAACTGGCATGCAATGACTCTAGCGATGGTTCATGAAAAGAACACACATGCAATGACACTAGTGGATCCATATGTGGTTTGTGGAAGGAACAGACATGCAATGACACTGGGTGGATCCATATGTGGTTTGTTTAGAGGAACAAACATGCAATGGCATTGGGTGTGGTTCATGAAAAGAACAGACATGCAATCACACTTGTGGATCCCTATGTGGTTTGTGAGAAGAACGGACATGCAATGACTCTAGCTGTGGTTCATGAAAAGAACAGATATGGAATCAAACTGGTGGATCCCTATGTGGTTTATGAGAAGAACTGACATGCAATGACTATAGCTGTGGTTCATGAATATAACACACATGCAATCACACTGGTCGATCCCTATGTGGTTTGTGAGAAGAACTGACATGCAATGACTCCAGCTGTGGTTCATGAAAAGAACAGACATGCAATGACACTGGTGGATCCATGTGTGGTTTGTGAAAAGAACAGACATGCGATCACACTAGGTGGATCAATGTGTGGTTCATGAAAAGAACACACATACAATGACACTGGTGGATCCATGTGTGGTTTGTGAAAAGAACAGACATGCAATCACACTAGGTGGATCCATGTGTAGTTTGTTTAGAGGAACAGACATGCAATGACAGTGGGTGTGGTTCATTAAAAGAACAGACATGCAATGATACTGGTGGATCCCTATGTGGTTTTTTTGAAGAACTTACATGCAATGACTCTAGCTGTGGTTCATGAAAAGAACAAACATACAATGACACTGGAGGATCCATGCGTGGTTTGTTTAGAATAACACACATGCAATGACTCTAGCTATGGTTAATGAAAAGAACACACATCCAATGACACTAGTGGATCCATGTGTGGTTCATGAGAAGAACACACATCCAATGACACTGGGTGTGGTTCATGAAAAGAACACACATGCAATGACACAGGTGGATCCATGTGTGGTTTGTGGAAAGAGCACACATGCAATCACACTGCGTGTGGTTCATGAAAAGAATAGACATGGAATAACACTGGTGGATCCTTATGTGATTTGTGAGAAGAACTGACACGCAATGACTCTAGCTATGGTACATGAAAAGAACACACATGCAATGACACTGGTGGATCCATATGTGGTTTGTTGAAGGAACTAACATGCAATGACACTGGGTGGATCCATGTGTGGTTTGTTTAGAGGAACAGACATGCAATGACACTAGGTGTGGTTCATGAAAATAACTGACATGCAATCAAACTGGTGGATCCCTATGTGGTTTATGAGAAGAACTGACATGCAATGACTCTAGATGTGGTTCATGAAAAGAACACACATGCAATCACACTGGTGGATCCCTATGTGGTTTGTGAGAAGAACTTACATGCAATGACTCTAGTTGTGGTTCATGAAAAGAACAGACATGCAATGACACTAGTGGATCCATGTGTGGTTTGTGGAAAGAACAGACATGCAATGACTCTAGTTGTGGTTCATGAAAAGAACAAACATGCAATGACACTGGTGGATCCATGTGTGGTTTGTGAAAAGAACAGACATGCAATCACACTAGGTGGATCCATGTGTGGTTCATGAAAAGAACACACATGCAATAACACTGGTGGATCCATGTGTGGTTTGTGAAAAGAACAGACATGCAATCACACTAGGTGTATCCATGTGTGGTTTGTTTAGAGGAACAGACATGCAATGACACTATGTGTGGTTCATGAAAAGAACAGACATGCAATGACACTGGTGGATCCCTATGTAGCTTGTGAGAAGAACTAACATGCAATTACTCTATCTGTGGTTCATGAAAAGAGAACACATGCAATGACACTGGTGCATCCATATGTGGTTTGTAAGAAGAACTAACATGCAATGACTCTAGCTGTGGTTCATGAAAATAACAGACATGCAATAACACTGGTGGATCCATGTGTGGTTTGTGAGAATAACACACATCCAATGACACTGGGTGTGGTTCATGAAAAGAACAAACATGCAATGGCACTAGTTGTATCCATGTGTGGTTTGTGAGAAGAACACACATCCAATGACACTGGGTGTGGTTCATAAAAAGAACACACATCCGATGGCACTGGTGGATCCATGTGTGGTTTGTTTAGAAGAACACACATGCAATGACTCTAGCTGTGATTCATGAAAAGAACACACATCCAATGACACTGGTGGATCCATGTATGGTTCATGAGAAGAACACACATCTAATGACACTGGGTGTGGTTCATGAAAATAACACACATGCAATGACACTAGTGAATCCTTGTGTGGTTTGTGGAAAGAACACACATGGAATCACACTGGGTGTGGTTCACAAAAAGAACAGATATGCAATGACACTGGTGGATCCTTATGTGGTTTGTAAGAAGAACTGACATGAAATGACTCTAGCTATGGTTCATGAAAAGAACACACATGCAATGACACTGGTGGATCCATATGTGGTTTGTGGAAGGAACAGACATGCAATGACACTGGGTGGATCCATGTGTGGTTTGTTTAGAGGAACAGACATGCAATGACACTGGGTGTGGTTGATGAAAAGAACAGACATGCAATCAAACTGGTGGATCCCTATGTGGTTTGTGAGAAGACCTGACATGCAATGACTCTAGCTGTGGTTCATGAAAAAAACACACATGCAATCACACTGGTGGATCCCTATGTGGTTTGTGAGAAGAACTGGCATGCAATTACTCTAGATGTGGTTCATGAAAAGAATAGACATGCAATGACACTAGTGGATCCATGTGTGGTTTGTGCAAAGAACAAACATGCAATGACTCTAGCTGTGGTTCATAAAAAGAACACACATGGAATGACACTGGTGGGTCCATGTGTGGTTTGTGAAAAGAAAAGACATGCAATCACACTAGGTGGATCCATGTGTGGTTCATGAAAAGAACACACTTGCAATGACACTGGTGGATCCATGCGTGGTTTGTGAAAAGAATAGACATGTAATCACACTAGGTGATCCATGTGTGGTTCGCTTAGAGGAACAAACATGCAATGACACTATGTGTGGTTCATGAAAAGAACAGACATGCAATCACACTGGTGGATCCCTATGTGATTTGTGAGAAGAACAGACATGCAATGACTCTAGCTGTGGTTCATGAAAAGAACACACATGCAATGACACTGGTGGATCCATATGTGGTTTGTGAGAAGAACTGACATGTAATGACTCTAGCTGTGGTTCATGAAAAGAACAGACATGCAATGACACTGGTGGCTCCATGTGTGGTTTGTTAGAAGAACACACATCCAATGACACTGGGTGTGGTTCATGAAAAGACCAGACGTGCAATGGCACTGGCTGTATCCATGTGTGGTTTGTGAGAAGAACACACATCCAATGACACTGGGTGTGGTTCATGAAAAGAACACACATCCAATGGCACCGGTGGATCCATGTGTGGTTTGTTAAGAAGAACACACATGCAATGACTCTAGCTGTGGTTCATGAAAAGAACACACATCCAATGACACTAGTGGATCCATGTGTGGTTCATGAGAATTACACACATCCAATAACACTGGGTGTGGTTCATGAAAAGAACACACATGAAATGACACTGGTGGATCCATGTGTGGTTTGTGGAAAGAACACACATGCAATCACACTGGGTGTGGTTAATGAAAAGAACAGACATGCAATGACACTGGTGGATTCTTATGTGGTTTGTGAGAAAAACTGACATGCAATGACTCTAGCATGGTTCATGAAAAGAACACACATGCAATGACACTGGTGGATCCATATGTGGTTTGTGGAAGTAACAGACATGCAATGACACTAGGTGGATCCATGTGTGGTTTGTTTAGAGGAACAAACATGCAATGACACTGGGTGTGGTTCATGAAAAGAACAGACATGCAATCACACTGGTGGATCCCTATGTGGTCTGTGAGAAGAACTGACATGCAATGACTCTAGCTGTGGTTCATGAAAAGAATACACATGCAATCACACTGGTGGATCCCTATGTGGTTTGTGAGAAGAAGTGACATGCAAAGACTCTAGCTATGGTTCATGAAAAGAACAGACATGCAATGACACTGGTGGATCCATGTGTGGTCTGTGGAAAGAACACACATGCAATCACACTGGGTGTGGTGTATGAAAAGAATAGACATGCAATGTGTAGGGGTTCCGCGTATGAAAACAATAAATTTTACCCTACGCCCTTGAACCCCTGAAGCTGCCAGGACCTATCTATTAGTAATACGGTAACGGGAGGGGCTTTTTACTAACTTACCATTGAAGACCGAAAAGCGTTGTCAACGCTCAGGAGAGCGTGGTTGATGTAGACGAGCCGAAGCCGACCTCAAGGTCATGATGAAGTCCTTGCGCTCCTTTGGCTCGAACGACTTGAGTGCCTCAAGTGCGACATTTCACAGGGAGTTACACACGTCCGGTGCCTGACGATGACTCCCGCTTCCCTGATCCAGCAGCAGTTGCGGAAGTGGAGCTCCTGTAACCGAATCTCGCAGCACGACAGCGCTCCGCGGTGAAGATGTTGGTGTATTTTAGAGGTCACGAGAGAGAGGGGGAGAGAGAAAATATCAATTAGAGGTCCTCCCAAAAGTGAGAAGACCTTTATTTATTATTGGTGTATTTTATTTGGCCAAATACCCCCACTATATATAGGAGGAGGTACTACCTCCCTCAAAGTCCCAGGGTGGGACTAAAGGAGAGGAGTGGGGAGGGGTGGCACCACCGGCCACCCCCATGGGCCCCGCGCAGGGGGGGGGGGGGCTGGCCCACTAGGGCGCCGGCCACCCCCTTGCCCCTTCTCCCTCTCTCCTTTCCCTAATGGGCCCTCTCCCTTCCGGGAATTGGCCCATTAAGCCTTTGACCATTTAAATTGATTTTTCTCTGTATTAAATAATTAAGAATAAATGATTAAATCAATATTTAACATTCATTCACATATTATTTAACCTCCGGAACACTTCCACCTCCACTCCGGACATCCTCCGGACTTACCGAAACCCTTATGGTTTTCTCTCTACTATTCTTCGGCGATTCCACTGATCCTATAAACATTCTCTAAGCATCATCAAGCCCTTAAGCGTAATACCCCACGGTTCGGGAACACTCCAGACATGGTCGGGACACTCCCACACCAATGATCAATAGAGGGACCTGGATGGCCATGTGACCCCTGTGCGTTCCACGAAGATGTTTTGTCGTTTGAACCGAGACAATCATGTCTTATTCCCTTTGTCACTCGATACTTGCATTGCCCGAGATCTGATCAATGACATCGCCATTTCGTGTTCAATCTCGTTACCGAACAATGCTACTTGACTCGTTCCGACATGTGATATCCCTGTGATCAAATCACACGCTGCGCAGCTATTGGATACAACTTCTCCAAGTGGGCCCTTTGAGTATCTTCCCGTCACATGGACGGACAAATCCTGCTCTTGACATATATTGCCTCTACAGTTTCCTCCGAGTACCTGAACACACCTTTATAACCACTGTATTACCAAGTAGCGCTTGATGCTATCTAAGCACTCTCGGGAGACAGTGATTGATATAGCCTCACGGTCTAAGGAATAGTCTACGAGGATCCATTTCTAATCACCGTAACTTGAACTTCGTGACATGGTCGGGTCACGATGTTTAGGTTGGTTATTGGTTCATCATCTCATTCTCGGAATGAGATGACTCCATTTCCAACTGGCATAAATGCCACATGATCAGGAAACATGGTCATCTCTTGACCAATGAACCAGTGACTAGAGTTTCACTGGGAACCCCTGGTTGCTTATATATCACATGTGTATTGATGTTTCCACTTAATACAGTTATAGCATGATATATAACTTAATCATAAACTATATGAAATATGATAATAGTCCTTACTACTATTTGTCTCTAGGGCATATTTCCAACAGTCTCCCACTTGCACTAGAGTACAAATACACTAGTTGCATTTGTTCCTTAATCATTGGCACCATATATCTGGTACCCTGAACATGCTTGCTCATGGAAGAGGTTGAGTCTTGGGTCTGTACTTTACAGTCCCAAATCCTTTGCAACTTACTAATGTCACCTTGACATTAATACTTTATCATCACATGATAACATCTGTGTGTATGCATCGTCGCTATGGTAGCAGAACGAGGCCTGATTCCAGGAGCCTACAGTGACTTTAGATCAACCTCAAGGGCTTTCTCATGGGCACTGTGCCCTGGGACACATCATTCTATGTTAAAAGCGAACTAGCCCTGCCATAACATTATACAACACTTTAGATGGTACCCTTATCCATTATTATAAATGTATTCATCGAAACACCAGTGCACTCTATGCAACTTTCGATGTTTTTGTTCACCTCGCTTCCTACTTGACTTCAATTGGTATTTACTGGAGTTTCCAACATATTCCCTTACAACATAACCCTTTATGTTTTAAGATATGTCATCCTTTATGGATTTGGAAAACATGTCTGCAGTTCTCTATTAGACACTACGGACAAACTTAGCTCAACGTTCTGTGATTCAAACTTAATCACTTTTAAACATTCCTTATTGGATCACATATTATGTTAAGTTATCATCATGGTTTTGTGAGATAGAACCTATGTCTCAACATAGTCGATGATGATCATCATTTTATTTCTTTCAACCATTGATGTTCAACTTAATACTATTCCTAATTTGAGTTATTAAGGACCAGTTCCTTAATTAACTTCTATTCTGAAACCCCCTTTCAGAACCCCTTAAGGAATACTACATAATATCATAATACACCTATTATCAACTTCTACATCTTATAAGTATTTGTGCTTTCACTCTTAACCTACTTAAGAATTACTCCTATAAGCTCCCACTCAAAAATATGTCATTCACATATTGTTTTAGGAAGACTTTTATAGCTCCCACTCAATTTTATGCAAATTGCATATCCACTCACTATTTTGAATAACTTCAAAATCCTTTGATCAAATATCAAACTTGGAGATTTACTATGAGATAGTAGTACTGTTACTAGTTTTAAATCCACTAGCCATTTAGCACACTTGAATCAAAATCATTTGAAATTTTCCAATACTTGACAAATTGTGCTTTTGTCATTCACCCCCTTTTCCACTATGGCTTTGCAGTCATTTGGGAAAATTCAAGAAACTCCTTTTACTTGTGAGATTCAGCAACGAATTGCTCTCTAATCTCAAGTGAATTTTGCTTCTAGGATTTCTAATAATTCTAGTTTACCATTATTTCCTTAGTAGTTCGTAGGTATGTCATATTCCAAGAATCATGACAAATGATTCACAAATGTCTCCATACAAGATATGAATTACATTTTGAATCCTCCTTCATGTAGTGAAAACACTAGTGGGGAAAACACAATGATCATTATCATTGATTCTGTTCCTTTGTGAAGGGAATCGTTCAGGAACGTTGTCCGTTGCGCTTCTCAACACTCTGATGCCGGGTTTTGAATCCTCATCGTGTTTTACACTATTTTCCATTTGCTCCATAATTGAGAAACATCACTAGAAGTGAGCTTTCTCAAGAATGCACCAAAATCCAAGCAATACGAATTTTTCTTTCCTTTTGGTTTCAGCTATGGAATTCGTATTCAAAGTTTCCAATGAATACTCTACAAGGGATTATTCGCTATTGTTTTGGTTATATCGAATAACCCCAGAACTATCACGAATTCAAATGGTTCACTACATTCTAATTGAGTGCTAACTATTTCTAACTAATGGTCTCTACATCTACACTACAACGATTTTTTGGTGCCTTCTATTCACCCACTTTGATATATAATATCATGTTGTGATGCTTTGCATTTTGACATTTCAAAACGCTTTGCATTTCACAATTTTCTTTTTATGCCATTCTTATAAAGTCGAAATTCATTACTATTAATCAAATCATAGTAATTAGATTCTCTTTTATACTTATACCCTTTGTTGATGAAACATTTTGATCATATCAAATAATTTCATATTCATGTTTCCTTCTGTAAACTTCTTTACACATTTAAACAATCATATAATGATAATTACCATTTGTTAAAACACAATACATCGAATATGTATTTACTTTTAACAATTCATTAAACACTTTGTATTCAAGTAATACACGGTGTTCAAGTTATTTTGCCGAACTTAGGCATGATTTATATGTGACAAGAAATCGAATGACTTTCACATATTATCACATAACTTTGAATTTAAACAATGGTTTTCATTCATTAATGAATATATCATTAAGTTGGGTATTTTAAGGCATTTCAATATTTTACAAATGTTCATGCATTATCAATTAGTTTCAAACAACAAGGATAATTCACACATAATCAAACAAGATATGAACACGAATAGAAATCATTCATAAAAGTGGAACAACTGTTTGTTACAAACTCATATGAATAATCGTCTCGCAAAGTGTGAGACACACTAAAGAAGTTCACAATCTTTTTATTACAATAATCATCCTAAAACATAAACTAAATGATAAATGTTGAGGGAGAGCGTCGTTGTCCATCATCATGCTCGCCATCAGCACGCAACGTCACCTCCTCTCCAGCAAGCACCTCCCATGCAGAAGGACCTCTTTTCAGCAAAACAGAACAAGTATCAGATATACTTAACACTACATATGTGTTTGCAAGATTATAACATTTATAAAACTGTATATCAAATATATACCTTTCTCATTGATGACCCCAGCGACACCGGGTTCAACCACCACACCTCTGAAATGTGATATGAACTCGTGGAAATCCAGTGTTTCCGTGTCGCCTCTCATAATGCAAATACTGACTTGTGCTTGGAAGCTTGGTGGTAGCGACCGCAACACAACTCCCATTGTAAAAGAGCTTGCGAACCAGTTGTCTAGGTAGTATGCCAGACTCATGTATGCATCGTACATGCTCAATAAGTGCCCGTCCAGTGAGGAGCCCTCCTCCATGTTTATGGAGAGGAAGTCCCCCATCATCTCATACTCCCACATGCGCACTTGTTCCACGAAATGTGATCTCAGATGTGCCATGACCATTTGGGGATTAAGACTTCCCACCATTGGCCACAGCCCATCCTCCATCCCGAGGCGCATCGTCACTGATATGAATGTGGCCATCACATGACGACGACTGCGGAGATCCCACTGCTCCTGGGTCTCATGAGAATAGGGTGGCTCCAAGTACATCTCGTAGATCATGTAGTCAGCCACTTTGTTCTCACCAACAAGATCTAAAAGGCTCATGACCCATGCAGAGAAGTTGGATCCATCTAACTTGAGCTTTTCTCCTTTTAACCAATCATCAATAGGGAAGGTAATATCGGGGAGAACCATTTTCTACATTTACAAAAGGAATTTAGACTAAGTTTATAATTAAATGAGTTAATAATAACTCCACTCAGAAACACCTATCCCCATAAGGGTTCCTAGTGATAACACGACCCCTATCAGCCACATCTCCCCCGATTAACACGGCCATCGATGTGGGTTCAAAGGTGGACACTAAACATTGGTCACATCATTCATGCGACTCATGCTCGATCTTTCGACCATCCGTGTTCCGAGGCCACGCTTCTATGACGTGCTAGGCTCGCCAACTCAACCTTAGTGTATTCGCTGTGCAACATGGCTTACACCCACTATATGCGAACATAGATATGTCTGACACCCATGCATGTACCATGGATCGCCTCATACCGAAGAACTTTCTTGGTGGTGCACACTAAGGGGGAACACAATCGTTGGTAATTTTAACAGGGATCATCTTATTAGGCTATCGTCGAGTATCTAATACTAGCATAGAATAAGATATACAAATAATAACATTGAATGTAAATGCGATGTGATATGGTCCTTCATGTCGTGATCTCCATCCGTCATCACCGGATTCCGGCGCCAGGGTTCCGGCACCATAGACACCAGGGTACCGATGTCATTCCGGCGTGGTAGGTCGTCACCTCTGTGACTATCTACTACTACGTAACAAAAGTTAATCACTTTACCATTGCCACAACCATATCACAAAGCAACGCCCCCTTGCAAAACAAAGTTAGACGCTTCTACTTTATCTTTGCATGTTTTACATGGCTGAATGGGCTTTCGCACAAGAACCATTCTTACCTACGAACTTTCCGCACAACGTTGATCAAGTAGTTGTCTCTACTACAGCCCTTTCGGGGCCCTCTGTTGCAAATGGCATACCAACTAATGCGAGAGAGACAGACACCCCCCCCTAAGCCACTTTATACGGTACAAGCCGTATGTCAAGTGTGGACCAGTCTCGCGAATGAACGCGTAAAGTCGGTTGGTGGCCGCTTCATCAAGCATTACTGCGGTATGCACAAGTACACGTGGGAGGGTAACAACTAAAAGATCAACGCCCACACACTACACCTCTTGTGTTCTACCCGTACTAGCATTAGTACGCATAGATCTAGCTCTGATACCACTGTAGGGGTTCCGCGTATGAAAACAATAAATTTTACCCTACGCCCCTAAACCCATGAAGCTACCAGGACCTATCTATTAGTAAAACAGTAACGAGAGGGGATTTTCGCGAACTTACCCTTGAAGACCAAAACGCATTGTCAACGCTCAGGAGAGCATGGTTGATGTAGACGAGCCGAAGCCGACCTCAAGGTCATGATGAAGTCCTTGCGCTCCTTTGGCTCCAACGAATTGAGTGCCTCAAGTGCGACACCTCGTGGGGAGTTTCACACGTCTGGTGCCTGACGATGCCTCCCGCTTCCCCGATCCAGCAGCAGTTGCGGAAGTAGAGCTCCCGGATCCGAATCCCGCAGCGCGACGGCGCTCCGCGGTGAAGATGTCTCTCATTCACGCAGTCCAGACTTGGGACCACTGTCACGAGAGAGAGGGGGAGAGAGAAAATATCAATTAGAGGTCCTCCCAAAAGTGAGAAGACCTTTATTTATTATTGGTGTATTTTATTTGGCCAAATACCCCCACTATATATAGGAGGAGGTACTACCTCCCTCAAAGTCCCAGGGTGGGACTAAAGGAGAGGAGTGGGGAGGGGTGGCACCACCGGCCACCCCCATGGGCCCCGCGCAGGGGGGGGGGCTGGCCCACTAGGGCGCCGGCCACCCCCTTGCCCCTTCTCCCTCTCTCCTTTCCCTAATGGGCCCTCTCCCTTCCGGAATTGGCCCATTAAGCCTTTGACCATTTAAATTGATTTTTCTCTTTATTAAATAATTATGAATAAATGATTAAATCAATATTTAACATTCATTCACGTATTATTTAACCTCCATGGCTATGGAACTCTTCCACCTCCACTCCGGACATCCTCCGGACTTACCGAAACCCTTCTGGTTTTCTCTCTACTATTCTTCGGCGATTCCACCAATCCTATAAACACTCTCTAAGCACCATCAAACCCTTAAGCATGATACACCATAGTTCGGGAACACTCCAGAAATGGTCGGGACATTCCCGCACCAATGATCAACAGAGGGACCTGGATGGCCATGTGACCCCTGTGCGTTCCATGAAGATGTTTCGTCGTTTGAACCGGGACAGTCATGTCTTATTCCCTTTGTCACTCGATACTTGCATTGCCCGAGATCTGATCAATGACATCGCCATGTCGTGTTCAATCTCATTACCGAACAATGCTACTTGACTCATTCCGACAAGTGATATCCCTGTGATCAAATAACACGCTGTGCAGCTATTGGATACAACTTCTTCGAGTGGGCCCTTTGAGTATCTTCCCCTCACATGGACGGACAAATCCCGCTCTTGACATATATTGCCTCTACGGCTTCCTCCGAGTACCTGAACACACCTTTATAACCACTATATTACCAAGTGGCGCTTGATGCTATCTAAGCACTCTCGGGAGACAATGATTGATATAGCCTCACGGTCTAAGGAATAGTCTACGAGGATCCATTTCTAATCATCGTAACTTGAACTTCGTGACATCATCGGGTCATGATGTTTAGGTTGGGGATTGGTTCATCATCTCATTCTCGGAATGAGATGACTCCATTTCCAACTAGCATAAATGCCACATGATAAGGAAACATGATCATTTGTTGACCAATGAACGAGTGACTAGAGTTTCACTAGGAACCCCTAGTTGTTTATATATCACACGTGTATTGATGTTTCCACTCAATACAATTATAGCATGATATAAAAATTAATCATAAACTATATGAAATATGATAATAGTCCTTACTACTATTTGTCACTAGGGCATATTTCCAACACAATGACACTAGTGGATCCTTATGTGGTTTGTGAGAAGAACTGACATGCAATGACTCTAGCTATGGTTCATGAAAAGAACACACATGCAATGACACTGGTGGATCCATATGTGGTTTCTGGAAGGAACATACATGCAATGACACTAGGTGGATCCATGTGTGGTTTGTTTAGAGGAACAGACATACAATGACACTAGTTGTGGTTCATGAAAAGAACAGACATGTAATCAAACTGGTGGATCCCTATGTGGTTTGTGAGAAGAACTGACATACAATGACTCTAGCTGTGGTTCATGAAAAGAACAGACATGCAATGACACTGGTGGATCCATGTGTGGTTTGTGGAAAGAACAGACATGTAATGACTCTAGCCGTGGTTCATAAAAAAGAACGGACATGCAATGACACTGGTGGATCCATGTGTGGTTTGTGAAAAGAACAGACATGCAATCACACTAGGTGGATCCATGTGTGGTTCATGAAAAGAACACACATGCAATGACACTAGTGGATCCATGTGTGGTTTGTGAAACGAACAGACATGCAATCACACTAGGTGGATCCATGTGTGGTTTGTTTAGAGGAATAGACATGCAATGACACTAGGTGTGGTTCATGAAAAGAACACACATGCAATGACACTAGTGGATCCATATGTGGTTTGTGAGAAGAACTGACATGCTATGACTCTAGCTGTGGTTCATGAAAAGAACAGACATGCAATGACACGGGTGGATCCATGTGTGGTTTGTGAGAAGAACACACATCCAATGACACTGGTGTGGTTAATGAAAAGAACAGACATGCAATGGCACTGGCTGTATCCATGTGTGGTTTGTGAGAAGAACACACATCCAATGACACTGGGTGTGGTTCATGAGAAGAACACACATCCAATGGCACTGGTGGATCCATGTGTGGTTTGTTTAGAAGAACACACATGCAATGACTCGAGCCGTGGTTCATGAAAAGAAAACACATCCCATGACACTAGTGGATCCATGTGTGGTTCATGAGAAGAACACACATCCAATGACATTGGGTGTGGTTCATGAAAAGAACACACATGCGATGACACTGGTGGATCCATGTGTGGTTTGTGGAAAGAACACACATGCAATCACAATGGGTGTGGTTCATGAAAAGAACAGACATGCAATGACACTGGTGGATCCTTATGTGGTTTGTGAGAAGAACTGACATACAATGACTCTAGCTATGGTTCATGAAAAGAACACACATGCAATGACACTACTGGATCCATATGTAGTTTGTGGAAGGAACAGACATGCAATAAAACTGGGTGGATGCATGTGTGGTTTGCTTAAAGGAACAGACATGCAATGACACTGGATGTGGTTCATGAAAAGAACAAACATGCAATCACAATGGTGGATCCCTATGTGGTTTGTGAGAAGAACTGATATGCAATGACTCTAGGTGTGATTCATGAAAAGAACACACATGCAATCACACTGGTGGATCCCTATATGGTTTGTGAGAAGAACTGACATGCAATGACTCTAGCTGTGGTTCATCCAAAGAACACACATGCAATGACACTAGTGGATCCATATGTGGTTTGTGGAAAGAATAGACATGCAATGACTCTAGCTGTGGTTCATGAAAAGAATAGACATGCAATGACACTAGTGGATCCATGTGTGGTTTGGGAAAAGAACAGACATTCAATCACACTGTGTGTGGTTCATGAAAAGAACACACATCCAAATGCACTGGCTGTATCCATGTGTGGTTTGTGGAAAGAACAGACATGCGATCACACTGGGTGTGATTCATGAAAAGATCAGACATGCAATGACACTGGTGGATCCATGGGTGGTTTGTTTAGAAGAAGACACATGCAATGACTCTAGCTGTGGTTCATGAAAAGAACACACATGCAATGACAGTGGTGGATCCATGTGTGGTTCATGAGAAGAATACACATCCAATGACACTAGGTGTGGTTCATGAAAAGAACACACATGCAATGACACTGGTGGATCCATTGTGTGGTTTGTGGAAAGAACACACATGAAATCACACTGGGTGTGGTTCATTAAAAGAATAGACATGCAATGACACTGGTGGATCCTTATGTGGTTTGTGAGAAAAACTGACATGCAATGACTCTAGCTATGGTTCATGAAAAGAACACACATGCAATGACATTGGTGGATCCATATGTGGTTTCTGGTAGGAACAGACATACAATGAAACTGGGTGGATCCATGTTTGTTTAGAGGAACAGACATGCAATGACACTAGGTGTGGTTCATGAAAAGAACAAACATCCAATCACACTGGTGGATCCCTATGTGGTTTGTGAGGAGAACTAACATGCAATGACTCTAGCTGTGGTTCATGAATAGAACACCCATACAATCACACTGGTGGATCCCTATGTGGTTTATGAGAAGAACTGACATGCAATGACTCTAGCTGTGGTTCATGAAAAGAACAGACATGCAATGACATTGGTGGATCCATATGTGGTTTGTGGAAAGCACAGACATGTAATGACTCTAGCTGTGGTTCATGAAAATAACAGACATGCAATGACACTAGTGGATCCATGTGTGGTTTGTGAGAATAACACACATCCAATGACACTAGGTGTGGTTCATGAAAAGAACACACATCCAATGGCACTGGCTATATCCATGTGGGGTTTTGTCGAAAGAACAGACATGCAATGACACTGGGTGTGGTTCATGAAAAGATCA
Source organism: Avena eriantha (assembly GCA_910589775.1). Taxonomy (NCBI): domain Eukaryota; kingdom Viridiplantae; phylum Streptophyta; class Magnoliopsida; order Poales; family Poaceae; genus Avena; species Avena eriantha. Next base: position 269,678,991 of record OU342744.1, read on the forward strand.
GACATGCAATGACACTAGTGGACCCCTGTGTGGTTTGTTTAGAAGAACACACACATGCAATGAGTCTAGCTGTGCTTCATGAAAAGAACACACATCCAATGACACTGGTGGATCCAGGTGTGCTTCATGAGAATAACACACATCCAATGACACTCGGTGTGGTTCATGAAAAGAACACACATGCAATGACACTGGTGGATGCATGTGTGGTTTGTGGAAAGAACACACATGCAATCACACTGAGTGTGTTTCATGAAAAGAACAGACATGCAATGACACTGGTGGATCCTTATGTGGTTTGTGAGAAGAACTGACATGCAATGACTCTAGCTATGGTTCATGAAAAGAACACACATGCTATGACACTGTTGGATCCATATGTGGTTTGTGGAAGTAATAGACATGCAATGACACTGGGTGGATCCATGTGTGGTTTGTTTAGAGGAACAGACATGCAATGACACTGGGTGTGGTTCCTGAAAAGAACAGACATGCAATCAAACTGGTGGATCCCTATGTGGTTTGTGAGAAGAACTGACATGCAATGACTCTTGCTGTGATTCATGAATAGAACACACATGCAATCACACTAGTGGATCCCTATGTGGTTTGTGAGAAGAACTGACATGCAATGACTCTAGCTGTGGTTCATGACAAGAACAGACATGCAATGACACTGGTGGATCCATGTGTGGTTTGTGAAAAGAACAGACATGCAATCACACTAGGTGGATCCATGTGTGGTTCATGAAAAGAACACACATGCAATGGCACTGGTGGATCCATGTGTGGTTTGTGAAAAGAACAGACATGCAATCACACTAGGTGGATCCATGTGTGGTTTGTTTAGAGGAACAAAAATGCAATGACACTGGGTGTGGTTCATGAAAAGAACAGACATGCAATGACATTGGTGGATCCCTATGTGGTTTGTGAGAAGAACTTACATGCAATTACACTAGGTGGATCCATGTGTGGTTTGGTTAGAGGAACACACATGCAATGCCACTTGGTGTGGTTCATGAAAAGAACAGGCATGCAATCAAACTGCTGCACCCCTAGGTGGTTTGTGAGAAGACTGACATGCAATGACTCTAGCTGTGGTTCATGAATAGAACACACATGCAATCACACTAGTGGATCCCTATGTGGTTTGTGAGAAGAACTGACATGCAATGACTCTAGTTGTGGTTCATGAAAAGAACAGACATGCAATGACACTGGTGGATCCATGTGTGGTTTGTCAAAAGAACAAACATGCAATCACACTAGGTGGATCCATATGTGGTTCATTAAAATAACACATATGTAATGACACTGGTGGATCCATATGTGGTTTTTGAAAAGAACAGACATGCAATCACACTAGGTGGATCCATGTGTGGTTTGTTTAGAGGAACATACATGCAATGACACTAGGTGTGGTTCATGAAAAGAATAGACACGCATTGACACTGGTGGATCCCTATGTGGTTTGTGAGAAGAATTTACATGCAATGACTCTAGTTGTGGTTCATGAAAAGAACACACATGCAATCACACTGGTGGATCCCTATGTGGTTTGTGGAAAGAACATACATCCAATGACAATGGGTGTGGTTCATGAAAAGAACATACATGTAATGGCACTGGATGTATCCATGTGTGGTTTGTGGGAAGAACACACGTCCAATGACAGTGGGTGTGGTTCATGAAAAGAACACACATCCAATGGCACTGGTGGGTCCATGTGTGGTTTGTTTAGAAGAACACACATGCAATGACTCTAGCAGTGGTTCATGAAAAGAACACACATCCAATGACACTGGTGGATCCATGTGTGGTTCATGAGAAGAACAGACATCCAATGACACTGGGTGTGGTTCATGAAAAGAACATACATACAATGACACTGGTGGATCCATGTGTGTTTTGTGGAAACAACACACATGCAATCAAATTGGGTGTGGTTCATGAAAAGAACAGACATGCAATGACACTGGTGGATCCTTATGTGGTTTGTGAGAACAACTGACATGCAATGACTCTAGCTATGGTTCATGAAAAGAACAGACATGCAATGACATTGATGGATCCATATGTGGTTTGTGGAAGGAACAGACATGCAATGCCACTGGGTGGATCCATGTGTGGTTTGTTTAGAGGAATAGGCATGCAATGACACTGGGTGTGGTTCATGAAAAGAACATACATGCAATCAAACTGGTGGATCTCTATGTGGTTTTTGAGAAGAACTAACATGCAATGACTCTAGCTGTGGTTCTTGAAAAGAACACACATGCAATCACACTGGTGGATCCCTATGTGGTTTGTGAGAAGAACTGACATGCAATGACTCTAGCTGTGGTTCATGAAAAGAACAGACATGCAATGACACTGGTGGATCCATGTGTGGTTTGTGGAAAGAACAGACATGTAATGACTCTAGCCGTGGTTCATAAAAAGAACCGACATGCAATGACACTGGTGGATCCATGTGTAGTTTGTGAAAACAACAGACATGCAATCACACTAGGTGGATCCATGTGTGGTTCATGAAAAGAACACACATGCAATGACACTGGTGGATCCATGTGTGGTTTGTGAAAAGAACAGACATGCAATCACACTAGGTGGATCCATGTGTGGTTTGTTTAGAGGAACAGACATGCAATGACACTAGGTGTGGTTCATGAAAAGAACACACATGCAATGACACTAGTGGATCCATATGTGGTTTGTGAGAAGAACTGACATGCAATGACTCTAGCTGTGGTTCATGAATAGAACACACATGCAATCACACTGGTGGATCCCTATGTGGTTTGTGGAAAGAACAGACATCCAATGACTCTAGTTGTGGTTCATGAAAAGAACAGACATGCAATGACACTGGTGGAGCCATGTGTGGTTTGTGGAAGGAACACACATCCAATGACACTAGGTGTGATTCATGAAAAGAACACACATCCAATGACACTGGTGTATCCTTATGTGGTTCATGGGAAGAACAGACATGCAATGGCTCTGGATGTGGTTCATGAAAAGAACACACATGCAATGACACTGGTGTATCCTTATGTGGTTTGTGAGAAGAACTGACATGCAATGCCATTGGTTGATCCATGTATTTCATTGTACACGACACTCACTTTCCTTTTTTATACTACTCAGTTTTGTGCTCGGTTTTTTGACACTACTCAGTTTTGCCCCTCTCTCTATCTTTCGTAGAAGCCGAAACCTGTGCTCACTCTGTCTACTACTCCGTGATTGGTTGTCACAGTTGTCACGCGGATCGTGTGCACCAACCGTTGATTCTGTGCGATCCAACGATGATCATTGCAAACGTCGTGCCCTTCACAGTACAGCATGAGACATCACGGACGTCTCCCTCAGCGAGACTTCTATAAGAAGGAACACGAAGCCGTCCATGGAAAAAGTCTTCAAGCGGTCATGTCATGTTTAATCAAGTCTGAAAAGCCTATTGCTGCTACTACTACGCCACAACACATGCGTCATCGAGTGCACGGTCGTTGATGGACAACTGCAATATATTGCCACTTGATTTTAATAAGACATATCCCATTTTTTACGCAGCGGCTCTCAATCTCACTTCCAACTAGGCCCCACCGTAAGAAGCTTGCACGCGCTAGCCGGAGGCCGAAGAGCTAAGATCGATGAGACCTAACGTCTCTGCCTTCATCTAGTCACTCACATCCATCAACACATCTCTGTACCCGATCTAGCACAACCCCACAAATCTCGCCGTACAGCCACCTACCTTCCCCTCTACATTTCCACTTTTAACTATCGCCAATTTTAGGGCCATGTCAAACTTCGTACATAGAAATTGTGTATACGCCCTTTGCATGTGGCTCAATACAGAACTGCCATGCATGGCCTGGGAAAAAAAAGTGACGTACCGTGCATGTGTCGCGGTGCACAGTGCAGTAGACTACGCGGCGCGTTGCACGGTGGTGCAACGAAACGTGCCTTGCTTCCATCCACCTTAACTATAGAGCCCCTCTCTACACACCCACTCTCACTCTCACTCACTCTCCCCTCGCAACCCTCTCCACTGTCCCACCAGCACCCGCAAACTCCCGAGAATACCCCGTCCGCGCCGACGATGGCGGAGGAGGATAAGGTGTCCATCGTCACCTCTGAGGCCACCGGTGAGGAGGCCCCCGTTTCCTCGCTGGTCCCCCTCGATGCATTGAAAGCAGCCGCCGTCCCTGTCCATGCCCCAGTCAAGCCATCGATGGCAGCCGTCGTTCCCGTCCAGGCCCCTGTCCCCACTACCGACGAGGCCGCCGAAGAGGAGCCCCCCGCCGGCAAGGAGGCCCCCACCGGTCACAAGCATACCAAGCACTTCTTGGGAACCTACGATCTAGATAAGTACATCGCTCCACTGAACCCCTACGATACCGGCATCGACGACCCATGGTTGGAGGTAACTAGGGTTTGCTCCCCTCCCCTGGTTCTTCTACCGTTCCCATCGTTGGATGCTAGATCTTGGTTTATTAGGATTCGCTTGTTCGCATTTCGATTGCTCAGTCTTCTTACATCATCTACTCCCCCATTTTCCTTTTCTTCCAATAGGTTTCCGGCAGCGACGTTTGCAGCGATGACGAGTCCATCCACACCAAGACTCGTCAGGTGCTGAGGAGGCTGCAGGCCGGCCAGTACGACGCCTTCTTCAGGGGTGGCTCCCGGCGCTGCCCCTTCCGCAAGGGGATCGCCTTTGGCTGGGTGAGTCTCGCTGGCACCAACTTCAACTCCTTACTGAAGCATGCAGAGGTCCCGGGCTCCGGCATCCATGAAGGCGGCGAGCGCGAGACCGTGAACATCAACGCCTACATTGCAGAACACCGGGCTCTCGGCATTCACCTCCGAAACCTCTAGCGGGTGGCCATCAAAGAGGGTCGCGTGCCTCCAATCAGGCCCAAGGCCCCCAAGATCAAGGGACTGGGCAGCAAGAAGTGGAGGAAGCGCCGGAGGGAGGATGCGGAGGCGCGGGCGCATGAAGGACGGGTTGGATGTGTCCTTGAATGTAACTGCTGCTGTGGCGGCTGCTGCTGCTAAGCAGCTTCTTTTGATTTTCTATATTTTGCTTGCATCCTATTTCTAGCTGAATGCATCGAACCTCGTTAAGCAAGCTACTTTCTATCGCTATATCCTATTTAGCTGCGCACAACTATATCTACATTTGTTTTGTTTTCTGAATGAATGTATTCTGCCTGGTGTGATTTGCTGCTCTAGATTTGCTACCTGATCGGAGGCAAAAAGAGGTCCAAAAGGGAACGAATTATCGAAGTGAGAATCTTCTCTAGATTTTCTACCAATTTGGGCAAAATGAAACATATCTGTTTAGCGAGAGAGGAAAAGGGCACTCTTTCAAACTGCCAGTTAACGAGCTACTATCTTGACAAGCTACAAGACACATACATAAACATAACACAAAGAGGGTTAAATTTATTTTACTACTACCACTTGAGGCGCTAGACATCTTGACAAGCTAACTGAGTTCCACAAAACAAAAGCATAACACTAAGAAGTAAAATTTAATTCACTTATCATCAGACCACTTGAGGTGCTTGCCATCGTTCCTAGGCGACCAACTGCGACAATTCCAGGTACTCCACAGCTCACAAAATGCTTCGTCCCACCTAGGATCTGACTTGGCTTTCCTATCTTAAGCGTCCTGTGGCACAATTAGCGGTGCATCATAGGCCGAATTGTTGCCGCTAGAAGATGTTGCCTCTTTGTTTGCTGCTTGAGCTACAGCCTCTCTGTTAGCTGCTTCTGCTTCAGCTGCAAGCTCTCTTTCAGCTGCTTCTGCAGCCTCGCTGTCAGCTGCTTCAGATGCTGCCATTTTCTTTGCATATGCAGCTTCAAACTCAGCTATTCTGCATTTTCTACAAAGGGCTCCCCTAAGCTCGTCTTCCCTCTTGCAAATAGGGCAAAACACGAGGTAACATAGAAAAAATGGATCTTCTTGTACAACTGGTAGGTCACGTAAGCATCTATGGCTGCATACTTCAGGTTTATATCAGACAACGGCCACTTGTCCCAGAAATCATGCCTACGCGTAGGGAAATCTTCCTTCATTCTGTCGTAGACTCATCGAGGATTCTAGTTGCGAGTGATGCCATTCCATCCTTCCTCGAGCCCCCTAGGATCTTGACAAGACGCTGAATATCGGTCCAGTTGTGCGCAGGAATTATAATTCCCTCTTGATAAAATTTCAAAAAATTAGTTGTTTTGTCCATGGTGCAGAAAACAATTCCCTTTTCTACAAGGAACTGGCGCAGCCCCAGACAATTCCTGTCAGTCTTGAAAGTATGTAGTTTGTCATCACCAAAATTTGTAACTACAAATATTTTGTCAATGCAAGATCATCATCTGAATATAATTTTGAAAAGTTTAGTAATGCAAGATCAAGACTCTCAACATTGTCTTGTCATAATTTATTTGGTCCTAAATAAAATCCAGTAGTTGCGAGATGAGCAAGTGGATAAAGAACAAGAGGAGAAAACCCTAAAAGCGGTTAGCTACAAAGAGCAGATCTACAAACCGGGAGAGGTGGTAGACGAGGACGTGTTTCTGCATGGCCAGTTGAACGACGGCGACTTCACTCCCTTCATATGGGTGCTCCGGGGTGTACTCCAGGTCCATCCCACAAACTTGTCCTCGTCTTTCTCAAGCCAACCCTCGTACATCCTTAGGACTTGCACCACTTTCTCCTCCTCGTTGGTGTAGACAACATCTATCTTCTTATTGTCATGGCTAGTGAAGCTTGTCTCTAGAGTGGGACGATCTTCCATGGAGGCAAGGAAAAGACGGGAAGAAGACAGATGATAGGAAGAAGAAGAGTGGTTTCTGCGAGGCAGGGGAACGGTGGAACCATCAATGCACTTTTAAGGTAGTGGTTAATGATTGGGACGGAAGTCCAAGGAGAGACACGTGGCGGTGGCTGTTCTAGCTTCTGAGTAAACAAAAAATAATTATAATGCCGATACATGTGCCCTGTTTTGTCATGTCAATAGACTGGGCAAGGGGTGTTGTCCTATCCACAGTGCCAGCGTTGTAAGCCTATGTGACAGCCACCCTGCCTAAGCGACGGGAGCGATATAACAGCGAGAACTGACAGGGGGCCCAACTTGACGGTCGTTAGCCTGATATTTTGTTTGAAACATAAAGTTGAATTCATGCTGAAAAATACCCTCTGAGTATTTGGCACGCCAACTTTGGGCAACGCAGCTGATTGTAAGCAACTTGGGTACCACGTTGCCTGGACACCCCAACTTTCGGGCCGCAAAATGATATTCTCGTACCTCTGACATCCATTACATTTCCTCACCAGATCCTCTACTTGTTCCAAAGCATTGGGCCAATAAAATCCATGCCGGAAAGCCTTTGACACTAATGCTCTTGAAGATGCATGATGGCCACATTCTCCTTGGTGGATATCCCGGAGTATGTCAAGCCCTTCCTCCAGATCAACGCATCATTGTAGCACTATGGTTACACTTCTTTTGTATAGTTCGGTGTTGATGATAGTATATGCCTTTGCTCTTCTCTGGATTTGCCTTGAGAGTACCTCATCATCCGGCAAAATTCCTTCTTCCAGGAAATCAAATATTGGCTTAGACCAAGTAGGTATAGGCCGGATGGGAAAAAGTTCTTCATCGATTTCCATCGCATCCACCAACATAACTCCTGTTGGATTTAGTTGAACAGTCCCCGGGTTTGCTAAGGCAGTCCCCGGGTTTGCTGAAGCAGTCCTCGGGTTTGTTGAAGTGCCCCCCCCAATCTATTTCCATAGGCGCAGCTTCTAACCTAGAGAGAGCCAGGATATAGATTGACTCAGATTCCGGTGATGGTGTAATAGATGGCTTTCTTAAGTGCTCCAAAGCAACATTTGGCAGGATTGGTTGCCGGGATGAGCCCGACTTGGAAAGTACGTCGCCTGCCTCATTATCACTCTGAGGTACGTGATGGAACTCACACCCCTCAAAGAATCCACTTATCTTTTGAACATGGAATTTATAAAGGGCCATGTTTGCATCCAAGGCATCCCAATTTCCAGATACCTGCTGCACACCAAATTCGAGTCTCCAAAGCATTGTATCCGACATATTCCTACTTCCTTTGCCACTTTTATCCCATGTCATATTATGCGACATTGTTTGAGGCGCTGAAATGAATTTGGAGGACGTACTTCAACTGATCTTTCTTCGGCGAGGTAAGTACTACCCCAGCACCCATTCCTTCTTTCAGCTTTGACCCATCAAAGTGCATCTGCCAATAAATGGAGTCCGGTAGAGGTGGTTCGTATTGCATCTCGGCCCAATCCACAAAGAAATCCGCCACAGCCTGCGATTTGATCGCATCTTTTCTGTCCAACTGTGGTGCATATGGGGCCAGCTCAATTGCCCACTTCGCTATTCGGCCGCTAGCATCTTTGTTGCTCATAATCTCTTATATGGGTGCCTCACATATCACTTTGATGGGGTGTTCCTCAAAGTAGTGTTTGAGTTTATTGGCCGCCATATCACTCCATACGCCATCTTTTGATAGTGAGGGTAGTTCTGTTTTGAGGTCGACAATACTTCGCTTAAGTAATACACTAGCCTTTGCACCAACTTTCCTTCCTCTTCACGCTCCACTACGATTACTGCACTTACGACTCGGTTGGTCACGGCTACATAGAGCAACATTGGCTCCTTGGGTAGTGGTGTGGCTAATATTGGTGTAGTGGACAACATCTTTTTCAGCTCATGGAACGCACTATCCGCTTGCGGTGTCCATGTAAATTTGTCTGCCTTTTTCATTAACTGGTGGAGGGTAATGCCTTCTCCCCCAGCCGACATACAAAGTGGCTTAACGATGCTAGGCAACCAGTGAACTTCTGCACATCGTTAAGGGACTTTGGCAGTTCCATTTTCTCTATAGCCTGGATCTTTGTCGGGTTAGCTTCAATACCTCGGCTTGATACGAGGAAACCAAGTAATTTCCCAGTGGGCATGCCAAAGGTACATTTTCCGGGTTAAGCTTCATCCGGAACCGTCTGTGGTTCGTGAACATTTGCCGGATGTCATCAAGGAGCGTATTGCTTTCCTTAGTCTTTATGACAACATCATTCACGTAAACTTGGACGTTCCGACCTATTTGGTCATGTAAACAGTTTTGCATGCATCGCTGATACATTGCTCGAGCATTACATAATCCGAATGGTATAGTGCGATAGAAATAAGCCCCATACGGGGTGATAAACGCAGTCTTTATTTGATCTTCCGGATTCAACAGTATCTGGTGGAAGCCAGAATACGCGTCGATGAATGACAACAGTTCACATCCGGCCGTTGAGTCTATAACTTGGTCTATCCTAGGTAGTGAGAATGGATCTTTTGGACATGCCTTGTTTAGGTTCGTGTAATCAATGCACATACGCCACACCACAGCCATGTTTGGGTCATCCTTTTTCTTTTCCACGAGCACTGGATTAGAAAGCCAATCCGGGTAAAGTACTTCAATGATAAATCCGGCTGCAAGGAGCCTAGCTATCTCATCCCTAATGACTTTTCTTCTGTCCTCGGCGAATCACCGGAGAGGCTACTTCACCGGCTTAGCCCCGGGTCTCACATTCAAAGAGTGCTCGGCCAACTCCCTCGGCACACCTTGCAGATCCTGTGTGGACCAAGCGAAGATATCTCGATTCTCACGGAGGAAGTTGACGAGCTCACTTTCCTATTTGTCGCCTAACCCGGCACCAATAGTTACAGTGCGCTCTGGGAAATGATCATCAATTGGCACTTTCTTAGTGTCTTTGGTTGCTTGAAATGACACACTTCCATGTGGGTTGGTTAGGGTCGGCATATGTTCCTGCGCGGACTGAGCCAATGCTGCCACTTCCTACATTCTCCTCTTTTCTTAAGTTATCACGAGTGACTCGGCTAAATTAGATCCGGCAGAAGCGCACTCGATCGAACGCCTGAAGTCCCCTGATACGGTTATCACTCCCCTTGGTCCGGGCAGTTTCATCTTTAGGTAACTCATGTGAGTACTTGCCATGAACTTGTTTAGTGCAGGCATGCTGAGTAATGCGTGATAGGCGCTCTCCAAGTTCACCACTTCGAATTCCAAATTTTCAGTCCGACAGTTATCCCTTGTACCGAACAGCACATCAACCCGGACCTTACCAATAGGCTCATAGGAGATACTAGGCACAATGCCATGGAAAGTGGTCCTAGTTGCTTGAAGCATATTCTCTAATATCCCCAATTTGTGCATGGTATCCTTGTACATGATGTTAATGCTACTACCATTGTCTATCAGTACCTTGGAAAACCTCACGTTGATGTTCGGGCCGATGAACGTCGGATCCAGGACCAGAGCATAGGTCCCTAGACTTGGCATAATTTTTGGGTGATCCTTGATGCTCCAAGTAATCTCCTGATCTGACCAAGACATATACCTCACTACAGCTGGCATTACTGCATTCACTTCCATGTGATGGCATTACAAGCTCTTCCGGTCAGTTTCTTCCATGGTAAAGATACAGTAGCTTTGGTGATGCTCCATGTACTCATTTCGTCCCTCATTAGCGTGGTAACCTTGATCTTGCTGCTGGTTGTTATTCACATGATGCACCGCATCCCTTCTTTCCTAATTTTTGTACCTCGGTGGAGGTGGAGGCAACATTAGTTGTTGTCCATTCCCCCCTATGAGTAATGGCTGCGGTGGTGCTTCATTTCGAGGTGCTTCATTTTGAGGTGCCTGGGTATTCCCCGAACTACCCTGTTCTAGCTTCCTCATCCACTCACATTGCCGGGTCGTATGGTTCGCCTGGCTATTCAGACTTGGTGTATGAAATTTGCATGGTTGATCCAACATAGAATCGAACGTGTACCTCGGACGATCCTTTTCCTCCTGCCATTGCTTTTTCTACTCTGGGGTCCAAGGCTTCTTTCCTTCACCCTTCTGCTGCCAGTTCTGTCCTCCAGTTTTCTAGCATTGGCTCCCATCGGCATTGGGTTGATCTTGGTCTACCACTGCCACCTGTTGCGAGTTATACCTGTAATCCGGACACTCGTCCCTTCTCTTTCCCCAGAAGTCGTTTCTCCTTGATGACCCAGAGCCATCTAGGTTGTAATACTCCTCATTCGACTCGCTTGACATTAGCGAGGGTTGAGTTGGGTCTCCCAGAGCGTACGAATCCGCGATCCAAATTGTCTCAGCCAAAGTGGTTGGCATATCTCGCTGTAACCTTTGCCACAACATACTTCCATATCTACAGCCTTGGGTGAACCACACAATTTCTTGTGATTCAATTACCCCCTCACACGAGTTGCTCATGTTGCACCACCGAGTCAGAAAATCTCGGCCAGGCTCATTTAGTCTCTGCCAGCATAACGCCAAAGTCTGTGGCCTATTGGGCCTCTTATTGGTGCTTGAGAAGTTACTAACAAACAACTCCTCAAAATCCAACCAGAAGTTGACACTCCCTGGTGGCAAGTTGTTTAGCCAAACTCTCACAGGTCCTTCCAACATTTGAGGCACATACCTCACTGCCCATCTCAAATTTCATGTTGTGATCTTGACTGTTGTTGCATAGTAAATGAGCCAATCTTCTGGTTTGGCGCTACCATCGTAGGTCTTTGTTCCTCTAGCCAATTGAAAGTTCGGTACTGGTGGTTACCTCACGATCCGAGGTCCAAAGCATGCTGGACCTGGAGGTCCTTGTACCTCGATCATCTCCGACCTATAAATCTGGTCTAGCTTCAGCCTTGCATCATCTGGCTGCAAGTTTCTGCTTCCCAGCCTTGACCCAATCACATGGGGCTCCGGTCTTTGGTATCCATCATTGACCATCGCCGAGTAACCATCATTGTACCTCCCTTGATCTAGATGAGCATTTTGATGTTGTATCACTTAGCCAGCACTTCTCTCCTACCGAGGTGCATATTGCTGCTATTGCCGAGGTGCATTTTTCCCTGCTCCCACTAGATCATGTTGTCCGACATTGCCATTGGCAACGTTCCTTTGACCGACATTGCCTTGGTCACGGTTACCTCGGCCAGCTTCACCTCGGCTGGTACTGTGGCGATCCTCATCAACTCGCACGGCCTTGCCCTTTTTAGCTCTCACCGGGTCATAGGGGACCATCTGCTTGTCTCTTCTACCCAAGTTCACCACTTCTTCTCTTCTTGGGTCATGACCCGAGGAAGATGCAGCTCTAGCAGATTTCGCAGGGTTATTTCTGGCCGAATGAACTACGTTTGACGCTCCGGGTTGCGCCGAGTTTGCCTTGTTTATTTCCTCATTTTGCTAGCAAGCCACCCTCAACAAGTGGTTCACCCTCTCCTATTGCCTTTCTTGGGCCTCTCCGGTTAGACCCTCTAACTCGGACGCAGCTGCATTTGCCGCCCTGAGGTTCTTCGCTGGGGTACTGTTCCTCTCCAGCCCTCCTATTATTATTGTGGCTGTCTGACGTGGCCTAGGCTCACATTCCTTGTTGATCTCCGTAATTAGGTTTCTACCTCGGATCTTCACCCACCTATACGGTTTGCCTTTGCATATTCCCTCAAAGTGATGTTCAAAGACTGTTGTAACTCCGCTACCTTCTTCGCACCTACTAGCATTTTCTGCCTAGTTTCCTCTAACTCAGCTTGCGCTTGAGCTGGATCTACTACAGGAGCTATTAGCGTCGCTAGGCTATCTATCGCTTGCTGGAGTACATTCTCTGGCCTCTCTAGTGGGGGAAACCTAGATCTTGCCTGCTTTGGCATGACTTACGGATCTAGCATCAGGTCCTTGCTTGCTCCTTCATCTGGTGTGGCCATCATGACCTCAACGCTGCTAGCGGGGCGAGTGATACGCACACCGCGAGCTGCACTGAGAGGCGGTTCGCCTCCCTTGATGACATGACACGGATGAACGCAGGACTCGTCCATGCCAATGTAGATCTTGTGCATGCCAAGCTTGATGAAGAGGCTGTTGCACGGAGGAGGATGCCTGTGAAGCTCCCAGCATTGTCACTGACATAGTACATTGCTCCAAAGTGCTGAACCAGGCCGAAGACGACGCGCTCACTAGTGCTGAAGATGTTTCCCGTCCGGATTTTCACCCCTACTAGTGCCGCTAGCACCACGGTGGGCGCCAACTGTCATGGTGATGGCACGACAGATGCCATGGATAGGCTAAAGATGGGGCCAAAGTATGCTAGGGGAATCCAGGGAGGGATAACGTGGTGATTCCACGCACAAGTGTTCGTGATACTTCTCTTTCAATGGTGGATTACAAGTGCTCCTCGAGCTGTTCGCGTGAAGGATACTAAGTCTCTTACTCCCCTCGACTATGCTCTAGAGCTCTACCTTAGACAGAGAAAATGAATCGATCCCCTTCTATGGATGCCATGGTGCTCCTTATATAGGGGAGCCCAGGGTACAAAGATTAGGGCATACGTGGAGGCATATTCCCTGAATATGCCCTTTGGTTAAAGCTAGATGCTTCTTTAGTTGCTTTAAACGACCCGTCCGGGCTTTGGACGTAACCCACTGCATGCCCCTCGTCTTTTGGCGCCACCAGACACGGTTTACGTCAGCCAGCTTCGCCCGCGTCACCTTTGTCGGCCATGCCCCGCTGGTCCTCTCCTCTGCTCGCTTCGCTCATGCTACAGTGGGCAAATGCCACCTTTTGACCAGCGGGAGATTCCTTCCTTCTCTTGGAAGCCAAGTGGTCTGGCTAGTGCTAGGCTAACCTGGCTACGAGGGTACCTGCACAATTGGTAAACAAACATGGCCGACATACATTTTATGCCGTCCGGATTAATGCTAGGCAAACGTCCCACCGGCCGGGTTACTCCGTAAGTCGGCCTGCCTTGAGGTGACCCAGCAAGCACTTGCTTTGACTGTATCATACCTCGGCTAACTCGGCCTTCATACCCCGGCGTGACCCTACCCGAGGGTATCCCCCCAACACATTTAGTCGAAAGTCAAACTTTATTTAAACCAAAACCATTCTTGTTGATTCTGAAGTATTCTAATACTTCTGTATCTATATAGAATTTGATCAAAGTGCAATATTTGCAACTTTGATCCCTAACCATGCTTCCTTTGCGCTAAACTTAATTCTAGCTTAGAGATTAACTCTGATCACTCAGGAACCTATTCTTACATTCAAGAACTTTGGTCACATTATGTCAAGTATATGTAACACGGGTTTATCTAGAAACCCTATGGCCAAGGCACAGTTGATGCAATGCATATTTCTTTCCTTTTAACCATTTCACCAATACCTAGTCACTACTCAATACTTCTCCTAATTTCTCAAGTCAGAATCAATTCTTTACTTGAATCCATTATGAACTACTTCAAAATCTCAACTTAGGACTTTCTGAACTTCCTTCAGAATACTTGAAGTATTTTGGCATTTCATGTTTATTAAACATCCTGATCTATTCAAATAGATCCTCTATGTTTAATGTAAGTTAAATTTCATGCAACTAATGATCTAATCATTTCTGACATCAAACACATTATTCCTTAATATGTAAATTACATATTCAAGAACGTTGTTACGCTCCCACTCAAATATATCATCAAATTTGATATGCCAGGATATCACACATCTCCCACTCAAATATGCCGTCCACATATTCGACTTGGAAAACTCCTTAGCTCCCACTCAATTTACATATTTCTTTGATAATCTTGGAAAATCTACAATTCTATTTCATAAAATCGAGAATTTTCTGCTACAAGATATCATCAATCTCACGATTGGTCAAACTTCTCGTTGTACTAGTTACAACCTTTTCTTCAAAATTTTGAAGACTTGTAGTTTTGTCAGTCCTTTAGCAATTTACAAATTGGACTAATTGTTGACTAAAATATAACAGACATTAAGCATCGCTACATATTTGTAGTCAACCCTTGAATTTGTGAAAAACAACTTTTGTAACAAATTGAGCTTTTATGTCCTCCTTTTAAGTTTCATTCTTTCCTTTCAACTTTGAAGTTTACTGGGAAGGACTAAGTAAATGCAATTCACTTAGTGAGATCAAGTAACTATTACTTTGTAATCTCAAATGAAACTTAATTTGGGATTTCATGACTCTAAGTCATTTCTTGCACTTAGGTCTGTTAATATTTCTTTGTAGTCCGTAGGTATGTCTTATTTCAAGAAGAAGACAAGTGAATCAAGAGTGAAATTATGCAAGTGGTAGAACAAATTATTGAATCCTACTTTTATGAAGTATTATCCCAAATGTTCATGATCATATCATTATAGTTTCCCCTATACTTGCTGAGTTTGTATCCCAGAACAAATTCCATTCTACTTACTCAACAATTCGTAGGTTAGGTCAAAACTTCGCTTATACTTATATTTTCTCACTAACACTTCCATAAGAAAACAATTTCTCAAAGAAGTACCACATAAATACATTGCATATTGTCTTCTTTCATTTTAGTTTGGAATTCGTATTCATGTTTCCTAAGAATACACCACAAAGATTTAATTTTCATAATGATCTCGAACTACCAAAATCTCTAGAAACTTGAACTTGCCATATCTCATATGGTGTTGTTTCCACGAATCTTTAGATGTTCCTTATACTTTTGATTGAGTGTTTACTATTTCAATCTCTAACTCTAATTCTTTACGATAATCCAGTGAAGTTCATTTTGGTCCATATGTACTGCATACACTATGACTATGATGTTTCATAACCATCAATATGATTTGATTCATAAAATCATCATAATTTTTAAAATAGTTTTTCACAAGTCCTTTCATGCCAATTTGTTATTAACTTGAATTCATAATCACTTTGATGAAATCGTAGAGGCTTTGAAATTCTTGTTAATTTTATATCTACCTTGACTTTGAAGGTCCTTGATATATTTTGGCAATTTTCATAAATGCCCTATTATCATAAGGACAAAGACTAGAATAACTTGTTCATAATCCCAATGTGAATCATAAAATAAATTATTCGTAGAAAAAGAACTACCGAATTGTTTCTCATTAATATGAATAACCGTCTCGCATAGGCAAGACACAGTAATATAGTTCACATACTCGATTACACATATTTATTCAAGTCTTCTAATCCTAATGATAAACTTCGCGGGAAGGAGTGTTGTCGGCCACCTACCAGATTGCTTGCCGTTATCACACCATCAACGCCTTGTTCCATTCCGTAACTCTGATGCAGAGGGTCCTTTTTTCACTAAAACAAGATTAAGCATCCAATGCTTGAAAACTGCATAAGTGTTTCATGGAAACATTTATTACTTGTATATAAACATATACCTTCTCTATTGACAATGATCCTAGCTTTAGGCTTGACCTTGGTAGTCCTCATCTTGGCTATGACCTCACAAAAGGTATACGATATCCCCTTCATGATGTAGTTCGTGACAACGTCTTTGTAGCTGGGAGGAAGCATACGCCACACCCCATTTATTGCAAAGTCGTCGGCCCACCAATCATCCATAGCATCCACAAGGCGTCCATGGATATCTACCATGTTATCTTGGTGGATTTCCAAGCTGGATTTTTCTTCCATTTTGCGGAAGTAAACTCATCCATGTACTCATATCGCATGCGCTTGATATGTTCTGGGAATAAGCTCTTCAATCCATCAAGCATATCAGATGCATCGATTTCATCAAAGTGCACCCTCAAGACAGATTCCATGGCATGGATAATGGTGTACTTGACGATCATGAAGGTGTCACGATGGGCATGAAGAGTCACATCTTCTCCATCGTCAGAGTCATTAGGCAAATCTTCCAGAGGTTCACGAGGGACATAGAGGAGATGGTTTTCTATGAGGGTCCTCCTGAGGTGTTGGTACTAGTCGATGAAATTCAACCCATCTAGCTTAAGTTTCTCCCCGTCCATAAATGGACCAAAGGTGTCCTGAACTGAGGGAATGGACATAATCTACAAGAAATTTTCAAAAGGACTTAAACTAAGTTCATAATAGGAGTTTAAATTTGCAATCATATTAACAAATGAGCTCCCACTTAAACTATAATCCCTAAAGGCAGTTAAATGATTACACGGTCCCTTTGCAACACATCATCCCCGATCATCACGGTCTTTTATGTAGCTGCCAGGGTGGACTATATCTATTGATCACATCATCCATGTGGCTCATGCTAGATACTTCGATCTACTGCGTTCCGAGGCTATGTATGTATATGCTAGGCTCGCCAACTCAACCATAGTGTATTCGTTGTGCATACATGGCTTGCACCCACTGTATGCGAATGTAGAGATGTCTAGCATCCGATCATCACGGCCTGCTTCATAACTACGTAATTTCTTGGTGGTGCGCACTAATGGGAGAACACTTATGTTGCTATTAATTAGGGATTATCTTATTTAATGCTACTGTTGTGTATCTAATACTAGCACTCAAGCAAGATGCACACAAAGATAAAACATCACATGTAACCTAAATGTGATATGACATGGTTGTGTTTGCGCTCCTTGATATCCATCATGGGCTCCAACATGATCTCCATCAGGACACCAGTTTCACGCCAAGTCCACGACACCACCGGTCGTGTTGTTCATCATCGCGATGAATACTATTATACAACTTAGTAATAGGAAAAGTAAAATACCTTACCTTATTCAATACTATAACCATATCACATCACAAGCCTCCATGCAACATAAAGTTAGACGCCTCTACTTTATCTATTCCAGTTTTTATGTGGCTATTAGGATTTTGCAATAGAACCGTTTCTACCTACGAACTTCCAACCACAACATGGATCCAATAGTTGTCTATACTACACCCCTTTTGGGGCCTTCCTATGTAGATGCTATATCAACTACTATGAGAGATATAGACACCCGCTAGCCACTTATACGATACAAGCTGTATATCGAGCGTGGAACCAGTCTCGCATAAGATTACGCGTAAGGTCGGTCCGAGCCGCTTCATCTCATAGTGTCGTGATATAAAGAAATACACATGGGAAGGTAACAACTAGAGTATCAATGCCCACATTTAGCATGTGTCTAACTATACTAGCATACTACGCATAGATCAGATATGATACCACTCAAGGGGTTTTGTGGAAGAAAACAAAAAAATTACAATGCGGGAACACACCTAGCTAGTATCTATCTAGGGAGTAATGCAGTAACAAAGGAAGATAGTGGTAACATACCCTTGTAGACCATAAGCGTTTAACGCTCATGCAGGAATGTGGATGATGTAGTCATACATGTCCGACCTCAAGGTTGCGCAACTCCTCGCACGTCACCCCTTGTCCAAGTCCTCGTACGACGCTCTGGTTCCACTAATGGCAGCACCCCTGAGGTTTTGCACATATACGGTGTAAGAACATGACTCCCAGGCTCTCATGCCTGTCAAAGTTGCGTAAGTAGATCTCCTGGACAGAATCCCTACAACACAACAGCGTACCGCAGTGGTGTTGTCTTTGTGTGTACAATCCTTCTCTGGGACCGTTCCACCGCAAAGGCAATGATAGAGAGAGAAGGGAGAGTTCTCTAAGGAAACTGCCTAAGGGAAATATCTCAATTGTGGTGTTTAATCACACCCATGGTATCCCTTTATATAGGTAGAAAGGGTGTACCTTACCCAAAGGTTTTCCCATGTGGGACTAATAAAGACAAATGAATAAAGGAAGAGAGGCTACCAACCAGCTGGGCCAACTGGTCCTGAAAAAGACAGCAAAAATAACAAACAACCGCACTTCGTGTGGGCCAAGTGGCCCACACAGGCAGACGGGTGAGCAGGGTTGGGCACCGCGTGGGTGACAGATAGCCAGCTGTAGCCGTAGGCTAGAGCCAACCGGCCCATCAGGGCGCACGAGCGTGGGTACTGGGGAGCCAATGCGAGGCAGGCCGCAAGCCGGCCCACCTAGCCACTGCCTCCCTGCCTCCCCGGCCATGCAGGCCGCTGGCCACCGCTAGTAGGCCACGTGGGGGAGGGGACAGGGGGCTGGCCGGCCTACCCGGTCCGACGTGCCGGCTGCTGGGGCTGCAGCAGCGGCCCGACAACCAACAATGGTAGCAGCCAGCACATCGAACTGGTTGGTCCGGCCACCCCCGTGCGGCCTACTAGCAGCAGCCAGCGGCCCGCATGGCCGGGGAGGCAACGACCAGGTGGATCGGCTTGCGGCCCGTCTCGCGTCGGCTCCCTAGCGCCCACGCTCATGCGCCCGGATGGGCTGGTTGGCTGTGACCCGCAGCGACAGCTGGCTATCTGTCGCCCGCACGGTGCCTAGCCCCGCTCACCCATCTGCCTATGTGGGTCACCTGGCCCACACGAAGTGCGGCTGTTTGCTATCTTTGTTGTCTTTTTTGGGTAGCTTCCTCCTGGGCCGATTCCCTTCAGTGTTTTGGCCCGGTTGAGGAAGTTGCCCTATAAATATTAATTTAATATAAATTAATCATAATTAACATATAATAAATGCATATTATAAATTTCTATTTATACAAAACACGTTTCAGTCTTTTTCCTTTCTTTCTTTCTCTAAACTATCTTTGGATTCTCTTCTCAGAACGATTCCGATTTCTCTCTCATGTGATTCCATTTTATAGGAAGGTCTCTAAGAGTCGTAATGCCCTTAAGTGCGTCACCCCTACGGTTCAAGAACTTCACAAACATGATTGAGACGATCTCTAATAAATGATCAATAGCGGGACCAGGATGCCCATAGTGACTCCCATGCATTCCACGAGACTGCGTCGTGTCGAACCATAAACTTTATTTCCAATTCCCTTGTTACTTCGATACTTACTTGTTCGAGATCTGATCACCGGTATCATGATACCTTGTTCAATATCGTTTCCATCAAGTACTATTTTACTCGTTCACATGAAATTCCATCCCCATAACCTAGTCATACGCTACGCAGCTTATGGATGTAACTCACCGAGTGGGCCGACTGTATCTTCCGATCACACAGGAGAACGAATCCCGATCTTGATACATAGGCCTCAACATGCCCCTTTGGAATACCCAACATACACCTTTATGGTCACCTAGAAACAGACATGACGCTCGATGCAGTCAAAGCAATCCTCGGGTGACAATGGTTAATATGATCTCACGGTCTAAGGATTAAGACACTCATTTTTTAGACAATTGCAACTATGAACTATGTGACATGATCGTGTTGCAACAATCATCAGCAAGTAATGTCCATCACATCATCTCTAGATGATATGACTTTATTGTGAGTCGGCATAAATGCACCATGATCAGGAAACCTTGATCATCAGCTGCCTAATGAACTAGTTGAATAGAGGCTAATAGGGACTTCTTGTTTGTTTATATACCACACCTGTATCAGTCTTTCCTCTTGGTACAATTATAGCATGATATAAAACTATTATGAACTAATGAGATATGATAATAAACTCCTTTATTATTTGCCTCTAGGGCATATCTCTTTGATATTCACCCTCTCCAGGCCACATCTCTACACTACTAGGAAACTAGCTATACGTAGATGAGTATTATGTGCCGCATATTTGAGTGCATGTGCCACATAATATAGCCAGCGGAGCATGCAGACCAAATGCACCATAGAAACCTGACCATTCTGTGGCGCATATATTTTCCAATGCACCACTGAAATATGGTGGGACCCGACACAAGTATGGGTGGTTGTGATTATTTGGCGCATATTGCTATATGCGCCACATAAATTTATGTTTTTGTGGTGCATACAAAAATATGCGCCCTAGAAAGTGGGGTGAGACCCACACCAAGTTTCTGTGGTGCATATAGCAATATGCGCCACATAAAGTGGTGTGGGACCCACCACAGAAGTGGTGACCCCTTTTTTGTGGCGCATATTACTATATGCACCACAAAAACACGAATTTCTATGGCACATATAACAATATACGTCACCGAATCACACTAGAAGATCTTTATACACAATGGTGCCAGCTAGCACCCCCTGCCTACCACCACCCATTTTAGTCTTCTCCTCATTCACCCGGCTCATCTTCCTCCTCCCTCCCTCCCCATTTTCCCATACTTTCCTCCATTGTTTATAGGTAAATCTACTTTAGTTGAGAGATTGGTAAGGGGAAGCCTCTCCAATTTGCAGATCTACTAAACCACACTTACTTTTCTCCTCCACGTCTCTCTTTGTCAACTATTTTCTCTTGAACACCACAACTCTCTCATCACGGTCTCAACTCAGTATTGAATCTATTAGGTGAGTAGTTGGAGGATATGCATATGCTTGTTTTGTGTGGCCGGCGGGCGTCGGTGCAGTGTGTATGGATGTTTTGTAGGTGAAGCTTGTCGACAGACGGTGTGCGATGGCGATATGATGTTTATACATGAAGCTTGTGTGGTGCATGAATGTTTGCATGCGAAGAAGCTTTTGTTGTTGCTTGAACTGGCGTGGTGCATGGATGTTTGCTGAAATGTTGATTTATTTCTGTTTCGGTAATTTTTTGCACAACTCATATGTCCTATTTTTAGGAAAGGTCATGTCGAATTTTTTCGGTGACCATGCATGTGTGTGTTCATGGTGTGGTTCTAAGATACTCTCTTCTTCTCTATGTATACCACACAGGAAACCATGGTCTTCATGATGAGCAAAGGTCAAGTTAATAGATACAAGAAAGACGCGAAGGTGGACATGATTCAGAACAACAGGACCCAGATAAGATGTCTGTGTCAAACATGCAAACTCCAGCGATGGATCAACCCTGATTCTAGACAATTGGAGCATCTCCTGCTCAAGCGAGGTTTCATGCGTGACTTCAATGAGGCACCGACAGCAAATGGTGCTCATGAAGATGAGGGCGGGCAAGAAGACGAAGAGTCTCCCGGACATGGTCATCATGACGAAGGAGATGCCGGTAGACATGATCATCATGAAGAAGGAGATGTCGGCGGACATGATCATCATGAAGAAGACAATGCCGGAGTATATGGTGGTGGAGAAGACGCGAAGACACATACACTGTTAACTTCAGCCTTGCGGGACCCTCATGTTCAAGAACTGTTCCTCAAGGAGACGAGCAACACCAAAGCTACAGCCAGAGAGAAATCCGAGCTGGCGCAAATGGAGATAGACAGGATGAATCCATTGTAACCCGGGTGCCGCCCGAGGATACACACTTGAATGTAATGCTCAAGGTTCTAGAGATGAAGGAGGAACACAAATGGGCCGATGTGAGCTTCAACGCTAACATGGAGTCTGGTACGACCGTCTTCCCAACAGGAACACATTGTCAACAAGGGGTATCAAGGAGGCCAAGAAAATCGTGTGCTCTCTCGACCTACCGCATGTTAAATACCACGCTTGCATTAATATGCGTCAAGAAAACATAGGAGTTTTGAAGGGAGTGATGAATGAAGTCTTTAGTTTATCTGACTCCTTCATACGTATTTGGTGATAACTAGAATATGCAATGAGAAAACATAGGAGTTCTAAGCTTGTTGTTGAGTCAATAACTTGATCGATTCTAGGCAGAGCGAACGGATCTTTGGGACAAGGTTGTTCAAGGTAGTATGATCAACACACATCCTTAAATCAGTGGTGTCCTTTTTAGGGACCATTATAGGGTTAGTTGACCACTCAGTGTGGATGACTTCTTCAATAAATCCAGCTAGTTCTAATCGGGCTAATTCTTTCGCCATAGCTTTGCACTTTTCATTGTCGAAACGTCGTAAGGACTGTTTGACAGGTCTAGCATCGGGATACACATTAAGAGAGTGCTTGATAAGTTCCCTAGGTACTCCGGTCATGTCAGAAGGTTGCCATGCAAAGATATCTTTATTAGATTTGAGGAACTCGGTGAGCATGCTTTCCTATGTGTGATCGAAGCCTACACCTCTCTACGTCACTTTGGAGGGTTCATTGTCCTTCTCTTTGTCTCTTCTGATTCCTTGAACTCTGGAGTCGGCTTCAGCACCTCCTTCTTCGTATCGGGTATCTTGGACAAGTTGGTGTTCTTCTTCATCTCCAGGTACTCCTCAACATATAGCACAACTTCAACAAAGGTGGCAGCTCCGTATTTGCATTCTCGCGCTTTCTTAGGGTTTCCCGGATTGTGATGACACCATTGGGACCTGGAAGTTTCATCATGTTATAGATGTAGCAGGGCGAGCCATAAACTGCTAGTAAGCCGGACGCCCAAAGATAGCATGGTATGCACTCTTGAATGACACCACTTCAAAAGATAGTGGTTTAGTCCGATAGTTCTCTAGCGTTCCAAAGGTAATGTCTAGGGTGATTTCTCCCAGAGAGTTTGCTTGCCTTCCAGGGATAATTCCATGGAAAACCAAACTACTCTGATTTAGCTGGGTTTCCGATATCCTCATGTGGTGAGGTGTTTCGACGTAGAGAATATTGATGTTGCTGCCACCATCCATGAGTGTTTTTGAAAACTCATAGCCGTCAATAAGTGGATCGATGACCAGAGCATACTTTCCTCGCTTGTGAGCTTAGGTGGATGATCCCTTCGGTCAAAGGTGATCTTCACTTCCAACCAGTCAGCCAGAATAGTTGCGTTAAGCTCATGCATTACTGCTTTCTTGACCTTGGCGGGTTTAGATCTGAGGAAGCGGACATATGTGTCTTTCTTGGTTGGGTAAGCCTTCTCACCATCCGACTTGGGATTAACGGTATCTGCTTCTTCCATGTCGGAATCGTCCTTGGACTCCTTATCCTTGTCAGAATTTTTCTTTCCATTTCTTTGCTTGGCCCTATAGCAAACGGATTCTACTTTCTTGATGTCGTCATCAAAACGACACTCGGTGTTTGTGTGGGAAGAGACCCAGTTTGCGTTCAGGTGATGTACTGATGTCTACGCACTTCTATTCTTGTAGACAGTTGTTGGGCCTCCAAGTGCAGATGTTTATAGAACAACGGCAAGTTTTCCCTTAAGTGGATCACCCAAGGTTTATCGAACTCAGGGAGGAAGTGGTCAAAGGTATTCCGTCTCAAGCAACCCTGCAATCAAGATACAATAAGTCTCTTGTGTCCCCAACACACCCAATACACTTGTCAGGTGTATGGGTGCACTAGTTCAGCGAAGAGAGAGTGAAATACAAGTGGTATGGATAATTATAAGTGGTAACGGTGATAGAAAATAGCTTGATGGCGTGGAAAAGACTAAAGTAAAACTGAAATAGAGATGGAAGCAAGCAAACATGTAACAGATCTAATTGCAAACGATGTTTCAATGCTTAGAAACAAGGCCTAGGGATCATACTTTCACTAGTGAACACTCTCATATAAATATCATCTCTTTATGATACTACTCTTAACTACTCTCCGGTTGGACACTCTAATCGATGGTAGGGCTATAACAACACACCTCAAAGTTTGCTTTCCACATCTAGATAACCCCACACTGTCACCTTGAGCACTAGATGGTTCCAACAAACACCACAATTTCATAAAGACATCCAACTCCAAATATAACCCATAACAAGTATTTGTAATCTCTAGCCTAAGTGCCACCATGGTGAGTACACTGTCAACTTCACACACATGGGGAGAGCAGAGATCTATTAAAGCACTTGAGTAGCAAGGTAGATCTATAGATTACAAGCTCATGATCTTAATAAGATCATGCATAGAGAGAGAGATGAACACATAGCTACCGATACAACCCTTAGCCTCGAGAGAGAACTACTCCCTCCTCATCATGGTAATCAGCAATGGCGATGGAGATGGTGGTGGAGATCGATGGAGATGGCTCCGGGGGCACTTCTCTGTCCCGGCAGGGTGCCGGAATAGAGGCTTTCTATCCCCCGAATCTCCCCTTCGGAGGCGGCGGAGTTGCGGAACTTTTCGTGGCTGGAGGCTTGATGATTTAGGGTTTATGCATCAGGAGGCTTCTTATAGGCGAGAGGGGAGACCGAGGGGGTGCCGTAGGGGCCCACACCACCCCTGGCACGGCCTAGCCTGGCCTGCACCACTAGGTGGTTTGGCCAGCTCCTGGCCCCTCTCCGTCTCGTCTTCTAGCTCCGTGAGTCTTCCGGTAAAATATAGACTTTGGCTTTTGTCCCGTCCAATTCCGACAATATTCATTTTCTGACTTTCTTGGAACCAAAAACAGCAGAAAACAGGCAACTGGCACTGTGGCATCTTGTTAATAGGTTAGTCCAAGAAAGTGTATAAAAATACTCCAAAGTGTGGACAAAACATAAGAAAGTAAATATAAAACAAGCATGGAACATCAAAAATTATAGATACGTTAGCAACGTATCAACATCCCCAAGCTTAACTCCTGCTCGTCCTCAAGTAGGTAAGTGATAAAAAGAAAGAATAATTTTTGAGGTGACATGCACCATCATAAACTTGATCAAAGTATTTGTAAAACATTGATAGCTGGGATCATAGTACTTCAACATAGCATGAAAGATAAAGTTCTAACAATAAGACATAGCAACTATGTTGTAACATGAAAGGATGCAAACAAAAGATTCAAGAATAACAATGCTTTGCAAGACGTTTGTTTGTTTCACATAAAGAAAACATAGCATACTGGCATTCAGCTTGTCCCTCATAGAGTATCAAACATAAATGCATAGGACACCTTCAAAGTTCATAAGAGTGACTAGATACAAGTAGTTTAAGAACAAGCAATATCAAAGCTATGCATCAATCAACAAGTCTTGGGACAATGCACATAGAACTAAGAATGGCCACTATGCTCTCAAAGTAGGTGCATAAAGATAGAAGGTGGAGGCTCAACATAAAAAAGCAAAATAAAGGCCTTCATAGAAGGAAGTAGGGATTCAAGTTTCATAAAGAGCTTCCAAAAATTATGGTACTTATTATCTCTTAGCTCTCATTGCCCCTATCATAAGCATCTTGAAGGTGATTAAGGTTAAAGTGACACAACTAAGAGGATATGATTGACAAGTTATAAGCCGAAATCTCATGCCCCTTACTTACAAAGACCAAACCGCATGATACTCAACTTTAGTCACAAGTAAGCTCTTGTCATTGTAAGTACATATGTATCATAGAGAACCGCCAACGGGGTACCCCTTGCACATGATACAAGAGCTATCCCATAATCAAAATGACAAGGCAAGCAGACAATGAGCATCTCAGCGATCTTTTTATTTGCTATTTGCATAGGTTTTATTGAGGATGCTTCATAGAGTGCTCATTATGGTTATGATGCAAGTTTCCACCATGATTAGGCATGGCTTAGGCTAGCGGCCCAGGCATTTCTCTAACACAAATACAAACTCCATGATCTTACAAGTTCCCCTTTTATTTCACACCACTGGGATCCATAAGCAAAAGAACATGATATCAACGGGGTACAAAGTATAGGTGCAATGTTGAAAGTGTTCCCCATGATACATGGTTCTGCTAACTTCAACTTATAAAGCGCAAGTATATACGCAACAAAGATGGAAGAAATGGTTCAAGTTTATTAAGTGCAAGAAAGTAAAGTGTGCCATCAAGTTCGTGAGAGCTTTAATCACTAGTTTTCTCATAAGAAGTTTAATTCGGAAGGTAGAAAAAAACAAGAATATACTTGGAATAGCATATGATAATAGGTAGGTATGGTGGACTCTTTGGAATAACTTGGTTTTAGGAGTTGGATGCGTGAGTGGAACTCATACTTGGTTATGGAGGCTAGCAAAAGACTAGGAGCGACAAACTAAGAGAGCAATAATGGCCATAATTATGCAGAGCGACAAAACATCATTGATCAAAGCATAAAGTGATACTACAAGTTGAAAACGAAAGGATCATAAAGGCTATGGTGACTTGGGATAGTCATAACATGGTGTGAGCATGTGCCAAGTCAACCCAAATAAAGCATCAAAGGAGAATACCACAATACTATGATTTAATATGCTGAAACAACGCATGATTCTTCCAAGGCACATTAAGAAATCTCAATTGTTTATAACAATTCATGCTACATCAAAGAATACTAAGCATAAATAAAAAATATCAAGCATGGCATGACAAAGCATAGGCCACAGTCAAAAACAAGCTCTCTTTACCACTTAAGCATGAACTTTTTCCTACTCTTTTCCAATCCAAACCAAACTATTTGAAAACCAATGTATAAAAGAGGGGGTCCAACCAATTTATTCAAAAAACTAAGAAAACAAAGCAAACGAAAAACCAAAACAAAAACGAAAAAGAAGACGCTCCAAGAACAACACAACTGTGCATGAAACAATAAAAATGAAGCGTTTGGAAGTAACCTGGAATTTTTATTGATGAAGAAGGGGATGCCTTGGGCATACCCAAGCTTTGACGCTTGTACCTCTTGAATATTTCTTGGGGTGACATGGGGTGGCATCCCCAAGCTTGAGCTTTAGTCCATTTTTCATCTCATTACATCATTCCATCCATACACCTGAAAATTTTCCTTCGTACAAAACTTCACACAATCTTTATTAGCAACATTAGTGCACTCAAGATAATAAGTCTTTAGGTTCAGTTTCAACACCAATAAAACTTCCATTAAAACACAAGCTACTTTAGCACTTCCCTCAAAAAGCTTAATTCCCCAAAGAGAACTCAAAAAGGAACCAACAAGAAGCAAATGCAAATAATGGCAGAAATCTGTCAAAACAGACCAACAGGTCAAGACGAATTTTTTCGAAGACCTTCTGTTGCTCAAATCAAAAAGTGTTGACCTAACGAAAGTTACATAACAACCTGGGGCAGAAGCACAAAAATTCACGCCTCAAAAGGACATACAGAGATTTTACACGGATTTTTACGGTGAAGCACATAAATCTGTTTCGAGACAGCAACTTTCCCAAGTCTTACTTCTCTCTCATTAGAGGTTACTCTTGGCACAAAAAGCAAATAAAAAGGATAAGGCGCGGTTATTACAGAGGTAATAACTTCCAAGACTCATCTAAAACTTTTGGGTTATCTCCTAATAAGTACTTTTCTTTAACGCCTTTAAGTTAGGCATGATAGTTTGAGAAGACGCTCACATAAGAAATATGAACTGAAGTAAAAGAGAGCATCAAGAAGCAAATTCAAAGAACATTTAAGTCTAACCCACTTCCTATGCATAGGAATCTTGTAAAGAAATAAGTCATGAAAGCACAAAGCAACAATCATAGTAAAGCAAAACAAGTGCAACTTCAAGACTTTCAACATAAAGAGGAGAAACCTAATATTATTGAGATGCATAAAACCATGTTTCCCTCTCTCATAATAACTTTGAGTAGCATCATGAATAAAATTAACAATATAACAATCACATGAAACATTCTTATCATGAGCCACATGCATAAGAGAATTAATACTCTCCGCATAAACATAGTCATTCTTATTAATTGTAGTGGAAGAAAATTCAACAAAATAGCTATCATTATTATTCTCATCACCATAATCATAAAATATAGGATGCATATTGTAATCGTAATTAATTTCCTCCTCAATAGTAGGTGGACTGAAAATATCATCTTCATCATTGTAATCATCATATATTGGAGGTTTGGTATCATCATAAGCAATAGAAGAGATATCTTCCAAAGCTGGGGAACTAAAAAGATCATTTTCACAAAAACTAGCTTCCCCAAGCTTAGACTTTTCCATAACATTAGCAATAATGGTGTCCAAAGAATTCATACTAACAACATTTCTATTAGCATGCAAATAAATTTCCATAGGTTTTTTAATTTTCTCTTCAAACACTTCATGTGCTAACTCAAGATAAATACTATAAAGCTCTCTATTTTTGTTGTTGTTTTCCATTAAGCCTAACTAGTGAAAATAAAAACAAGAAACAAAAAGATATAATTGCAGAATCTAAAGGAAATAACTTCGAGCACTCACACACCAGCAACAGTGCTAGAAGATAGCTTAGTAGCCAGAAGATGTGAGTACCTTTTACCTTACCTCCCCGGCAACGGTGCTAGAAAATAGCTTGATGTCTACGCATTTCTATTCTTGTAGACAGTTGTTGGGACTCCAAGTGCAGAGGTTTGTAGAACAACAGCAAGTTTTCCCTTAAGTGGATCACCCAAGGTTTATCGAACTCAGGGAGGAAGTGTCAAAGGTATTCCCTCTCAACCAATCCTGCAATCAAGATACAAGAAGTCTCTTATGTCCCCAACACACCCAATACACTTGTCAGGTGTATAGGTGCACTATTTTGGCGAAGAGATAGTGAAATACAAGTGGTATGGATAATTATAAGTGGTAACGGTGATAGAAAATAGCTTGATGGCGTGGAAAAGACTAAAGTAAAACTGAAATAGAGATGGAAGCAAGCAAACATGTAACAGATCTAATTGCAAACGGTGTTTCAATGCTTAGAAATAAGGCCTAGGGATCATACTTTCACTAGTGAACACTCTCATATAAATATCATCTCTTTATGATACTACTCTTAACTACTCTCCGGTTGGACACTCTAATCGATGGTAGGGCTATAACAACACACCTCAAAGTTTGCTTTCCACATCCAGATAACCCCACACTGTCACCTTGAGCACTAGATGGTTCCAACAAACACCACAATTTCATAAAGACATCCAACTCCAAATATAACTCATAACAAGTATTTGTAATCTCTAGCCTAAGTGCCACCATGGTCTGCACACTGTCAACTTCACACACATGGGGAGAGTAGAGTTCTATTAAAGCACTTGAGTAGCAAGGTAGATCTATAGATTACAAGCTCATGATCTCAATAAGATCATGCATAGAGAGAGATGAACACATAGCTACCGGTAGAACCCTTAGCCTCGAGATAGAACTACTTCCTCCTCATCATGGGAATCAGCAATGGCGATGGAGATGGTGGTGGAGATCGATGGAGATGGCTCCGGGGGCACTTCTCCGTCCCAACAGGGTGCCGGAACAGAGACTTTCTGTCCCCCGAATCTCCCCTTCGGTGGCGGCGACATTGTGGAACTTTTTGTGGCTAGAGGCTTGATGATTTAGGGTTTATGCATCAGAGGCTTCTTATAGGCGAGAGGGGAGACCGAGGGGTGCCGGAGGGGCCCACACCACCCCCTAGCACGGCTTAGCCTGGCCCGCGCCACCAGGTGGTGTGGCCAGCCCTAGGCCCCTCTCCGTCTCGTCTTCTGGCTCCATGAGTCTTCCGGTAAAATATCGACTTTGGCTTTTGTCCCGTTCAATTCCGTGAATATTCATTTTCTGACTTTCCTAGAACCAAAAATAGCAGAAAATAGGTAAGTTGCACTGTGGCATCTTGTTAATAGGTTAGTCCAATAAAGTGTATAAAAATACTCCAAAGTGTGGACAAAACATAAGAAAGTAAATATAAAACAAGCATGGAACATCAAAAATTATAGATACATTAGCAATGTATCATGTACACATGGGTTATTGGCAATATCGGTCCAAGAATAGGTCTTACTAGGCTATTGGTATCCTCTACCCTAGACCCAGGAAGCTCTGTGAACTTGTCCCCGGCCACCTTCGCGCCCTCCTCGGCCTCCAAATCCAAAATTTGTGTTGATAGATGCATTTTCCTAGTTGGAATTGTCTTCTGATGTGTTCTTGTGCTTTTGGGTCTGCTACTGTTTTTCCCTTTTCAAAAAAGCAAGGGCTCATTCCAAAGGGAAATTTGGGTTTAGTACTTATGCTAATATATGAAAATCACTTTTCTAAAAGACTTCTACTAGATAATTGCTTTGCCGAGGCAGCATTGGCACAACCAAGCCATTCAACAAGCCTTGTGAATCATCATCGGCATCAACATATTTGCTTGTCATCTCTATCATCTCACCCAAATCAGTAACTTTGTCGCACTTCTGTTGGTGACACAGTAATCTGACTAGGAGCCCTGCGATGAATGCTTTGATTGCGGTCTGGTCATTGACTCCCTCACAAGATTTTTTCGCGTCAATCCATCGTTCGAGGTAATCTGACAAGTTTCTCTATTTTTCTGAACGCAACGCTACAAGTCTCCGACCGTGTAGGGCCTCCTGTAGGTACCCTCGAAATTCTGAAAGAACGCATTTTGCATATCATACGAGTTGTGGATTATGTTTTCCGTGAGTTCATTGAGCCATGATTGAGCCATCTTTCGCAGCATGAGTGGGAGATATCGGACTACGACCAAGTTGTTGATAGGTTCGTAGCATGGAAAACAAAAAATTTCTACCGCAAGAACGAACAAAACCCAGATCTAATCTAGATAAAAGCCAAGATCTAATCTATTATACATGTGCAACGAGATAGAAAGGAACTAACCCTCGTAGATCCGAAAGCATTAACGAGATTAGATCTCGTGGTTGATGTAGTCGATCACTTGCCGATCTCAAGATCGTGTGGACGATCCTTCCGGCGTCGCGTTCCAGCAGCGCTTCCGCAGTCGGTCAAGTGGACGATCCTTCCGGCGCCGCGATTCGCCAGCGCTTCCGCAGTCGGTCAAGTGGACGATCCTTCCGGCGCCGCGATTCGGCAGCGCTTCCGCAGTCGGTCAAGTGGACGATCCTTCCGGCGCCGCGATTCGGCAGCGCTTCCGCAGTCGGTCACACGTGCGGATTCGAAGCAGACCTTCCTCTCCTCGTTCTAGCAAGCAGCGGAGGTAGTAGATCTTCTCCACGGAATCCCAGCAGCACGACGGCGTGGTGGTGGTGGTGGAGTAGAGAATTCTGCAGGGCTTCGCCTATGCCTGTGCAGAAGAAAGGTGGAGGAGAGAGGCGGCAGAGATTGGGTGTTATGGGAGCTAGGGCTTGGAGGGGGCGCCCCTGCCCTTCTATTTAAGGGGGGAGGCGCGCCTGGGGAGGGGGAGTCCTAGTAGGACTCCCCTCCTATGGCCGGCGGTGGGAAGGGGGGAGGAGTCCTCCTCCCCACGAATCCGTGTCTTGCCCCACTAGGTTTCCTTTGACCCTTTCTTGGTTTTCAAGCAAACTCCAAGAAATCCTCTAGAACCTTCCAGAACTTTCCGAAACCTTCTAGAATCTCCATACAAACACTCTGGAACATTTCCTAACTTAGAAAATGATCCCCAATATATGAATCTTATTCTCCGGACCATTCCGGATCTCCTCGTGATGTCCCGGATCCATTCTGAGACTCCGAACAACATTCGGTCTCCAACGCACATTCCATATCTACTTAAAACAACTTCGAACCTTAAGTGTGTCACCCTACGGTTCGTGAATATGTAGACATGATAGAGACACATCTCCTATCAATAACCATCAGCGGGACCTGGAGATCCATAATGGCTCCCACATACTCAACGATGACTTCGCGATCGATTGAACCACTTACATACGAAACTAATTCCCTTTGTCTCGCGATACTATACTTATCCGAGGTTTGATCGTCGGTATCTCCATACCTAGTTCTACCTCGTTACCGATAAGTACTCTTTACTCGTTCCGTGATATGTCATCCCTTGTGACCCAGTCACATGCTTGCAAGCTAACTAGATGACATTCCACTGAGAGGGCCCAGAGCATATCTATCCGTCATATGGATGGACAAATCCCAATCTTGGTTCATGCACTTCAACACATACTTTCAGAATACCCAATGACACCTTTATGACCACCCAGTTACGAAGCGGTGTTTGATGTCATCAAAGTATCCATCCGGTGATGGTGATTAACATAACCTCATGGTCGAAGGAATAGGTTACTATGTATTTGAAAGCTTACAGCAATACGAACTTAAATGACTTGATCTTATGCTATGCTTACTATGGGTGTGTGTGTCCATCACATCATTCTCCCAATGACATAACCTTGTTATTAATCACATCCTAATGTCCATGATCAGGAAACCATGATCATCAATTAATCAACAAGCTAGTTCAACAAGAGGCTTACTAGGGACTCTCTTATGTTTACAAAACACACATCTATTAATGTTTCCGGTTAATACAATTATAGCATGGGATGTAAACATTTATCATAAACATAAAGATATAATAATAACCACTTTATTATTGCCTCTTGGGCATATCTTCAACAGTTGTTTCCTCCTTTGGTGATGCAACAAGCCTGAAAAAATCCTAGAACCAAGTATATGGTCGAGCCACACCGTCATAGGGTTGAATGTGCCTTGAGATAGCGAACCCCTCTGGAAAGTTGGATTGGCAGACCCTTCGTCCGAAGCACTGTGGGCCCATGTATATATCATTTGACTCGTAGCACCGCACCTCTATGTTTGAGTTGATCTAGTTTCGGGCGTCGCTTGGTGACATCGAGCACCATCTCCAATGTTCGTCATGGCTGCGGGACCATGGAGCCAGATCTCTACTTCTTCTACCACCTCCTCCACCCTGGCATCCCCTGGCTCCCGTGGGAGCCATTATGGTCACTGCCTAGTGGGGACGGAAGCTCTGGTGGGTTATTTCTGGCTGATCACCGTCCTCCATTCGGAACGTCACGGTGTCTATTCTGAGGCGGGTCTTAGTGACGACGGCCACCCCGCTGGTTTGATCCAACGTGGTTTTTGTCGTTACTTCATCCGGTGTTGTCGTTATTTTTGCAAGGTTCATCCAGACAGCTTGTGTGTCTAGCTATCATTTGTTGTTGATCTTGCTCCCGACGTTGTGCTTCTTCTTCTTATTCTTCTTCCCTTTGGTTGTTAGATTTGTAGCTGTTAGGGAGGTTGTTGTGGAACTAGTTCTGCTATAGCATCTTGTGCTGCAACTGGGCCAACATTGCTCCAATCACGTGTGGTTGTCTGTCGATGTCCCGAAGAACCGGTCCTTGAGTAGGTGTCATCGCGAGGGTCAGAACGATGATGGCGATTCGGTTCCCAATGAGCCTTGATTCATGTTGCCAATCCACATCGGTGCGGCATTGGTTGGATTTTGGGACCAGCTTTCTGCTAAAGGATGTGGCAGATTTCTTTGTTCCAAGCCCTTGTTGAGTAGCATTACACATTGTCAGACCTGTTCTAGAGCTGGATTATTTGCCAGGGTGTCTCGGGGCACGACAATGTTTTCCACCAGCGTGTTGTACACTCGGTTCCCTTTGTTGCCGAGCTGAGGCTCTCATATGATAATGTCTGTGTTTTTCCCTTTAAGAGGGTCTTGTGGACATTCAGATTTTTGTTGGCTAGTACATGGCCATTTCGGGTCTTCTGATGTTGTAGGGAGTTGAACTGTTCCGTCCTGCAACGTTGATGTTAATGCGATGCTTTTCCTCGACGAGGTGAGATTCTTTGTCTAAGAGTCGCAAGCGGTATACTTCTAAGGCCTGAGCTCTTTCCTATAGCTCCTCCGGTGTGAGATCCGAAGAGGTTAGGGTCAACGTTGTTAATGCTTTTTTGTAGATTTCACGGGCACAGGGAGTGACCACATGTCCATCCACTAGAGATTTTTTCGGTTCCTAGGGGATCAGAGCATCGTCTCCATCCTACATATCGATTTCCTCATTGACCTTATCTTCTTCTGGAAGATCTGAACTTGGAGTCTTGTTTTTATTATTCTTCTTTGCCTTGTTGGTCCTTTGGGTACTAGTGGCAAAGACGTCTTTAGCCCCATATCCTGGTTATAAACTTCCGTTGGTACTTTCAGACACAGGGACCTTAGGATTTTCTCCGTGATCCATGTCATCTTGCGAGTCATGAAGTTCCTTGTCGTAATCTTCGTCCATACTACCGTATGGGCTCAGATTTGACCCTTCTCCTTCCTGCACAGCAGTGGAGTTGATTTCTTCTATGAATTCTTCTTTGTACGCCCAGAAATCTACCGATGGCATGGACTCTCGTAGGGAGGCTAGTGTGTCGGTGTTTGTTACGATTGTGTCCAAAACTGAGTCATTGTTGTCTCCAGCATCGGCAAAGCCGGATCCAGAGTCGACGTAGCCGACAAAGTGGGATCCATGTGCTCTGAGGTGGGTGAGGCTTTCATCTTTGGCTTCCTTGAAACTTTTTATGGCCACGAGAACAACGTTCATGTTGACATTGGGGCGCAACATCATCCACCTCACTGTGTGCCTCAGAAGCAACCCTCCTACTCTAGCATCTGTAGAGCCGGATCCGGAGCTGTTGCAGCTCTGGTATTGCTGAGATTCGATCTCCTAAGGGAGATCTCCTTCAGATACAACCTTATCTTTCTCCACGATCTCTCCCTCAAGGGCAGGTTGGGTGGGATTAAGGTTTTCTGAGATCCGAAACTATGCCTCCTTCGCAGGAAAAGTAGATCCAAAAATTTCTTCTGCCTCTATCGTCACCGCTAGGATAGGTTGGGCAAGTTCAGAGAAACCAAGGTAGATGTCGATCTCACCGATTGACAGGATGGTGTAGCTTGTCACAGCCTCCCTAGCCAGAATCCAGGTATCGTCGAGAAGGACGAGGGGTACGTCGCTGACGTAGAGGACGTGACCGATACAAAGATTGTTTCGCTGATCCGATACGCGTAGATTCCGCCCGGAACGCAAATCTGAAGGTCACTTGGCCCACAGTGGGCGCTAACTATCGTCGGATTGATGACAAGTACACCATGAGGCGGTCCTTGAGGCGTGGGAAAAGGTGATACGTATGGTTATTCGGGACGGTGAGCACACAAGCTTACCCAGGTTCAGATCCGACTGCGGTGGATGGATCCTACTCCTTCTAGCAATCCAGTATATCGGCGGATCTGGAAGTACAACAGATTACAAGAGAAGTTTCGTCTATGCGAGTTGTGATTGGTAGTGAGTACCCTAAATACTGATTCCTAGGTTGGCTTATATAGTCATCCGGCATAGGTTACAGGAGAGTCCTATCCGGCTACGATACAAAGTCGGTACAGAGTACATCTTGGACTACAAGTATTCCTACATGCCTAAGTCGGCAAGTTTTCAGGGTCTTTCTATAGCCGGATGGGCTTCCATCTTCTCTCTCTGACTAGGTCACCCGTGGAGCATAGCTCTAACCCGGAAGTGGGTCACCCTGGTCAGTGAGTCACAGTGGGTGTACGCGGAAAGTATGTGCCCAACACTACGCGGTTGAGAAAAATCTGCCTCCTCGATTCTTGCGTGCAGTTCATGTGCTCCTCAATATCCATTGAATGCGGGGCCTACCAATGGATATATTCGTGACGTGGTGGAATGTTTTTCAGATTGATGTGACAACTCATGAAACATTGCAGAAGACAATGGTCCCCTTGGGTTGACCAAAAAATAAACCCTCAAGGATCTTGGAGTGTTCTAGGGGATACTCTCGAGAGTCATACTTTTCGGGTCTACCCACGGCAAGCAACTATACTCGAAGATCAGAGCGGCCCACCAGGGTTAGAGCCTTTAGCTCCACGGGCGACCAGTCAACGAGAGAAGACAGAGTCCCATCCAGCTATGAGAAGGCCCAAAAGGATTACCGACTAGGACCCAGCACTAGAAGATTTCAAGTACAAGATGTAGTAGTCACCGACTATGTTGTAATCTTCTGTACCGCAGCTGGATATGATTCCTATCTATACTATATAAACCGGCATACAAGCAGCTCTGGCCTGATCACTGAAGGGAAAAAAGGTGTAATAGATCTGTTTTTTAATAATATTGCCTCATGTGATTATTATTATTGTTGGCGGTTGACAAGGAACTGGAGTGTATTCTAAATCTCTCTATGTTTAGAATACTTTGTACTCATGTTACTCATATTGGAACTCGCATGGATCGTATGATGTGATTTTTTTCCACGTAAATTCTAGCGTCATTGTGATGTGATTGTGTTCGCTATATTGTTTGACAAATATCATATATTAATATCGCAGAGGTACCAATTACACTAGTCTCTACAACAATGCATTGCCCTACCGGCTTTACAGATGCACACAACTCAGAAAAAGAACAATAATTAAAAAAGTCCCGCTACAGCGATCAATTTTTTGTACCAGCGACACTAACACCACCAGAACAACACCAAAAGCCTAGCCTCTCCAATAGCAATACATTCAAGAAGAAAACAGTGCACAAGTGTTGTCTTCACCCGATCATAGATCATAGGTTTTCATCCTAGAGAAAGTCCTCGCTCACAAAACAATGTCTTCAACAAGCTCGTTGCTCTCATGTGATGTCACCCCTATAACAGTCGCTGCTGCGAGTCACAATCACCAAGCCATATCCTCATCGTCATAAAGACTCAAACCACCATCGCTAGCCCTCATGTCCCTGCCTTCATGACATTCTACGTATCTGACTTCACCTTGGATCGTCAAAGACATGACACATGATGGTAAAAGATAGCAAATTTTTGTAACGCTCTCTCTGAAACCAAATAGTCAGCAAAAACACAAGTGTGCACGACTGAATTCTTTCCAATCCAGCAAACTCTAGGCATGATGCGCCCACGGAAGCTCATCGAGGAAGGAACCCTTGAACCGCCACCATTATTCAGGCTGATCCAGCAGTCCCCACACCACTGGCCGGCTTCCCGCGAACGGAACGAATAGATCGGGCCGAGTCCACATCACCAAGAGGAGCAGTGCCGCCACCGACTTAAACGATCTCCTCCGCGCCTCCCAGCCGTGAGTCAGCGAGCCCCCCGCATCGGGAAGCGCAGCCCCCCCCCCCCTCCCCTCCCAATCCCCCCGTGTCCGCACCGCCCCGATCACGACCTCCCTGCGAGAAGGAAGGTCAACAAGGCGCACGAAGGGGGGCGCCCGCTGCCTTCGGAGGTGAGGCCGCAACCGCCAGCGCCGCGGCTGCAACGGCCGGAGAGGACCGTCGGATGGAGGTTTTTTTAGGGTTAGGGCCGATGTCTCCGGAGTTGCCCACACGCGGACTATGCGGGAGGATGTTATTTTCTCTGCGTAACCACTAGCTGTAGCGATCCTCGAAGTTCAAGTTCATTGCAGACTTGCAGGCAAGTGGGTTTGTCTTTCTAGCCCAACATTTCCTTCAATGTGTAAATTCGGAGTTTATAGGCATTTAGTCAAAGGCCTTTAGCATTAGGAATATATCAAAACTAGTTCTTATTTTCTTCAAGATTTGGAACCGCAGATTTTGTTTAGGATAGCTCGGTCCAGTAGTAGTTTCAGAATGGGATGTTTCAAATAGATGGAGGGCATAGCCTGATATATCAAACACAAACACTGTACATTCAATGTCATGATATTAGAAGACCGAGAACAGATAAATAAAATAAATAGATCAATAAGGCGGACTACATAGCGTCGTCAATTCCTGATCTGGAGAGTTCACAAATTCGCGTA
The DNA here is from genome assembly GCA_910589775.1 of Avena eriantha. Taxonomy (NCBI): domain Eukaryota; kingdom Viridiplantae; phylum Streptophyta; class Magnoliopsida; order Poales; family Poaceae; genus Avena; species Avena eriantha. The sequence continues at coordinate 269,717,094 of OU342744.1, forward strand.
GAATTTGGCTCGCAAACCCAGATCTCTGAAGAACATGGCTTATATGCAGGTTTCTACATAGCAACATTGCGGCGGAGCTGTTCGTCTTTCAGAGCAGCGCAACCTTTCAAGCCCAACACAGCAAAGGCAAGCTCATCAAGCTTCAAGGGTCAGAACTTGCAAGCACCTGGAAATGGTCTTGGGGTCCTGACTGAAAGTTCAGGTTTCACTTATCACCCCCCGCTCGCATTCGTGTCAATCGTCGTCGCAGGGAAGGAGTGTTGGTATCTGCCCATGATCAACGAAATCAAGTCGGTTGAGCCTTACACTGCACAGAACATTCTCAGGGAGTTCTTCCTGCTTCTGGGCCTGCATGAAATGCTCAACATGTTCAGTTCATGGACAAATCAGCCCGCTTGGAAACTTATCAAGAAGAATGGATCATCATTTCACCTGTATGGTTAGGCCTAGATCAATGACACCGTGTTTCAGCCGTTCTCGAAACGCTTCGAGCCCTTTCCTCGATATGAAGCTAAACCGGTGCACATCAAGGTCTATCTCCAAGTAATTTGATCCCTGTATCAACCCAACATGTCACGCGGGAGACTCTTTTCTTTGTTGTTGCAAATGTTATGTTGGAGTTAAGATGCAAGAAAAAAGATGGTATCAAGAAAAATATTACTTACCACATAAAAGTTGTGTTGAGGCCGTGACAAGACTGGCTTTTCGTTATAAGCCTGCACGAGTTTTCTCTCTGCAGAACTCAGATTCATATCATCCGGGTTAACCAACCCTGTCAATATTTTCAATCTTTCCCTGTAAGGGACAGTTGAGTCTAATGGAAACCCCTTGACCTTTTCTAACTCATCGCTTACAAGTCTCTGAAAATTATGACAGAAAATAGAGATTAATGACATGTCAGTTCAGGTCTTCAGAATTAACACGAATCAGTTGTCCACGAACAAAGATTGTGTCTGGCGAGAGAGATATTTTACCTTGATACTCTCATGGAACTGAGGAGAGATCTCTTTCTCGAAGTTTTCATTTAGTTTGAAATACAATACTAGATTGATCCCTTCCCCATCGCTGTCGCCAAGGAAGATGGCAGTTGGATATGTAGGCATCTGGGTGCAAGACATATGCTCATTAGTAATCAATCATTGCAACAACTAGCAATTTTCCTAACTTGAAGTCGGCAACCACTGAGCGCTGATGATCATACCTGAATATTTACGATAAGTAAGGAAGGAACTTTCTCACTTGGCCGTATAGATGGAAGCTCAATATGCTGGGCAATATGATGTATTTTCCTTGGTGACATGAACATGTCCACACCAATTGGGGTGTATGGACAACTTGCTGGGGCAGCTGACTTCTTTTTGTCTCTACATGCAAGAAAATCATAACAAATAAAAACCAAGTTGACGTATTACAACACATGACAAGAAAGTGTGCACCAACTCTTACCTGAAAAAACTTTCTCCGCGTAGCTTGAAGGTCGAAGGCTCAAGAACGGACCAACAACCTTCCAATATTTTCTCGCTAGCTTGAGGAATCAATAGTCCGGCTCTTGGACGAATCAAGTACCTCCTAGAAGAACCTGCGGGTAGAAATTTAACATCAACTATATTTTCGAAAGTTACCTGTATCAGTCCAATGTAAAAAAACACATCAAAAGAAAACTCACATATTTCAGTAGTTTGCTCCCCATCAAAAGATTTCCTTGTGAAAGAGAGCCGCACAACTCCTGACTTCTTCTTTTGGCCACGCGGGCTTGCGAATCCCAATGGCTGAACCTTATTAGCATGGCGAGGCGTGCACACGGGTGTCAAACTTTTGAAGATACTTTCATGAGATTTTTCTCCGTCTCTGAAAGACTTCAAGGCATTGCATGCCTCCTCGCCTCTTCTAAGTTTCGTCAGCATTTTTACGCCGCCCTCATTTCTCGTCTTTGCTTCCTCCACCTTTGCACCGAATACATCGGATGCTTCCGAGGTTGCGATCTTAAGCCTCTCTGCTTCCTGAATACCGGCTTGGCTTGATTTATCCATGTTGTTTGCATCTCTTGTTAGGTACTGTCCGACAGCTTGAGCAACAGATGAACCGTCAAAAATCTTCTCAAACTTCTGGATGCAATCAGCGATACATGAAGCATCTTCACACTGCAACAACTGTGTCATTCCTGCGCTCGATGCGGCAGGCAAGTCTGCAAGAAGAAACGATTCTGCATAAATACATACTACAACTAACAATTCATATGCCCAGTGAGGATCGATCATGTCGAGAGGAAATTCAATAAATACCTCCGTTAACACTGCTGAAGTCTTCATCGGAATCAGACCCCAGAATACTGACAGAATCAAACCATGCTTCTTCTTCACACACAACTGGAGCAATATCAGGAGGAAAAAAAACACTAAATATTCAACTCTCCTCTGTGAAGTGCGAAGACAATTATATCCTGAGATGAGATATGAAAGTAACACGAAGATCCTAGTACTCACCATTTCCATCTTCCGAGTAGAGCTCACTGTGATGCCACTGCAACTGCGTGAGATGGAATGTTACATTGGAGACAACTTCTCCCGAAGAAGCACAGCTCCCTGCATCACTGGCACATACCGTAGGCGTGTTTCTCGAGAACTTCCCGCGGTACCGGCGATGTATGCAGCGCAATCTCTGCGGTCTCCGTCTTCTACTCGTAGAGACGCAGGCACCCATGGTGGTGCTAACTTGTGAGATGATTTGTTGTTCACAGGGTTTCACCAAATTGCAGGCTTCCAATTCCAAGAAGCTGCAAAAGAAAGGCTCGAGGGATGAATGAGGGGAACCAGCCACGAGAAGGTGATGCAGAGACCAAAAGAAAGAACGAACTGAACCATGAAGGACGCCTTACTTGCTGTGACAACACAAGCCATGGATTAAAACAATACCAGTACTGTACTAGCAAATTTCTTCAACGGCTACATCCATGGAACTAGAAATAGTACCTGTTGATGAACAAGGCAAATGAGGACAGAGATACGCCTACCACCAAATCACCAGCGCACGTTCCACCCCTCAGGACAGCCTGCGAATAAATCCATAAATTGACCATTAAAAGTGGACATACATACATGTATGCACGCTGCTCAAGTGGTCATAACATTTAATCAAAATTAACAGTTGGTCTGTGCATCGTACTCCATATAACAGCTACCGAATTGGTCTGAATCTGGGAAAATACTACAGGAAAGTGGCTACACTGGGAACAACTAGCAGAAAACAATGAATAAACAGGCGTGAAGATTCTGCAAAGTTTAATGGCTCCTCGGCTGTCTCGGCAAGTTGACTCGATGTGCCTTTTTAAGAGGCGACGAACACAGAAACCCACAGCTCTGTAATTAAAAAAAAAAATAGTCGGTGGACCGAGAACTAGCGACAGAGCTGGATCTTACTACTACTTGCGCCGAGAACTGGTTTGGAAAAGGAAAGGAGAGGAAATCAAACGGCGGACAGCAAGAACCTGGAGAAGGTGGATTCACGTCTGCGCAGGCTAAGTAATCCCACAGATGACTACAGCTCGGCTGAAGGAGTCGGAGAGAAGAGAGCAGACAGATTAGTCAAATGCAGGGGCACGGCTTTTTCTTTTTCCTGCAGCCAGGCACCAGCCCGATCAAGGAGTGGCCTCCTTCGACGAACCCAGGCTGAATCCAAAGAAAAGCCGATGATGAAGCAGCAGCATTGGTAGATAAGCATGAGAACCGCTTGCGTATATCTACTCTTCTGCCGGAAAAACCCAAACATGCCGGACGAAATAACTCCAAGAGAAAAGCAAGGGGGAGGATTTCGTTTCGAACCCGGGCCAACAGAAGCAGAGTCGCCTCCGTTCCTGCCAGGAACACCAGAGCAGAGATCCCCCCTCCAAAGCTCCCGGAAACGAGACAAAAGGAACACAATCCCTGGCGAAACGAGAGAGGCGTACCGCGGAGCATCGGAAGAAGGGGCAGGCGGCCGCGACGCGCGGAGTGCTGGGTGGCAGGCCACGGAGTGCAGTGCAGGGTGGATAGCCGGCAGAAGCGAGGTCGCCGAGGTGGTGCCCGTGGTGGTGGTAGCGCGCGTATCGTATTGCATACGCGTTCGTAGTATATGCCTATACTCCCCACGTGGACGGAATCGGGGGCCGGCGGGGAGAAGGCCGTTCAGAGTAGATATATAAAGTTGAGAAACCCCAGAGACAACAAGATAACCAAAAAGAAGACGACGGTGGCTACAGTTCGGAATCGGGGTTCCTGTCTTGGTTCCCCTGCCTTGGTTCGAACTCGGAGGAAATTTGTTCTATCGGGTAGACGACTCGACGTAAATGGTTTGGTTGTGGAATTGTGGAAGTTTGGTGGGCGGTTGACGCCGAGATTGACTGCGCTAGCTGCCGCCCGCGGGGTCAGCAACAGTGGATGCTGTTGCGCGTTCCCGTTCATCGAATTTAATGGGGGAGATGGTACAGATATCATATCATCATCGCCAGGTGCCCGTGCTCCAACCCTCTGTCAGTGACTCAGTACCGCGTGCAGTGCAGGCAGGCATACATGCACGCAGGGCAGGCGGGCTTTGATGACCATCACGGCTTACTGGGACTGGGAGTAGGCCGAATCGAGTCCAGGCACTGTGGGCAATGATTTTGTTCACCAGTAATTATTTTTTTATACTGGAGAAATTTCATCGACAAAGAAAACCAAAAAACATGGCAGGAACAGAACACGCCGGCTGGCACCAAGATTTCCAGCGGGAGCGCGCCAGCAGAAGAAAAGAAATGCGGTGGTGTAGTTTCTGCCGTTTGCTCGCGCTTTGTCGTCATGGTAATTACGCACAGGGATGCTCCGAATCGGACGGCAGGCCGCGATGCCCGAGACCGGGAGAGAAGATTAGTCCGATTCACCAGCGTGCAGGGCACGCACGCGGCGATAGGTGCAGAGCTCCCCCCATCATGACAAAATCCTGCTGAATCCGATAAGCCATGCATGGAGCACCAAAACATGCATGTCTACTGTTTTACCAGTATGCTGCTTCCCCCAACTCCGATGAAATATTTTTGCTAGATAGGAGTAGTCCTAGTCGTAGGTGTGCCTATATCAACATTTTGCGCTGCCCATGGCCTTTTTTCTTGAAAATTTTATAAAGCGACATTAGAAAATCTAAAGCAAATCATGGATGTAGCAAACAATGTACCTATGTGCAAAATATCAATGTGAAATACCTTCTATTCTAGGCTACACAAAAGTAAAAAAAAATAAACTAACATTTTATTGAAGTTTGGAAATTTGGGTTGCTCACTGGCCGAATATACATCATTGGTAATTCACATTGATTGGCTACATCAATGTTTCTTCGGAATTGCGTATGAGGATAGGGCATTTGAATTGCGATGATTCAATTGTTGCCGAATAAGGATAGGGCATTCATATCAGGAAAACGATCCAGACCAAGCAAAAACGTTGCAATGTTTCTACACCCATGCAGCAAAAAATGCAACAAATCTCTATTGGTCACCACAAATCGTGAGAATGAACCATTGCAACTTCGCCAAAAAAATGTGTTTTACAGTGCACACTTAGAGCATCTCCACCAGCGCTGCCAAAAGATGGCCTGCAAATGGGCGGGCAAGCCGTCTAGGGGCACTTGCCCAAATTGCTCGAAGTTTTGGGTGGGCGCTGTCAACACTCGGATTTTTAATCCCAGATGCATGTTGTGCCATACATCGAAATCACAGGATTACCATTTTTGCGAGACATAACAGATTGGATATCAGAGTACATCATCCATTACAAACCATAATAAGGTCTTACAAGAATAAAGGATCTCATGATCCAGTCTTAATACAACAAGCAGCGGAATAAATAATAAGCGTAGCGGTGGGGTCCATCTTCAGGGTCACAGGCAATGCTGACAATGGAAGATAGTCCTAGTTATCGTAGCCGTCCTGCTGTCCTTCATCTTGGTAGTCTCCTTCATAGTCTGGCCATAGGAATAGTCAGGGACAAAAGCCATGAGTACTCTTTAAGTACTCGCAAACTATCACTAACAAGTAAGGTAGTTCTAGTGGGAAATACTAACTCTAGGTTTATTTCTAAAGTTAAGTTTGAAACCTAACCTGAGTTCAGAAACAAAGAAAGATAAAATAAAGTTTGAAATCACTTAAGTTGGGAAGCTAGTGTCATAGTCACAACCCTGTTGTGGTCAAGTCAAGATTCATCATTCATATCATAAGTCATTTTGAAAACATCTAACAATGGAACAGTATGGCCACTCCAACTGTCCATAACCGCGGACACGGCTATTCGAATAGTTTGACACTCTGCAGAGGTGGTACACTTTCACCACAAGATTTGATACATCTGTCAGGGATAACCCTGAATCATCATACTTAGTATGCAGATAATCAAACATAACCTTTCCTTTACACACCCTAGTATAAGCACCTCTCCTATGAGCATGGCCTCCCAACCATGACCATCTGTCATCTTGGGCACTGCATAGGTGGACAACATTGAGAGGTATCCTCAGCTCAAACCTCTCCCGCGAGAGAACTAATAATAATGCATATAAACTTCCGGCTAAGCCTTATCTAGTTCAGGTATTGTGGTTGTACGGTAAAATTGGAATGGTATCGCATCCGAACCCAACCATCAGTTTTGTAAAAGGTTTAAGGCTCATGCCTCAACATTTTTATCATCATAAACCATTTGTGTTTCTCAACACATGTCAAAACATCTCAATAAAATGACTCATCATTCCAAGGTTTTCACAAGTCATTTTCACCAAGTAATCCCATCTAAAGTGACTCAAGTTTTAGTTTAGCTATAAACTACTAAGTTAAGAGTGTTCACCAATGGGGGATGCTAAGATCAATCTCATGCCATAGAATGACATCTAAGTTTATCTAGATAGGTCAAGTTTTATACTTTTTATGCTACCTTCAAACAAGTAAAGGATTTTGGTAAATTAAAGAAAGTAAAGCTTGTAAATAACATTTGGAGTAGGTATAAGTCAAAGGGTATAACCAAAGCATGCCTAATGCATTTACTTAGGTTATCTAGTTTGCAAGGTCTAGCTTGCATTGTTAATGATGGCTTGGCTTGGTTGGTGTAGTGGTTGAAGTTTTCTTCCTCCTCCTCTTGGTAGAACTCCTCCTCCTCGAAAGCTTGATCGGTACTATCGTCTATAAATACATACGGGATACACAATCACCAAACAAAGCTTAACTAGTCTACTTAGCATCCTAAGGCACACATTTGATGATCTATTATCATCACAAGCATCACAAGGTTGAATTAACTAGCCTCATTCTTTTTATTTGAGAAAAGTAATTTCTACTCATTGAAATTAACTAAGATTTAATATTCTCCAATTAAAATATGGGATCATGTGGACACATGTCATCACCACATATTCTAACATATGGGAATGTGATTTAAATGTTGGATCACATTTTAATAAGTTTAAGTTTAAAATTTAATGATTTAAAGTGACTAGAAATGCCTATATAGCATTATTTTGGTACTAGTCCAAAGTCACTGCATGCAAACCTTAATATTATTACATGTTCAGATAGGTATGGTTAAATGAGATTTTGAGAGTTGGAATCAACTCAAAAGCTATTATGGTTGACATTAGAAAAATGTTTGAATGTGCAAATGCTTCTGTCTTGTTATTTTTACTAGGAGAGATCTCTAACTCTAAATGATTTAAATCCAACAGGCTTGGATAGAGATTTTCATTACCTTTCCAACAAAATTGGAATCACTCCATTTGGATTTGTAAACCTCTTTGAATTGATTTTTGAACTAAGGGATAGAATTGATTTTAAGTCTAAATAGAAAAACCTAATTTGAATTAACTAGGTCGGCGCGGGAAACTAAATGGGCCGGCCCAGTAACGCTCAGCGGCGCAGAGGGCGACTGACAAGCTAGTCCCGTATGTCAGCGGCACATAAAACCCGAAGCGGTATGGGGCGATCTGGGCCACACGATTAGAACATAGATCGATGGTCCACAGTCGTTGTCGATGAAGGACTAGTCGCCGGGGAGACCGAACCCTAAACGGCCGGTGGGGGTCTACTGGGGACGTACCAGGGCTCCAGCTAGTGTGGCGAGACGGGCAAACGAACTGGTGGACGACGGCGAGCTCAGGCGAAGTCGCGGCAGGGGCTGAGGTGGACGAAATCGACGGGGACTTCTCCTCGTCTGCAGCGGCTGCCTCCGGTGGAATTCCAGCGAGGTGCTGCTCGAGCGGCTCCGGGGAGAGAGGGGAATGGTCAGTGGAGAGAGGGGAGTGGAATTGTGTGAAGAGGTGGTGCTGGGGTGGCCTCCTTATATAGGCTCGACGAGTGGGCAGTGAGGCATGGGCGCGGCTCGTCGGTGACGGTGAAACAGGGGCTACCGGCGTGGGCGAGGTAGGCGGACGGTGGGCGGTCTTCTGGCCGTCCGCTACAGCGTAAGGGCGAGGCTAGGGGCGGTGGCATGTGGTCGGGGGCTTCACGCGCTCTGGGAGACAAAGGCGGTGCTTGACGGTGATCATGGCGACTATGGGTCGCGCGGCGGTGCACGGCTGTGTCTAGCGGGTTGCTGGATTCAAGGCGGAGCGGCGTGCGCGATTTGGTGTCGAGGCGCGGTCTGTGGCGTGCTGGCGGAGATCGCGCTCTAGCGGCGATCGCGCTCTGGCGTGCTCTGCGCACGGCGTAGAGAGAAAGGGCGGCGCGGCGCTGAGGTGGTCCAGGGGCTGGGGTTGATCGAGGGGTGGACAGGGAGTGGCGGTAGGGTTGGGCGAAGCTAGTGGGCACACTGGTTTGGCGCGGCGCGTTCTGCTGCGAGCTGTCCACGTTCGGCCGACGGCGACTAAAAACGGGCGGCATGCTACTACTGCTCTAGTCCAATGGGTAGGCTGGTTAGGGGTTGGTTAGATCTAGGGGATACCAGGGGACCAAAATTTTCCCAAATACTCGACAAAGCATTGATCATCAAATAGTAATAGTTAGGCAGAATTTTTGTGCATGCCACCTATTCGACACAATGGCCGTATGAAGAAAAGATTTGAATTTTTCAGAGATTTTTGGTAGGGTGATGTAACTTATGCTTGAGCATCTAGGTTTGCTTGGGATTTTGAAATGGAGTTCATTTAAGTGGTTTTTGAATTAGTGTGATCTATACATATGAACTAGATTCAATTTTCAAATTTCATTTAAAATTAGAGTTTGAATTTTTTGGGAGATCACAAAGTGGGTCTTGGCACATCACTACTTGTACTAGCAAGGGGTGCAAAGAACCCAATTGTCTCTGTTGGCATTTGAGTCCTAGGAACACCCCAAGTGTCCTAGTTAGTTAAAATGGCACAAATGACCATTTCCTTATTTTAGTCTTTTTGATTTCTTTTTCTTTGGGATTTGTTTGGGAATGATCTAGATGATGTTTAATTCACCTTAGAATCATTTTACAACCAATGAATCACTCAAACATGGCAATTCAAATCAACTCCTAATTTAAATGCACACACATATGAATGCTTAATTATTTTAAATGGAAAAGTTTTTGTTAACCCTAAAATGGGGTAGATTTGATCTTGATTAACTTTGTATTAAGTTTTGAGATGTTACAAACCTTCCCCCCTTAAACAAAATCTTGTCCCGAGATTTACGAAAGAAAACTAGGAACTAAAGAGATCTGGGAACTCTGTCCTAATGTAATCTTCCCGCTCCCATGTGGCTTCTTCTTCAATATGGTTGCTCCATTGAATCTTGAGAAATTTGATACTCCTGGTCCTGGTGGTTCTGTAAGCTTCTTCCAAGATACGGATGGGCACTTCACGATACGTCAGATCCTTGTTGATATCAATAGCTCGATGATCGATGTTCTTGAAAACTTCGGTCTTCTCCGACACTTCTAGACATTTGCGAAGTAACGAGACATGGAACACATTGTGGATGGCTGACATCTCTTCTGGCAGTTCCAGTTGATACGATACTTCTCCTCAGCGATTCAAAATCTTGAAAGGTCCGATATATCTGGGGGCTAACTTTCCTTTCAAACTAAAACGTTGGGTTCCCTTCAATGGTGAAACCTTGAGATACACGAAATCTCTGACATTGAAAGTCAGGTCTCTCCTTCTCTTGTCAGCATAACTCTTCTGTCTAGATTGGGCGGTCTTGAGGTGCTCACGGAGTTTGTGAACCTTCTCTTTGGCTTCTCAGAGAATGTCGGGTCCAGAAATCTGACTCTCTCCTACTTGCGACCAATTCAAAGGGGTACGACACTTTCTTCTTTATAGGAATTCAAATGGTGCCATTTGCAAACTGGCTTGATAACTGTTGTTGTATGATAATTCTGCGAAAGGCAGACAATCTTCCCATTTTGATCCATATTCTAACACACAAGCTCTCAACATATCTTCTAGGATTTGGTTGACTCTTTCAGTCTGTCCATCAGTTTGTGGGTGATAAGTTGTGCTGAAGTTCAACTTGGTTCCCAATCCTTCTTGGACTTTCTGCCAAAATCTCGAGGTGAATTGGGTTCCTCGATCTGATACTATGGTTTTGGGGGTTCCATGCAGACTAACAATTCTAGCAATGTACAACTCTGCTAGCTTCGAACTCTGATAGGTAGTCTTGACTGGTATAAAATGAGCTACCTTAGACAGTCTATCAACGATGACCCAGATTGAGTCATTTCCCCTACTAGAAGTAGGCAAGCCGGTGATAAAGTCCACTCCGACGGAATCCCATTTCCATTCTGGAATCTGCAATGGTTGTAATAGTCCTGCGGATCTCTGATGTTCTTATTTGACTCTTTGACAGATGTCACACTTGGCGATGTAGCTTCCGATTTCTCTCTTCATCTGTGCCACCAAAATTGCTCTTTCAAATCTTGATACATCTTCGTTCCTCCGGGGTGGATAGAATAAAGAGTATCATGAGCTTCCTGCATGATAAATTGCTTCAGCTCCGAATCCGCTGGTACACAGATACGTCCTTTGTACCACATAACTCCTTGTTTGTCTTCGGTGAATCCAGGTACCTTTCCTATACTAATACGACATTTGATTATGTCGATACTTTCATTTCCCTTCTGGGCTTCCTTGATTTGGCTGATCAAAGTGGGTTGAAGTTCAATGCTAGCTAAAAATCCTCTGCTAACAAGCTCAGTTCTAAACTGCTCCAACTCCTCATACAATCTGGGTTGCTTCTCCTTGATCATGGTGTTTAACCTACACGGCAATCTGCTAAGAGCATCTGCTACCACATTGGCTTTGTCGGGGTGATAGTGAATGTCAAGGTCATAATCCTTGATTAACTCTATCCACCTCCTTTGCCTCATATTCAGCTCCTTCTGAGTGAAAATATACTTCAAGCTCTTGTGATCTGAGTAAATCTCACAGCGATTTCCCATAAGATAATGATGCCATGTCTTTAATGCCAAAACTACGGCTGCTAATTCAAGGTCATGGGTCGGATAGTTCTACTCATGCTGCTTCAGTTGTCGAGACATATAAGCGATGACTTTGCCTTCTTGCATCAATACACATCCGAGACCAATCTTGGATGCATCACAATACACATCAAACGGCTTCTTGATATCTGGCATGATCAATATTGGGGCTGAAATCAATCTCTTCTTGAGCTCTTGGAAACTGGCTTCACATTTGTTGGTCCATTCAAACTTCTTGTCCTTCTTCAACAATTGGGTCATGGGTTTGGCGATGCTCAAAAATCCTTCTACGAACTTGCGGTAATATCCCGCTAATCCGAGAAATGCACGGACTTGGGTTTGAGTGGTTGGGGCTTCCCATTCTTCGACATCTTTAAATTTGGCGGGATCAACAGAGACTCCTCCGGCAGACACAATATGTCCTAGGAATCCTACTTCATTCAGCCAATACTCACATTTGTTGAACTTGGCATACAACCAATGCTCTCTTAGGGTTTCTAGGATGATTCTCAAATGTTGCTCATGCTCTTCTTCTGACTTGGAGTAGATAAGGATATCGTCGATAAACACAACTACAAACTTATCTAGGAAATTTATAAAGATCTTATTCATGAGATTCATGAAATAAGTAGGGTCATTGGTTAATCCAAAATACATGAACGTATACTCGTATAAACCATAACGAGTAGTAAAGGCGGTCTTCGGAATATCCGTTGCACGAATCTTAAGTTGGTGATAACTAGTCCTAAGATCAATCTTTGAGAACACTTGGGCACCAGTCAACTGATCAAATAGATCCTCTATCTTTGGCAGTGGGTACTTGTTTTTGATAGTGACATCATTCAGCTTCCTGTAATCTGTGCACAAATGGTTGCCTCCATCTTTCTTGTCGACGAATAACACTGGTGATCTCCATGGCGATGCGCTTGGTTGAATCAAGCATGTTGCTAACATAGCATCCAACTGCTTCTTCAACTCTACTAACTCTGAGGGGTTCATGCTATAGGGTCTCTGGGCTATTGGTCCGGTTCCGGGGATTAGTTCGATAATGAACTCAATATCCCTATCCGGGGGCATACCGGGCAATTTATCTGGGAATACATCGGGGTATTCACAGACTACTCTGACTTGGTCTATGGTGGGTAGGGCTAGCCTCTTGTTGCACTTGAATTGACGGGGTAAGGTTTCAGATATATGCTCTACTGAGACTCCAGAGCTACTGGTCATGGTGATGGCTTTCTTAGCACAGTCTATCAGTCCTTTATGCTTTGATATCCAATCCATTCCTAGTACTACTTCCAATCCTTTGGTTCCCAGTACTATTAGATTAGCATAAAAATCTATCTCATGTATTCTGATAGGCACAACTTTGCAAAATTTTCTAGCTTTTGTAGTTGAACCAGGAATTTGAACTATCATGACATGCTTCAGGTTGGTTGGGTGAATCTTACTAGTGCATGCAAATTCTTCGGTGACAAATGAGTGTGATGCTCCAGAATCAAACAACACTCTTGCTAAAACTGATTTGACAGAAAACATACCCAGCACTACATCTGGCGCTTCTTGGCTTCTTCGGCGTTCATATGGAAGAGACGGCCGTTGCGGTTGTGAGGGTTCCCTGGGGCAAATCTTCTTCCTGGTTGAACACGATGCTGCTATTGAGCTGGGGCATTCACATTGGCAGTGGCGGCAATCTTCTTGGGGCACTCATTGGAATAGTGACCCTTCACTCCACACTCGAAACAAGTGATCTGAGACTTGTATTTTGCCGCCATGGGCACATCATTGCTTCCAGTTCTGGGTGCAGTGTTGTTGTTGCTGTTGTTGCTCTTGGGAGGTGCACGGTTGAAATTGTTGGTGTTGCCGGGGTTGTTGTTGTTTCCTCTGGACTTCACATTGCCTTCGCTACGGTTGGGGTAGCTTGGGCGAGACATTGGGGGTTGGTTGTTCCTCGGTGCATATCCCGCTGAAGGGTTGGGACGGTACTTCTGGTGGCTGTTGGATCCAGCTTGGTGCATCATACGACGTTTGCGGTTGTCGTTGGCTTGGTTAATCTTCCCTTCCATCTGAATGGCAGAGTCGACAAGCTCTTCAAGATCCTCGAAGCGGATGTTGACGAGGACAGTCTGCATATCATCATGCAGTCCGTTCAGGGATCTCTCCTTCTTCTTGGCCTCCGTGTTGATCTCATCATGTGCATACCTGGCTAGGGACAAGAATCTGTCACGATACTCCACTACAGTCATTCTGCCTTGTTTCAGTTCTCTGAATTCATCCCTCATTCTGGTGACTAGTCCCTGCGGCATGTGGGTGCGGCTGAACTTGATTTTGAAGGCTTCCCATGTCATCACTTGACCATGGTTCATTGTGCGGATGCTGTTCCACCAGGCTCTTGCATCTCCTGCCAAGTAGTGGGTGGCAAAGAGAACTTTCTCGTTGTCATCAACTCTGGCTACCTCTAAATTGTTCTCCATTGTCTGCAACCAGTCATCAGCATCTAGTGGGTTCTCCGAAGTGCTAAAGATTGGGGGTTTGGTATTCTGGAAGTTTTTCAGCTTGGATCCTTGATGATCCTGATTTCCATGCCCTTGGTTGTTTTGGGCCATTTGAGCTATATGCTGTAGAGTTGCTAGGTTGGCTTGGCGCTCTTCCCTGCTTGCTTCACAGTCTGCAAGTAGCATCTGCATAATCTGCAGCATTGGGTCCTGCGATGAGCTGCTCCCTCCGGGGTTTCCATGAGTCATCTGAAGATTGAGATAGATAAAGGGGTAAGAAGGAAAGTTCTAAGGTTCATGGTTTTGATTTCAAAGCTAAAACTTTGAGTTTGACTCAGGTTTTATAACTAACTTCTTTTCATTCATTCAAACAAGCACACGATACAAACACACACACACACCACAACATCAAAGGAAAAAAGATGGTTTTAAGAACCATTCTACAAGCTACGATACAATGGGACCGATACTCCTCATTCTACGATAGTGCCCTAGTGCATCTACTCATCATCGATGAAGTCGAAGTCATCATCGTCGGTGTAGAAGTCCACGGCATCCTCCTCTAGAAAGTCATCATCATTGATAAGGTAAGAGTCCATATCTCCGTGGATGTCTTCACCTTCCTCTTCTTCCCTTGCTGCAAGCTGAGCTTCTTGCTCCTTGATGGTCTTCTCGAGGTCAGCCACCTTCTTGCGAAGACGGTCGATGGTGCAATCCTTCTTTTCGCGCTGGCGGCGAAGAGACTGGCGATCCTTGACAAGCAGTGAGAAAGTCTGGGCCTTCTAGGCGGCAATGGCAAGGTTGTGGTTGGCGAACTCCCTAGCATTGTCCAATTCCTTCTGGCGGTCGTACAGCAGGAAGTCAAGGTTATCCACTTGATGCTTCAACTCAGGGTGACTTGGCATCTCCATTGTCATTCCCATGAAGTCACGCCTTGCATAGTGAACAAAGCGGGTTCCTTGGATTCATGCATTGCCCTAGCTATCCATCTAGCCAGTTGTTCTCTCTTACGGAGAACTGGATCCTCTCGGACGTTGGTGCTTCTATACTTCCTCAAAGATCAATGGTGACTAGCCATTGTAAATCTCCTCCTAGGGGTCCAGGAAGTTGAGCTCCAAGGAATTCCGGATGTGGGCGTCCCAAGTACTCCGATAGTGCGTCAAGATCCCTCTCGAAGATCAGCTGGCCTCCGTTGCCCAACTAGTAGAACTTGCTGAACTGAGTCTCCATCTATAAGAATTAAGGATGAGGAAGTTAGTGAAGTGATCAAGCGTGTCAAATTTTATGTAGTAATGTAGGAATTGGAGGAACATGAATTTTTTTGAGAGAAAGAATTCCCAAGGGTAAGAAAGGAAATAGTTTTCATAAATACTCACTTTGGTTTTTGAAACTAAGTTTTGTTTGGACGTCCATTCTAACTAGGGTCTCCTATGGTCAATATGGCTCCGATACCAACTTGTCAACACCTGGATTTTTAATCCTAGATGCCTGTTATGCCATACATCGCAATCCCAAGATTACCATTTTTGCGAGACATATCAGATTCGATATCACAGTACATCATCCATTACAAACCATAATAAGGTCTTACACGAATAAAGGGATCTCATGATCCAGTCTTAATACAACAAGCAGTGGAATAAATAATAAGCGTAGCGGTGGGTCCATCTTCAGGGTCACAGGCAATGCTGACGATGGAAGATAGTCCTAGTTATCGTAGCCATCCTGCTGTCCTTCATCTTGGTAGTCTCCTTCATAGTCTGGCCATAGGAATAGCCAGGGACAAAATCCATGAGTACTCTTTAAGTACTCGCAAACTATCACTAACAAGTAAGGTAGTTCTAGTGGGAAATGCTAACTCTAGGTTTATTTGTAAAGTTAAGTTTGAAACCTAAGCTGAGTTCAGAAACAAAGAAAGATAACATAAAGTTTGAAATCACTTAAGTTGGGAAGCTAGTGTCATAGTCACAACCCTGTTGTGGTCAAGTCAAGATTCATCATTCATATCATAAGTCATTTTGAAAACATTTGACAACGGAACAGTATGGCCACTCCAATTGTCCATAACCGCGGACACGGCTATTCGAATAGTTTGACACTCTGCAGAGGTGGTACACTTTAAATCTGTCAGGGATAACCCTGAATCATCATACTTAGTATGCAGATAATCAAACATAACCTTTCTTTTACACACCCTAGTATAAGCACCTCTCCTATGAGCATGGCCTCCCAACCATCACCATCTGTCATCTTGGGCACTGCATAGGTGGACAACATTGAGAGGTATCCTCAGCTCAAACCTCTCCTGCGAGGGAACTAATACTAATGCATATAAACTTCCGGCTAAGCCTTACCCAATTCAGGTATTGTGGTTGTACGGTAAAATTGGAATGGTATCGCATCCGAACCCAACCATCAGTTTTGTAAAAGGTTTAAGGCTCATGCCTCAACATTTTCATCATCATAAACCATTTGTGTTTCTCAACACATGTCAAAACATCTCAATAAAATGACTCATCATTCCAAGGTTTTCACAAGTCATTTTCACCAAGTAATCCCATCTAAAGTGACTCAAGTTTTAGTTTAGCTATAAACTACTAAGTTAAGAGTGTTCACCAATGGGGGATGCTAAGATCAATCTCATGCCATAGAATGACATCTAAGTTTATCTAGATAGGTCAAGTTTTATACTTTTTATGCTACCTTCAAACAAGTAAAGGATTTTGGTAAATTAAAGAAAGTAAAGCTTGTAAATAACATTTGGAGTAGGTATAAGTCAAAGGGTATAACCAAAGCATGCCTAATGCATTTACTTAGGTTATCTAGTTTGCAAGGTCTAGCTTGCATTGTTAATGATGGCTTGCCTTGGTTGGTGCAGTGGTTGAAGTTTTCTTCCTCCTCCTCTTGGTAGAACTCCTCCTCCTCGAAAGCTTGGTCGGTGCTATCGTGTATAAATACATACAGGATACACAATCACCAAACAAAGCTTAACTAGTCTACTTAGCATCCTAAGGCACACATTTTATGATCTACTATCATCACAAGCATCACAAGGTTGAATTAACTAGCCTCATTCTTTTTATTTGAGAAAAGTAATTTCTACTCATTGAAATTAACTAAGATTTAATATTCTCCAATTAAAATATGGGATCATGTGGGCACATGTCATCACCATATATTCTAACATATGGGAATGTGATTTAAATGTTGGATCACATTTTAATAAGTTTAAGTTTAAAATTTAATGATTTAAAGTGTCTAGAAATGCCTATATAGCATTATTTTGGTAATAGTCCAAAGTCACTGCATGCAAACCTTAATATTATTACATGGTCAGATAGGTATGGTTAAATGAGATTTTTGAGAGTTGAATCAACTCAAAAGCTATTATGGTTGATTTTAGAAAAATGTTTGAATGTGCAAATGCTTCTGTCTTGTTATTTTTACTAGGAGAGATCTCTAACTCTAAATGATTTAAATCCAACAGGCTTAGATAGAGATTTTTATTACCTTTCCAACAAAATTGGAATCACTCCATTTGGATTTGTAAAACTCTTTGAATAGATTTTTGAACTAAGAGACAGAATTGATTTTAAGTCTAAATATAAAAACCTAATTTGAATTAACTAGGTCAGCGCGGGAAGCTAAATGGGCCGGCCCAGTAATGCTCAGCGGCACAGAGGGCGACTGACAGGCTGGTCCCGCATGTCAGCGGCACATAAAACCCGAAGCGGTATGGGGCGATCTGGGCCACACAATTAGAACACAGATCGATGGTCCACGGTCGTCGTCGATGACGGACTGGTCGCCGGTGAGACCGAACCCTAAACGGCCGGTGGGGGTCTACTGGGGATGTACTAGGGCTCCAGCTAGTGCGGCGAGGCGGGCAAACGAACTGGTGGACGACGGCGAGCTCAGGCGAAGTCACGGCAGGGGCTGAGGTGGACGAAATCGACGGGGACTTCTCCTCCTCTGCAGCGGCTGCCTCCGGTGGAATTCCGGCGAGGTGCTGCTCGAGCGGCTCCGGGGAGAGAGGGGAAATGGTCAGTGGAGAGAGGGGAGTGGAATGGTGTGAAGAGATGGTGCTAGGGTGGCCTCCTTATATAGGCTCAACGAGGGGACAACGAGGCATGGGCGCGGCTCGTCGGTGATGGCGAAACAGGGGGCTACCGGCGTGGGCGAGGTAGGCGGACGATGGGTGGTCTACTGGTGGTCCGCTACGGTGTAAGGGCGAGGCTAGGGGCGGTGGCATGTGGTCGGGGGCTTCACACGCTCTGGGAGACAGAGGCGGTGCTCGACGGTGATCATGGCGATTGTGGGTTGCGCGGCGGTGCACGGCCGTGTCTAGCGGGTTGCTGGGTTCAAGGGAGAGAGGCGTGCGCGATTTGGTGTCGAGGCGCGATTTGTGGCGTGCTGGCAGCGATCGTGCTCTGGCGCGCTCTGCGCACGGCGTAGAGAGAAAGGGCGGCGCGACGCTGAGGTGGTCCAGGGGCTGGGGTTGATCGAGGGGTGGACAGGGAATGGCGGTAGGGTTGGGCGAAGCTAGTGGGCATGCTGGTTTGGCTCGGCGCGGTCTGCTGCGAGCTGTCCACGTTCGTCCGGCGGCGACCAAAAACGGGCGGCGCGCTACTACTTCTCTAGTCTAATGGGTAGGCTGGTTAGGGGTTGGTTAGAGCTGGGGGATACCAGGGGACCAAAATTTGCCCAAATACTCGACAAAGCATTGATCATCAAATAGTAATAGTTAGGCAGAATTTTTGTGCATGCCACCTGTTCGACACAATGGCCGCATGAAAAAAGATTTGAATTTTTCAGATATTTTTGGTGGGGTGATGTAACTTATTCTTGAGCATCTAGGTTTGCTTGGGATTTTGAAATGGAGTTCATTTGAGTGGTTTTTGAATTAGTGTGATCTATACATATAAACTAGATTCAATTTTCAAATGTCATTTAAAATTAGAGTTTGAATGTTTTTGGGAGATCACAAAGTGGGCCTTGGCACATCACTACTTGTACTAGCAAGGGGTGCAAAGAACCACAATTGTCTCTGTTAACCCTAAAATGGGGTAGATTTGATCTTGATTAACTTTGGATTAAGTTTTGGGATGTTACAGCTGCCCACACCGGCGTTCCCAACGATCACCGCGTTTTTATAGATAGATTGATTAGGGATACATCTTGTTCATGGAAATAAAAACTACGTAGGCTTCCTGGTATTAAAGTGGCATGATCCCTCGCCCTCACCGCCACCCTTGTTTATATGGCCTCAAGGTGCATGCTTGACGCCGTTGGAGCCTTGCCATGGACATCCGCTCTCTGTTTAGGTTCGATGCGATGTTACAGCGGTTCCTCTCTGCAACCTCTGCTGCCTACGCCGACCATGCCTCGTCCATGGCCATGTCCCTCAGCTCCATCATCCTCAACTTTGTCTGCACCTCCCTCTTCTCGCGAAAGTGCTCGTGGCGGAGCTCCTCTCGTCTCACGGTTTTGGCAGGAAAGCTCCATGGTGGCCACGTGGATGGCCTCGTCCGACGCGAGGAGGGTGTTCTGCTGCTCCCCCGTGTGTCGATTGGATGAAGGCGAGGAGAACCCATTGGTCAATTATATCCTCTGCCAACTGGTAATAGTCGCTGAAGTCGAAGTCGTCGTCATCGTTGTCCTCCTTCTCTTCCTCGGTGGCATCGTCGGCCACCATCGCTTCTTTCACGGCTTACTCCACTTTGGGATGTAGATCCATCTCCTCTGATACCGGGTAGCAAGCGTGGGTGGCTGCTAAGAGCTGAGTCTAGGTGGTGGGAAGACAGCGATGCATGGTGTTGGGTGTAGTGCATCGTTTCCTCGGTGGCTCGGCCCTACTTTTCTAGCTAGCGGTAGGAAACGACGCTTGAAGCAGCGGAACTCGATGGAAGTAGTAGGAAAGGACTTGGCGCGTGATACATTACAAATGTATCTATAATTTTGATGATCCATGCTTGGTTTTGTCCACTTTCTTGTGTTTTGTCCAAACTTTGGAGTACTTTTCATATGATTTCTTGGACCAACCTATTAACTAGATCCACAAAAATAGCTCCCTGTTTTCTGCTGTTTTTGGTTCCAGGAAAGTCAGAAAATGAATATTCTCGGAATTGGACGGGACAAAAGCCAAAGTGCCTATTTTTTTCGAAAGTCATCAGATGCCAGAATACGAGACGGAGAAGGGCCAGAGGGCAGCCACACCACTTGGCCGCGCAGCTAGGTTGGCCCGCGCCAGGGGGTGGTGTGGCCAGCCTAGGCACCCCCTCGGCCTCTCCTTCCGCCTATATATTGCCCTCGGGACGAAAACCCTAAGTGCCCGATCAAAAATCCACGAAAGAGTCTGTAGCCACCGTCATCTCCATCCCTAGACCGGGAGGGATCTGAAGCTCTTCCCGGCACCCTGCCGGAGAGGGGATTTCACCCTAGAGGCCTTCTTCATCATCATGCAAGCCTCCGGTGTGATGCGTGAGTAGTTCATCCTTGGACTACGGGTCCATGTAGTAGCTAGATGGCTGGTTCTCCTCCTTTGTGCTTTCATGTCTAGATCTTGTGAGCTCCGTTCATGATCAAGATCATCTATTTGTAATTCTGCATGTTGTGTTTGCGGGAATCCGATGGATATTGAGATGCTATTTCAGATTGATTATTGATTCTATCATGTCTTTGTTATTTGTGATCTTGCATGCTTTCCGTTGTTAGTAGCTATCTTGGCCAAGTAGATGCTAGCAACTCCAAGAGTTAGTATTTATGCTCGATAGTGGGTTCATGCCTCAGGTAATCTGGGGAAGTGACAGAAATCTCTAAGGTACTAGATGTGTTGTTGCTACTAGGGAGAAAACAACAATCCTTTGTTCATAGAACAATCGTATTGTTTACTTTACACGCAGTTCGTACAGCAATAATCTGTTGCTTGCAACTTAATACTGGAGGGGGTTCAGATGATAACCTGAAGGTGGATTATTAGTAATAGATGCAGTTGGATGGCAGTCTATGTATAATGTTGTAATGCCCAAGCAAGTTCCAAAGGAGTCAAGATGATTAGTATATGCATGTATTGCTTTCTCGATGTTTGTCAATTACCCCGCTTTAATTTGTTCACCCAACATGTTATCTATCTTAAGGAGAGCCACCTCTAGTGAACTATGGATCACGGTCCTTTTTCTTTACATACAATCTACAAATTGTTTACTGCTTTGTGTTTACTTTCTGCAAACTATTACTTCTTTCCATTCGATACGTTTAATCCTTTGTTTTCAGCAAAACACGGTGAGATTGACAACCTCATCGCAAGTTGGGGACAAAGTTCTATGGTTGTGTTATGCAGGTCTCCACGTTGCTACTAGCACCGGTAGTGCGCCCTGCCAAGGCTCAGCTAGTAACACCTTTGGGGTGTTTCCTTGCTCCCACTGGTTCGATTAAACCTTGGTTTCATAACCGAGGGAAACTTGCTGCTATGCTCATCATACCTTCCTCTTGGGGTTCCCAACGAGCTCTACATCAACACCGCACCAGCATTTTTCTGGTGCCATTACAGAGCCATCAAGCATTTTTATGGCGTCGTTGTCGGGAGTCAAGGACATCTTCACAAGGGGAGTCCCTCATAACCAATCTCTTTACTTTGTTGTTTTTGTTTTGCTTAGTTACTTTTTGCTTTGTTTGCTTGTTTCTTTATCAAAAACACACAAAAATTAGTTTTACTAGTTTGCTTTCTTATTTGAAAAACACAAAAAAATTAGTTCCTTTCTTCAGTTGTCGTTATGTCTAGACTTGCTCCAATCACTATGTCACCCGAGGAAATGATTTTTACTTTTAAACAAGGAATGGATGAGAATTTCAAGGAAGCTTGGTTTAGAATCTCTGATCTACATGAAAAAACTGAGCCTAAAATGACTCAAAGTTTGTTCCTTAGCAGTTTTTACCTTGGAATTGCTCTTTGCTATAGATATGCCTTAGATGCTGTTGTGGGAGGAGATTTCCTCCAATGTAATGAGGATGAT
This sequence comes from Avena eriantha, assembly GCA_910589775.1. Lineage (NCBI taxonomy): Eukaryota > Viridiplantae > Streptophyta > Magnoliopsida > Poales > Poaceae > Avena > Avena eriantha. Next base: position 269,739,033 of record OU342744.1, read on the forward strand.
GCTATAAATGCTATAAAGAAATTGATCCTTACTTACAACTTGCCTAGCCAAACTGATATTTCTTTCGCAAGAATATTTGCTAGATTGAACACTCTTGTGACCAGCACTACAGCTTAAAATATTGCTATAATACGCTTAGGGAGCATCACAATTATGTCCCAATAAATTCTGAACCATCAAAGTGGCTCCCTACAGTAAAGATTGAGATAAACACTGAAACTTTTCAAGCTCGCTGTGATATCATGTCTGAATTTTGCCTTATGCCCAAAGATATTTATGAATCCTTGAATACTTGGGGGCTTACTGAAGGAGGAAAAAAAATATCTTGCTAATAATGCTACCATATTACCTATTGGAATAGCTGAAGGAGCGTTTACAAAGATTCTTGGGAAATGATTTCTACTGATTATCTTGTTATTGAATGTGCAGGAAAAGGACAAATTACACTTGGAAGGTCCCTATTAGAACTCCTTGGAGCAATAATAGGTGTGGGAAAGGAGACCATGCACCTTTCTTCTCCACCAAACAATCATATTTTCACAAAGGTTAAGAATAAAAGTAAGAGAGGTAAAGGCAATAAATTTGGTCTTAGTGCTTCTTCATTTGAGAACACTTGATTCTTTCTTGCTTCTTATGCCTAACTTAAAGGCGTTAAAGAAAAGTACTTATTGGGAGATAACCCAAAAGTTTTAGATGAGTCTTGGAAGTTATTACTTCAGTAATAACTGCTACTTATCCTTTTTATTTTCTTTTTGTGCCAAGAGTAACCTCTAATGAGAGAGAAGTAATGATTGGGAAAGTTGCTGTCCCGAAACAGATTTCTGTCCTTCACCGTAAAAATTCATGTAAAATCTCTTAACATCTTTTTGAGGCGTGAATTTTTGTGCTTCTGATCCAGGTTGTATCTAACTTTCGTTAGTTCAACACTTTTTTATTTGAGCAACAGAAGATCTTCGAAAAAATTCGTCTTTACCTGCTGGTCTGCTTTGACACATTTCTGCCATTTTCTGCATTTGCTTCTTGTTGATTCCTTTTTGAGTTCCTTTGGAGAATTGAGATTTTTTAGGGAAGTGATACAGTATCTAGTGTTCTAATGGAAGTTTATTTGGTGTTAGAACTGAACTTAAGACTTATTTATCTTGAGTGCACTAATGTTGCTAATAAAGATTGTGTGAAGTTTTGTAGGAAGGAAAAATTTCAGGTGTATGGAAGGAATGAGTAATGAGATGAAGAATGGACTAAAGCACAAGCTTGGGGATGCCACACGTGTCACCCCAAGAAATTTCCAAGAAGTACAAGCGTCAAATCTTGGGGATGCCCAAGGCATCCCCTTCTTCATCAATAAAAATCCCAGGTTTCTTCCAAACGCTTCATTTTTATTGTTTCATGCACAGTTGTGTTGTTCTTGGAGCATCTTCTTTTTCATTTTCATTTTGGTTTTTCGTTTGCTTTGTTTGCTTAGTTTTATGAATAAATTGGTTGGACCCCCTCTTTCATACATTGGTTTGCAAATAGTTTGGTTTGGTTGTGAAAAGAGTAGGAAAGTTGATACTTATGTGGTGAAAAGAGCTTGTTTTTGACTGTGGCCTATGCTCTGTCATGCCATGCTTGATATTGTTTTGGATTTATGCTTAGTATTCTTTTCTGTACCATGACTTGTTATAAACAATTGAGATTGCTTAATGTGCCTTGGATGAATCATGCGTTGTTTTAGCATATTAAAGCATAGTATAGTGGTATTCTCCTTTGATGCTTTATTTGGGTTGACTTGGCGCATGCTCAGACCATGTTATGACTATCTCAAGTCACCATAGACTTTATGATCCTTTAGTTTTCAACTTGTAGTATCACTTTATGCTTTGATCAATGATGTTTTGTCGCTCTGCATGATTATGGCCATTATTGCTCTTTTAGTTTGTCGCTCCCAGTCTTTTGCTAGCCTCCACAACCAAGTATGAGTTCCACTCATGCATCCAACTTCCTAAACCAAGTTATTCCAAAGAGTCCACCATACCTACCTACTAGCTTATGCTATTCCAAGTATATTCATGCTTTTGTTTATCTTCCAAATTAAACTTATTATGAGAAAACTAGTGATTAAAGCTCTCACGAACTTGATGGCACACTTTACTTTTTTGCATCTAATAAACTTGAACCATTGGGTCCTTCTTTGTTGCGTATATGCTTGCGCTTTATAAGTTGAAATTAGCAGAACCATGTATCATGGGGAACGCTTTCAACATTGCACTTGTACTTTGTACCCCGTTGATATCATGTTCTTTTGCTTACGGATCCCGGCGGTGTGAAATAAAAGTGGAACTTGTAAGATCATGGAGTTTGTATGTGTGTTAGAGAAACGCATGGGCCGCTAGCCTAAGCCATGCCTAATCATGGTGGAAACTTGTAGCATCACCGTAATGATCACTCTATGAAGGATCCTCAATAAAAACCTATGCATATAGCAAATGAAAAGATCGTTGAGATGCTCATTGTCTGCTTGCCTTGTCATTTTGATTATGGGATAGCTCCTGTATCATGTGCAAGGGGTACCCCATTGGCGGTTCTTTATGATACAGATGTACTTACAATGACAAGAGCTTACTTGTGACTAAAGTTGAGTAGCATGAGGATCGGTCTTCGTAAGTAAGGGGCATGATATTTCGGTTTATAACTTGTCAAGCATATCCTCTTAGTTGTGTCACTTTAACCTTAATCACCTTAAAGATGCTTATGATATGGGCAATGAGAGCTGAAAGCTATAAGTACCATAATTTTTGGAAGCTCTTTATGAGACTTGAATCCCTACTTCCTTCTATGAAGGCCTTTCTTCCACCATTATATTGAGTCTCCACCTTCTACCTTTATGCACCTACTTTGAGAGCACAGTGGCCATTCTTAGTTCTATGTGCATTGTCCCAAGACTAGTTGTTTGATGCATAACTTGATATTGCTTGTTTTAAACTATTTGTATCTAGTCACTCTTATGAACTTTGAAGGTGTCCTATGCATTTATATTTTGCTACTCTATGAGGGACAAGCTGAATACTATTATGCTATGTTTTCTTTATGTGAAACAAACAAACGTCTTGCAAAGCATTGTTATTCATGAATCTTTTGTTTGTGCCTTTTCATGTTGCATCATAGTTTCTTTGTCTTATTGCTAGAACTTTGTCTTTCATGTTATGATTGAAGTACTATGATCCCAGCTTTGAATGTTTTACAAATACTTTGATCAAGTCTTTGATGGTGCATGTCACCTCAAAAATTATTCTTTCTTTTTATCACTTACCTACTCGAGGACATGCAGGAGTTAATCTTGGGGATGTTGATACATTGCAAATGTATTTATAATTTTTGATGAGCCATGCTTGGTTTTATCCACTTTCTTGTGTTTTGTCCACACTTTGGAGTACTTTTCATATGATTTATTGGACTAACCTATTAACAAGAGCCACAGTGCCAGCTGCCTGTTTTCTGCTGTTTTTGGTTCCAGGAAAGTCAGAAAATGAATATTCTCAGAATTGGATGGGACAAAAGCCAAAGTGCCTATTTTTCCGGAAGTCATCAGATGCCAGAATACGAGACGGAGAAGGGCCAGAGGTCGGCCACACCACCTGGCCGCGCGGCCAGGCTTGGCTCGCGCCAGGGGGTGGTGTGGCCAGCCCAGGCACCCCCTCGGCCTCTCCTTCCGCCTATATATTGCCCTCGGGACGAAAACCCTAGGTGCCCGATCAAAAATCCATGAAAGAGTTTGTAGCCGCCATCATCTCCATCCCTAGATCGGGAGGGATCTGAAGCTCTTCCCGGCACCCTACCGGAGAGGGGATTTCACCCTGGAGGCCTTCTTCATCACCATGCAAGCCTCCGGTGTGATGCGTGAGTAGTTCATCCTTGGACTACGGGTCCATGTAGTAGCTAGATGGCTGGTTCTCCTCCTTTGTGCTTTCATGTCTAGATCGTGTGAGCTCTGTTCATGATCGAGATCATCTATTTGTAATTCTGCATGTTGTGTTTGCGGGGATCCGATGGAAATTGAGATGCTATTTCAGATTGATTATTGATTCTATCATGTCTTTGTTATTTGTGATCTTGCATGCTTTCCGTTGTTAGTAGCTATCTTGGCCAAGTAGATGCTAGCGACTCCAAGAGTTAGTATTTATGCTCGATAGTGGGTTCATGCATCTGGTAATCTGGGGAAGTGACAGAAATCTCTAAAGTACTAGATGTGTTGTTGCTACTAGGGAGAAAACAACAATCCTTTGTTCATAGAACAATCATATTGTTTACTTTACATGCAGTTCGTAAAGCAATAATATGTTGCTTGCAACTTAATACTGGAGGGGGGTCGCATGATAACCTGAAGGTGGATTATTAGTCATAGATGCAGTTGGATGGCAGTCTATGCTAATCAAGTTCCAAAGGAGTCAAGATGATTAGTATATGCATGTATTGCTTTCTCGATGTTTGTGAATTGCCCCGTTGTAATTTGTTCACCCAGCATGTTATCTATCTTAAGGAGAGCCACCTCTAGTGAACTATGGATCCTGGTCCTTTTTCTTTACATACAATCTACAAACTGTTTACTGCTTTGTGTTTACTTTCTGCAAACTGTTACTTCTTTCCATTCGATACGTTTAATCCTTTGTTTTCAGCAAAACAAGGTGAGATTGACAACCTCATCGTAAGTTGGGAACAAAGTTATGTGGTTTTGTTGTGCAGGTCTCCACGTTGCTACTAGCACCGGTAGTGCGCCCTGCCAAGGCTCAGCTAGTAACACCTTTGGGGTGTTTCCTTGCTCCTACTGGTTCGATTAAACCTTGGTTTCATAACTGAGGGAAACTTGCTGCTGTGCTCATCATACCTTCCTCTTGGGGTTCCCAACGAGGTCTACATCAACACCGCACCAGCATTTTTCTGGTGCCATTACAGAGCCATCAGCGCGGCGGGAAACAGGAGCGCAAACCAACAGGAAACGAATCACACGGTGGGAAGGTGGGTGGTGGAGGCGATGCGGCACCATTACTCTGGCGTGTAAGAAGAGCCATCACGGACCTGTGAGTTGTGTGGCTATCAAGGAGCCTACACTGGCAATCCAACATGATGCACGTTCCAGGCAGCCCCAACCCGACACTCATGTGCCGAGGGCGGCAATGGAATGCCTGACAGTTTACTGGGTCGCCCTAGTAACCTGCACTACTTGGGGTGCCGGTGTGGAACTTTTTGGGCCATAACCCAAAGAAACCGTTGGGTGCAGGTAGAGATGCTCTTAGACATATCGTATTGTATTATCCATGCATTCTTATCGAACTGAAATAAGGACCCAATATGTCAAAAACTCATATACAACAGGGAGGAGGCCGTGAGTTTGTGATGAACAAGGAGCGTCTCCGACGACAATCGCTCAGCAAGCGGTAGTAGTAGCTCATCGGTTAATCGATTGGTCAGGTAGTTATAATGGAGAGTAACATAGAGTATTAACATGCACGTGTTAGTAGTTATACCTTCGATCTGGATTACGGATGTAGTATAACTCTTTTTCCCTAGTAGACCTAGTTTATCGAATCTACGGCAAGCGAATGCATAGTGAAGTTACTTTAACGGACCTTTAGGAGTTTTAGAATTATTTTTGTGTTTTTACCGGACCAGTAGCTTGCGTCTTTGTTGTCGATGATGGAGAGAGAGAGAGCCTAGGGCGCTCGGTTTCACCTGTAGTATGCAAAAACATCAAATGGAAATAAAAGATAGAAATAAAGTATACGTGTACTTGTTAGAGCAAGATAGATTATATGTGGGCAGTGCATCCATAATTGCTATTGCCTGCGCAACCGCTTATAGCAATAACCTACTAGTCTCATCCATAGAAGAAAGAGAACTAATGATATGCATAGCGATGTCACCATTAACAAAGCAAATGCCTCACATACAGCCGTACTACCCCTTCTGTCACTGAGATTCCCAACGTGCAGATCAGTCATCACTCATACTCCCTATACCTGGCTCAACCCTCGGGGTCTTAGGTACCTTTCAAGTCCTTGGATTGAGGAAAGAGAGGATACAATAACCATCATGTCATACAAACTAATACATGATCTATGATAAATCACATGCACAATTGCTACATGGCTAGGCCAAAGCCTTAGCCGAAGGAGAATTGCTCACATATAGAGATGATATCAACAATCGCAAACATTGTAATGAAAATCATAAGATTGATAGCAATAGTCTTACAATATCGCCAATTGGAGAAGAGATCTACTATTACAAGTGGTGGAAGATGGCTATGGAGATGGAGAAGGGTTTGGAGATCCGAGGCGGCTTTTGGCGGAGTCTGGCTTCTTCGGGGCAAGGTGAGCATTGTTTTCCCGTCGCCTGAGGCTTCTTTATATAGGGGTCCCTTCATGAAAGTTGTTCTGTTTGACTTAACGGTGGCGGCGCCAACTATACGGCCGGAGCTATACAGTCGGAATGTTTGCTCCGGCCATAAAGTTGGTCGTTACGGCGTCTGCCTTCGTTGGACGGCTCCTGGTTTCTTCTGGTTGTTGGAAATCTCGTATCTTTGACTTTAATGTAGTGATTCCCTACTTTAAACGACATTATCTGCACAGGAAAAATACAAGAACAAAGGATTGCATACCCCTCTAAATATTAACATTAGTGGCAGGGTTTAGAGAGATATTTCATCAAAAATATGATTAATATCCAGTTTAAATGTGGATGTAGATGACTATATTTCAGAGCCATCAACCTCCCCAAGCTTAAACTTGATCGTCCCGAGCAAGAAAAGCAAAATCAAAAAGGAACTCAGCATTTAAACTAAAGTAATGAGATGGTGATCTTACTCATGATTAATAGTCTCATGTTTCCTCCACTTCATAAATCTGAAAAACTTCAGCATAGATAGAGTAATGGGAAGCATATCATACGGGTTTCATGCATCCTTATAGTGCAGCAAAATTATTGTAAACATGGATAATTCAAATGAGTAAACTTTATTCCATGTCAAGTAATCAACTCATAGGCTTTCCTTTGAATAGTAAAGTATAATCATGTAAATTAAGAGTGTGAGAGTTGTCATAAAAAGCATATATACTAGAGTATCTCAATTCTCCCACATCAATGAATCAAGACTTTGCAAGCACTACTTTTCTATTCATTGTCCTTCGAGAATTTCAGTTTTTAAGTAACCGAGAGCATGCCAAAGATTTTTATTAGTTTATCAGGCCGTGATGGACACTTGTGCCATCACTAAGGTTTTTGTTCCTTTTGCATAATGATTACTCATAATAGCCAGAGGAGTGATTCTATCATGATTACAGCTACCTAGGAGTGCCAAGAATCTTACCCACTATAGCATTGCTGCTACAAGTGTTTAATCAACTCATAGCCGAAATCTAGGAGTTTCCTCCATGAAGATCGTTCGTAGGCCAGCGGAGTTGTTGGCATCCCATGAAGTTTGACACGCATAAAGCTATATCATTCTTATGATTAACAAGTCAAACTTTGGCATGCTCACAAAAAATGCTAAACATTAATTCAATCGAACAAATCCTTTCAAAGGGAGCTATCAAGTCAATCAACATTTTTAGTGGTGTCGAGTGTCTCTAGAAATAAACCGTCAAGACTAAGCACTACAACACCCAAGCCTTCAATTGTGAGACTTTTTATTATTACAATTGTTTAGCAATTTTTAGGCAAGACTTGGTTAACTACGAGAGCTAGAACAAAATGAGCCCAATTAAATACCCATGCAAACGACAATCTTACTATGATACAAAGACTCACTCCACCAATATAATATCTCAATATTTACTACTAACTAGCATAGGTTTCTGAAACTTCAAAAGTGGAGAGTCATAAGGCATACCTCTCACGTTTGGTTCCACTTCTCTCTTCCTTTTTTTATATTATTTTTGGAAACTCGAAGTCGATCACTCTCCTGCAAATATATGAAGACCTCAAGGCGGAAAGAAAAGAAAGAGAGAAAACAAGGAAAAATGGAGAAATGGAGAAATCTTTTTGTGATTTTTAAGAGAGGGAATTTAAAGAATAAAAAATTGGCGGCAAAGCTCGGCTAGAAAATTTCGAAAGGAAAATAAGAAAGAACTAAAGATAAAGTGTTGGGGAAACCAACACGAGTGCTTATAAACTCAAATAAAAACGTAACCTCGAAATAAATAAAAGCAAATGAACGCCAAGTAAAGATACATGAGGAAACTTACCCAAGCTTAGGCTTTTGAAAACCCTTCAAATCATTGTGGTGGTGGGAAAAAGTCATTACTCCAGTTCGCAAATTGAGTTGAGAGGTTATTTGTTGATTCTCGGAGGTTCAAAGAGAGGTTGTGCATCCTATCCATAGTCCCTTCAAGTCCTTAGAAATCTTTGTATGTGGCGAACTGGGTTTGTGGTTGCTCCTCTTGATGAGGAACTTCTTGATCCTCCTCTTGGTCCTCATCCACTTCAGGAATTTCCTCCTTGGGTTGGTGCTGCTCAACCTTCACATCATATAGCAAACGTCCTTCCTCGATAGAGAAAAGACCATTAGGCAAAGGAACGGGGTAGATATGCCCAGCTCCAGCAATATGCGGGTAATAAACACCACCTCTCCTAGTGAGCATCCCACATGCCCTTAAGGTGGAGAAACCAACACGTGTATCACCTAGTACGGGTTGGAACTCACCTCGATCGATGTCTAGGGCAGTGGCAAGCATGGTGATGACACCTCCTCCTGTGATTGGCCCTTGGCTTTGGGAGGCTTGGTTCTCCAGGTAGCGCACGAGAATGGTGCCCAAGTTGAGTGACAGGTTGTAGTTGATGTAAGCAGCCTTTGTGAGGACTAGGATATCCTCCTCATTGAGTCTCGTGAATACGTGCCTGCAAGGTGTTAGCAATAACATAGAACAAATAGTGAATTGCAGGATGTTGAATATTCTTCCCCTTGTTCATTCTACTAGTGAAGCTCATTCCATTATAGTATTGATCGGGGAAGGAATTAAGCCAGTAAAGGGCGCGCGTAAAGCATGAACATCATTGTTTGGCAAATTAAAGCATGCACAGCATTCATCTAATGTTAAAGTGTAGTTGTTGTTCATCAGACGGGAAGAAATAGTATCTTCTCCTTGCCACAGTTTAACGGTGCTTTGCAACGAACTTAGGAATTCAATGGTTAAGCAGCAATAAGTAGGTACATCATTGTACACAAAGTTTTGTAGGCCAGATCTATTGCAAAGTAAATTAAAGTCATCAGAAATACCGAGTTGTTTCAATATAATGGGGCAAGTCCACTTGGTGGCCTTCACTTCATGGTTCTTGATCTTGTTGAAGCGTTTACGATGGGCCTCATCCTTGAATCGTATCCCCATGCGTTCCTGGGTGATCGCCCGAGAAGCGATAGTGGTGGCACGAGCACGAGTTTGGATCCTTGTGTTCATCTTCTAAAACATTGAAGAAAGGCAAAAATAAAACTTTTTGATCCAACAACAGTAAGTATAATATATCCCTCATCTAAAGACACTAAAGAATCTCCTCAAGATAATAACCTAGGCAAGAAAATCATGGCAATTGGTTCATAGTAGGTCTCACCCTAGATTGATAATGACAATGGATCGAAGATGAATTTGCAAAAAGTAATTGGAGGATCAGAGGAGAAACATACCGTAGATCACTTATGTGCGAGGAATCGAAAGAAATTGAGTAGAGATGAAGATCCCTTGAGATTTTGAGAGAGTTTGGAGGTAGAAGGAAGAAAAAGGATTGAATTTTTGGAGTTGGGATACCTTCTGATACGTCAATTTTTCATCACTATTCTATATCATAATTTACTGTTATTCATTGATATATTTCATATTAAGAGATGATACTTAAGTTATTTCATCTATTTTTGCATGGTTGATGACTTTTGGAGGATGGACCGCTGAAGTCAGGATTCTGATGGAAAAGGCACTATTTGGAGGCAAAATTCACGAAGATCAGGAAATTCTAGAAAATACATGGAAAATCCTATTTTCCAGAAGACGAAGGATGCTAGAAGGGGGTAGAGATGGGCCACAGGGGGCCCACACCACCCCCTAGCGCGGGCTACCCTAGGGCGCGCCACCAGGTGGTGTGGACACCCTAGCCCACCTCTGGCTCTCCCCTTTGGCATATATTATCCCCACGAAACCCTATGCCTCAGGGAGCGACCACAGAAAGATTCCGCCGCCTCTGCGGGGTGGAAAACTTCAGAGAGAGAAAGAGCTCTCCGACAGGCTGAAATCTGTCGGGGAAATTCCTTCCTGGAGGGGGAAGATCGTCGCCATCAACACCACCATCAAGCTGGACTTCATCGGGATCATCATCACCATCATCTACATCATCATCTCCACTAGCACCATCATCACCACTCCATACCGCTGTAACAATTGGGTTGAATCTTGCATAGTTCTTAGGGGAAACTTTCCTGGTGTTGATTACTTGTTGTAGTTGATGCTATTGAGAGGAACCGTTGAATTATTGTTATGTTCAGATTGTTACTTATTATTATTTCATCTCTGATCTTGATCCATATGATGTCTTGTGAGTAGTTCGTTTAGTTCTTGAGGACATGGGAGAAGTCATGTTGTTAGTAATGGAATTGTGTTGAGAAAGATTCAATAGTTTGTTATTTAAGTTGTGGTGTTATTCTTCTAGTGGTGTCATGTGAACATAGACTACATGACACTTCACCTTTATGGGCCTAGGGGAATGCATTGTGTATTTGGCTACTAATCGTAGGGGTTGCCAGAGTGACAGAAACCTAAACGCCTGTTAGGAAACCTTTGCACAAGAGAGTGTAGGATCTCAGAGTTTAAAGCGTGGTTAATTAGGTTTTTATCTTAATTACTTTCTTGTACTTGCGGATGCTTGCAAGGGGTTTAATCACAAGTGTGTATTAGTCCTAGGAAGATCAGTACATTAGCACAGGTTCACCCACACAACACTTAGCAAACTAGAGAAGATTAATCGACTATATGAAGCGAAAGCACTTGACAGTCTTCCCATGTGTCCTCGAGAACGTTTGGTCATCTATAGAAATACAACCGGCTTGTCCTTTGCTAAAGAAAGGATTGGGCCACTTGCTGCATTTATTATTATTGTCTTTTATTTACTCGCACTTTATTTATCTGCATTATCAAAAACCCCTAAAAATCCGTTTGCTAAGTATTTACAGAGAATTCCTGCTCCAAGCCACTCGTCAACACCTTCTACTCCTCGTTGGGTTCGACACTCTTACTTATCGAAAATACTGCGATACACCCCCTATACTTGTGGGTCATCAAGACTATTTTCTAGCGTCGTTGCCGGGGAGTGAAGCGCTATTGGAGAGTGGAACTGCTAAAGGAAACTTCTACTGTGAGTATTGTTTATTTATGTTAGTTACTTTATTTCAATATGGATATTTCACTTAGTTTCTTATTTTGTAATGCTACTACCACTGCTAAGGTAGTAGATGCACCTACACCTGCTAAAACTGATACTTTTAAAATACCTTCAAGAATTATTGATCGTGTTATGGATAACTACTATTTTGGAGATGGAACTGTCCATCCTAGTGATCATTTGCTCTTTATACATGAATTATGCGGGTTGTTCAAGTGTGCAGGTATTACAATAGATAAAGTCAAGAAGAAGTTATTCTCATTATCACTTAAACAAAGATTTGAAGAATGGTACAAGCTACTGAAGAATCGTCAAGCTCTTGAATGGGAGGAAGTAGTACCTCTCTTTTATTCAAAGTTTTATCCTCATAGTGAGATTCATAAAGATCGGAATCAAATATACAACTTTGGGCCTCTTGATGGAGAGAGTACAACTCAAGCTTGGGGAGATTGAAGTTACTAATGCTCAAATGTCCTATTCATGATCTCCCCAATAATATTATTATCAATAAATTTTATGCAAGACTTTCTCTTCATGATAAGGATCTATTGGATGCTTCTTGTGCTAGATCATTCACACGCATGGAAGAAGGAGCTAAATGGGATCTTCTAGATTGTATTAAAGACAATGCTGAAGCATGGGAGAATGATAAAGGAAGAAAGTCGGGTATAAATTATGATTATGAATGCACTAAATCTTTTATGGGAACTGATGACTTTCGTAATATTAGTAATACTTATGGTCTAGACTCTCAAGCTATTGCAACTTATTTTAAGGCTTTTGCTTCCTATATTGAAATTCCTAAAAAGAAATGGAATAAGTATCATGAGCCATATAAAGATATTGTTAATAGTGTTCCTGCAAGAAATACTGAAGTTTATACAGCTAATCATGTGTGGCATCCCGCAAAAACCACTACTAGAAAATCGATGTGTTTTTGTGCATTGCATCATCATGACCGCATCCTCTTGTCATCATGCCACATTGCATTCAGGCATCGTCGTGTCATCCTGCATTTTGTTTGCCTAAAACTATTTTATAAAAGCATATCTTTGTTTTCTACATATCCCCTTCTTTGTTTCAAATTATAAAACCCCGGTCTTCTAGATATTTTTGTTTTGTCTAAATTATAAAAGACTATTTCAATTAAAATAAATAAATAAATATAGGGGAGGCAGCCAGCTAGGCCAAAAGGCCCAGCCAACCACCTACCACCCTGGTGCCCTAACAAAACCCTAACCGGACCAACCCTGGCCAAACCCTAGTCCTACCCCTACCTAATCCCACCACACACCCCATCCATCCCACCTGCCGCCGCCGCCAACCACCCCGCGCACAGCGACCCAGTCCCACCCGTGCCTGGCTGCTCCCTGGCCTACCCCGCGTCTGCCGATCGTGACCACCTCGCATTGGATCCTCAGCCCCGCACGAAATCCCACTCCACCTCTCCATTGCACGCTCCACCCCTGGCCCCAACCGTCGCCACCGACAACCACCCAGCCTGGGATCGATCGATCCCATTGATGCCCGCACATGCCCGTTTCCCCACCGAGGCAGGGCCACCCCGACCGCCTCGTTCGTCTCCACCTTCCCCACCTGGTCGCCAACTCCCGCCCCGCACCCCGCATGACGCGCCGCCCCCTCCCCCGCGTCGCCGCTCCTCTCTCCCCCTCACCTACCCCGCTCGATCTCCGCCGCCACCAGGCTCCCCTTCTCCACCGCTCCCCTGATCCCCCACAGATCTCCGCCCCCCTCGGATCCAGCGGGCTCCGTCCTTCCCTGTCTTCCCCGCCGCCGGCCGCATCGAGATCGCCCAAGCCACCGTCTGCCGCCGACCCTCGCGGCCTGCCGCGGCCGCTCCACCTCTGCGACCCGTCCGCCGCCGGTCGCCCTCCACCCCGGTGTCGTCTCCTCCCTCCGCCTCGGGTCCCCGCTGCTCCGAGCCCGCGACCCCGGTCCTGCGCCACCCTAGCCAGCGAGGCCCTCGTCGGCCCTGTACCCTCCGTCGTCGGGAGCCCCACGCCGGCCTCCTCCTCCCGCGCCGGCCGTCGCCCTCTCTCCTCTCCGCCAGCATCCACGCCTCCCCGCGACCCTTCTCTGCTCTCCACCGTCGCCATCACCCCATCTCCGGCGAGCCCGGTGCCAACCACCGCAGAACCACCTCATCGCCGCTCTGTTAACCCGACCACGTGCGTGGTGCACTGCCGAGACGCTGCTTGCTCTTGTGTGAGCACCTGCAGCTGTGCAACGCGTCTTTTAGCCCTCTGGACGTGTCTGCAATGGCTAAGACGTGCTGCTCCGTGTCCCAACCATGTGGGTGCCCTGGTGACCCGTGTTGTTGCCCAACAACAAGGGTGCGCCCTGCTATGTGCATATGTTCTGTCTCTGGAACACCGTGAGTCTTCCTGAAGTTTGTTGCCGAAGATCTACCGAAGATTGGAGTTCACCTCTAGCCAACGAAGCCGACACCACAAGATCCACCACCTCGGATCCGAAGACCAAACCCGGCGCCAAGCCAAGTTCTCCTTCCCGGACGCCAGGGTCGCCTACACGGAACGGCAAGTTCTCCTTCTCGGAACGACAAGACCTCCTTCCCGCACCGATGACCGAGGACCCGATGACCGCCAAGATCGCCACCTGAACGACTAGCACTTTGCCGCGGAACACCGAGTTCTCCATCGAGGATGCCAAGCACGTCGACATGGAACGAAGGAGGACAAGTACTTCACTCCGGATGCCAAGACCGACCCGATACGCGAACTCGACAAGATCTTCGTGACGACAAGATCGACACCGACTAGGGTGAGTCCGATGAGCCGCCGATGCCACACCAAGACCTGCGACAACCTCCGAAGACCGATCCCTCGCACGACAAGTTCTCCATCTTGTATCCGGATCTCGCCGTCCCGTCGAACCCTGTCGAACCCCGAACCCCTCGGAACCCAAGATCTTCCGAACCCGGATGTGTGCCCCTAAGCCTCTATTTTTTTATAATATGACATTATCAACTGTCGCATATTAAATTGTTCATGCATGCATGCCTGTCTGTGGTTTGGGGGCATTATGCCGATTCACTCATAATTAAATATGGAGTGTTTATGCGGTATATCTTTGTCTTATTCCGGACTCCATTTAAATTGGTGTAGCGAACCGATGCCATGTTTCGCCCTGTCAATACAACATTTAAATTGCGGGGGTTATAAATAACTTGAACCGTGTAATTAATTATCGGGACCCCGGTTCCACTTAATATTGCCTAATTGCACCGCATCTGTGCCATGCCATGCACCATATCATAAGCATGCCGGATCTTCTGCCGTAGTATTAAATATTGCATCCGGTGTTTCTTCTAGTGTTAGCTTCTTCGCGGATTAGGCCGATGAGTGGATGCGAGTATCGACAAGTTCTCCGGATATGATCCTACGGCAGTGTTTCCCAGGCGAGCATCTCTCCTCCTTCTACCTATTTTGCAATTATAGTCTTTATTTCCTCTTGTTGATCTATTGCTATCCGTGTCACGATGCTTTAGTCTTCCATACCAGATATATTTCCCGTGCAACCTTTATATTTCCTTGGACACCTCCTATTACCTATTGTTTGGTAGATAGCTGGCCTTGCGAGTCGTAGTTGCTTGCTCAGGTGCGATCCCGTGTTGTCAAGTACCACAGTTGTTGGAATGCTGGCAGATGTTTATGGTGGAGATGATCATGTCTATAATTACAACTACTAAACTGTTGTGATAACTAATGAAAGTGGCACCGGTGGACAATATATGCTATTTAGTTTTTCATTGTCACTTGTGTCCTGTAGGCCCCGAGTACCTGATACCTGTTCCTTGACTATTCGCACTATCCACATACGGGAGACTCTATGAATCCCCCTTAGCCAGAGCTTGATTCATTCTTATTTCTTGGGGCCACAAAGTAGTTTGGGGCTTTATTACTATCCTGTACTTATGTCATGCTTTACTGCTTTATTTAAGATTGTCCGTGGAGCACCTGTACTATTTAGGATTGCAGAGTGTTTTCGCGGTATCGACAAGCCCAGTCACACTTTCGGGTTCCTAGTCGTTTACAGCCATTGGCGCAAACCTTGGGTCCATCTCGGAGCCGGCCAACTTCGTTGCGGGTAGCTTAATAGGGTGGACCCCTGAATATTTTATGAATCATGTGATTGCTTTGTCGTGAAAACCTCGTTGGATTTTGATTTGGTTTTTCCGAGGTCGATCGTGTGTGTGTTGCTATTTGTGCACCCCTGCAGGGTAAATCTTTCTGAAAGCCGTGTCTGCGGTTATGGACAACTTGGAGCACAGTAACTCGATCATAGACAAGCATAACTAAAGTAGTGTTATAAATTTGACTTAATATGTGACTAGTAATTCAGCTTCACTGCAATGGAATGGATAATAAAAATGCCAACAACTGGTGGATCTGTGGTGATCTCTGTCATACTATACCTGCCTAGTAAGTATTACAACTCCAATGAATGTGATAAAAGTGCCAACAACTGCTGGGTTTTTGGGATTCCTCAGGACAATTATATCTAACTAGTAAATGTTCCAACTATAACGGAATGATGATTAAAACTGCCCACTACTTATGCTATCAGGATGACTCATGATATCTATATCTGACTAGTAAGTGCTTCAACTATAATGGAATGAATAAAACTACCAACTGTGTGAGTTCCTCGGTTTGACTTCCTCGTTTGGTCTTGAGGGGGAATACCAGGATGGGTATGTTTGGTGTTAGTATCAGGTGGTTCCGAATAGGTCTTTCTTATCTCTCTCTAATAGCCGACATATGTATTGAGTCTCTATAGGTTGTTTAGTGCATGCTGCGCTGCCGCTTCAGTCCACCATACCTATGTAGGCGAGAGCCGCCGAATTCTAGCCTCGCCATGTACTGCCTCAGTACTGAGGCTCCTCTTTTTCCTTTGCCCTTTGTCGGCACCCCTTTTGTTTTAGCAGGTTTGAGATCGACGTCGTTAGCAGGGTTACCCTTCCGGCTTGGCCTGGGCAGGGTTATGGACGCCATTGATTTATCTTCAGGGCTCTTAGCCCAATTTGCATCTTATCCGTACTCAGACGTTGTATCGTTTTCAAGGTGATTTGGATCTTTGTATTTTATATCTGTATTCTTAACTCGCTGAGTCGCTGTTGTATATATATCTGTTCTGTGGGTCCCATCGAGGACTGTTGTGTAATGGTATTACTTCGTTTTCCACCCGCACGAAAGTGCCTGGTGGGCGTCCTTGAATCGTTTGTATGCGGGTTTGGCGGAAAGGGCTAAATCTTGCATAGGGCCGATTTGAGGGTGTTACATCATGTTTTACCTGAACCTTACATTGAGAAAATGCCTTTCCCCGTTAAGATAAAGGAACATTCTATGATAGCTAGTATGGTTAATGAAAGTACAAATAAAGCGGTTGAACCTGATGAACAAGTGGATGATGAACCTGTAATAGCAAATGTGAAAGACTTTGTCACTAAATATGTAGAAGATGGGCACACTATCCTCTGTAAGGATACTTCTAATATTGTTTCGCAAAGTAGTGTTATGAGAGCTAGTATCCATGTGTTTTCTGTTAGGATAAGTGATCATTGCTACAATGGTTCATTTGATAGTTATATCGTTAAATTTATGCATGATACTGAAAGTTATTATGAGAGAGGGAAGACTGTTCTTATGCATCTCAATAATATTAAGTTTCCTTGCTTTATGCTGAAAGTCTTTATGTTACATTTGTTTTGCGTTCCTATGCTAGCAGCCTCTGGTTTCAACAATTTATTTTCTTACAAAATTCCCTTGCATAGGAAGTGGGTTAAACGTAAACGTGTGCATTTTTGCTTCTTGATGCTCTCTTTTACTTCAATTCATATTCTTATGTGAGCATCATTGAAATTATCATGCCCATCTTAATGGCTATAAAGGAATAGCTTTTGGGGAGACAACCCAATATATTTTTTGCTTTCAATTTGTTTTTGTTTATTTGAGTCTTGGAAGTTATTGCTTATGTAATAACCTCTCCTTATCCTTTTTGTATGGTTTTTGTGTCAAGATCAACCTTTAATGAGAGAGAAGTAAGATTTGGAGAACTTGTTGTCCCGAAACAGATTTTTGTGCTTCACTATAAAAAATCATGAAAAATCCCAGAACATCATACTGATCTGTAATTTTTTGTGTGCGTGCCCCAGGTTATTATTTAACTTTCCTTAGTTTGGCACTTTTTGATTTGAGCAACAGAAGATTTTCGAAAAAATTATCTTTTCCTTCTGGTATGTTTTAATAGATTTTTGCCACTCTTGCATTTGCTTCTTATATCGATTTCCTTTTTAAATTCCTTTTTGGGCGTTCGGAGAGAGTTGCTACAGTAGGTTAAGTTTGTATGGATTTCAGTTGAAATTGAACTTAAAAGGTTTATTACCTCGCATGAACTAATGTTGCTAATGAGAACTGTGTGAAGTTTTGTGTGAAAGAAATTTCCAGGTTATAGGAGAAAATGGTGTAATAAGAGGGTGAATTACCTCCAGGTTATAGGAGAAAATGGTGTAATAATGGTTATTACGTCAGAGACTCAAACATTATATTTCTGGAGATTCTTACAATGAAGATATTGATGCTATTCAAATGGTAACTCCGATTTTTTATATCAAAGACCAAGTTCAGAGACCTGCACAATCCGTTTTCAAATAGGTAACAGTTCTGGTAAGAAAAGGTCCGCGAAAAATCTGTCAATTTATATTTTCACAATTTTTATCTAACATGGAAAGCAATGAGTCGAAAAGGGACGGAAATGGAGCCCGGGTGGCTCACACCACCCCGTGGCGCGGGCCCACCTGGTCGCGCCACCATGGGGTGTGGCCACCCTGGAGCCTGTCTCCGACCCGTTTTCTCCTAGTACCTTCCTTTTGTTGTAAAAATATGTAATATATAATCCCCCGGATCCCCCGAGGTTCGTATATCGTGTTCTCGTCATGTTTTCGGTTTGATCTGTTCTGTTCAGATGTTGTTCTAGGATTCGTTTTCAGAGGAATATGAGCTGCGACGCCGACGCGAGCTCCATCGCGACCTTGAGCGGAGGATTTTCGTAGGATGGGTAGAAGAAGAAAAGCTCACAGCTAGGCACGAAGATATGGATCGGAGCATCAAGGAGGAAGTGAAGGGCATGTCGGCAAGCATGAAAGGACAAGGGCCGATACCTCCAATTCTAAACCTCGGTTCCTACCTGCAGTAGTGGAAGCTCTATGAACCACTGATGAGTTTTGCGATAAGTACCGAGTCCTGAGGAGAAAGGTGGAGATACTACAAGAAGAGAATAACAGGCTTCACAAGATCCTAGAAGATTTTCTCACTCTGATTAAGAGAACACCACCACCGAAGGAGTAATTCCTCATCAGGTTTTGACATCCCCTTGGTTTGTTCCAAGCTTGGGGGAGTGCCGCGGTATCATATCACTATCTTTTACCTTTTTAGTAGAGTCATATCATGAATAGAGAAGTTATCGTATATGATGGTTTGCATTATGGAAGTGTCCCCCCTCTCGTTAGTTATCTATGTATCCCTTGGTATGAGTTGCCGTTATGGAATATTAATGAGAAGTTCTATCATTTACTCTTTTGCATATTTTATTTTAGTTTTCAATTTATGTTATATGATTGATCTTGTTGTTAGTATTGGTATCACTTTGGGATCATTAAGTAAATTTAGTTGGTTTTGGCAAACCTAGCTCGGTCAGTAGCAACATTATTATGAGAATTGAATGAAAAAGATAAAAGTGCCCTTAAGAAATATAATTTGATCATCTTTCTTGATTTGCTCATAAGCTTAGTATTCTCTAGTTAAGATCTTTTGTGCTTCCAAGGAAGATTGCATGTTTGTTTTTATCACTTGTATGTTCGTTTGTTTCCTTCAATTCTTATACTTGCTACCCAGCCTTGCTAGCCCAAAACATGTACTGAGAGGGAATGCTTCTCGTGCATCCAATCCTTAAACCAAAACCTATGCCATTTGTGTCCACCATACCTACCTATTAGCACTATTGCTATTCCAAGTAAATTCATGTTTTTATCTACCTTCCGAATTAAACTTCTTATGGGAAAATTAGTGATTAAAGCTCTCACAAACTTGATGGCACACTTTACTTTCTTGCACTTAATAAACTTGAACCATTGTGCCCTGATGACCCACAAGTATAGGGGGTGTATCGCGGTATTTTGGATAAGTAAGAGTGTTGAACCCAACGAGGAGCAGAAGGTGTTGGCGAATGGCTTCGAGCAGGAATTCTCTGTAAATACTTAGCAAACGGATTTTTAGGGTCTTTTGATAATGCAGGTAAATAAAGTACGAGTAAATAAAAGACAATAATAATAAATGCAGCAAGTGGCCCAATCCTTTCTTTAGCAAAGGACAAGCCGGTTGTATTACTTAAGATGACCAAACATTCTCGAGGACACACGGGAATATCGTCAAGTGCTTTCGCTTCATATAGTTGATTAATCTTCTTTAGTTTGCTAAGTGTTGTGTGGGTGAACCTGTGCTAATGTACCGACCTTCCTAGGACTAATACATACTTGTGATTATACCCCTTGCAAGCATCCGCAAGTACAAGAAAGTAATTAAGGTAGAAACCTAACCACAGCTTTAAACTCTAAGACCCTGACATCCCTTGTGCAAAGGTTTCCTAACGGGGGTTCAGGTTTCTATCACTCTGGCAACCCTTACGATTAGTAGCCAAATACACAATGCATTCCCCTAGGCCCATAAAGTTGAAGTATCATGTAGTCGACGTTCACATGACAACACTAGAAGAAATACACCACAACTTAAATATCAAACTATTGAATCTTTCTCAACACAATTCCACTACTAACAACATGACTTCTCCCATGTCCTCAAGAACTAAATGAACTACTCACAAGACATCATATGGATCAAGATCAGAGATGATATAATGATAAGTAAAAATCTGAACATAAACAATAATTCAATGGTTCACTCAATAGCATCAACTACAAGGAGTAATCAACACCGGGAAATTTCCCCTAAGAACTATGCAAGATTCAACCCAATTGTTACAGCGGTATGAAATGGTGATGATGGTGCTGGTGGAGATGATGTTGGTGATGATTATGATGATGATCCCGATGAAGTCCAGCTTGATGGTGGTGTTGATGGCGATGATCTCCCCTCTCTGGGAAGGAATTCCCTCGGCAAAATTCTGTCTACTGGAGAGATCTTTCTCTCTCGGTGTTTTCGGCCCCGCAGAGGCAGCGGAATCTTTCATTGGTCGCTCCCCCAGGTATTAGGGTTTCGAGGGGATAATATACGCCACAGGGGATAGCCTAGAGTGGGATAGGGTGGCCACACCACCTACTGGCGTGGCCTAGGGCTGCCCGCGCCAGGGGGTGGTGTGGCCCCCCTATGGCCCATCTCCACTCCTCCATCTGGCAATCTTCGTCTTCTGGAAAAATAGAATTTTCCATGTATTGTCCTAAATTTTCTGATCTTCGCGAATTTTGCCTCCAAACAACACCTTTTCCATCAGAATCCTGACTACAGCGGTCCATGCTCCAAAATTCATCAACCATGCAAAAACAAATGAAATAACATAAGTATCATCTCTTAATATGAAATATATCAATGAATAACAGTAAATTATGATATAGAATAGTGATGCAAAATGGACGTATCATGCCCATCTATGTTGCGTATATGCTTGCGCTTTGTAAGTTGTGAATTAGCAGAACCATGTTAACATGGGGAACACTTTCAGCATTGCACTTTATTTAGTTGATATCATGTTCTTTTCTTATGGATCCCGGCGGTGTGAAATGAAAGGGGAGCTTGTAAGGCTCATGGATTTTGTATATGTGTTAGAGAAACGCCTGGGCGGCTAGTCTAATCCATGCCTAATCATGGTGGAAACCTGCAGCGTAACCATAGTGAGCAATCTATGAAGCATCACCTATATAAAAAAGAAGCCTATGTAAATAGGAAAGAAAAAATAAAGAGGAAAAAAAGAAAAAAAGAGATACCTATGAAAATAGGAATAAAATATGTTGAGGTGCTCATTGTCTGCTTGCCTTGTCATTTTGATATTGGGATTATTCCATATCATCGGCCAAGGGGTACCCCGTTGGCCGTTCTCTATGATACACATGTACTTACAATGCCAAGAACTTACCTGTGACTAAACTTGAGTAACACGAGGAACGGTACTCATAAGTAAGGGGAATGAGATTTTCAGCTTATATCTTGTCAAGCATATCCTCAATTTGATCACTTTAACCTTAATCACCTACAGATGCTTCTGACAAGGGTAATGAGAGATGAAATCTAATAAGTACCATAATTTTTGGAAGCTCTTTATAAAACTTGAAATCCCTGCTTCCCTCTACGAAGGGCCAATCTTTTACATTTAAGTTGAGTTAGTAAACCTATTCCTTTCTGAAGGAAATATGCCCTGAGAGGCAATAATAAAGTTGTTATTATATATTCCTTGTATATGATAGATGTTTATTTTGCATGCTATAATTGTATTGATAGGAAACATCAATACATGTGTGTTTAATAAACAAAAAGGGTTCCTAGTTATGCCTCTCTTATAGACTAGCTTGTTGATTAACAAGATGATCAAAGTTTCCTGATCATGGACATTGGATGTTGTTAATAACAAGGTCACAGCATTTGTGAAATGATGTGATGAACATTCATTCGAAGTATAGCATTACGATCAAGTCATTATGTTTATATTGCTATAACATCATACAAAGTAGTCTTAGTCCTTAGACCATGAGATCATGTTAATTGCTAACACCGGAAGAGTATCTTGATAACATCAATCGTCACACCATAACAGGGTGACTATAAAGATGGGTTCAGTACTACGGAGGTGTTATGTTGAGGCTCATGGATCAAGAGTGGAATTTGTCAATCCCGATGATGGATAGATATACTCTGGGCCCTCTCGGTGATTTCACATTAAGATAGCTTCCAAGCAAGTGATGTGATCACTAGAATGTTATATATCACGGGAACAAGAAAAGAGTGCATGTCGGTAACGAGATCAAACTAGGTATTTGGATACCGATGATCGAATCTCGGACATGTATTATATCATAAGACGAAGGGATTAAATTGCTGACGTTAAAGGTTCTCACGATCACAGAAGTCATCGTTGAATGTGCAGGAGTCAGTATGGATCTCCAGGTCCCGCTTCTGATTATTCATCTGAGAGGAGTCTCAATCATGTCTGCATTATTCGCGAACCGTAAGGTGACACACTTAAGGGTTGCCGAACACCATTTAGGAGCACATATGTTCTAGACAAAAGGTTTGCAAAGCGCAGGAAATGTTTCGATAGAAACAGGAATTGTTTCGATAGAAACCAGAATTGTTTCGGGTGAAATTGCAGAAAGTGGTTCTGCATGTGATATGGAAATGTTGCAAGGGGTTTTATGTGAATGTTTGTTAATTAAAGTAATTAACAAAATTCTGAATAAAAATAATAAAAGAGTTTTATTAAATGAGAGAACATTAAATTTGGAGAAATTTAATGCATTTAAAGTGGAGACTTTAAAAGAGAATGTGAAGGGGCATTTTAATGTGGAGGGGTTACCACCACATTAATGTGGAGGGGTCACCCCCCCCCCCCCATGCACCGGCCATGGAGAGAGGGGGTACCCCCCCTCCTCCTATAAAAGGCCACCCATTCCCTCCTTCATCCTCACACCTCCTCGTGAAGGATCTCTCTGCCCCTCTAGATATTCCCCCATGGTCTCGGATTAGCGAGATACATGTTCCCGGTGGCCTTGCGTCTGGAAGGAGTTGCTGCTTCCGCTGATTCGCTGGAGCGAGGAGGTGGAGGTTGTCCAGTGGCTTGAACGTGTGTGCGAGGACGGATGCGCTGCTGATTTGCGGCGCTCGGACTTCCACACGATCTTGAGATCGGCAAGCGTACGACTACATCAACCACAAGTTCCTACTCGTTAACAAAACTCGTTGTCTTCGAGGGTAAGTTCTCCATGGATGTATGTCCACCCGTTGCTCTGTATCTAGTAGATAGATCTTGGCGTATAGTTCTCATCGTAGGAAATTTTTTGTTTTCTATGCTGCGGCCCCAACTGTGGTATCAGAGCCTGATCTATGCGTAGGTGCTTTGCACGGGTAGTACACATATGTTTATATGTGGGCGATGATGATCATGTTATTGCATCTTCTATGTACTTTGGATATTGCTGGCATAGTGGGATGAAGCGGCCCGGACCAACCTTACATGTCATCGTACATGAGATCGGTTCCACGACTGACATGCAACTTTTTTTGCATAAGTGGCTGGCGGGTGTCTGTCTCTCCTACTATAGTCAATATCTGATTTACAACGAGTTGCTAATAACTTGGTTATCCTCGTTGTGGTTCATGTTCGTAGGTAAGACCGGTTCTATCTCTAAAAGCCCTAAGCCACGTAAAACTTGCAATTGATAAATTAGAGGTGTCTAGTTTAGATCGTTGCTGGGCTAGTGTCTTGATATGGTATTATTTTAAGTAGATGTATGATAGATACTCTTACAAATCACTTAACGTGTAAGTTCCATAGACCTTGGCCTTACACACAAAGGAATGATAGAGATCATACCATGATGCAAATGATAGAGATCAAATGCATGGACCATATCACCTCACTTCACACATTAGATGTTAGCATCTTATATTGCTAGTTTGGCGCTTTTGGTAGCATTATAAGATGATCCCTCATTTAGATATCAAGATAAAATGTGTTCTTCCTTAAGTATGCACCGTTTTGTGGATCGTGTTTTGAGGCATCACGTGATGATCGGGTGTTCTCGACTCTACGCTTTCATACAATGGGTGTAAGACAGTTTTACACACGCGAATACTAAGGTTCTTACTTGACGAGCCTAGCATGTACAGACATGGCCTCGGAACACGGACCGAAAGGTTAAGCATGAGTCATATAGTTGATATGATGCCTATATAGATACTCGCCTTTGAAGCTACACCGACTCACGTGATGATCGGACTTGGTGTAGTGGATTTGGTTCATGTAATCACCAAAAGGACACGAGGGATGTCGTTTTTGAGTGGGAGTTCATTAGTAATTTGGATTAGTTGAACTCAATCTATCATAAAACTTAGTCTAAATATATTTTACAAATTCTGTTGTAGATGGCACCACCTGCTTTTAATTTCAGTGTGTTCATGGAGAAAGAGAAACTTGCTGCAAATGGTAGCAACTTCACCAACTGGGCTATGAATTTGAGGATTCTCCTCACTGCTGCACAAAAGCAATATGTGCTAGAGGCGCCGCTAGGCCCCCCACCAGCTCCTGATGCCCCTGACAAGGAAAAGAACGTCTATATAACTCGTCAGGAGGACCACAACTTAGTTCATTGCGGCATACTGTATGGGCTAGAGCCAGATCTTCGAAAACGTTTCGAAAATGGCAATGCCTTTGATACCATGGGAGAATTGAAAATGATTTTCGATACCCATGCTGCCGTAGAGAGTTATAATGCTTCTAAAAAGTTCTTTAGCTGCATGATGGAAGAGAACAGCTCCGTTAGTGAGCACGTACTCAAAATGTCTAGGTACGCCGATAAGCTTGTGTACTTGAGAATAACGATTCCAATTGACTTAGGCATACATCGTGTTCTCCAATCTCTGCCACCTAGCTACAAGAGCTTCGTGATGAACTATAATATGCAGGGCATGAAGAAGTCTCTTCCCGAGCTTCTGTCAATGCTTAAGACTGCAGAAGTGGAGATTAGGAAAAAACATCAAGTGGTGATGATCAATAAGACCACCGGTTTCAAGAAGGACAAGAAAGGCAAGCAGAAGGGAAAGAAGGGCGGCAAATATGTTGCCGTGCCTGAAAAGAAACCCCGAGCTGGCCCTAAGTCTGACACCGAGTGCTACTATTGCAAGGGGACTGGCCATTGGAAGCGCAACTACCCCAAGTATTTGGCGGACAAAAAGGCCGGCAAGGAAAACAAAGGTATATGTGATATACATGTTATTGATGTGTACTTGACTAGTACTCGCAGTAGCACCTGGGTATTTGATACGGGATCGGTTGCTAATATATGTAACTCGGTTCAGGGGATGCGGAACAAGCGACAACTAGCAAGGGATGAGGTCACGATGCGGGTCGGCAATGGATCAATAGTTGATGTGATCGCCGTCGGAACGCTGCCTCTCCATATGCCGTCGGGATTAGTTATAAACCTGAATAATTGTTATTTGGTGCCTGCACTGAGCATGAACATTGTATCCGGATCATATTTGATGCAAAGTGGTTATTCGTTTAAATCTGAAAACAATGGTTGTTCGATTTATATGAATAATATCTTTTATGGTCATGCACCTGTGTTGAATGGTTTATTTCTATTGGATCTCGATAGTAGTATTACGCATATTCATAATGTTGATGCTAAAAGGATTAAACTTGATAATGATATATCTACATATATGTGGCACTGCCGTCTAGGTCATATTGGCGTTAAACGCATGAAGAAACTCCATTCTGATGGAATTTTGGAATCACTTGATTTTGAATCATTTGATACATGTGAGCCATGCCTTATGGGCAAGATGACTAGAACGCCGTTTTCCGGTTCAATGGAACGGGCAACAGATTTATTGGAAATCATACATACTGATGTGTGTGGACCAATGAGTGTGTCGGCGCGAGGTGGATATCGTTATTTTGTTACTTTCACGGATGATTTGAGTAGATACGGGTATATCTATTTGATGAAAGATAAGTCTGAAACTTTTGAAAAGTTCAAAGAATTTCAGAATGAAGTGGAAAATCATCGTAACAGAAAGATCAAATTTCTGCGGTCAGACCGTGGAGAAGAGTATCTTAGTTACGAGTTTAGCACACATATGAAAGACTGTGGAATAGTTTCACAACTCACGTCTGCCGGAACACCACAACGTAATGGTGTGTCAGAACGTCATAATCGTACTATAACGGATATGGTTCGATCTATGATGTCTCTGACTGACTTGCCAATGTCATTTTGGGGTTATGCACTGGAAACTGCTACATTCACTTTAAATAGGGCACCATCTAAATCCGTTGAGAAGACACCGTATGAATTATGGTTTGGAAACAAACCTAAGCTGTCATTTCTTAAAGTTTGGGGATGTGATGTTTATGTGAAGAAACTTCAACCGGATAAACTCGAGCCCAAAAGCGGAAAAATGCGTCTTCATAGGATACCCTAAGGAAACGATTGGGTATACCTTCTATCACAGATCCGAGGGCAAGGTCTTTGTTGCCAAGAATGGATCCTTTCTTGAGAAGGAGTTTCTCGCGAAAGGTGTGAGTAGTCGGAAGGTAGAACTCGAAGAGGTTATTGAACCTTCTCTTCATGAAATGGCGAGTAGCGCAGCACCAGAAGTTGTTTCGGAGTTGACTTCACCTAATGAAGAGAGAGCTAATGATATTGATCATGAAACTCCGAAAGAGGACACTACCGAACCTCGCAGGTCAAGCAGGACATGTGCAGCTCCTGAACTGTACGGCAATCCTGTTATGAATTTCATGATTGATGAAATAGATGACCCTACGACATATGAAGAAGCGATGATGAGCCCCTGATTCCAACAAATGGCTAGAAGCCATGAAATCCGAGATGGAATCCATGTACGAAAACTAGGTTTGGACATTGGTGGACTTACCTCACGATCAAAAGGCCGTTGAGAATAAATGGATTTTCAAAAGAAAAACTGATGCTGATGGTAATGTAACCATCTATAAGGCTTGACTTGTCGCAAAGGGGTTTCGACAAATTCAAGGAGTTGACTACGATGAGACATTCTCTCCCGTAGCGATGCTTAAGTCGGTTAGGATTATGTTAGCAATTGCTGCATATTTCGATTATGAAATATGGCAGATGGATGTCAAAACTGCGTTCCTCAATGGTAATATTGAAGAAGAGTTGTATATGATACAACCAAAGGGTTTTGTCGATCCTAAGGATGCTAATAAGGTGTGCAAACTTCAGCGATCCATCTATGGACTGAAGCAAGCATCACGGAGTTGGAATCTCTGCATTGATGAGGTGTTCAAAGAGTTTGGATTTGTCCAAACTTATGGAGAGGCTTGTATTTACAAGAAAGTGAGTGGGAGCAATGTGGCATTTCTAATTATATGTGGATGACATATTATTGATTGGAAATGATATAGATCTTTTAAACAGTGTTAAAAGTTATCTAAACAGCAAATTTTCGATGAAGGACCTTGGTGAAGCTTCATATATATTAGGCATTAAAATCTATAGAGAGAGATCAAGATGCCTAATTGGGCTATCGCAGAGTACATACCTTGATAAGATATTAAAGAAGTTTAATATGGACGAAAGTAAGAAGGGGTTCTTACCTATGTTGCAAGGCAAGACATTGAGTAATACTCAAAGTCCGGCTACGGCGGAAGAAAGAGAGATGATGGATAAGATCCCCTATGCCTCGGCCATAGGCTCTATTATGTATGCCATGCTATGTACAAGACCGGATGTGGCACATGCCATGCTATGTAAAGAACATCCTCAAGTACTTGAGAAGAACTAAGGATATGTTTCTTATATACGGAGGTGAAGAAGAGCTAGTCGCTAAGTGTTATGTCGATGCTAGCTTTGACACCGATCCAGATGACTCTAAGTCTCAATCCGGATAGGTATTTCTCTTGAACGGAGCAGCAGTTAGTTGGAGGAGTTCCAAACAACCTGTGGTGGCTGGATCAACAACGGAGGCGGAATATGTTGCTGCTTCAGAAGCAGCGCAGGACGAAGTTTGGATGAAAGAGTTCATTACAGAACTGAGTGTGGTTCCCAGTGTGTTGGACCCGATGGTGATCTATTGTGACAACAATGGAGCCATAGCCAACGCAAAGGAACCAAGGTCTCACAAGAATTCCAAGCATATTAAGCGCCGGTTTCACTCCATCCGCGAGCATGTCAAGGATGGAGATATAAAGATTTGTAAAGTGCACACGGACCTAAATGTAGCAGATCCGTTGACTAAAGTACTCCCTAGGGCAAAACATGATCAACACCAGAACTCCATGGGTGTTAGATTTATCACTATGTGAACTAGATTATTGTCTCTAGTGCAAGTGGGAGACTGAAGGAAATATGCCCTGAGAGGCAATAATAAAGTTGTTATTATATATTCCTTGTATATGATAGATGTTTATTTTGCATGCTATAATTGTATTGACAGGAAACATCAATACATGTGTGTTTAATAAACAAAAAGGGTTCCTAGTTATGCCTATCTTATAGACTAGCTTGTTGATTAACAAGATGATCAAAGTTTCCTGATCATGGACATTGGATGTTATTAATAACAAGGTCACAGCATTTCTGAAATGATGTGATGAACATTCATCTGAAGTATAGCATTATGATCAAGTCATTATGTTTATATTGCTATAACATCATACAAAGTAGTCTTAGTCCTTAGACCATGAGATCATGTTAATTGCTAACACCGGAAGAGTATCTTGATAACATCAAACGTCACACCGTAACAGGGTGACTATTAAGATGGGTTCAGTACTACGAAGGTGTTATGTTGAGGCTCATGGATCAAGAGTGGAATTTGTCAATCCCGATGACGGATAGATATACTCTGGGCCCTCTCGGTGATTTCACATTAAGATAGCTTGCAAGCAAGTGATGTGATCGCTAGAATGTTATATATCACAGGAACGAGAAAAGAGTGCATGTCGGTAACGAGATCAAACTAGGTATTTGGATATCGATGATCGAATATCGGACATGTATTATATCATAAGACAAAGGGATTAAATTGCTGACCTTAAAGGTTCTCACGATCACAGAAGTCATCGTTGAATGTGCAGGAGTCAGTATGGATCTCTAGGTCCCGCTTCTGATTATTGATCTGAGAGGAGTCTCAATCATGTCTGCATTATTCGTGAACTGTAGGGTGACACACTTAAGGGTTTCCGGACACCATTTAGGAGCACATATGTTCCAGACAAAAGGTTTGCAAAGCACAGGAAATGTTTCGATAGAAACAGGAATTGTTTCGATAGAAACCGGAATTGTTTCGGGTGAAATTGCAGAAAGTGGTTCTGCATGTGATATTGAAATGTTGCAAGGGGTTTTATGTGAATGTTTGTTAATTAAAGTAATTAACAAAATTCTGAATAAAAATAATAAAAGAGTTTTATTAAATGAGAGAACATTAAATTTGGAGAAATTTAATGCATTTAAAGTGGAGACTTTAAAAGAGAATGTGAAGGGGCATTTTAATGTGGAGGGGTTACCACCACATGAATGGGGAGGTGAGGGGTCACCCCCCATGCGCCGGCCATGGAGAGAGGGGGCACCCCCCCCTCCTCCTATAAAAGGCCACCCATTCCCTCCTTCATCCTCACACCTCCTCGTGAAGGATCTCTCTCCCCCTCTAGATATTCCCCCATGGTCTCGGATTAGCGAGATACATGTTCCCGGTGGCCTTGCGTCTGGAAGGACTTGCTGCTTCCGCTGATTCGCTGGAGCGAGGAGGTGGAGGTTGTCCGGTGGCTTGAACGTGTGTGCGAGGACGGATGCGCTGTTGATTTGCGGCGCTCGGACTTCCACACGATCTTGAGATCGGCAAGCGTATGACTACATCAACCACGAGTTCCTACTCGTTAACAAAACTCGTTGTCTTCGAGGGTAAGTTCTCCATGGATGTATGTCCACCCGTTGCTCTGTATCTAGTAGATAGATCTTGGCGTATAGTTCTCATCGTAGGAATTTTTTTGTTTTCTATGCTGCGAACCCAACACT
Source organism: Avena eriantha (assembly GCA_910589775.1). Classification (NCBI taxonomy): domain Eukaryota; kingdom Viridiplantae; phylum Streptophyta; class Magnoliopsida; order Poales; family Poaceae; genus Avena; species Avena eriantha. The sequence continues at coordinate 269,769,256 of OU342744.1, forward strand.
TTCTATCTCAGCAAGTATTTTGAGTTGTTGTGTTTCATTCATTCATAAGATGATTTATTCAATCATGTTTCTTATGTTCCTTGTTTTGCACACTTCTCTTATCTTAGTGAGTACTACTTTGAAAGCTATCATTGAAAACCCCATTATGTTTGAACTCTTGCAACAAGAGCAAAGTTTGCCATTACCAATTATGATTTACTTTATGCATCTTTATTGTGTTTCCTTTACTTATTGCAAGTTAAAGTTATATAATAGTGAGTTGTCTTCTATTATGATTTGTGTATTGATGAATGTGATGCTTCTTGTCCGTATTCTTTTATCGACTCTTCACTCCATAAACCTGAGGTCATGTTTATTGAGCTCAGTTTTTGCTTGGGGACAAGCGAAGTCTAAGCTTGGGGGAGTTTATACGTCCATTTTGCATCACTATTCTATATCATAACTTACTGTTATTCATTGAAATATATCATATTAAGAGATGATACTTAAGTTATTTCATCTGTTTTTGCATGGTTGATGACTTTTGGAGGATGGACCGCTGTTTGGAGGTGAAATTTGCGAAGATCAAGAAATTCTAGAAAATACATGGAAAATCCTATTTTTCCAGAAGACGATTGATGCCAGAAGAGGGAGGAGAGATGGGCCACAGGGGGCCCTGATGACCCACCAGTATAGGGGGTGTATCGCAGTATTTTGAGGGAAGTGAAACCCAATTTATTGATTCGACACAAGGGGAGCCAAAGAATACTTATAAGCCTTAACAACTGAGTTGTCAATTCAGCTGCACCTGGAAACAATCTTGCTCACAGTAGTTTATTAGTAGCAACCGTTTTGTAATAGCAATAGCAAAGTAATAGCAGTAGTAAAAGTAAAGAAAGTAGTAACAATTGCAGTAAACAGTAGGATTAAAGCGCGGTAGGCATAGGGATGGATGGACGGGCGTTGCATGGACAAGACAATTCATATAGCAATCAATACATAGGGAAATTGTAGATAAATAAGATAAAGGATCCAAGCACTAGATAATCATAGGCATGTGTTCCATATATAGTCATATGTGCTCGCAATGAGAACTTGCACAACATCTTTTGTCCTGCCAGCCCGTTTGCAGCGGGGCCTCAAGGGAACTACTGGCAATTAAGGTGCTCCTTTTAATAGAGCACCGGAGCAAAGCATTAACACTCCTTGAACACATGTGATCCTCACATCAAAGCCATTCCTTTCGGTTATGCCGATTATTGTCACTTTGGGGCCTTTGGTTCCGGACAACAATATGTGTATACAACTTGCAGGTAAGACCATAAACAATACTATCATAATGAATCAATAACATGTTCAGATCTGAAATCATGGCACTCGGGCCCTAGTGACAAGCATTAAGCATAACAAGTTGCAACAAAGTCAAAAAGTACTAATAATAGATACTAGGCACCATGCCCTAACAATCTGATGCCATTACATGAACGATCTCATCCAATCCCTACCATCCCTATAGCCTACAGCGGGGGATTACTCACTCATGGATGGGGAAACATGGATGGTTGATGGAGAAGCGATGGTGATGATGGTGGCGATGATCTCCTCCAATTCCCTGTCCCGATAGGGTGCCAGAATGGAGTTTCTGGTTCTGAATCACGGAATCTGGTGGTGGCAGCGTAGCGAAACTCTTTCTGGAAAAACATCGACCCCCCCCCTTGGTTTTTAGGTCAAGAGGCAACTTATAGACAAAGAGGGAGGCCAAGGGGGTGACCGAGGTTATCACACCGCCCCCAGGCACGGCCTAGCCTGGCCCATGCGGCTAGGTGGTGTGGGCCCCTCGTGGCCCTCCTCTGTCTCGTCTTTTGGCTCCATGAGTCTTCTGGTGAAATAGGATTTTTGGCATATTTTCCGAGATTTTTCTGATAGTTGATTTTCTGCACAAAAACTAGACATCAGGTAATTCTGCTGAAAACAGCGTCAATCCGTGTTAGTTGTATCCAAATCACACAAGTTTAGAGGAAAAACAATAGCAAAAGTGTTCGGGAAAGTAGATACGTTTTGGACGTATCAACTCCCCCAAGCTTAGCTTATTGCTAGTCCTCAAGCAATTCAGTTGAAAACTGAGTGCGATAAAAGAAACTTTCACGAACACATTTGCTTCATAAGATGTATATATTCTCAGCATATGATCAAGTACTTGGTCAATTATAATAAGGAGTATGCAAATAAGGTTACTCAGTAGTCATTACAAGCTATGAAGAGATTCTAACTCAAAAATAGTAAGTAGCATGAAACGTAAACATAAGCAACATTGCAATGCTCATAAAAGGGTATGATAGAGTGGTATCTCGCTTGCCTTTGATTGTAGGGCAAACATAAACGCCAAGGCACCTCTGAAGTTCAAGTGAAGACTAGAAGTAAAGATATCAAAGATACAAGCATCAAAGTCATGACACAATTAATCCAAATTTTGAGACATGCATATTACACTAAGAATGACAACTATGCTCTCAAGAAAGTGCTCATAGAATAAGTGGTGACTCAACAAGGAAGTGAAAAGGTTTTGAACAGTTTGAAAGGCTTCCAAATGCTGAAAGTATGGTACTCCTTAGCTTTGAGCTCTCATTGCCCCTATCATAAGCATCTTTAAATGGTTAAGGTTAAAGTGACACAAATAAGAGGATATGCTTGACAAGTTATAAGTTGAAATCTCATGCCCCTTGCTTACGAGTACCGAACCTCATGCTACTCAACTTCAGTCACAAGTAAGCTCTTGTAATTGTAAGTACATATGTATCATAGAGAACCGCCAACGGGGTACCCCTTGCCCCATGACATAGGAGCTATCCCATATCAAAATGACAAGGCAACACACAATGAGCATCTCGGCGATCTTTTTATTTGCTATTTGCATAGGTTTTTATTGAGGATGCTTCATAGAATGCTCATTATGGTTATGCTGCAAGTTTCCACCATGATTAGGCATGGCTTAGGCTAGCGGCCCAGGCGTTTCTCTAACACACATACAAACTCCATGATCTTACAAGTTCCCCTTTTATTTCACACCGTCGGGATCCATAAGCAAAAGAATCATGATATCAACGGAATAATAAGTGCAATGTTGAAAGCGTTCCCCATGATACATGGTTCTACTAACTTCAACTCATAAAGCGCAAGCATATACGCAACAAAGACGAACACAATAGTTCAAGATTATTAAGTGCAAGAAAGTAAAGTGTGCCATCAAGTTCGTGAGAGCTTTACTAACTAACTTTCTCATAACAAGCAAAATTTTATTCGGAAGAAAACAAGGCATACTGAATATGCACAGACTAGCAAATGATGCTAATAGGTAGGTATGGTGGACACTTTTAGCAATATTGGTTTTGGGTTGTTGGAAACATGAGTAGAGCTCATACTCAGTGCAAGTGAAGGCTAGCAATAGTAAGGGAGCGACAAACGAGAGAGCAATAACTATCATAATCATGCTTGCAACAAAACAGGACTAATTATGGCATGAAAGTGATTCAAGACCCCTGAGGCAAAATAATTCATCGAGGCTTAACTGATTATTGTTGCAGTCATATGCATGCGTGAGCATGTGCTAAGTCAATTCAAGTGAAACATTCAGAGGAGGATACCACCGTGTCATACCAAGTTATGAATAGAACAATGCAAGCAAACTTCCATATGACATGCTGCAAACCATTAGCAAGTTGGATCTAATCATAAGAAAGCAAGAAATACTAAGCATCCAAAAATGACATACACCTGACATGAACAAACTAAGCATGCCCACAATGATGAGTATATGTACAAAAATGAAAACAAATGGAGTTCGTTACCAGCCTCTTACCACATCTCAAGTTGTCATTAATCCTCATTATTGCCCTTCACTTGTGCGGCTTGAATAATAACAAGAAACCCAACTCCACTGAGGACTGCTGAACCCTGCAACGAACTTCACAAAACCAAAGAAGAAGAACAAATATTTTTGGGTTTTCGATTTTTAAAGGTGAGAACCACAAGGAAGAACAAGCAAAGCAAAATCTTTTTGGGTTTTTCGAATAATCCAAACAAAGCAAAAAAGGAAGAAGCAAACCAAAGCTAAAAAGACAAAGAAGCAAACAAAGAGAAACAACGAAAATATTTTTGGTCTTTTTGTGTTTTTGAAAGCAAAAGTAAAGAAAGAACAAAAATAAAAAGAGAACGAAATATGGATATACAAAGTACCGACTGAACATGATGTGTAGATGAGTGTGGTGTCGGTGTACCTCCCCCAAGCTTAGGCTTTTAGCCTAAGTGGGTATCAATCCCAAGCTGGCCAAGATGGAGCTCCTCCGTAGTACGGTGAGGAGGTGCCCTCGTCCTGATACAAGCTCGAGGACGCCCCAGTGTAGTGCGCAGAATAGTCGTAAGAAGGCACATCCTCCTGGTGCTGCCTGTGGAAACCAAGCAAGCGGAGCTGCTCGTCCACCTCCTCCTTGGAATGCGACCATGGCCTCCTGTAAATACTGAACAAAGTATATTGTGGCAAAGGAATTTCCCTCTCGTCTCCGTCGGTAAACAACATCATGTATACTAAACCCTCCATATTAGACTCAGCAGTGACAAAGTGATGCATCTTCATAGCAGCAAGATCAAGCCTTTGTGGTGTCACACAGTATCATTAGGATCCACAGAAAGTTCTAAAGCAGCAACCATACGTGAGGCAATAATGCGCCCATAAATAGGTCCCTTAGCGGCTAGGCGGTGAGCAATGAGAGAGCCAAGATTATACTTGGTATCATTATTAAGTGCAGCAGCGAGGAAGGCTAAATGATAATTAGAAATATTACTAGTGTTCTCCCTACCAAGAATGCTAGTGGCAAGATAATAAGCAAAATATCTAAGACATGGGACTTGAATGTTCCTTTTCTTCCCGCGCTGAGCTATGCGGTCATCGTCATTTGTCACACTTCGGTAGAGCTCCAGCAAATCAGCGGGTTGACCTTGGATCTTCTTCACTGTCCCAGTCATGCCTATGCCTATAATGATGCAAAATCTTTCCAATGACATGGTAATAGGCTGATTATAAATTCTGAACGAAACAGTTGACTGATAAGGGGTGTTAGTGAAAACAAAACTCTCAACGAAAGTTTTGGTGAGAATGGCATATTTCTCACTCTCATCTTCAATGTACGTGGTCAGACCAACCCTCTGAACCAGTAGTAAGAAATCGTCAAGGATCCCTGCAGCTTGCACAAAGGTAAAACAAGGGAAGGTAGATGGGTGAGCATCCCCCTCATCTCCTTCATTGCCAAAGCATGGTGCAATAAGATCTTCATTGTATGATGGCCTAAACTAAGAGGCTGATCTTGAAGGCCTTGCTCTCCTAGGAGTGTCCCTCTCAAATATTTCTCCAAAAGTGTGGTTGTTCATATTTGATATTCAATTGAATTTAAACCATAAGTCCTATCAATCTTCTTGGGGAAATAGACAGTATGCTCCTTGTCATTAACATTAAAAGTCACATTTCCTTGATTACAATTAATATCAGCTCCTGCAGTATTAAGAAAAGGTCTCCCAAGAATAATAGACATATTGTCATCTTCAAGCATTTCAAGCACAACAAAGTCAGTTAATATCAAGAAATTATGAGCCACTTGAATAGGTACATCCTCACATATACCAACAGGAATAGTAGTAAATTTATTAGCCATTTGCAAAGATATATTAGTTGGTATTAGTTTTTCCAATTGAAGTCCCTTATAGAGAGAAAAAGGCATAACACTAACTTCTGCTCCCAAATCACACAAAGCAGTTCTAGCATAACTATTTTTAATAGAGCATGGAATAGTTGGAATCCCAGGGTCTCCAAGTTTCTTTGGAACCTTACCATTAAAGGAATAATTAGCAAGCAAAGTAGAAATTTCTTCATTAGGGATCTTCCTTTTATTAGAGACAATATCCTTCATATACTTTGAATAAGGAGGCATTTTAATAGCATCAGTCAAAGGTATTTGCAAAAATAAAGGTTTCATCCACTCACAAAACTTGTTATAGTGTTCATCTTCCTTTGACTTGTGTTTCTTATCTGGAAAAGGCATAGGTTTTTGGACCCAAGGCTCTCTTTCACTACCATGTTTCTTAGCAACAAAATCTTCTTTAGTGTATTTAGTATTCTTAGTGTGCCTTTCAAGTTCTTCTTCAACTTTTTCTTTATCAGGAACATCATTTTCCTCATTACCACTTTCAATTTTAGCATCAGAGACAGATATACTATTAGGATCTTTAGCAGGTTCAAAAGGTTCTACAATAGTTTTATGTTTATTTTTCCTTTTCTTAGGAGTAGTACCACTATTTTCAGTTTGTTGAGAATCCTGCTCAATTCTTTTAGGATGCCCCTCAGGATATAGAGGATCCTGGGTAGCAGCACCACTTCTAGTTCTAATTTCATAAGCATGTTTTTCTTTAGCAGCATTAACTAGCAAGTCTTTTTGTACCTTAATAAGCTGATCAATTTGAGTTTGAACCATTTGAAAATGTTTAACAAGCATTTTAACATCATTAGAGGTTCTTTCCACAATATCCTTCAACTCAATAATAGCTCTAGAGTTTTCCATTAGATAATTTTGCACTCTTTTATTAAAATTATCTTGCTTAACAATAAAAACATCAAATTCTTCTAAGCATTGATCAGCAGGTTTAGAGTAAGGAATATCACCTTCATCAAAATGTTGGAGAGAGTGTACCTCAATAGTGTATGAGTGGGGGATTGGCTTACATAATTCTTCTATAGGAGGTAAACTCTTGACATATGCAGCTTTAAGTCCCTTCTCCTTAAGACATTTCTTAGCTTCATTCATCACTTCATCATTTAGTTCAATAACTCCCCTCTTCTATGGTTTTGGTGTTGGTGTTGGCTCAGGCACAGTTAACTCAGGTGTAGTTGTCTTAGGTATAGTTGGTTTAGGAGGAGTCCAATCTTCATAATTCTTGCTTATTTTAGCCATTAATTCCCCAGCTTCCTTGGGAGTCCTATTCCTGAAAACACAATCAGCACAACTATCCAGGTATGTCCAAGATTCTTCAGTTATTACATTATAATATATATCAAGAAGCTCATTTTTAGGTAATGGACATCCATCCTGTGCATGAATCAAAGCACAAAACCTTGAACATGATTCAGGCAATATCTCTTTTTCTCCCTGTTGAAAATCAAAAAGTTCCTGCAAAATAGCATGTCTAGCACTAGGTGGGAAATATTTCTGAAGGAAGGTACTAATCAAGCCATCATGGCTATCAATAGATCTAGGAGGTAAATTATTAAACCAATTTTTAGCTTCTCCTTTCAGTGAAAAAGGGAAAATTTTAGCAACAAAGTAGGTGTGCATCTTAATATCATCAGAAAATAAGCCACTCATGGTAAAAAGCTCAGTCATATGTGCTACCGCACTTTCATTCTTAGTCCCATAAAAAGGTTCTTTCTCAACAATAGTTATGTAAGATAAATCACGAGAGAAATCATAATCCCTATCTTTAATGTTTATGGGAGATGTAGCAAACTTAGCATTAGGAGATAATTTAGGTTTAATAGTAAGTTTCTCAAGAAGACTCTTAATAGCATTCCTATCATGGGTGTTTTGGCATTCTTTAATAAATTCATCAGTCATTTATATATATCCGTCTTCAATATCATAGCTCTCTCTAGACTTAGGTGAACTAACAGGTGTAGCAGTGTCTTCATTAGGAGTTTCAGTATTTCCAACTATAGTTCTAGCAATCGTAGCATCTAGGAAAGGACCTAACGAACCACTCTTATCAAGCACAGTAGAAGCAGCATCATAAGTATCAGAAGATTCAGATTCAGCAGTAGTAGCAGTATGTGTAGCATGTGTGTGTGGTGGTGTAAGGAACTTACTCATAATAGATGGTGAATCAAGAGCGTCAGAGGTGTTCAGAACCGTACATCTCCTTGTAGTGGATGGTAAAATAGGGACCTTGCCATCACGAGACTTACCCATGATGTATGGATGGCAGCGAACAATAGTGATTCCAAGTGAACTTGATAAATAGAGCTATGCTCTCCGGCAATGGCGCCAGAAAATAGTCTTTTGACCCACAAGTATAGGGGGTGTATCGCAGTATTTTCGAGGGAAGTGAAACCCAATTTATTAATTCGACAACAAGAGAGCCAAAGAATACTTATAAGCCTTAACAACTGAGTTGTCAATTCAGATGCACCTGTAAACAATCTTGCTCACAACAGTTTATTAGTAGCAACAGTTTTGTAATAGCAATAACAAAGTAATAGAAGTAGTAAAAGTAAAGACAGTAGTAATAATTGCAGTAAATAGTAGGATTAAAGCGCGGTAGGCATAGGGATGGATGGACGGGCGTTGCATGGATAAGACAATTCATATAGCAATCAAGACATAGGGCAATTGCAGATAAATAAGATAAAGCATCCAAGCACTAGATAATCATAGGCATGTGTTCCATATATAGTCATACGTGCTCGCAATGAGAACTTTCACAACATCTTTTGTCCTGCCAGCCCGTTTGCAGCGGGGCCTCAAGGGAACAACTGGCAATTAAGGTGCTCCTTTTAATAGAGCACCGGAGCAAAGCATTAACACTCCGTGAACACATGTGATCCTCACATCCGAGCCATTCCCTCCGGTTATCCCGATTATTGTCACTTCGGGGCCTTTTGTTCCGGACAACAATATGTGTATACAACTTGCAGGTAAGACCATAAACAATACTATCATAATGAATCAATAACATGTTCAGATCTGAAATCATGCCACTCGGGCCCTAGTGACAAGCATTAAGCATAACAAGTTGCAACAAAGTCAAAAGGCACTAATAATAGATACTAGGCACCATGCCCTAACAATCTGATGCCATTACATGAACGATCTCATCCAATCCCTACCATCCCCATAGCATATAGCGGGGGATTACTCACTCATGGATGGGGGAAACATGGATGGTTGATGGAGAAGCGATGGTGATGATGATGGCGATGATCTCCTCCAATTCCCCATCCCGGCAGGGTGCCAGAACGGAGTTTCTGGTTCTGAATCATGGAATCTAGTGGTGGCGGCGTAGCAGAACTCTTTCTGGAAAAACATCGAACCCCCTTGATTTTTAGGTCAAGAGGCAACTTATAGGCGAAGAGGGAGGCCGAGGGGGTGACCGAGGCAGCCACACCACCCCCAGGCGCGGCCTGGCCTGGCCCGCGTGGCCAGGTGGTGTGGGCCCCTTGTGGCCCTCCTCCGTCTCGTCTCTGGCTCCGTGAGTCTTCTGGTGAAATAGGATTTTTGGCATATTTTCCGGGATTTTTCCTAATAGTTGATTTCTGCACAAAAACTAGACACCAAGGTAATTCTGCTGAAAACAGCGTCAGTCCGTGTTAGTTGTATCCAAATCACACAAGTTTAGAGGAAAAACAATAGCAAAAGTGTTCAGCAAAGTAGATACGTTTTGGACGTATCAGGCCCACACCACCCCCTGGCGCGGGCAACCCTAGGCCACGCCACCAGGTGGTGTGGCCACCCTGGCCCACCTCTGGCTCTCCCCTTTGGCGTATATTATCCCCACGAAACCTTAAGTCTCAGGGAGCGACCACAGAAAGATTCCGCCGCCTCTGCGGGGCAGAAAACTACAGAGTGAGAAAGAGCTCTCCGGCAGGCAGAAATCTGCCGGGGAAATTTCTTCTCGGAGGGGGAAGATCGTCGCCATCAACACCACCATCAAGATGGACTTCATCGGTATCATCATCACCATTATATCCATCATCATCTCCACTAGAACCATCATCACCACTCCATACCGTGGTAACAATTGGGTTGAATCTTGCATAGTTATTAGGGGAAACTTTCTCGGTGTTGATTACTTGTTGTAGTTGATGCTATTGAGTGGAACCGTTGAATTATTGTTATGTTCAGATAGTTACTTATCATTATTTCATCTCTAATCTTCGTCCATATGATGTCTTGTGAGTAGTTCGTTTAGTTCTAGAGGACATGGGAGAAGTCATGTTGTTAGTAGTGGAATTGTGTTGAGAAAGATTCAATAGTTTGTTATTTAAGTTGCGGTGTTATTGTCTAGTGGTGTCATGTGAACATCGACTACATGACACTTCACCTTTATAGGCCTAGGGGAATGCATTGTGTATTTGGCTACTAATCGTAGGGGTTACCGGAGTGACAGAAACCTAAACCCCCGTTAGGAAACCTTTGCACAAGGGAGTGTAGGATCTCAGAGTTTAAAGCTGTGGTTAGGTTTTTATCTTAATTGCTTTCTTATACTTGCGGATGCTTGCAAGAGGTTTAATCACAAGTATGTATTAGTCCTAGGAAGGTCAGTACATTAGCACAGGTTTACCCACACAACACTTATCAAACTAAAGAAGATTAATCAACTATATGAAGCGAAAGCACTTGACAAGATTCCCATGTGTCCTCGAGAACGTTTGGTCATCCTAAGTAATACAACCGACTTGTCCTTTGCTAAAGAAAGAATTGGGCCACTTGCTGAATTTATTATTATTGTCTTTTATTTACTCACACTTTATTTATCTGCATTATCAAAAAAACATAAAAATCCGTTTGCTAAGTATTTACAGAAAATTCCTGCTCCAAGCCACTCGTCAATATCTTCTGCTGCTCGTTGGGTTCGACACTCTTACTTATCGAAAATACTATGATACATCCCCTATACTTGTGGGTCATCACCTTTCCGTGCGATTTTGTGGTTGGACGCAACTATACGGGCGCAACTTTACAGGCAGAACATGCGTTCCTGCCGTATAGTTGGCGTTCTGTAAAAATATTAGGCATTTCTCTTAGTGGCGCAGCTATATGGACGCAACTATACGGGCGGAACAAAATGTTCCGGCCGTATAGTTGGTCGTTAAACTATCTATCCCTACGAAAGAAAATTTGCAAAGGCATAGATATCTATACGACCGGAACTATATGGCCGAATTTTTTTATTTCTGCTACATAGTTGGTCGTTAAAATCCCAGTATATATGAAAAGAAATTGTATGGAGGCATTGATATCTATACGACCGGAACTATATGCCCGGGATTTTTATTTTCGCCATATAGTTGGTCGTTAAACTCTCAGTACATATGAAAAGAAATTGTACAGAGGCATTGATATCTATACGACTGGAATGATATGGGTGGAATTTTCACTCCCGTCGTATAGTTGGTCGTTAAACTCTCAGTACATATGAAAAGAAATTATACAGAGGCATTGATATCTATACGACCGGAACTATACAGACGGATTTTTTTATTCCCTCCGTATAGTTGGTCGTTAAACTCTCAGTACATATTGCGGAAAAAAATTCGATGGTAAAGATAACTATACGATCAGAACTATACGGCCTGAATTTTTATTCTTGTCGTATAGTTGGTCGTTAAACTGTCTGTGTGCATAGTTTTTTTCTATTTCTTCGTAAACTATTTCTTTTCCTGTAACTTAGCGGTATACCTTGTTTTTGATAGAAAATATTGTCGACCAACAATAGCATGAATAATGCATAATTTCAAGTACTACCGATTCTTCTCCTCAAATAGAGTTTTCTAGCACTCTTTATTGAACATGAACTAAAACTAAAACTAAAATCTTAACTCAAACTTTAATTTAACATGGGTTGCCTCCTATGGAGTGCTATTTTAGGGTCAATAGCTTGACCTTGATGATACTCACTTGGGCTAGATGAGTGGGACACCCACTCTAAAGTAATTGGCCTTCAAAGTGATGGCCTCATTCTCGTCATGTTTGGCTTTGTTCTTTCTAGGGAAATGAATAACAAAAGGATCCCGCAAAGTTAATTGCAACTTCACGTTTCCTTCATGAAGGTTAATTAAAGCATTTATAGTTCTCAAGAAAGTGTTTTGTTCTCCTGAATCTTATATGCATGGATGCAATGCACACAGTTATCCTCTACCATTTTCGTGTACCATAATATACGGAGTATTACATTTGGCTGGATGCAAGATGCGTTGTTTAATTATGTGATCTGCTCATTAGGGTTCCTTTCAACGAATTATCGCTAGAGCCACTCGTTTGTGCAACAAAAGTTTTGAGTACTAGTCCATGCAACAATGACCCCGAAAGTAATTTTTTTTAAAACAAGGAAAGTCCCGAAGGGCGAAGAAGCTGCAATAAGTCACTGGAGGGTACAAGTTACAGCAAGCCCCCTATAATCATCTATTGCACTAAAAGACCTGCAATTCTAAAAGGAGGGCTTGCAATTTACAAAAAAAGACCCTAGCACAAAACAGAAAAAATAAATCTAGTGCATGATGGTCTTCACCGCCGACCGCCGGCAACCTCGAGGCGCTGGCCGCGCCATGGCCCGAGATAGTGCTCGAGATATCATAGTCGATGTAGAGCCGATTCCACCGGCCATCTCGACACTTATCGGGGACGAACCAGTTGGGGGTGTCGAGTTGTCGAGCGCTGGCGACTGGGTCCATTGAGGGACTCCACAATGGAGGTTGAAGACGGTCTGCCTTTTCGGCCAAGAATCATGGCAGCGACCATGTGTTCCACACGTAAGGGCGCAGCTTCAAGAGGGAGCTAAACCACCGCACCTCCATCTTCCCACGACCTCCCACCATCGGCCCTGAAAGAGCTTTTGCAGAGCTCCCCCTCACCACCATGGCAAGTCAGGAGCACTAGCAGGAGCAACACATGACTGAGGTTGAGGAAAGAGCGCTTATTCAGGGAGCTAGCTGAGCAGACCACATCCAATGTCTTCCTCCTTGGAATCTCAGTGGAGAAGTCCCCCAGCACCTCGTCGGCATCACACCTAGACATCGGTTCAGAGAAGCTCTGAAGGCCAACCTTATTGGCAGAGATCCTTGGGCTCCTCGCCGCCTCCAGCACCACCTCCTGCCACCTAAGGGCCGTGGCCGCGACAGAGAGCACCAACACACGCAGGATCTTGTCAACGAGAACCTGCTCTCTACTCCCAGACACCCAAGCTGGGCAGACCCTAGGACCAAGACCAAACTTACAAACCCTAGTTCTAGTCCTACTACTACTTTGAACAGCTAGGGCTGCGCATCCTCTTCCACGCCGGCCGGTAGTGCCGCCGGGGAGGAAAGGGGAGCGAGCCGGGAACTTTCTTCGACTCTGGAGGGGGAGGGGGGGGGGGGGGGGGGGGGGGGGGCAGTTGAGCAGAGGGGGGAGGTCAATTCACCGGGCCCCGAAGAGATGACGGAGACGAACAGTGTTTAAAATAGAGTGACGATCTGAAAGAGGAAGAAGAATGGATGGATGGATACCCAAAAGTTAATGGTTTGTGCAATTTGCTGGTGCTGCTTTGGTATTCAGCTGCCCGAGCGTGTGTAGTGCAACACTGCCGCATTAACTGCGCTACCCGGCTCGTGCAACAGGCATTCAACCACACGTACTACTCTGCGTGCTGGTCTCGCTCTGTGCGTTACGACATCGATTGCTTTTTTTCCCCTCGTATGATAAATGGCTGCTCCTCGTGTGACTGAACCTTGACTGTCCGGCCGGCTAGCTGTGGCATGGATGGAGTAGATATTTGGTGTTATCTCGACTCATCCCTCATACTCGGATCATGTGACATAACGCACCTTTTTGCTTACTAGACCAACAACGTTTAAATCAAATTGTGCAGATTTTCAATAAGCTTCCACATTTCAGGAAATGAAATTATTGCACCGTGGAGCATGAAACGTAGAAATTGAGATAATACATGAGGGACAATACAATTCAAAGAGGGATTGAGGTTATCAGGGTCTAATATAGTACTCCCTCCGATCCAAATTAGTTGATTTAAATTTATCTAGATACAATCGAATCTAGACAAATCTAAGTAAACTACTTTGGGTTGGAGGGAGTATATGAATGTATAGGATTAATACAAATTTCAGGGTGTATTCTTGAAAAAGATATGAATGTGGACAAGCTATTTTAATTGTAGGATTTCTCACTGATAATTTTTTCTTGAATGAATCTTTTAGCTCTCCATTTCATATGTTTTTTTTCCGAGAATCTATCGGAGAGGTTTTTCTACACCTTATCAAATTTCATAAATTTATGTGGGTCATGCTCGATCTTATCTAGGGGATTCTAGAGGACGTGACATGCAAAATCATAGCTTTCTCGATTTTGATACAATTTAAAATTAGTCGTGAATAAAATATGGCCTACATATTATGGGTAATAAATTTCATTTCATCCCATCATTGGAAGCTGAAGTCAAGGATGCATATATACAATTATACATGCATGCACTGGATCAGATCACAAAGTGACGGTTTTGCTTTAAACTATTCGAGTGATTGGAGTCCGGATTGGGTGTCCTCCTATATCTTTCTTCTGACTTTAGAGATAAATGAAAGAAAGTTTGCAAAGCGTTTCGCAGATAACACGCCGGAAGCTTTTTGAACTTTGCAAGCCAATCTCGGACACGTACTACTACCGACACTCATCTTTTGGTGGCGATGAAGGGGACGACGACAAGGCAATCAAGCCGCACGAGGGCCGATCGACCCGTCGCGTCAACATAAGAGACTTCTCTTTAGCTTTCTGTGTGTACCCTCTTGCACTTTCTCTCTCTAAACAGATTGGCGATGGTGATAAGACTGCTGCTGGTTGCTGGTGTTATCATTGCGGCTCCTTTCTTCCGTGAATGAACACACTGCTCGCGAGCGGTTGCCCAGCGCACGCTTGCCGTGCTGGCCGCGCGCACGCCGCTCGCACGCTGTTCCCGCGCACAAGCAGCAACGGCTGCAGACAACCCGCGCAACCCCCTGTTCCCTTCTGTTTTTCCCATGCACCCGAACCTCCTCCGGCAAAATCTCATGTCAATCAGTGGAATTGATCTCTTGCAACCTTCTGTAGAAGATCATGCTAAATCTCTGTAAAATCCTGACGAAAACCGTCTGTCCCTTTAAATTATTGTATCCATCAAACGTACAACAATATTTTTTCTAATTTTGTATCATTATGTACTAGGGACAAAAACGTTTTTTAGGTCTCAAGTTAACCCGTTAGCTCTCAAAATGCACTAAAGCGTCATATAAGGCAGAAGTTTTACAGAAGTGGTCAAATAAGGAAGTGAAAAGTTTTCGGTGTCATGTAGGGAATCATAGAGAAGTAGTGTCAAATAAAGAATTTTCTCCATGAAATATGGCTATACACTTGTTCGTGTGCCTCGAATCTATCTTGGGGCGTGTTTGCTAGCCCACTGGCCCGTTTTCTTTTTTCTCGCCTCCAGCCTGCATAAATAAATCTGTTTGCTAAGTTGAGACTCGTCCTTGACTGGCATGACATGAATTTAAACGGCATGGCATGAATTTGAAAATTGGGTAAAAGTTGGACCGCCGGTGACAGATCATGTATGTCGTCTAGAGGAAGGGTGAATAAGCGGTTTAAAACTTTTACGAGATGGGCATAACAATGGTGGAATAAAACTAGCGTTTTCTTTTGTCAAGCACAAAGCCTAGATATACTAAGGTTCGCCTATGTACACCAACAACTTATGCTAAGCAATACAAGCAACAAAATGATAGTAATATAGAATACTTCAAGCACGAAGGCTATCACAATGTAAAGTGCATAAATAAAGAGCTCGGGTATAGAGATAACCGAGGCACGCGTGGACGATGATCTTTTACCGAGTTTCCCCCAACAAGAGAGTACATCTTGTTGGAGGTGTGGGCGGTACTAATACCACCAACACCACAATAGGCCTCACCCTATTATCCCGAGCACCCACCATGCGGCAAGCACCCGTTCCACTATGGGACACTTAAGAACGGTCACCAAACCCGTACAAGATTGGGGCTATCTCCACAACTTAATTGAAGACTCCCAATAATCACCATCAAGGCCTCAATCTTGGGGAGAGCTTCATAACTTAATTGAAGGCCCCAAGAACACGCCACAAAGGCCACACAACCGTCTAGGGTTCCAAGAACCCAAGAGGGACAAGCTTCTGCCTCCGGGGAGGACTTAAATAAATGCACCTAGTGCAAATGGCAAGAACACCATAAAGATGCCCCCAATCCTTCACTCTCAAGTTCCAACAAAGCTACTAAAGCAATTAGGGAAACAAGAGAGGAAGAACACAAGGAGAACACAAAATCCCCCAAGATCAAGATCCCAAAGATTCACTCACAAAGAGGTCATTTGGTTTGGTCAAAATCTAGATCTAGATCTCCTCTATCTTCCCCTTAAATATTGGCAAAAATCATTGGAAGGGGGAGAAATAATCAAGCTCAAGAGGATGTAAAAGAATATGACAAAGGCTTGAGAAAATAGAGGAACAAGCAACCCAAAAGGAGAGATGGAAAAAAGACTTATGAAGGGGGGCGAAAACTACCCATTGGGGCCTTTTCTTCGGCCTGGGCCGGTACTACCGCACCTGACCTAGGCGAAGTGAGGCAGCAGGTTAACCACGAGTGGCAGCGCTGGCAATTGGTGAGCAAGCGGCAAGGGGATCGGGGGCAGGCACAACGTGCACGCGAGGCGATCGGGGAAGCGAGCGGGGCGTGGGCGAGTGGAGCCAGGCACGGGAGATGCGCGCGTGGGGGAGCTAGGCCTCCAAGCGAGCGGTGCTGCGGAGCGATGGCGAGCTGGGCCGACCCAGCGAGTGGGAGTAGCGAGGGCGAGCGAGCCACGCGAGAGCAACGCACGTGCGAGGGACGAGAGCAAGGAAGATGGAGTGGAGCTGGGCAACGCGAGCAGGGAGGAGGCCGGCCCAGTAGTATTGCACAAGCCAACGGTACTATCGGCGAGGCTCAGTACAACCGAACAGCACAGCCGGGCTGCACAGAGAGTTGGGTCGCGCGATCAAGTGCGGGTGGTACCGCGTGCGGTAGTACCGCCCGGCTCAGCAAAAAGCTTTTTTCTTTTTCTTTTTAAACCTAATAAAGAACGATATTCAAATAGAGATATCTTGAGTTTGACAACTCCGATTGACCCCATACCAATTTTGTTGAAAATATTGGATATCACCAAGTGAGAATGTATCAAGTATTATAATGTGAGATACCTCACTTGGTGAGGATCCGGAAAACCTCCAAGAACAAAACCGCTATAAGATATAACAGAGAGATCCGATTTTGACAAACTAGAGCTTGTACTTAACACAAGCTCTAGAACCAAACATGGATAAGATCCAACAAACAACCAAGAAGGGTGATGCTAAGAATGCTATGGTTTGAGCTCTCTCTAAAAGATATGATCGAGCTACTCACTCGAGAGCCCCTCTTGATAGTACGACTATCTATCCTAAACCCGGTATCTCCACTACCAACATGAGACCGGCAAACGGGTAAATCTATCAACATTATACCTTTGCATTGAGCAATCCACTTAAGGACGATGTAGACGACCTTGTCTTTCTCAAGGTGGACACCTTTCTTGATTGCTCTTGCACGCACTCACTTGATGAAGACTTGACATATGCTCCCCCATGCACCATGGGGAAGCCTCTTCTTTGACCTTGTCTTCAGCGATCCATGACCACCAAGAATGTCAAGCATCAAGCATGAGATTTTCTAGAGATGGCGCATCTTTATCTTGCACAAAACATCTTCTTCATTTGTTCTACCTTGAAACCAACACATTCTCCAAGCGATGCCAATGGACAAATCTTATAAGTGCAACTCAATGCAAACATTAGTCCATAGAGATCTATAGAGATTGTTATTAATTACCAAAACCACACATGGGGGCCCACATGCTCTTTCAGCTGGGAACATCCAAATCGTGCGTGTGGATGCATGTGTTGGGAAGCGCGAAAGATGGGGCGTTTTCATCTTAATCCCACTCCATTTCTCTCACCGCCCACTCCACTCCCTCACCCCCATTCGGCGTTGCCCTCTATGGTCGGTGCACCTCTCCCTCTCCCTCCGCCCTGTTCCCTCACCATCGGACAGATGACGACCCATGAGCAATGGGCGGCCGCCCCAACTGGACAAGCTCGTCACCGGAGGCGAGCCTGCCTCAATGAGGGTGCTCAAGGCTCCCTCCCCTATCTGCGCGAGGCCTCGAGCAACTCGGGCGGCAACGGCCACGATAGCGGTGGCCTCTTCTTCATCGTCTATTGCATCTACTTCATCAGCGACCGCATCTGTGGCCAAGGAGGCCGGAATGGCCCCCACATTTGTTGGGCTAACCCTCGATGATTCTGACGAGGGTTTTTCGCCCGTTCCGGTGGCCCCAACTCACACACTCGATGCACGTCTTCCGTTTCGGCGCCACATGCAGCTTCTCCAGGATCATCCACGATGGCCGCATTATCCACTATAAGTTCTTGATTCTCTCAGATTCATTTAGCGGTTAGGGTTTGTGCGGCAAGATTGCACAAATCCAAGTGCAATTTAGGTTATAGTTAGGGATTGAAGCGATCAAGTTAGAAGTCGTTAGGGGTTGGGGATTGAAATTTGGGGATTTATTTGCAGTTGCTCTTTACGGATTGATTCTATGCATTCAAAATTGGGGATTTGAATTAGTGAAATCCCCAAATTGGGGATGTGATTAGTACTTGTTCATGTGCAGTTTGTGTATGTACTTTGTAGTACTTCATGTGTAGTTGTATGCATGTGCATTGCCCGATTTGGGAATGCTTCATATATTATGGCTGATCTTCTTTTGCTTCCTGCCAAGGTTTTGAAGCTGGACTATGATACGGTGGGGAGGGGTTGGCATCCCCCGCCGGGGTATCAGGACGTGCTCCCTGTCAACCGCTAGACTCGGTCAATGAAGCCAGTGGTGCTCGATAGGGTGGAGGCGGCGCACCGGCCAACCAACAAGCATGGTTGTCAGCCCAGCCTTGTAAATTACCCAGGGCCTAGGTCCCTCGCCGGCTCATCATCCAGCTGGAGGAGGCTGACCTCCACATGTTGGTGATACCGCCGACCTTCCAGGAGGGCCTAAGGGACTGGATCAGGATCCCACAGCCCCGTGTCGTGCCGGTGTGAGCCTGCCGCTAGTGCGATGAATGGGTGCAGGTGGGTTGGTTCGGCGGCCAGATAGCGGTGAGGAAGAACTGGCCAGAGCTAGTCTACAAGTACGACTTGCAGCGCGACGATGTTCTGGAGTTCAAACTTTAGGCATTCGTCGTCAAGATGATGATCTACAAGGTCAGCTCCTCCAGCGCCAGACAGTACACCTGCCCTGACCACGGATAACGGCGGCTTGGTGTTTGGTTGTGTTTAAGTTAGCTATGTAAGTATGGAGTTGTAGTTAGTGATGCTGAACTAGTGATGGTAAACTTCTTCGATGGCTTTTGAACCGTGTAGCGATGATCCGCCTTCATTTTTCAGTCTCCATCTTGCTGGTTGAGAAATTTGGTGTCATATTTCCTATGAAAAACATCTACACTCTCCGTTTAAAAATAAGTCACAAGAATTTGCCTAGATTCGCATATATTTTACACACTAAAGTGCGTGGACAATTTCGAGTCACTTAATCCCGGACAGGGGGAATAATATTGTTAGATGTTTTTTATTTTAGAAAGAAAAGAAAAACCCACGTCGTTTTGACTCTGAACTAATGCAAAATCCCAACCATATAGTTCGACCGGCTGTCTGTAAGACTGTAACCATCAAGTTTAGTGCCCCCTATCGATCCCGTTCGTGTCATGTGCATCGGTCCACGGAGCGCAAGGACGAACGCTGGAAAGGGGGCAGGTGGCCATGCATATTCACCATATACGCATGCTGAATTTGAAGGATGTAGTACAAGGGAAGAGTCCGATCGATGCTCCAACTGCGCACTGCACATTCCGTGTCCGAATTACTGTAGCACTTTAGTAATGTTTCTGTAGGGGGGCTAGCACTTTAGCAGGATGGTCTGCTCGCCTCGCGACGACGGTGTGGGTTTTTGCGACCGCCAAATTGTCGAATGGGCTTGGGCTAGTACGACGCGTTCCAGTTCCAAAATGGACACACGGACGGGCCTGGTCGGAATTCTTCCTTCCTTCCGCTTCCGCCCCCTCCATCTCGGCTGGCCCCAACTCCAGGTTCCAACAACGGCATCTCTACACGTTATATTCGCACCGAGCAAATTGCTCGCTTACCGAGGTATTCCTTCTTATATTCTCTCACTTCCCAATGTAGACGTGGAACGGGGGTGTAGCTCATATGGTAGAGCGCTCGCTTCGCATGCGAGAGGCACGGGGTTCGATTCCCCGCACCTCCATTTTTCTTTGCCGTTTCCTGTTGGACAATGCTGGGCCGTCTGATTTGCTTAAAAGTCTACT
The DNA here is from genome assembly GCA_910589775.1 of Avena eriantha. Classification (NCBI taxonomy): domain Eukaryota; kingdom Viridiplantae; phylum Streptophyta; class Magnoliopsida; order Poales; family Poaceae; genus Avena; species Avena eriantha. The sequence goes on from OU342744.1 coordinate 269,789,497, forward strand.
TTTGCTTATATGTAATAAAAAAATCCCGTTTTGCTGTGTGTAGAAAAAAAGAGTCGTCTAAAAATGTAAGATAAAGATGGATTTTGTCGGAGATCTCGCCGAAGATCTTATCAGAGTCTTCATAGCAAAAAATATATGCTAATATAGCATAAAAAAGTTTGACATCCGAGACCTCGTCGGAGATCACGTAAAAAAAACATTCTAAAAATGATGCAAATTCTTAGTTGTATATTATAGCGAATCTGACTTCGCCGGAGACTCTCCGAAGATTTCATAATATAAAAATAATACTATACTAGCAAAAAACCATAGAGATTGTAGCAAAATATTTGTATCATTGTAGCATAGTAACAAACAAATTTTGGCGTGATCCTCCGATGAGACTCGTACGAGGCAAAATCACATAACGGTTGTAGTAAAAAAATCCTCCATATGATACAAAATCGCAAATGTTTGGTCGCACGAAATTTCTTCCTACGATGCAAGTCTGCAGAACTGTTGTAGCAAAGACTTTTTCTATACGATGCAAATCTAAAAAATTTATGGTGCAAAAACACAGGCTATTTACAGCACCACCGCCTACAGCCCGTAGCAATGCCATGCACGGCAGGTAGCAACGCCGCCATGGCTGCACCACCGCCCTCGCCTTCGTAGCATCCAATTCCGGAGCTCACCGGCGACCGTGGATCGACGAGTCAAGGCGAGCATCTCCGCAGCACGACCATCTGATGTCCTTGTAGCAGACACGAGTACGCGACTCACCACTTGAAGTGTCACTAGCACCGGGGTCGTAGCCCCGGTGGTCACCCCTTGCACCAGCGCCGCTATCCACGCGCTGCCACCATCGCGATTGCCGACTAGATGAGGAGAAGAGAGATTGGGAAGCGGTAGTATGCCGAATCAGGCGAGCGATAAGCCGCGGAGGCGCGTGGCTAGTAGAGGAACGAGCCGACGTCGACCGAGAGAGCAGTGGGCGGCGCTTGGAGAGAGCATGCGGAGGTGGTGCCATGTCGTGTGAGAGATGGAGGCAAAGGAAGACCACGCACGGGAGAGAGAAAAATGAGTGGATGGGACAAGCTGATAGGAGGAGATAAGGTTGGAGGTGGGCCTAGTTTTTTTCTTCCACCACAGCCTGGGGCACGTGGCGTGCGAGGTCGGAGGTCACGAACCTCCGGAGGAACCAGAACAATTTCCTTTCTTGTTTTTTGGAAAAAAAATTAAATGAAGTATTTTTAGAACTCTAGGAAGTATGAAAATAATCACCCACAAACATTTATACATTCCGAAGATATGAAAGAATTTTCAGACAAAAATACATTTTATTTTACGAAAAAAGGCAAATCTCTGATAGAAATACGTCTCCTTTTTATACTCCCTCCGATTAAGTTAATGTTCTCAGATTTATCTAGATTCGAACGTATCTAGCACAACTAGAAATTTGAAAAAAGACGAATTTATTATCGAAACTTGTCACGGTCAATCAGCCTGCAAATATCAATTCCTAAAAAAAATTGAAACAAAAAATAAGGATTTCGATTTTTTTCAAATACCAAGCTCACTGAAGCTCGGTAGCCACAAATCCTCTCTCCTATCTATACCTCTACATACCAATACAAATATATAAAACTAGGTGCAATAAGCGACCTTCGCCTCGCCGTCTACATTCCGTTGTTGTATTGCGTGGTAGGCGTGGTGGACCTGAAGATGATAACACGTTTCTCCTTTTTTGGTCTTTTTAGTGGGGACTACCGGGTTGCGGTACCAAAGTTCTAGGGCGAGTGCACCGCGTTACCTAAGTTGTCTGAAATTGCCGCGTTTCGAAATGTTGGGCCGCCAACTATCGAGAGGGGCCATTTCGATGCAAACTCATTTCACCCCTACCAAATCCAAATATGCCGTGAAACTGCCCCGTGAAGTAGACGGTCGGGACCTCATGTCAGTAATATTTCCGTGACGCGAGCGCCAACGCGGCAACCACATAGGCAAAACGAGAGACTAAAGGAGTATGGTGCGTTGACCAAATTCACAAATCCACTCCCTCCCTCCTTTCGCATGAACCCTAGCACCGGCAGCGTCGAAATCCCCTCTCCAACTAGAATGATCTCTTCAGGCATTTGACTTTCGGCGCCAAGTTGCTGCGCCTACTCGCTGCTACCGAGCTCTAATGCCGAATGCCGTGCCAGCCGTTGCGACGATCTAGCCCGCCTCTACCGCCGACGAGCTGAGCAGCGCAAAGGATGGCAGATCCATTTGCCGAGGAAGTACTTCTGGATAATTGCGGGTGAGCTACTCTTCTCTTTGCTATTCGCACTACCTATAACTGCTAACTGGCTATTGGCATTACAGAGATATATCGAACATAGAATTGTTTGCTAGCACGACGCTGATAAACAATTGTTATCTTTTGTCTCCAATTTTCTGTCAACTAGGATCTCCGCTGAACCCAAATACACGGTTCTGGTGGCCATCTGCGGCTATCTCATTAAATTAGCACATGGGAAGAGCACGTGGAAACAAGCTCGGAATCTGAAGATGGAAGTAGCGCCTGTGCAGTTATGCACTATCCCTGGTTTGGTTGCTGCTGTGCGTGAACTTGCTGAAATGAGGCCAGAGCAGACTGCACGGTTCAGCATCGTTGATGAACGAGGCTTCAAGGTTCCTATAGCGTGTGACAGTCAGCTAATTGGGTTGATGAAACAACATGTTAGGCTTCGCGTGGTTATGCTGGTGTGTAACATACTGGATGAGGAAGTTCCTGCTACTGGGAGTCGCCCAGCTATTATTGGACAGAGAGGTCTAACTCGAACCCCTGCTGTTGTTGATCAAAATGTGGTTCCTCGTCCGCGACATGCTTCTGTCAGGAAACCTCCTAGTAGAAGTCCCCGTATTGCCGTTGTGGAAAACTCTGCTCTGGAAGCTGCTGGTACTGGTCGTCCCCGTCCCCGTGTTGTTGCGGCTGCTGCTCACCCAATCCATGCCACTGTCTGCCCCGCTGTTGTTGCCAAGACCGCCGCCTTGTGTGGTGCTCCTCCTTGAAAGCGTCCTCAAGTTGTGCGAACCCGTGCTCTGGAATCTGCTGGTACTGGGCGTCCTCGTGTTGTTGTTGATCTGGACGCTGTTGACCCAATCCCTGCCGCTGTTGAGCAAACTAAGGCTTCCGGAGGCTACCCCACTGTTGTTGCAAAGACTAATGCCTTGTCTCCTCCTCGAACCCGTGCTCGGGTTCAGCGAGCTGCTGGTCTGGAGCCAACTCATGGTCTGGACTCTACTAGCACTCGAAACACTGTTGTTGTGGGAACTGCTCCTGATCGTCGATGTGGCATGGCAGCAGCTGATCCTATTGTGGCTGCCGTTAGAAGGGGCCCTGCCTGTCCACCATGTAATGTAGCTCCCGCTGCTAAGGGAACTCGCCTTGCTCCTGGTCCTGGTACTTCCACCGAGGTTCATCCAGCTAACGATGACGTTGATGATGGCGGCGGTGGCATTGGGGCTGGGTCTGATGGTGCCGCTCCATCTCTCGAACCTCTCGGAGGTTTCTATCCTGAAGAACCTGATGATGACAAAGTAATCGCCCGTATCGGTGTCACGGATTATACTACAAAATTAGATGATGGCACAGAAAAATTCTATGACGAGTTTGATGTAATCCTTGGAAGATACGACCCTGAAGTGGTAGAGTTATCTGACCTGATGGCATCGTTACGTGTGAAGGTGCTGTGGGGTCCTCCTAGGAAGCACGTTTGTTATATTATGGTTACAGGAGCAAAAAGGCTATCGAAGTGAAAGATACCAGGGATTTAGTCGTACCATTTACAAGGAAACATTATAGAGGTGAAGTTTACTTCCACTTGGTAGTGCTCACGGTTGGAGAGGAATTGGAACTCGACAATAGAGATGATGGACTTTTAGAAGGCATGCGTGACCTGATCCATGGCATCACTGGGACTGGTGCGACTGAGGGTAGCTTCGAATAGAGGAGAGTCTTAGAGAGGAGCGTCATAAAGAGGAGTAGGAAGAGCATCCCCAGAAAGGGCACCCCGAAGAAGAACGTCACCAAGGAGATCACGCCAGAGAAGAGGACGCCTAAGAGTCGCACGACAAAAGGCACCACACCGCAGAGTACACCCCCTGAGATCCAGTCAAAATGCCACACCGAATGGTAGCAGCAAAAACGCTAAGAGGGCTAGCACGGTGGTGAACACTCCCAGGAGTGGTAGCAAAGAGGCGAAGATGGCCAGCACGGAGGCTACCACACCAGTGGGAGCAGAAGAAAAAAATACTAATTTGGAGCGGAACATGCCACTGTCAGGGAATTATGCCAGCACGAAGGAGAACACGCCCAATAGTAGCAGCAAAATGGCTAATTTGGAGCGGAACACGCCGCTGGGGTCAGGCAATAATGCCAGCACGAAGGAGAACACGCCCAATAGTAGCAGCAAAAGGGCTAATTCGAAGAAGAACACGCCGCAGAGGTCAGGCAATAATGCCAGCACCCTGGAGCCAACACCCGTGAGGGGAGGCAGTAAGGAGATCACACCCAAGAGTGGCAGCAAAAAGCTTAGTTCGATGGGGAATGGAACGCAGATGTCAAGCCCTACTAATACCATCAGGAAAGATTACATCAGGAAGGAAGATGTACACATGAAGAGCAAGAGGGTTCTGTACACTCAATATGAAATTGATTTTGACTGATGTTTGTCTACTGAAGTACCTGGGATGTGTGCAAACGTAAGACCACCCCATGTGGTTGCATCAGAACCAACCGAGTGTCTTGGAGAAAACAGAGTTGCCGGTGAGGTGGATTGGGGCAATGTTCCTGTCCATCCGGGTGGAGACGATGGTGCAGCCCCACCCATGGGAGTCAATATGATGTGTGCAGTACTAGGCATTAGAGACGATGGCGAGGATTCTGAATCAGATGAAGAAGAAGGCACTGTAGAGGATCAAGAATCTGGTGATGATGAAATAGACGAGGAAGTTAACGATGAGGCTGGTATTCCAGTCGATGATGTGGGTGTTGAAGTAGAAGAAATGAAACATGACCATGAGTATCCTATAATTTCGGTCGGCACCGATTTCAGGAGCATGCATGAGTTCAGGATGTTGTTCCGGCATTTTTGTATCAAGGGGGAGTTCGACGTTTATCGACTGAAGAACACTTCCCAGAGGTATGAGGCCGTTTGCAAGTTAACGTGGATGAATGGACGGGCCGAGGTACATTGTCCATGGAGGATCACAGCAAGAGCCTTACCTGCGTCGAATGCAATTAGGGTACTGGGGCAATGAATGCAACAAACCATTAGAACTCTCTCTCTCTTTTCACTCTATAACTACAATTGATGTGCGATATCTTTCTGGCAAGTAGTCGACTCCGCTTATCTTTTAAATGAATCTATGTTGCAGGTGAACAAAATGGGCCCTCCACACATGTGTCCGACAAGCAGCAAACTGAAATCCTTAATGGCTGATACGGAGTGGGTGGCTATGCAATCTATGTCCATACTAAAGGATAACCCTAAGGATACCGCGAAGAATATTCAGACTAGCCTCGGTTCTAAATACAACATTGTCCTTCCGTATTACATGGTTTGGAAAGGTAAAGAGAAAGCTTTGGTGGTCTTGCACGAGGATTGGACCAATAGCTTCAGGATGCTGTACAACTTCAAGGCGGAGGTACAAGCTAGGTGTCCGAGGAGTGTTTTGGAGATTGACACCGAATCAGAAGGTGGTAAAATATATTTCAAAAGATTTTTCATGGCGCTTAAACCTTGCATCCAGGGATTCAAGGACGGCTATATGCCGTATCTGAGTGTAGACAACACTGTCCTAACTGGCAAATGGAAAGGCTACCTGCCATCTGCCACAACACTTGATGGTCACAACTGGATGTTCTCAGTGGCATTTGGGCAGTTTGAAACAAAAACGAAGGAAAACTAGATCTGGTTTATGAGGCAGCTCAGGAGATCAATAGGCCACATGGATCCATTGGCTATATCCATGGATGCATGCAAAGGGCTGACGAATGCAGTGAAGGAGGTGTTCCCACGAGCTGAAGGTAGAGAATGCCATGCCCATATGATGCTCAACTTGTACTCACACTACGCAGGCAGCGTATTTCGTTACATGTTTCCTGCTGCTAGAGTTTACAAACCTAGTAGCAGCAAATATTTCATGAGCAAGATTTTTGCCGAAGCCCCTGAACTTCCAGAGTACTTAGCCATCCATCATTCATAGCTATGGAAGAGGAGTCAATTCAACCCTGACATCAAAGTTGATTACATAAACAACAACCTTGCAGAATGCCTGAATAACTGGGTGAAGGACATAAAAGTGCGTCATGTTCATATCTTGATGGACAGCATACGTGGTATGATCATGAAGCTGTTAAATATAAGGAGAGAGATCGGTAGGAGACTTAGAGGACATATGCTACCGCCAGTTGTACAGCAACTGCACAAGAGAAGCCGAGGACTTGCTCATCTTAAGGTTCTCCCGTTAACCAGCAGAAGTTGTCAGGTGGTCGATATGTCCAAGAGTGGCAAAAGGGATGTTGTGAACATCCAGCTGCGAGAATGCACCTGCTTAGAGTGGCAGCATACCAGGAAACCTTGCGACCATACCTTGGCCTTCTTGGTGAAGAAAAGAACTCTACCACATTTGGATCAGTATTTGTGAGGCTACTACTCTATGGAAAAGTTTAGAGCTGCGTACGCTGGATCCATTGATCCATGTACAGACCCATCTTAGTGGCCTCAAGTCCAACTGTCTTTCAAGCTTTGCCAGCCAGTTACAAAAAGGGGCAGAGGAAGACCCCAGGTGAATAGGTTTAAGCATTTTCTCGAGAAGAAGGGTTTGGTTTCTGTGCGACAAAGAAGGGCAAAAACAGATGCAAGACCTTCCATCTTATAGGCCATAGAGCAGCTGGATGTCCCCTTAATGCTCCCAAACCTAGGTATGAGATGGTACATTCACACAAAAATATGTTTATAATCTGTAGATATAAGGTAGTAATCCATGTACTATTTTTTTATAGGAAGCGCAAGGTAAGAAACAAGACAACCGACTTAGTGATTTTGCTGCGAGAAGAAAACCAAAACGAGTGGAGTGATGATGCGGGACAAGATTCTGGTGCTGATTGGCCTAACTTCCCTCGGCCCGGAGATGCAGGGTACGTGAAGGTAAGAAAATTGGCACCCAGGAAGAGGAAGAATGCAGGAGATGAAGAAGCCAGTGGACGTGAAGGAAAGAGGAAGAAACTTGGCACCCAAGTAGAGAAAGAGGGATAGCAGTGTAGCAGCCTAATGATGTATTGAACTTGAACCTATATATGTAGTTCGGTTAAACTCTAGAGCTGTGTGCGTGGAACTTGTCGGGCGAAACAATCTGCCTCCCGTACTCGGAGTAAAATGTATCGCGACTTTAGGATTGGATACGGTCGAGGCCACTAGTTGAATCCAAAATTGTGACTGTGTCACTACTATCTGAACAATCGCGATAGCTGAGCGGTTAAATCCTCTCCAAAGTCGATGGGTGTTAGTGGCACATACATGAATTATTTATAGGTGCTTAATAAATCCCTGCTATTGGCATTACACTTAAGGTAAGTTTCTGGGCTGAAAACAATTCCTTAAGCTGGCTGCTACACTCCACGAAGCAAAAAACTTATTTCAGCTGCTGGACAACGACATGGCAACATAAACTGCAAATGCAACAGATAATGCCCAGATAATGAGGAAATTGTTTCCACTATCTGGCCTAATCTTGAGCCCATCTGTCTCACCACCTTCCTATCCCTGCCTTCCCTACACCTGGAGAAGCTCCCGAATCTCTCGCTCCATCGCACGAATCTCCTCTTTCTTGTCCCACACAGCATCACGCAGATCCTGAACAAGCTCTCTGTGAAAACCTGTCAGTGGCTTTTCGATCCACACAAACTTGTCACAGCTAGCCCCCTCCCTTCCTACGTAGTAGATCGAAGGAAACAAAAAAAAGAATTACATTATGCTTTCCGGATCCGGGTTACCATTGTACCTACAGTAGGAACTTACCGCTCTGATGCTGTAGTTGCTGAATTTTCCTGCAGTATTTTCATCGGTCCACGAAATCCATCTCGGCATCTTCTCACCGCACAAACACAGCATATCGGGGTAGTAATCATAGGGCGCCCTCCGGTACCTGATGGGGGCACCTGCCTGACGGCGTTGAGCCGACCCTGATTCCGCCCGAGACGAACTGCACGAGCTGCAAGCCATGAGCGAGGGGAGCAAGGGCAGAGGAAAGAGGAGCCTTTGGATGTCAGGGTAGTGGTGAAGCGTGATTTATCCCTACTTAATAACTCGGGCAGAATCCTACTGTCCACATTCGGCTTACAGGTGGGGGACCTAGCATGTGGACTTGTCAACCAAACCTCGCGCCTTCGTGGTTCAAAAGCCCTCTCGCGCGCATTGGATGAAAATTTTTGGCACCTTGCCCACGTACATATATCACTAGGAGGCCTTGCTCAGGAACCAGACACGCCTGGCCCACAATCTTACTCCCTCCTAGGAACTTGTCATGGCTTGCGCTGGCAGATCCATCCGCTCTGCCGCTTCCGGTAGGGCTCGCCGCGGCGGATCCACCCCAAGATCCTACCGTCACAGTATCAAATGGCCATGGTTTCTTGAGAGGAGCGACGATGCTACGTATGCAAGCTCGGCCCCTCCTACCCGTAGAAGGACTGATGTGGCATCGAGCTCGAGCAGGAGCCGCGAGGCGCGACGGCGCTCGGTTCATGCCAACCTCGTCACCTTCGTCATTGTCGATTCCGATGTGGAGGACGACGGGGACGAAGCTGTGCAGAACGCCATTGTTGCCTCCTTGGCGAAGGGCAAGCCACGGGCGGGAGTGGATGCCGCTGGGAAGGGCACGGCGGTGTCACCAATCGAGTTGGACTCCGACAATGGTGTGATGTGGGTTTAGATGTTGTTTAGGATAGTTGCAATTTCGGTTGTGTTTAATGCGAGTACAATTATTGCAATGGGTTTGTCGAGCTATATTGAGAAATATGTTCAATAGCAGCGTGTGAGTTCTTCCACTTTAGAAATTGTGTCTGTGCCATTTGCATGTTGCATTATCAACGTAGATTACATGTAAACAATCCAACGAAAATCAGATTACAACCATCGGACAGGAGTGGCAGGATGGAAGAGAAGTTGGGACAGTGGCTTCGAGGGGAAGGAAGAGGAGGGGGCGTGACACTGGCAAGTGGGCCCTCGGAACACGTGACACTAAGATGCAGGAGCGGGAGCACACGGTATTGCCGGTCTGTCCAGAGCAAGCGGACTTTGCAACGTGACAACAACAAGCTGATTGGACCAATATAATAAGTCGTCGAATTATTAAGGAGTACTGAAAACTACAACTGGGGTACATTCGCACAACACGTATGCTCTAAGCACCTGAGAAGCATCGCTTAAGTCTAACAGTAATGATAGCACAAGTACTACATTTCCCTATCGGTCTTCCCGATACAAATGTTGAAATGAATCTACCTGTTCGGTCCAGCGCTGACAAGGTACTGAGATGGCACGCATAGGATCGACCTTAGGTCCACATACTCCACCTCCCGCGGCGTCGGGTAGCTCGGCGCCTCGGCTAGCACAAGAATGCTATCCGACGATGGCGGTTGGGCGTTCGCCCACATGTGGACTGTGTATACGGGCCAGGCGCACGAGACCGACCTGACGCATATGACACCCACGATGGTGGGCCCGTATCTAGTTCTCGGAACACCGGCGGTGATGGTCAGGACAAAAAACAGAGCCACCCCCCTGGAAAATTAGCAGGCAGCATGCCGAGTCAGTGAACGGCACCTGCTCTTGGAGAAGTTGGGCTTACCCATACGAGATCCTAATCACTCCGATCAAGTGCCCCTCTGCAAGGTGGACGACGAGCTCTGCCGGCAGGCCAGTGTAGTTGCAGCCCGGCTCCATGCAGGAGCATGCACCGTGCGGGCACGTGAGCTCGTGGTAGGAGTAACAGCGAAAGCATCCTGGGTGGGAGCACACGAGCGGGAACGTCGCTGCGAAGTTGCACGTGAGGATCTCCAGATTCTTGGGCTGCAGCATCTGCCACATCCGAAGTTCGTCGAGAAATCGGAAAAAAGATCAGCAGTTAGATTGGCGAATAGCAGGAATATGTAGGATAAGTTCAAAAGCTTGTAAAATAATTTCTTAGCATGAAGGTAGGGACCCAAGAATTGGTGGATGTCATCGGCTTGCGGCTACGGCAGGATGGAAGTGAAGTGGGGAAATTGGCTTCGAGGGGAAGGAAAAGAAGTACGGGGAGGAAGAGAAGTAACGGGGACGTGACACTGGGATATGGCCCACTGAACTCGTGAGTCGTGACACTCGCAACATGCCAGTTTGTCTAGAGCAAGCGTGCCAATCATGCCGCAGAACAGCCTACTCGAGGATCGCTCTCACGAAGACCATCCCAATCGTCCAAGCACCACAATCGAACGGTATGTAACAATCGCCAACCAGAACAACTGTGTTATGGCATGCCTTCTAGAAGACTCAGTCTAATGGTGGATCCATTGGGGGCTAAGGTTAGGGCTCTCCTAAAACACACATGCAATGACCACTGGTTGATCCATATGTGGTTTGTGGAAAAGAACACACATGCAATCTACATTGGTGGATCCATAAGTGGTTTGTGGAAAGAACACACATGCAAAGACACTCGTTGATCCATGTGTGGTTTGTGGAAAGAACACACATGCAATGACACTGGTTGATCCATATGTGGTTTGTGGAAAGAACACACGTGCAATGACACTGGTTGATCCATATGTGGTTTGTGGAAAAGAACACACAAGCAATCTGCACTGGTAGATCCATAAGTGGTACATGCAAAGACGCTGGTTGATCCATGTGTGGTTTTTGGAAAGAACACACATGCAATGACACTGGTTGATCCATATGTGGTTTGTGGAAAGAACACACGTGCAATGACACCGGTTGATCCATGTGCGGTTTGTGGATAGAACACACATGTAATGACTCTAGTGGTTCCATATGTGGTTCATGTCAGGAACACACATGCAGTGAACACTGGTGGATCCATGTGTGGTTTGTGGAAATAACACACATGCACCTCTAGTGGGTTCGTATGTTGTTTGTGGAAAAGAACACACATGCAATGACCACTGGTTGATCCATGTGTGGTTTGTGGAAAGAACACACATGAAGTGAACACTTGTGGATCCATATGTTGTTTGTGAAAAAAAAAACATGCAATGACTCTAGTGCTGGTTTTAGTATAAGAACACACCCGAAGTGAACACTGGTGGATCCATATGTGGTTCATGTCAGGAACACACATGCAGTGAACACTGGTGGATCCATGTGTGGTTTGTGGAAAGAACACACATGAAGTGAACACTGGTGGATCCATGTGTGGTTTGTGGAAATAACACACATGCAATGACTCTAATGGATCCATATGTGTATTGTGGAAAAGAACACACATGCAGTGACCACTGGTTGATCCATGTGTAGTTTGTGGAAAGAAAACACATGCAGTGACACTGGTGGATCCATGTGTGGTTTGTGAAAAGCACAAACATGCAATGAGTCTAGTGCTGGTTTTAGTATAAGAACACACATGCAATGACTCTAGTGGTTCCACATGTGGTTTGTGAAAATAACACACATGCAATGACCACTGGCTGATCCATAAGTGGTTTGTGGAAAAGAACACACATGCAATGAACACTGGTGGATCCATAAGTGGTTTGTGGAAAGAACACACATGCAGTGAACACTTGTGGATCCATATGTTGTTTGTGAAAAGAACACACATGCAATGACTCTAGTGCTGGTTTTAGTATAAGAACACACATGCCGTGAACACCGGTGGATCCATATGTGATTTGTGGAAAGAACACACATGCAATGACACAGGTTGATGCATGTGTGGTTTGTGGAAAGAACACACATGCAATGCCATTGGTTGATCCATGTGTGGTTTGTGGAAATAACACACATGCAATGACTCTAATGGATCCGTATGTGGTTTGTGGAAAAGAACGCATATGTAATGACCAATGGTTGATCCATGTGTGGTTTGTGGAAAGAACACACATGCAATGACACTGGTGGATCCATGCGTGGTTTGTGAAAAGAAAACACATGCAATGAGTCTAGTGCTGGTTTTAGTATAAGAACACACATGCAATGACTCTAGTGGGTCCACATGTGGTTTGTGAAAATAACACACATGCAATGACCACTAGTTGATCCATAAGTGGTTTGTGGAAAATAACACACATGCAATGAACACTATTGGATCCATAAGTGGTTTGTAGAAAGAACACACATGCAGTGAACACTAGTGGATCCATATGTGGTTTGTGAAAAGAACACACATTCAATGACTCTAGTGGGTCCATATGTGGTTCATGTCAGGAACACACGTGCAGTGAACACTGGTGGATCCATATGTGGTTCATGTCAGGAACACACATCGAGTGAACGCTGGTGGATCCATAAGTTGTTTGTGGAAAGAACACACATGCAGTGAACACTGGTGGATCCATATGTGGTTTGTGGAAAGAACACACATGCAATGACTCTAGTGGGTCCATATGTGGTTTGTGAAAAGAACACACATGCAATGACCACTGGTTGATCCATATGTGGTTTGTGGAAAGACCACACATGCAATGACACTGGTTGATCCATGTGTGGTTTCTAGAAAGAACACAAATGCAATGAGTCTAGTGCTGGTTTTAGTATAAGAACACACATGCAATGACTCTAGTGGGTTCGCATGTGGTTTGTGAAAAGAACACACATGCAATGACCACTCATTGATCCATAAGTGGTTTGTAGAAAAGAACACACATGAAGTGAACACTGGTGGATCCATATGTGGTTTGTGGAAAGAACACACATGCAATGACTCTAGTGGGTCCATATGTGGTTTGTGAAAAGAACACACATGCAATGACCACTGGTTGATCCATATGTGGTTTGTGGAGAGAACACAGATGCAATGACACCGGTTGATCCATGTGTGGTTTGTGGAAAGAACACACATGCAATGACTCTAGTGCTAGTTTTAGTATAAGAACACACATGCAATGACTCTAGTGGGTCCACATGTAGTTTGTGAAAAGAACGCACATGCAATGACCACTAGGTTATCCATAAGTGGTTTGTGGAAAAGAATACACATGAAATGAACACTAGTGGATCCATAAGTGGCTTGTCGAAAGAACACACATGCAGTGAACACTGGTGGATCCATATGTGGTTTGTGGAAAGAACACACATGCAATGACTCTAGTGCTGGTTTTAGTATAAGAACACACAAGCAATGACTCTAGTGGGTCGATATGCGATTTGTGAAAAGAACACTCAAGCAATGCCACTGGTTGATGAAGGAAATATGCCCTGAGAGGCAATAATAAAGTTGTTATTATATATTCCTTGTATATGATAGATGTTTATTTTGCATGCTATAATTGTATTGATAGGAAACGTCAATACATGTGTGTTTAATAAACAAAAAGGGTTCCTAGTTATGCCTCTCTTATAGACTAGCTTGTTGATTAACAAGATGATCAAAGTTTCCTGATCATGGACATTGGATGTTGTTAATAACAAGGTCACAGAATTTGTGAAATGATGTGATGGACATTCATCCAAAGTATAGCATTACGATCAAGTCATTATGTTTATATTGCTATAACATCACACAAAGTAGTCTTAGTCCTTAGACCATGAGATCATGTTAATTGCTAACACCGGAAGAGTATCTTGATAACATCAAACGCCACACCGTACAGGGTGACCATAAAGGTGGGTTCAGTGCTATGAAGGTGTTATGTTGAGGCTCATGGATCAAGAGTGGAATTTGTCAATCCCGATGACAGATAGATATACTCTAGGCCCTCTCGGTGATATCACATTAAGATAGCTTGCAAGCAAGTGATGTGATTACTAGAATGTTATATCACGAGAACGAGAAAAGAGTGCATGTCGGTAACAAGATCAAACTAGGTATTTGGATACCGATGATCGAATCTCGGACATGTATTATATCATGAGACAAAGGGATTAAATTGCTGACGTTAAAGGTTCTCACGATCACAGAAGTCATCGTTGAATGTGCAGGAGTCAGTATGGATCTCCAGTTCCCGCTTCTGATTATTGATCTGAGAGGAGTCTCAATCATGTCTGCATTATTCGCGAACCGTAGGGTGACACACTTAAGGGTTGCCGGACACCATTTAGGAGCACATATGTTCCAGACAAAAGGTTTGCAAAGCGCAGGAAATGTTTCGATAGAAACAGGAATTGTTTCGATAGAAACCGGAATTGTTTCGGGTGAAATTGCAGAAAGTGGTTCTGCATGTAATATTGAAATGTAGCAAGGGGTTTTATGTGAATGTTTGTTAATTAAAGTAATTAACAAAATTCTGAATAAAATAAATAAAAGAGTTTTATTAAATGAGAGAGCATTAAATTTGCAGAAATTTAATGCATTTAAAGTAGAGACTTTAAAAGGGAATGTGAAGAGGCATTTTAATGTGGAGGGGTTACCACCACATGAATGGGGGAGGTGAGGGGTCACCCCCCCTTGCGCCGGCCATGGAGAGAGGGGGCACCCCCCTCCTCCTATAAAAGGCCACCCATTCCTCCTTCATCCTCACACCTCCTCGTGAAGGATCTCTCTCCCCCTCTAGATATTCCCCCATGGTCTCGGATTAGCGAGATACATGTTCCCGGTGGCCTTGCGTCTGGAAGGAGTTGCTGCTTCCGCTGATTCGCTGGAGCGAGGAGGTGGAGGTTGTCCGGTGGCTTGAACGTGTGTGCGAGGACGGATGCGCTGCTGATTTGCGGCGCTCGGACTTCCACACGATCTTGAGATCGGCAAGCGTACGACTACATCAACCACGAGTTCCAACTCGTTGTCTTCGAGGGTAAGTTCTCCATGGATGTATGTCCACCCGTTGCTCTGTATCTAGTAGATAGATCTTGGCGTATAGTTCTCATCGTAGGAATTTTTTGTTTTCTATGCTGCGGACCCAACAGTTGATCCATATGTGGTTTGTGGAAAGAACACACATGCAATGCCATTGGTTAATCCATGTGTGGTTTGTGGAAATAACACACATGCAATGACTCTAATGGATCCATATGTGGTTTGTGGGAAAGAACACACATGCAATGAACATTGGTGGATCCATAAGTGGTTTGTGGAAAGAACACACATGTAGTGAACACTGGTTGATCCATATGTGGTTTGTGAAAAGAACACACATGCAATGCAATTGGTTGATCCATATATGGTTTGTGGATAGAACACACATGCAATGACACTGGTTGGTCCATGTGTGGTTTGTGGAAAGAACACACATGCAATGGCTCTAGTGGGTCCATATGTGGTTCATGTCAGGAACACACATGCAATGACTCTAGTGTTTCCACATGTGGTTTGTGAAAAGAACACACATGCAATGACCACTAGTTGATCCATATGTGGTTTGTGGAAAATAACACACATGCAATGAACATTAGTGGATCCATAAGTGGTTTGTAGAAAGAACACACATGCAAAGACACTGGTTGATCCATGTGTTGTTGGTGGAAAGAACACACATGCAATGACACTGGTTGATCCATATGTGGTTTGTGGAAAGAACACACGTGCAATCACACTGGTTGATCCATGTGTGGTTTGTGGATAGAACACACATACAATGACTCTAGTGGGTCCATATGTGGTTGGGAAAAGAACACACATGCAATGACCACTGGTTGATCCATATGTGGTTTGTGGAAAGAACACAAATGCAATGACACTGGTTGATCCATGTGTGGTTTGTGGAAAGAATACACATGCAATGAGTTTACTGTTGGTTTTAGTATAAGAACATACATGCAATGACTCTAGTGGGTCCACATGTGGTTTGTGAAAAGAACACACATGCAATGACCACTGGTTGATCCATAAGTGGTTTGTGGAAAAGAACACACATGCAATGAACACTGGTGGATCCAATAGTGGTTTGTGGAAAGAACACACATGTAGCGAACACTGGTGAATCCATATGTTGTTTGTGAAAAGAACACACATGCAATGAATCTAGTGCTGGTTTTAGTATAAGAACACACAAGCAATGACTCTAGTCGGTCCATATGTGATTTGTGGAAAGAACACACATGTAATGAGTCTAGTGCTGGTTTTAGTATAAGAACACACATGCAATGACTCTAGTGGGTCCACATGTGGTTTGTGAAAATAACACACATGCAATAACCACTGGTTGATCCATAAGTGGTTTGTGGAAAAGAACACACATGCAATGAACACTATTGGATCCATAAGTGGTTTGTAGAGAGAACACACATGCAGTGAACACTAGTGGATTCATATGTGGTTTGTGAAGAGAACACACATGCAATGACTCTAGTGGGTCCATATGTGGTTCATGTCAGGAACACACATGTAGTGAACACGGGTGGATCCATATGTGGTTCATGTCAGGAACACTCATCGAGTGAACACTGGTGGATCCATAAGTGGTTTGTGGAAAGAACACACATGCAGTGAACACTGGTGGATCAATATGTGGTTGCTGGAAATAACACACATGCAATGACTCTAGTCTGTCCATATGTGGTTTGTGAAAAGAACATACATGCAATGACCACTGGTTGATCCATATGTGGTTTGTGGAAAGAACGCACATGCAATGACACTGGTTGATCCATGTGTGGTTTCTAGAAAGAACACAAATGCAATGAGTCTAGTGCTGGTTTTAGTATAAGAACACACATGCAATGACTCTAGTGGGTCCACATGTGGTTTGTGAAAAGAACACACATGCAATGGCCACTCGTTGATCCATAAGTGGTTTGTGGAAAAGAACACACATGAAGTGAACACTGGTGGATCCATATGTGGTTTGTGGAAAGAACACACATGCAATGACTCTAGTGGGTCCATATGTGGTTTGTGAAAAGAACACACATGCAATGACCACTGGTTGATCCATATGTGGTTTGTGGAGAGAACACACATGCAATGACACCGGTTAATCCATGTGTGGTTTGTGGAAAGAACACACATGTAATGACTCTAGTGCTAGTTTTAGTATAAGAACCCACATGCAATGACTCTAGTGGGTCCACATGTAGTTTGTGAAAAGAACGCACATGCAATGACCACTGGTTGATCCATAAGTGGTTTGTGGAAAATAATACACATGCAATGAACACTTGTGGATCCATAAGTGGTTTGTCGAAAGAACACACATGCAGTGAACACTAGTGGATCCATATGTGGTTTGTGGAAAGAACAGAGATGCAATGACTCTAGTGCTAGTTTTAGTATAAGAACACACAAGCAATGACACAAGTGGGTCGATATGCGATTTGTGAAAAGAACACTCATGCAATGCCACTGGTTGATCCATATGTGGTTTGTGGAAAGAACACACATGCAATGCCATTGGTTAATCCATGTGTGGTTTGTGGAAATAACACACATGCAATGACTCTAATGGATCCATATGTGGTTTGTGGGAAAGAACACACATGCAATGAACACTGGTGGATCCATAAGTGGTTTGTGGAAAGAACACACATGTACTGAACACTGGTTGATCTATGTGGTTTGTGAAAAGAACACACATGCAATGCAATTGGTTGATCCATATGTGGTTTGTGGATAGAACACACATGCAATGACACTGGTTGATCCATGTGTGGTTTGTGGAAAGAACACACATGCAATGACTCTAGTGGGTCCATATGTGGTTTGTGGAAAATAACACACATGCAATGACCACTAGTTGATCCATATGTGGTTTGTGGAAAATAACACACATGCAATGAACATTGGTGCATCCATAAGTGGTTTGTAGAAAGAACACACATGCAAAGACACTGGTTGATCCATGTGTTGTTTGTGGAAAGAACACACATGCAATGACACTGGTTGATCCATATGTGGTTTGTGGAAAGAACACACGTTCAATGACACCGGTTGATCCATGTGTGGTTTGTGGATAGAACACACATGCAATGACGCTAGTGGGTCCATATGTGGTTGGGAAAAGAACACACATGCAATGACCACAGGTTGATCCATATGTGGTTTGTGGAAAGAACACACATGTAATGAGTTTACTGCTGGTTTTAGTATAAGAACATACATGCAATGACTCTAGTGGGTCCACATGTGGTTTGTGAAAAGAACACACATGATATGACCACTAGTTGATCCATAAGTGGTTTGTGGAAAAGAACACACATGCAATGAACACTGGTGGGTCCATAAGTGGTTTGTGGAAAGAACACACATGTAGTGAACACTTGTGGATCCATATGTGGTTTGTGGAAAGAACACACATGCAATGACTCTAGTGGGTCCATATGTGGTTTGTGAAAAGAACACACATGCAATGACCACTGGTTGATCCATATGTGGTTTGTGGAAAGAACACACATGCAATGACACTGGTTGATCCATGTGTGGTTTGTGGAAATAACACACATGCAATGACTCTAGTGCTAGTTTTAGTATAAGAACACACATGCAATGACTCTAGTGGGTCCACATGTAGTTTGTGAATAGAACACACATGCAATGACCACTGGTTGATCCATACGTGGTTTGTGGAAAAGAACACACATGCAATGAACACTGGTGGATCCATAAGTGGTTTCTGGAAAGAACACACATGCAGTGAACACTTGTGGATCCACATGTTGTTTGTCAAAAGAACAAACATGCAATGACTCTAGTGCTGGTTTTAGTATAAGAACACACAGGAAGTGAACACTGGTGGATCCATATGTGGTTCATGTCAGGAACACACATGCAGTGAACACTGGTGGATCCATGTGTGGTTTGTGGAAAGAACACACATGAAGTGAACACTGGTGGATCCATGTGTGGTTTGTGGAAATAACACACATGCAATGACTCTATTGGATCCATATGTGGTTTGTGGAAAAGAACACACATGCAGTGACCACTGGTTGATCCATGTGTAGTTTGTGGAAAGAACACACATGCAATGACACTGGTGGATCCATGTGTGGTTTGTGAAAAGAACACACATGCAATGAGTCTAGTGCTGGTTTTAGTATAAGAACACACATGCAATGACTCTAGTGGGTCCACATGTGGTTTGTGAAAATAACACACATGCAATGACCACTGGTTGATCCATAAGTGGTTTGTGGAAAAGAACACACATGCAATGAACATTGGTGGATCCATAAGTGGTTTGTGGAAAGAACACACATGCAGCGAACACTTGTGGATCCATATGTTGTTTGTGAAAAGAACACACATGCAGTGAAAACTGGTGGATCCATATGTGGTTCATGTAAGGAACACACATGCAGTGAACACTGGTGGATCCATACGTGGTTTGTGGAAAGAACACACATGCAGTGAACACTGGTGGATCCATGTGTGGTTTGTGGAAATAACACACATGCAATGAGTTTAATGGATGCATATGTGGTTTGTGGAAAAGAACACACATGCAGTGACCACTGGTTGATCCATGTGTGGTTTGTGGAAAGAGCACACATGGAATGACACTGGTGGATTCATGTGTGTTTTGTGAAAAGAACACACATGCAATGAGTCTAGTGATGGTTTTAGTATAAGAACACACATGCAATGACTCTAGTGGGTCCACATGTGGTTTGTGAAAATAACACACATGCAATAACTACTAGTTGATCAATAAGTGGTTTGCGAAAAGAACACACATGCAATAAACACTGGTGGATCCATAAGTGGTTTGTGGAAAGAACACACATGCAGTGAACACTTGTGGATCCATATGTTGTTTGTGAAAAGAACACACATGCAATGACTCTAGTGCTAGTTTTAGTATAAGAACACACATGCAGTGAACACCCGTGGATCCATATGTGATTTGTGGTTAGAACACAGATGCAATGAGACTGGTTGATCCATGTGTGGTTTGTGGAAAGAACACACATGCAATGCCATTGGTTGATCCATGTGTGGTTTGTGAAAATTACACACATGCAATGACTCTAATGGATCCGTATGTGGTTTGTGGAAAAGAACACATATGTAATGACCACTGGTTGATCCATGTGTGGTTTGTTGAAAGAACACACATGCAATGACACTGGTGGATCCATGTGTGGTTTGTGAAAAGAACACACATGCAATGAGTCTAGTACTGGTTTTAGTATAAGAACACACATGCAATGACTCTAGTGGGTCCACATGTAGTTTGTGAAAAGAACACACATGCAATGACCACTGGTTGATCCATAAGTGGTTTGTGGAAAAGAATACACATGCAATGAACACTGGTGGATCCATAAGTGGTTTGTGGAAAGAACACACATGCAGTGAACACTGGTGGATCCATATGTGGTTTCTGGAAAGAACACACATGCAATGACTCTAGTGCTGGTTTTAGTATAAGAACACACAAGCAATGACTCTAGTGGGTCCATATGCGATTTGTGAAAAGAACACACATGCAATGCCACTGGTTGATCCATATGTGGTTTGTGGAAAGAACACACATGCAATGCCATTGGTTAATCCATGTGTGGTTTGTGGAAATAACACACATGCAATGACTCTAATGGATCCATATGTGGTTTGTGGGAAAGAACACACATGCAATGAACACTAGTGGATCCATAAGTGGTTTGTGGAAAGAACACACATGTAGTGAACACTGGTTGATCCATATGTGGTTTCTGAAAAGAACACACATGCAATGCAATTGGTTGATCCATATGTGGTTTGTGGATAGAACACACATGCAATGACACTGGTTGATCCATGTGTGGTTTGTGGAAAGAACACACATGCAATGACTCTAGTGGGTCCATATGTGGTTCATGTCAGGAACACACATGCAATGGCTCTAGTGTTTCGACATGTGGTTTGTGAAAAGAACACACATGCAATGAACACTAGTTGATCCATATGTGGTTTTTGGAAAATAACACACATGCAATGAACACTGGTGGATCCATAAGTGGTTTGTAGAAAGAACACACATGCAACGACACTGGTTGATCCATGTGTTGTTTGTGGAAAGAACACACATGCAATGAATCTAGTGGGTCCATATGTGGTTCATGTCAGGAACACACATGAAGTGAACACTAGTGGATCTATATGTGGTTCATGTCAGGAACACACATGCAATGACTCTAGTGATTCCACATGTGGTTTGTGAAAAGAACAAACATGCAATGACCACTAGTTGATCCATATGTGGTTTGTGGAAACTAACACACATGCAATGAACACTAGTGGATCCATAAGTGGTTTGTGGAAAGAACACACATGCAATGACTCTAGTGGGTCCATATGTGGTTTGTGAAAAGAACACACATGCAATGACCACTGGTTGATCCATATGTGGTTTTTGGAAAGAACACACATGCAATGACACTGGTTGATCCATGTGTGGTTTGTGGAAAGAACACACATGCAATGAGTCTACTGCTGGTTTTAGTATAAGAATATACATGCAATGACTCTAGTGGGTCCACATGTGGTTTGTGAAAACAACACACATGCAATGACCACTGGTTGATCCATAAGTGGTTTGTGGTAAAGAACACACATGCAATGAACATTGGTGGATCCATAAGTGGTTTGTGGAAAGAACACACATGTAGTGAACACTGGTGAATCCATATGTTGTTTGTGAAAAGAACACACATGCAATGACTCTAGTGCTGGTTTTAGTATAAGAACACAGAAGCAATGACTCTAGTGGGTCCATATGTGATTTGTGGAAAGAACACACATGTAATGACACTGGTTGATCCATGTGTGGTTTGTGGAAAGAACACCCATGCAATGCCATTGGTTGATCCATGTGTGGTTTGTGGAAATAACACACATGCAGTGACTCTAATGGATCCATATGTGGTTTGTGGAAAAGAACACACATGCAATGACCACTGGTTGATCCATGTGTGCTTTGTGGAAAGAACACACATGCACTGACTCTAGTGGGTCCATATGTGGTTCATGTCAGGAACACACATGTAGTGAACACTTGTGGATCCATAAGTGGTTTGTGGAAAGAACACACATGTAGTAAACACTGGTGGATCCATATGTGGTTTGTGAAAAGAACACACATGCAATGACTCTAGTGCTGGTTTTAGTATAAGAACACACAAGCAATGACTCTAGTGGGTCCATATGTGGTTTGTGGAAAAGAACACAAATGCAATGACCACTGGTTGATTCATCTGTGGTTTGTGGAAAGAACACACATGCGATGCCATTGGTTGATCCATATGTGGTTTGTGGAAAACAACACACATGCAATGACTAATGGATCTATATGTGGTTTGTGGAAAATAACACACATGCAATGACCACTGGTTGATCCATGTGTGGTTTGTGGAAAGAACACACATGCAATTACTCTAGTGGGTCCATATGTTGTTCATATTAGGAAGACACATGTAGTGAACACTGGTGGATCCATATGTGGTTCATGTCAGGAACACACATGCAGTGAACACTGGTGGATCTATAAGTGGTTTGTGGAGAGAACACACATGCAGTAAACACTAGTGGATCCATATGTGGTTTGTGGAAAGAACACACATGCAATGACTCTAGTGGGTCCATATGTGGTTTGTGAAAAGAACACACATGCAATTACCACTGGTTGATCCATATGTGGTTTGTGGAAAGAACACACATGCAATGACACTGGTTGATCCTTGTGTGGTTTGTGGAAAGAACACACATGCAATGACTCTAGTGCTAGGTTTAGTATAAGAACACACATGCGATGACTCTTGTGGGTCCACATGTAGTTTGTGAAAAGAACACACATGCAATGACCACTGGTTGATCCATAAGTGGTTTGTGTAAAAGACACACATGTAATGAACACTGGTGGATCCATAAGTGGTTTGTGGAAAGAACACACATGCAGTGAACACTGGTGGATCCATATGTGGTTTGTGGAAAGAACACACATGCAATGAATCTAGTGGGTCCATATGTGGTTCATCTCAGGAACACACATGGAGTGAATACTGGTGGATCCATATGTGGTTCATGTCAGGAACACACATGCAGTGAACACTGGTGGATCCATAAGTGGTTTGTGGAAAGAACACACATGCAATGAACACTGGTGGATCCATATGTGGTTTGTGGAAAGAACACACATGCAATGACTCTAGTGGGTCCATATGTGGTTTGTGAAAAGAACACACATGCAATGACCCCTAGTTGATCCATATGTGGATTGTGGAAAGAACACACATGCAATGACACTGGTTGATCCATGTGTGGTTTGTGGAAAGAACACACATGCAATGAACACTGGTGGATCCATAAGTGGTTTGCGGAAAGAACACACATGCAGTGAACACTAGTGGATCCATGTGTTGTTTGTGAAAATAACACACATGCAATGACTATAGTGCTAGTTTTAGTATAAGAACACACAAGCAATGACTCTAGTGGGTCCGTATGTGATTTGTGGAAAGAACACACATACAATGACACTGGTTGATCCATGTGTGGTTTGTGGAAAGAACACACATGCATTGCCATTGGTTGATCGATGTGTGGTTTGTGGAAATAACACACAAAGAATGACTCTAATGGATCCATATGTGGTCTGTGGAAAAGAACACACATGTAATGACCGCTGGTTGATCCATGTGTGGTTTGTGGAAATAACACACATGCAATGACACTGGTGGATCCATGTGTGGTTTGTGAAAAGAACACACATGCAATGAGTCTAGTGCTGGTTTTAGTATAAGAACACACATGCAATGACTCTAGTGGGTCCACATGTGGTTTGTGAAAAGAACACACATGCAATGACCACTGGTTGATCCATAAGTGGTTTGTGGAAAAGAACACACATGCAATGAACATGTTGGGTTCGCAGCATAGAAAACAAAAAAATTCCTATGATGGGAACTATACGCCAAGATCTATCTACTAGATACAAGCAACGGGTGGATATACATCCATGGAGAACTTACCCTCGAAGACAACAAAGCTTTGTTAACGAGTTGTAACTCGTGGATGAAGTAGTCGTACACTTGCCGATCTCAACACCGTGATGAAGTCCAGCAGGTCCGGCTCCAGCACGTCCTTCAGATCCAGATCCAGCTCTAGCAAGTCTAGCACCACCAAGTCCAGCACCGCAAAGCAGCGGTGCATCCGTGATCGCACACGCGTCCGGTACCCTGACAACCTCCGTCCCTCGCTCCAGCAAAGCAGCAACTCCTTTCCAAATAAAGCCACCGAGAACATGTATCTCGCTAATCCGAGACCATGGGGGAATAATACTAGAGGGGGAGAGAGATCCTTCACGAGGAGGTGTGAGGAAGAAGGAGTGAGAGGGGGGCCTTTTATAGGAGGAGGGGAGGGTGTCCCTTCACCTCCCCCATTCATGTGGTGGTAACCCCCTCCACATTAAAATGCCCCTTCACATTCTCTTTTAAAGTCTCCACTTTAAAGATCTCAACAAAAAAAAGTCTCCACTTTAAATGCATTAAATTTCTCCAAATTTAATGCTCTCTCATTTAATAAAACTCTTTTACTAATTTTTTTCAGAATTTTGTTAATTACTTTAATTAACAAACATTCACATAAAACACCCTGCAACATTTCAATATTACATGTAGAACCAATTTCAGCAATTTCACCCGAACAGTTTCGGTGTCTATTGAAATAATTCCAGCACTTTCTTAAATCTTTATCTGAAACATATTTGCTCCAAATGGTGTCGGTATCCCTTAAGTGTGTCACCCTACGGTTCGCGAACAATGCAGATATGATCGAGACCCCTCTCAGATCAATAATCAGAAGCGGGACCTGGAGATCCATACTGACTCCCACATATTCAACGATGACTCTTGTGATCGTGTGAACCTTTAATGTCATGACTAAATCCCTTTGTCTGGTGATATATTACATGTCCGAGATTCGATCATCGGTATCCAAATACCTAGTTTGATCTCGTTACCGACATGCACTCTTTTCTTGTTCCCGTGATATAACATTCTAGTGATCACATCACTTGCTTGCAAGCTATTTCAATGTGATATCATCGAGAGGGCCCAGAGTATATCTATCCGTCATCGGGATGGACAAATCCCACTCTTGATCCATG
Source organism: Avena eriantha (assembly GCA_910589775.1). Lineage (NCBI taxonomy): Eukaryota > Viridiplantae > Streptophyta > Magnoliopsida > Poales > Poaceae > Avena > Avena eriantha. The sequence continues at coordinate 269,814,695 of OU342744.1, forward strand.
AGCCTCAACATAACACCTTCGTAGCACTGAACCCAGCTTTATAGTCACCCTGTTACGGTGTGATGTTTGATGTTATCAAGATACTCTTCCGGTGTTAGCAATTAACATGATCTCATGGTCTAAGGACTAAGATTACTTCGTATGATATTATAGCAATATAAACATAATGACTTTGATCGTAATGCTATACTTCGGATGAATGTTCATCACATCATTCCACCAATGTGGTGATCTCGTTATTAACAACATCCAATGTCCATGATAAGGAAACCTTGATCATCTTGTCAATGAACGAGCTAGTTTATATGAGAGGCATTAATAGGAACTTTGTATTTTGTTTATTAAACACACATGTATTTACGTTTCCAATTAATACAATTATAGCATGCAAAATAAAAATTTATCATAAACATGGAATAAGATAATAACCACTTTATTATTGCCTCTCGGGCATATTCCCTTCAGTCTCCCACTTGCACTAGAGTCAATAATCTAGTTTGTAAACTTGTATATACAACACCTAGGTGTTGAATATACGCATTTGCTAGTGGTTAACATAATCTCCGGATCTGGCACTTTCAGGTCCATGTGTATTTGCATGTCTTTACGTCTCTACGCATCACTCATTCTCAAATGAGATGGCATTGTATAAATTTGGTCCTTTGGTGAGACCTTTAGTTTGTTTGGGTTAAAATATTTTGATATTATTGTTATACAATATATCTTCATAGTATTAGCCCACTTTGAACCACAGCTAGTTTGATAACAAACTTCTTAACACAAATTCCCTCCTTTGCTGCTACTATAGCAGTCATATACTTAGCCTTTTGTTGTAGTATCCATCACAATGTTTCAACTTTGGAACTTATCCAAATCCATCATGGAACATCCTTCCCATAAAATTGTGCCACCCATAGTCTAAATTGAGATAAATTTAATTTGTATCTTGTGACAAAACTAGTATCAATGTAACGCTTTACAATGAACTACCTTTAACTATTTGTCACTTATACATGATATATTCTTAGTTCTTCCAAAGCTCATAAGAATATCTTTACTATTGTCCAATGATCATCTTATGAATAATTCTAGTATGTGCTCATAACATTTAGAGCATAGGACATTCTGGATATATACATATCATGGTATAATCGATCAAAATCTTCATGTGATTTTACTCACCAAGTGTTGAAAAACTTGAATCTTGATACAATCCTTCCCATGCAGCAAGAACCTTTCTTGTTATTTCCATATTGAACCCTTTCAATATCTCATATATGTATGTCTGGCATAACCATATTAGAGCCTCAATCTATCCATATAGACATTGATGCCAAATATTCTAGTTTTTCCCAAGTCTTTCATCGAAATCCTATGAAATTCTTAACTTGTGTCAATAAAAGATACATCATTTCCAATAAACAATATGTACTTTGCATAATGTATTGGAATTTTTCTCAGCGCTCCCACTTAATTTCTTGCAAATGCAAGCATCTTCATCATCTCCGATGAGTTTAAACTCTTTTAACAGTTTCATCATGGTGAAGATTCCAACTCCGCTATGCTTACTTCAACTATTGAAGTTTGCATGCCCTTTTAGCACCCTTTGAATTAACAAAACCCTTCGGACCGTGTCTTATACACGTCCTAGGTAACCATTCTATTAGAAGAACATTGTTTTGTTTGTTCAACTACCATACATCAAATTATATGTAATGGTTGCTACATTAATCCATCAAGACTAAATATCGCTATGAAAGATCAAATCTTGGCATAGTCAACTCCTTGAACATTGTCGTAAAGTTCTTTCCGACATGTCGACTATTTCATAGATGTTAAACATCCATGTCTATTTCTTTATAGATCCAAACACGACCGATAGGCTTCACGCCTTTCCGGAGGGTCTTCCAAGTTTAGAAACTTGATTTCTCGTGTATGGATACTATCACGGATTCTATGACTTCTAGTAATTTTATGGAGTCAGGGCCCATCATCGCTTCTTTGCATGTAGTCGGTTCATCATTGTCAAAACAATAACGACTTGCTTATCAAATATCACTATTTGATTCTTACCGACCCACACGGTTCAATATGAACTCTAATCTCCGAGATTACAACCTTTGTAATCACGGGAGCCATGAGCATTTTAGCCACCTCCGGGACACTTTCCGGCGCTGCGCTACTTAGCACATATAGCTAAGGTTCAACAACCTTATCAAAGTTCTATTGTCCTCCCACTTAACTTTTCGTGAAAAATTCCTTCTGAAGAAACTTGACGTTCCAAGCGACAAACTATTTTGTCCCTGGTGTTATGGAGGAATTCCCAACAAATTCTTTGGGATAACCTACAAAGACGTGCTTATCCAACTTTGGTTGTAAACATTTTACTTATGCATAGCATACCAAAATTTAAGAAAAGACAATTTGGGTTTTATCCCAAACCATAACTTATATGGTGTCATTTCAACGGATCACGATGGTGCTTTTTTCAGTGTAAAAAGCGGTAGTCTCTAAAGCTTCAATCCTTAAAACATAATGGCAGTTTTATAAATGACACATTTGATCTTACCATGTCAAACATGGTTTGATTTCATCTCTCGAATATGCCATACTCCTATGGTTTACCGGGAAACACAAATCATGGAACAATTCCTCAAATCTTAAGTGTTTTGCTAAACATGTAACTCAAATATCTTCCTTTATGATCAAATCATAAACTCTTTATTTTCTTATTACAATGATTTTTCACTTCATCTTGAAAGTCTTTGAACAATTTTCAAATGTTTCATACTTCTTCCTTATTAAGTAAATATATAGATATATCCACTCAAATTTCTGGAGAAAGCATATGAAGCAAAAAGATCCATCGCATATGGCTACACATAATGGACTATGCAAATCAGCATGCACAATTTCCAATAAGCTAGTCATCCGTTCCTTTTTGGCCTATGAACAGAGTTTCAATTATCTCGAGGAAAGTCTCACAAGAGTCAATTGATCAAAATCAAAGACTCCAAAAATCCATCAACATGGATTTTGTTCATGTTTTCTTTCCAATATAATTTAAACAGCGATGTCACTTCATAAGTGATCTTTCAATCATTTGTCTTGCGACATTCTAGTAATAGTGTTTATGGATGTGATTTCTCCCACTAGACCTGTAAAAGTTCATCCATCCTTTATGGAATATGGTAATTATTTGAACAACCATTGTTCTCGTAATACCGGAACAAAATAAAAATTATTAAAAAAAATCTTGAAGGCTAGGTTTGACGACAACGAAAAACACAATAACACTTTATTTATTTTCGATGAACATCATCACTTATTCGCTTGCCAGTTACTTAGGCCGTTGCAGTTCATGAATTGTGTTGTTCTGTATGACACTTCATACCAACCAATTCGGTATCCAATACCATTATCCAATACCTAAGAAACACATTGTTTAACAAGCAAGGAATACATCCATAACGTGTATATCTTCTATATACCTAAGTTGGACATCTCCAACCTTTTCTTTTTTGTCAAATATTTTATAGAATCTCTTTCAACAATTCCTTTTATTTTAAAAGAATCTATCAACATCAATAGTGGTGTCATTCACATGACACATAGTACAAAGTGTATATAGTCAAATACTAATACCTTTGGACTTGCACTTTGAAGTGGATTACCATCATCAAGTGTTTGGTGTTCTTTCAAAAAATCCATTCTTTAGTAATCTTTTAGTGTAGTAAACATTTTACTTACATATTATATTCATCCTTATCATGACAACTTTCATGATCAAGCTACTATAACTTATCAAGAAGACTGACGAGTATAATTTTAGTTCCCGAAACCTTTTGGGAGATTCGGATGCCTAGCATCTCCATCCTTCACAAATTCTCATACAATATGAGAACATGTATTTTGCTAAATTATACTCTATCATAGTGCAACCAAAAACATTGTTTCGGATATCACAATATCTTTCACACATGATGGTTTCTGAAACAATTTTCAGCTCCTATATAATCTTGATATTAAAACAACTTTTGAATATCAATAATCATGGAGGCAAACATGATACTTTAGATACTAACATTGGAATTCTTACTCTTGATTTAATACTACTTATTAAACTTCATGGAGTAAATAGAGTTTGCTTAAAGTTTGCAATAGGACTTATAAACTTTAAATTGACATTCAAAACAATATGATACCAGTTCGTAAAGTAAATATCTAGAATTCTATAGTTCTATTATCACAATTAAAACTAAGCATAAGGTAGTGAACAAATGCCAATGACTACCACAAATTATGCAAATTCACTTAGATTTAGTTTATGACAAATTGAGTTTGACTAATCCAAATTAGAAATGAACTCCCACTCAAAAACGACATCCCTCGTGCCTTTTTGGTGATTACATGAACCAAATCCACTACACCAAGTCCGATCATCACGTGAGTCGGTGTAGCTTCAAAGGCGAGCATTAATATGGCCATCATATCAACTATATGACTCATACTTAACCTTTCGGTCCGTGTTCCGAGGCCATGTCTGTACATGCTAGGCTCGCCAAGTAAGAACCCTAGTACTCGCGTGTGTAAAATTGTCTTACACCCGTTGTATGAAAGCGTAGAGTCGAGTACACCCGATCATCACGTGATGTCTCGAAACACGATCCATAGAACAGTGCATACTTAAGGAAGAACACATTTTTATCTTGATATCTAAATGAGGGATCATCTTAAAATTCTACTAAAATGCCAACCTAGCAATATAAGATGCAAACATCTAATGTGTAAAGTGAGATGATATGGTCCATGCATTTGATCTCTATCATATGCATCATGGTATGATCTCTATCATTCCTTTGTGTGAGGCCAAGGTCTATGAAACTTACACGTTAGGTGTGTTGTAAGAGTATCTATCATACATCTACTTACAACATTACCATATCATGACACTAGCCTAGCAACGATCTAAACTAGACGCCTCTAATTTATCCATTGCAAGTTTTACGTGGCTTAGGGCTTTCGGAGATAGAAACCGGTCTTACCTACGAACATGAACCACCACGGGGATAACCAAGTTATTAGCAACTCGTTGTAAATCAGATATTGACTATAGTAGGAGAGACATACACCCGCCAGCCACTTATGCAAAACAAGTTGCATGTCAGTCGTGGAACCAGTCTCATGTACGATGACATGTAAGGTTGGTTCGGGACGCTTCATCCCACTATGCCACCAATATCCAAAATACATAGAAGATGCAATAACATGATCATCATCGCCCACATATAAAAATATGTGTACTACCCATGCAAAGCACCTACGCATAGATGAGGCTCTGATACCACTATTGGGTTCGCAGCATAGAAAACAAAAAAATTCCTACGATGGGAACTATACGCCAAAATCTATCTACTAGATACAAGCAACGGGTGGATATACATCCATGGAGAACTTACCCTCGAAGACAACAAAGCTTTGTTAACGAGTTGGAACTCGTGGATGATGTAGTCATACACTTGCCGATCTCAAGACCGTGATGAAGTCCAGCACGTCCGGCTCCAGCACGTCCTTCAGATCCAGCTCCAACAAGTCCAGCACCACCAAGTCCAGCACCGCAAAGCAGCGGTGCATCTGTGATCGCACACACGTCTGGTACCCCGACAACCTCCGTCCCTCGCTCCAGCAAAGCAGCGGAAGCAGCAACTCCTTTCCAGATAAAGCCACCGGGAACATGTATCTCGCTAATCCGAGACCATGGGGGAATAATACTAGAGGGGGAGAGAGATCCTTCACGAGGAGGTGTGAGGAAGAAGGAGTGAGAGGGGGCCTTTTATAGGATGAGGGGAGGGTGTCCCTTCACCTCCCCCATTCATGTGGTGGTAACCCCCTCCACATTAAAAGGCCCCTTCACATTCTCTTTTAAAGTCTCCACTTTAAATGCATTAAATTTCTCCAAATTTAATGCTCTCTCACTTAATAAAACTCTTTTATTAATTTTATTTAGAATTTTGTTAATTACTTTAATTAACAAACATTCACATAAAACCCCCTGCAACATTTCAATATTACATGTAGAACCAATTTTAGCAATTTCACCCGAAACAGTTTCGGTGTCTATTGAAATAATTCCAGCGCTTTCTTAAATCTTTATCTGAAAAATATTTGCTCCAAATGGTGTCGGTATCCCTTAAGTGTGTAACCCTACGGTTCGCGAATAATGCAGACATGATCGAGACCCCTCTCAGATCAATAATCAGAAACGGGACCTAGAGATCCATACTGACTCCCACATATTCAACGATGGCTCTTATGATCGTCTAAACCTTTAACGTCATGACTAAATCCCTTTTTCTCGTGATATATTTGTAACATCCCAAATTTTGTAAATTCAGATGTTACTAGTAAGCATGCATCATATCATTGCATCATGACATCACATATCAAAAAAATTGCATCAGGGAATTCTCAAACCCCATAGTAACTTATAGACAAAAGGGGGTAAAACCTTTTTAACCACCAAAACCTTTGCAAAAGTGTTATTTTATAATCCTATTCTAACCCTCTTCTTTTTACAAAATTTTCGAGACCAATTTCGTCTAATTCGGAGTCCGTTTGCAAAAGTTATCAAATAAATAGCAATTCAGAAATTAATAAAAGAATAAAAAAAACTAAACTAACTGGGCCGGCCGAGCCAGCCCGGGGCTATCTGCCGCCCGGCCGGCCGGGTGGGCGACGCGCAGCCGCCAGCGGCCCAGCCCGCCAGCCTGCCAGCCGCCCGCGCCCGCCAGCAGCACGCCAGCCCGCCTGCCGCCCGCGCGCGCCCGCAACCGCTGATAGACGGGGCCCGCCTGTCAGCCGACTCCTCGCCGAGTCCGGCTCGGTCTCGCCCGCCGCCGCCGCCAGCGCGCAACCGCCGCCGCCGATTCTGGCGCGGACTCCGCGACGTCCGCGCCAAGTCTCCGCCTATATAAGCCGGGCACGCCTCCCCAAGCAACCCTAGCCTTTTTTCCGCCGCCACCACCACCGAGCGCCGCCGGATTGCTCGCGGGAGCGCCGCCGCTGTCCGCCGCCGCCCGCCGTCGCCTCGGGAGGAGAAGGTCGCCGCCGCCCCCAGGAACGCGACCACGACGAGGAGCCGGTCCCCGTCGTCTAGCTCGCCGGGCCGGAGGAGCATCGCCACCGCCGCCAACCATTGCCGGAGGAGCGCCGCCGCCGGTAAGTCGCGCCGCCCCCCCTCGCCGACCGTTGGATCTAGATCCAACGGCCCAGATCGGTCAACGGCCGCGGGCCAACCGCGTCGCGCCACGTGGCAGCGCCACGTTGACGCCGCGTCGCCCCCGCGTCGCGTCACGCGCCCCCCCGCTGGCCCACTCACTTGGCGACACGTGTCGTCGCGTCACTGACCCTTTTTTCTTTTTTCTTTTAAATAGGCAGAAATAGCTGCAATCTTGTAAAATTCATAGAAATTCGAATATTAGTCCAAAAATTGCGTATAATATACCGTTGGATTCATATTTTCGAGTAGAAGAAAGATCTACAGTAATATTACTGTTTTGCCACAGAAATCTTGCAGTAGAAGTAAAAGTTTAGATTAGAGTATTTAATTCTAGAAAATTATCCGTAACTCCGTTTTAGTTGATTCTTATTGTGTTGGCTTTGTTTTGACAATACCTTCTGTGGAAAATTGTCATATCATTCTTAGGGTGTTTAGATCTGTTTCGAGATAGATTAGAGCTGTAGATCTAGTTTCAGGCCTGGTTAATTAGGGTTTAACTCAAATACTTAAAAAAAATTGTGCGGAATCGATTCTAATGACTTCCCCAACTCAACAACACCCCTGGTTAAAACCCTTGGTCGAAATCAAATCCACCCTTGCATTTTACCATGTTGCATGCATGCATAAGTGACTTCGTGACTTGTTGTGCAATTTGTAATTGGACCCATGTTTGTTTCGTTAGATTGCTCGGAGTGCGCTGAGGTGTATTGTTGTGTAGATTGCTGCTCGGATCAAGGCAAGTTACACCACTTGTTCATGTTATGTCCCAGTTTTGACTATGCATGTTTTACACTTCAAAATTTTGTAGTATGCATGTGTAGGTTTTTAGTAGCTTTCTTATTACTATTTTTGCAAGTGCGGTTTTGTAGTATGCCATGAGTAGCTTTATACTTAGGATTTTCCGTCCTAATAGGTTCCCCCTGTTTTTGCTAAGTATTGCTTGCTATGCTATATATATATATATCAAATAACGTTGGGAGGGTTCGAAAGACTCAAGAATTTTCTAAGTATGGTAGCTCTCTCGAGCAAACTTTTCTTCTCCAAAACCCCTTCAAATAAAACTAAGTTTTCTTCTGGGCGGAATGGTTGTCGGGACAACGAGTGAGATTTTGGTGGAGGACGGCCGCCCAGGAATCAAAGAAGTCTGCCATGTTGCATAATTCAGAAGCTTCCCGTGCAACCACAATACATATGGGCTCTGTCTTGGCTTAGTACTTAGTGGGAAACCTCACCGGGGTACCAACATTTGGAGGTTCTTGGCACGGTTGGATCCAGCTGGTAGAGGGGCTACTAAGGGAAGGCTTCACCATGGTCTTGTCTGTAAAAAGACTTGATCGTGGATTGTGGGGAAAGTGCACAACCTCTCGAGAGTATTGCAATCTGATCGATCAGCCGTGTTCACGGAAACAAAACAACATTGAGCATCTGAAGGATGGAGCCTCTGAAAGGTTCTTCCTCTCTCTCCTTTCCCAAACTTAAAGTTTTTATAAACCCCGGGGCGTGAGTAATATCGTCATTGGGTGGGATTTTGGGAACTTGGTGCGTAATATCCAAGTGCTAGGTTGATTTGGGCACTTGGTGAGTAATATCTGCGTGTTCCATTCAACCCTATACTACTTATCAAAGTTTACAAAGTAGGGAAAACACTCCTCTCTTTTCTTATTACATTGATAAAATTGGCTTTACGCAAATGAACCCCAGAGCCTACTCTTAGCCTTGCATGTAGAGTTAGCCTTGTTCCTTCCTTGGTGTAATTTGCCAATACATTCAAAGTATTGACCCAACTTGTTGGCTGCACGTCTTATGTGCAGAATCCGAAGATTGAAAGGTGCGTAGGGATCGCGGGTCTTCACGCAGCTAGCCTGAGGCGTTGATGGACTCAAGTTTTATTTAGTTTTCCACTGTTTTATTTGAGCTAGTTATAAGCTATGCAAGTTGTAATAATTATACTCTGGATTATTCGTGTAATAATGACTTGTGTTTTACATGATATTTCATCGACTGTGAGTGCTAGCTAATGATCCAAGGACTAGCATGTTAATCACAGGGATTTAGGATCTTTAACGATCCGAGGTCGCAACAGATGGTATCAGAGCACAAAGTTGCCTGTAGGACGTGACCCCTAGGATTGGAAACCACCTTTACCATGTGTGTTATGCTTTCTATATTCTTTTAAGTTATTTGTACTCTTCTAGTATTTCTCTTCCTTACCACCTTGTGCCTAATTTTCTTTCTCCTAACCTAAAGATGACGGCCTTCTACTACGACACCGCTGAAGACATCAAGTGCCTGCGCTTCGGGGAATGCCTCCTGGACATCATCAAGACACTGCAGTTACCCATGCCATCAATCAAGGGAGGCGAGTTGAGGAAGATGCACAAGGAAGGATGCTGGGCAATTGAAGTCATCCAACCAGGGCGCAGTCGGATAGAACCCAAGACAGAGGCCATTGTACTCAACGTCACCAGCGACTCCAAGGAGAAAGGACTTAGCATTTGCTTGCAGGAGCTCATTGGACGCCTTTGCGGACGCCACCATGAAGAGGTTGAAGGCAACTACATCAAACTCTTTGGAAGACGTGATGAGAAGGGAGTCCCAATCGAGTTAACCCCGGAAGAAAGGAAGACATGCAAGCGTCGAAGAATCCAATATCAAGACTTGGAGTTCCACATCAATGACCTTCAGAAGGGGAGCTGCCTTGAGATCGTGAGGAATGACGAGCTCTGTGCCCTAGTGAAGGAGAAGGACGAGAAGATCGAAGAGCTGGAAGAGAAGATCAAGTCCCTAGGAGGGGAGCTCACCGCCCAAGACAAGAGGTTCGCTAATCAAGAGAAGAGGGTGCAAGATAAGAACAAGAGGATTAGGGAGCAAAGTCTAGTGCTCGCAAAGAATGAGCTGGAGTTCAAGAACCTTGCCACCATGATGAAGGACCTGCGAGCGGCTAAGAGGAGCTTGGAGGAGAAGATCACGCCCGTGACTATGGGGTCAAGTTTGATCAAGAAGCTACAGAAGGAGAAGAAGGAACTCCAAGCGAAGCTGGAAGCTGCTACCCAGGAACTGCAAGAGGCGAAGGAACTTCAAGGAAGGCTCGAAGCTGCGACACCGGAGCCACAGGAGATGAAGGAACTTCAAGAGAAGCTCGAAGCCACGACAAGGGACATGGAGCTATACAAGTCATTGCTGGAAAAGGAAGGCTTCATCATTGAGGATGAGGAAGTGGATGATGAGTAGAGTAGTTGGACCACCTTTAGTTCTATTGTCAAACGTTATTCACGATTGTAATGGGTACCAAAAATCTTATATTGGTTGCTTAAACTTGGTTGAGTGTGTGGATTTTTGTGACATGTGTGCCTTGCGTTTCAAATGTGTTTTTCTTGTTTACATAAGGGTAGGAGTTTATTCCTTAAGACTTTCTATCTATTTCTTAACCCGCCTCTCAAACCCTCCAGATGGCGAGACACGGAAACAACAATAACAACATGCCCCCAGAGATAGCACAACTTCTGAACTCCCAAAATCAGCTGATCCAACTCCTCACTCAAAACATGCAAAACAACAACAACCCGCCGCCCCGCCACCTCCACCGCCCCAACAAGATCGCTTGACTCGGTTCTTGAGGTTGAACCCTCCAATTTTCTCAAGTAGCGCTAAGCCAATTGTGGCAGACGACTGGCTCCGCACCATCAACAAGAAGTTAGACACCATCCAAGTTGTTGGAGCTGATAGGGTGCGCTTTGTCGCGCACCAACTTGAGGGACCAGCTGCTGAATGGTGGGATAACTACCAGGTCACCCACCCTGATATTGAAGCTATCACCTGGAACCAGTTCGAAGTAGCCTTTCGTACTCATCACGTAGCCGCGGGAGTCATGTCACTTAAGAGACGTGAGTTCCGCGACTTGAAGCAGCTGCACCGCTCTGTCTCCGAGTATGGGGACCTCTTCAACAAGCTGGAATGTTATGCACCTGATGATGTGTCCACGGATGCCAAGAGACAAGAGGAGTTCTTAAGGGGACTTAATGATGAAATATCTATTCAGCTTGTGGCTCTGAAGTTTGATAGCTATCAGGAACTTCTGGACAGGGCAGTGGTAGTTGAAGCAAAGCAGAGGAGTATAGAGAACCGGAAGAGAAAGTCCACCTCACACAAGCACAACTCTGCCCCATATCAGAAGCAACGCACTTCGTCACCCCCACCCCACAACCATAATGGCCACAACCACAATGGTCATCATCACGGAGGGCATAACCACAATGGCCATAAGCACCGCAATGGAAATGGCAATGGGAAGGATCTGAGTGAAGTGACATGCTTCAAGTGTAACAAGACATGGCACTATGCAACTACTTGCCCCGAAAAGGCGAAGAATGGGAATGGAAATGGAAACGGCAACGGACACAACCATGGCAATGGTAATGGAAATGGGAAGAAGCCGAACCCATTCGTCAAAGCCATGGTGAATCATGTCTCCGTGGAGGATGCTCGTGAGGCACCTGACTCCGTGATCGGTAAGTTCAAGCTTAACTCCACACCTGCAGTTGTTCTTTTTGACACCGGTGCATCGCATTCATTCATATCAAGGGTATTTGTGGATAGAGGCAAGATACCTACGGAGACTATTTGTACTCCCCTAAGGGTAAGTTCTCCTGGAGGAGAAATAGTGGCAAACTCTGGGTGCCGTGGGTTAGAACTAAGAATTGGGACGCACACCTTTCCCACCAGCCTAGTCGTTCTGGAATCACAAGGCCTAGACATAATCTTGGGCATGAATTGGATGACCAAGTATGAGGGAGTCATAGATTGTGCCAAAAGGACTATCGCACTCATGACTCCGGAAAAGAAAAGGATCCGCTTTAAGTCAGCCTTCGCGCTCAAAGGAAGTTTGGTGAACTCTCTTAAAGGGGTTAGTTTGGAGGATGTGCCAATTGTGAAGGAGTATCCAGATGTGTTTCCGGAAGAATTGCCAGGGATGCCGCCCGACCGTGACATCGAGTTTCTCATTGACTTGATGCCAGGTACTGGACCAATAGCAAAGAGACCGTACAAGATGGATGTGGATGAGTTGAAGGAACTTAAGAAACAGCTTAGAGAGCAATTGGACAAAGGCTTCATTCAACCAAGTGCGTCATCTTGGGGAGCACCTGTTTTATTCGTGGAGAAGAAGGATAAAACCAAGAGACTGGTCGTGGACTACCGGTCGTTGAATGAAGTAACAATCAAGAACAAGTACCCTCTACCCAATATTAATGACCTGTTTGACCAATTAAAGGGAGCTAGTGTGTTCTCGAAGATCGATCTCTGATCAGGTTATTTTCAGTTGAAGATCCGAGAACATGATGTACCCAAGACAGCCTTCACCACAAGATACAGATTGTATGAGTACACCGTGATGTCGTTTGGCTTAACCAATGCCCCAGCATACTTCATGACTATGATGAACAAGGTGTTCATGGAGTACTTGGATAAGTTTATTGTGGTATTCATTGATGACATACTCATATACTCCAAGGACGAGAAGGAACATGAGAGGCACCTGCGCCTAATCATGGAAAAGTTAAGGGAACACAAGTTGTATGCTAAATTTAGCAAATGTGAGTTCTGGTTGAAAGAAGTGGGATTCCTTGGCCATATTGTGTCGGTAAAAGGTGTTGCCGTGGACCCAAGTAAGGTAGCTTCCGTGACAAAATGGGAGTCTCCTAAGAATGTGGGTGATATTAGGAGTTTCTTGGGCCTTGCGGGGTATTACCGAAGATTCATTGAGCACTTTTCCAAGATAGCAAAACCTATGACAGAGTTGCTGAAGAAAGAGAAGAAGTTCCAATGGACCGAGGGATGTGAAGCAAGCTTTCAGGAATTAAAGAAGCGTCTAGTAACGGCACCAGTTTTGTGTCTCCCTAACATCCAAAAGGACTTCCAGGTCTATTGCGATGCTTCCCGGCAAGGACTTGGTAGTGTACTGATGCAAGAAGGACAAGTAGTGTCTTACGCCTCTCGGCAACTTAAGAACCATGAGAATAATTACCCCACGCACGATTTGGAACTAGCATTAGTTGTGCATGCGCTCAAGGTATGAAGACACTACCTAATGGGTAAACATTGTGATGTGTTCATGGATCACAAGAGTCTCAAGTATATCTTCACTCAAAAAGAATTAAATATGAGGCAAAGGAGAGGGCTTGAGCTCATCAAGGACTATGACTTGGACCTGCAGTACCATCCTGGAAAGGCCAACGTTGTGGCTGACGCCTTAAGTCGGAAAGTCTATGTAAATGGGCTTATCGTGGGAGAACTTCCAAACGATTTGTGTGAACAATTCAAGGACCTCAGGTTGGAAATAGTTCCGGAGGGATACTTAGCCACTATGGAGATAGTGCCAACACTTCTGGACCAAATCAAAGAGGCCCAGAAGGGGGACAGAGAGTTGGAAGAAATAAGGGCTAATATAAGCAAGGGTAAAGCAAAAGGGTTTCACACGGATGAACAAGAAACACTTTGGTATGAGAATCGTCTGTGTGTTCTCGATGACCCTGATATCAGGAAGTTAATCCTTCAGGAAGCACACGATTCACCCTACTCAATTCATCCCGGTAATACAAAGATGTACATGGATGTGAAAGATAGATTCTGGTGGAACAACATGAAAAGAGAAATTGCTGAATATATATCCTTGTGTGACGTGTGCAACAGAGTTAAGGCCGAACACCAAAAACTAGCAGGACTGCTGCAACCATTACCTGTGCCCGAATGGAAGTGGGATAAGGTAGGCATGGATTTTATCACAGGACTACCTCGGACTCGATCTGGGTATGACTCCATCTGGGTAGTGGTCGACCACTTCACAAAGGTGGCCCACTTTATTCCCGTAAATACCACCTATACGAGTGCTAAACTTGCCAAGATTTATATGTCAAAAATCGTAAGTCTTCATGGAGTGCCCAAGGGAATTGTTTCTGATAGAGGTACCCAATTCACCTCTAAGTTTTGGCGACAGCTACACGAGTCTCTAGGGACGCGACTAGAGTTTAGTATTGCCTTCCACCCACAAACAGATGGTCAAACGGAAAGAGTTAATCAGATCTTGGAGGACATGTTAAGAGCCTGTGCGCTAGACTATGGGTCTAGTTGGGATGATAACTTGCCATATGCGGAATTTTCATACAATAACAGCTACCAAACTAGCATCAAGATGGCTCCATTTGAAGTTCTCTATGGCAGAAAGTGTAGGACTCCGCTGCTATGGAGTGGGGTTGGAGAACGTAGTCTGTTTGGACCTAAACTGATCAAGGATGCCGAAGAAAAGGTGAGACAGATTCAAGACAGGTTAAAGATAGCCCAATCCACACAAAAGAGTTATGCTGATTCCAAGCGCAGGGATGTGACTTATGAAGTAGGAGACCGTGCGTATCTCCGAGTTTCACCGCTACGAGGAGTTAAGAGATTCGGAATCAAGGGTAAGTTAGCACCCCGATTCATAGGGCCCTACAAAATCTTGGGTCGCAGAGGGGAAGTTGCCTATCAGTTGCCTATCACGATGTTTTCCATGTGTCGCAACTAAAGAAGTGTCACCCAGAAATGGCTGAAACCCCACTAAATGATACATTTCCATTGGAAGAAGTTCAATTGGATAATGACCTCACCTATGAGGAAAAGCCCACCAGGATCCTGGAAACAGCCGAGAGAGTTACTCGTACCAAGACTATCAGATTCTGCAAAGTTCAATGGAATCACCATTTCGAGAAAGAGGCCACATGGGAACGTGAAGAAGATCTGAAGAAAGAACACCCACACCTATTTGCTAACCAACCTGAATCTCGGGGACGAGATTCTTCTTAAGGGGGGTAGGTTCGTAACATCCCAAATTTTGTAAATTCAGATATTACTAGTAAGCATGCATCATATCATTGCATCATGACATCACATATCAAAAAAATTGCATCAGGGAATTCTCAAACCCCATAGTCACTTATAGACAAAAGGGGGTAAAACCTTTTTAACCACCAAAACCTTTGCAAAAGTGTTATTTTATAATCCTATTCTAACCCTCTTATTTTACAAAATTTTAGAGACCAATTTCGTCTAATTCGGAGTCCGTTTGCAAAAGTTATCAAATAAATAGCAATTCAGAAATTAATAAAAGAATAAAAAAACTAACCTAACTGGGCCGGCCGAGCCAGCCCGGGGCTATCTGCCGCCCGCCCGGCCGGGTGGGCGACGCGCAGCTGCAAGCGGCCCAGCCCGCCAGCCGCCCGCGCCCGCCAGCCGCCCGCGCACGCCCGCAGCCGCTGACAGGCGGGGCCCGCCTGTCAGCCGACTCCTTGCCGAGTCCGGCTCGGTCTCGCCCGCCGCCGCCGCCAGCGCGCAACCGCCGCCGCCGATTCCGGCGTGGACTCCGCGACGTCCGCGCCAAGTCTCCGCCTATATAAGTCGGGCACGCCTCCCCAAGCAACCCTAGCCTTTTTTCTGCCGCCACCACCACCGAGCACCGCCGGATTGCTCGCCGGAGCGCCGCCACCGTCCGCCGCCCGCCGTCGCCTCGGGAGGAGAAGGTCGCCGCCGCCCCCGGGAACGCGACCGCGACGAGGAGCCGGTCCCCGTCGTCTAGCTCGCCGGGCCGGAGGAGCATCGCCGCCGCCGCCGACCATCGCCGGAGGAGCGCCGCCGTCCGCCAGTCGCCGCCGCCGGTAAGTCGCGCCCCCCCTCGCCGACCGTTGCATCTAGATCCAACGGCCCAGATCAGTCAACGGCCACGGGCCAACCGCGTCGCGCCGCGTGGCAGCGCCACGTCGACGCTGTGTCGCCCCCGCGTCGCGTCACGCGCGCCCCGCTGGCCCACTCACGTGGCGACACGTGTTGTCGCGTCACTGACCCTTTTTTTTAATAGGCAGAAATAGCTGCAATCTTGTAAAATTCATACAAATTCGAATATTAGTCCAAAAATTGCGTATAATATACCGTTGGATTCATATTTTCGAGTAGAACACAGATCTACAATAATATTACTGTTTTGCCACAGAAATATTGCAGTAGAATTAAAAGTTTAGATTATAGTATTTTAATTCTAGAAAATTATCCGTAACTCCGTTTTAGTTGATTCTTGTTGTGTTGGCTTTGTTTTGACAATACCTTCTGTAGAAAATTGTCATATCATGCTTAGGGTGTTTAGATATGTTTCGAGATAGATTAGAGCTGTAGATCTAGTTTCAGGCCTGGTTAATTAGGGTTTAACTCAAATACTTAAAAAAATCTGTGGGGAATCGATTCTAATGACATCCCCAACTCAACAACACCCCTGGTTAAAACCCTTGGTCGAAATAAAATCCACCCTTGCATTTTACCATGTTGCATGCATGCATAAGTGACTTCGTGACTTGTTGTGCAATTTTTAATTAGACCCATGTTTGTTTCGTTAGATTGCTCGGAGTGCGCTGAGGTGTATTGTTGTGTAGATTGCTGCTCGGATCAAGGCAAGTTACACCACTTGTTCATGTTATGTCCCAGTTTTGACTATGCATGTTTTACACTTCAAAATTTTGTAGTATGCATGTGTAGGTTTTTAGTAGCTTTCTTATTACTATTTTTGCAAGTGCGGTTTTGTATTATGCCATGAGTAGCTTTATACTTAGGATTTTCCGTCCTAATAGGTTCCCCCTGTTTTTGTTAAGTATTGCTTGCTATGCTATATATATATATCAAATACCGTTGGTAGGGTTCGAAAGACTCAAGAATTTTCTAAGTATGGTAGCTCTCTCGAGCGAACTTTTCTTCTCCAAAACCCCTTCAAATAAAACTAAGTTTTCTTCTGGGCGGAATGGTTGTCGGGACAACGAGTGAGACTTTGGTGGAGGACGGCGGCCCAGGAATCAAAGAAGTCTGCCATGTTTCAGAATTCAGAAGCTTTCCGTGCAACCACAATACATATGGGCTCTGTCTTGGCTTAGTACTTAGTGGGAAACCTCACCGGGGTACCAACATTTGGAGGTTCTTGGCACGGTTGGATCTAGCTGGTAGAGGGGCTACTAAGGGAAGGCTTCGCCATGGTCTTGTCTGTAAAAAGACTTGATCGTGGATTGTGGGGAAAGTGCACAACCTCTCGAGAGTATTGCAATCTGATCGATCACCGTGTTCACGGAAACATAACAACATTGAGCATCTGAAGGATGGAGCCTCTGAAAGATCTTCCTCTCTCTCCTTTACCAAACTTAAAGTTTTTATAAACCCCGGGGCATGAGTAATATCGTCATTGGGTGGGATTTTGGGAACTTGGTGCGTAATATCCAAGTGCTAGGTTGATTTGGGCACTTGGTGAGTAATATATGCGTGTTCCATTCAACCCTATACTACTTATCAAAGTTTACAAAGTAGGGAAAACACTCCTCTCTTTTCTTATTACATTGATAAAATTGGCTTTATGCAAATGAACCCCAGAGCCTACTCTTAGCCTTGCATGTAGAGTTAGCCTTGTTCCTTCCTTGGTGTAATTTGCCAATACATTCAAAGTATTGACCCAACTTGTTGGCTGCACGTCTTATGTAAAGAATCCGAAGATTGAAAGGTGCGTAGGGATCGCGGGTCTTCACGCAGCTAGCCTGAGGCGTTGATGGACTCAAGTTTTATTTAGTTTTCCGCTGTTTTATTTGAGCTAGTTATAAGCTATGCAAGTTGTAATAATTATACTCTGGATTATTCGTGTAATAATGACTTGTGTTTTACATGATATTTCATCGACTGTGAGTGCTAGCTAATGATCCAGGGACTAGCATGTTAATCACAGGGACTTAGGATCTTTAACGATCCGAGGTCGCAACAATATTACATGTCCGAGATTTGATCATCGGTATCCAAATACCTAGTTTGATCTCGTTACCGACATGCACTCTTTTCTCGTTCCCGTGATATAACATTCTAGTGATCACATCACTTGCTTGCAAGCTATTTCAATGTGATATCACCGAGAGGGCCCAAAGTATATATATCCGTCATCGGGATGGAAAAATCCCACTCTTGATCCATGAGCCTCAACATAACACCTTCGTAGCACTGAACCCACCTTTATAGTCACCATGTTACGGTGTGACGTTTGATGTTATCAAGATACTCTTCCGGTGTTAGCAATTAACATGATCTCATGGTCTAAGGACTAAGATTACTTCATATGATGTTGTAGCAATATAAACATAATGACTTTGATCGTAATGCTATACTTCGGATGAATGTTCATCACATCATTCCACCAATGTTGTGACCTCGTAATTAACAACATCCAATGTCCATGATCAGGAAACCTTGATCATCTTGTTAATCAACGAGCTAGTTTATCTAAAAGGCATTACTAGGAACTTTGTATTTTGTTTATTAAACACACAGGTATTAAAGTTTCCAATTAATACAATTATAGCATGTAAAATAAACATTTATCATAAACATGGAATAAGATAATAACCACTTTATTATTGCCACTCGGGCATATTCCCTTCAGAACACTGGTGGATTCATAAGTGGTTTATGGAAAGAACACACATGCAATGAACACTGGTGGATCCATATGTGGTTTGTGAAAAGAAGACACATGCAATGACTCTAGTGGGTCCATATGTGGTTCATGTTAGGAACACACATGCAGTGAACACTGGTGGATGCATATGTGGTTCATGTCAGGAACACATGAAGTGAACACTAGTGGATCCATAAGTGGTTTGTGGAAAGAACACACATGCAGTGAACACTGGTGGATCCATATGTGGTTTGTGGAAAAACACACATGCAATGATTCTAGTGGGTCCATATGTGGTTTGTGGAAAAGAACAAACATGCAATTACCACTGGTTGATCCATATGTGGTTTGTGGAAAGAACACATATGCAATGACACTGGTTGATCCATGTGTGGTTTGTGGAAAGAACACACATGCAATGAACACTGGTGGATCCATAAGTGGTTTGTGGAAAGAACACACATGAAGTGAACACTGGTGGATCCATATGTTGGTTGTGAAAAGAACACACATGCAATGACTCTAATGCTGGTTTTAGTATAAGAACACACAAGAAATGACTATAGTGGGTCCATATGTGATTTGTGGAAAGAACACACATGCAATGACACTAGTTGATCCATGTGTGGTTTGTGGAAAGAACACACATGCAATGCCATTGGTTGATCAGTGTGTGGTTTGTGGAAATAACACACATGCAATGACTCTAATGGATCCATATGTGGTTTGTGGAAAATAACACACATGCAATGACCACTGGTTGATCCATGTGTGGTTTGTGGAAAAAACACACATGCAATGACACTGGTGGATCCATGTGTGGTTTGTGAAAAGAACACACATGCAATGAGTCTAGTGCTGGTTTTAGTATAAGAACCCACATGCAATGACTCTAGTGGGTCCACTTGTGGTTTGTGAAAAGAACAAACATGCAATAACCACTGGTTGATCCATAAGTGGTTTGTGGAAAAGAACACATATGCAATGAACACTGGTGGATCCACAAGTAGTTTGTGGAAAGAACACACATACAGTGAACACTGGTGGATCCATATGTGGTTTGTGAAAAGAACACACATGCAATGACTCTAGTGGGTCCATATGTGATTCATGTCAGGAACACACATGCAGTGAACACTGGTGGATCCATATGTGGTTCATGTTAGGAACACACATGCAGTGAACACCGGTGGATCCATAAGTGGTTTGTGGAAAGAACACACATTCAATGAACACTGGTGGATCCATATGTGGTTTGTGGAAAGAACACACATTCAATGACTCTAGTGGGTCCATATGTGGTTTGTGAAAAGAACACACATGCAATGACCACCGGTTGATCCATATGTTGTTTGTGGAAAGAACACACATGCAATGACACTAGTTGATCCATGTGTGGTTCGTGGAAAGAACACACATGCAATGACTCTAGTGCTAGTTTTAGTATAAGAACACACATGCAATGACTCTAGTGGGTCCACATGTAGTTTGTGAAAAGAACACACATGCAATGACCACTGGTGGATCCATAAGTGGTTTGTGGAAAGAACACATATGCAGTGAACACTGGTGGATCCATATGTTGTTTGTGAAAAGAACACATATGCAATGACTCTAGTGCTGGTTTTAGTATAAGAACACACAAGCAATGACTCTAGTGGGTCCATATGTGATTTGTGGAAAGAACACACATGCAATAACACGGGTTGATCCATGTGTGGTTTGTGGAAAGAACACACATGCAATGACACTGGTGGATCCATGTGTGGTTTGTGAAAAGGACACACATGCAATGAGTCTAGTGCTGGTTTTAGTAGAAGAACACACATGCAATGACTCTAGTGGGTCCACATGTAGTTTTTGAAAAGAACACACATGCAATGACCACTGGTTGATCCATAAGTGGTTTGTGGAAAAGAACACACATGTAATGAACACTGGTGGATCCATAAGTGGTTTGTGGAAAGAACACACATGCAGTGAACACTGGTGGATCCATATGTGGTTTGTGAAAAGAACACACATGCAATGACTCTAGTGGGTCCATATGTGGTTCATGTCAGGAACACACATGAAGTGAACACTGGTGGATCCATATGTGGTTCATGTCAGGAACATACATGAAGTGAACACTAGTGGATCCATAAGTGGTTTGTGGAAAGAACACATATGTGGTTTGTGGAAAGAACACACATGCAATGAACACTGGTGGATCCATAAGTGGTTTGTGGAAAGAATAGACATGCAGTGAACACTGGTGGATCCATATGTTGTTTGTGAAAAGAACACACATGCAATGACACTAGTTGATCCATGTGTGGTTTGTGGAAAGAACACACATGCAATGACTCTAGTGGGTCCACATGTAGTTTGTGAAAAGAACACGCATGCAATGACCACTGCTTGATCCATAAGTGTATTGTGGAAAAGAACACACATGCAATGAACACTTCTGGATCCATCAGTGGTTTGTGGAAAGAACACACATGTAGTGAACACTGATGGATCCATATGTTGTTTCTGAAAAGAACACGCATGCAATGACTCTAGTGCTGGTTTTAGTATAAGAACAGACAAGCAATGACTCTAGTGGGTCCATATTTGATTTGTGGAAAGAACACACATGCAATGACACTAGTTGATCCATGTGTGGTTTGTGGAAAGAACACACATGTAATGCCATTGGTTGATCCATGTGTGGTTTGTGGAAATAACACACATGCAATGACTCTAATGGATCCATATGTGGTTTGTGGAAAAGAACACACATGCAATGACCACTGGTTGATCCATGTGTGGTTTGCGGAAAGAACACACATGTAATGACTCAAGTGGGTCCATATGTGGTTCATGTCAGGAACACACATGCAGTGAACACTGGTGGATCCATATGTGGTTCATGTCAGGAACACACATGCAGTGAACACTTGTGGATCCATAAGTGGTTTGTGGAAAGAACACACATGCAGTGAGACTGGTGGATCCCTGTGTGGTTTGTGAAAAGAACACACATGCAATGAGTCTAGTGCTGGTTTTAGTATAAGAACACACATGCAATGACTCTAGTGGGTCCACATGTGGTTTGTGAAAAGAACACACATGCAATGACCACTAGTTGATCCGTAAGTGGTTTGTGGAAAAGAACACACATGCAATTAACACTGGTGGATCCATAAGTGGTTCGTGGAAAGAACACATATGTAGTGAACACTGGTGGATCCATATGTGGTTCATGTTAGGAACACACATCGAGTGAACACTGGTGGATCCATAAGTGGTTTGTGGAAAGAACACACAGGCAGTGAACACTCGTGGATCCATATGTGGTTCATGTCAGGAACACACATGTGGTGAACACTGGGGGATCCATAAGTGGTTTGTGGAAAGAACACACATGCAATGAACACTGGTGGATCCATATGTGGTTTGTGGAAAGAACACACATGCAATGACTCTAGTGCTGGTTTTAGTATAAGAACACACAAGCAATGACTCTAGTGGGTCCAGATGTGATTTGTGAAAATAACACACATGCAATGCCACTGGTTGATCCGTATGTGGTTTGTGGAAGGAACACACATGCAATGCCATTGGTTAATCCATGTGTGGTTTGTGGAAATAACACACATGCAATGACTCTAAAGGATCCATATGTGGTTTGTGGAAAAGAACACACATGCAATGAACACTGGTGGATCCATAAGTGGTTTCTGGAAAGAACACACATGAAGTGAATACTGGTTGATCCATATGTGGTTTGTGAAAAGAACACACATGCAATGCCATTGGTTGATCCATATGTGGTTTGTGGATAGAACACACATGAAATGACCACTGGTTGATCCATGTGTGGTTTGTGGAAAGAACACACATGCAATGACTCTAATGCTGGTTTTAGTATAAGAACACACATGCAATGACTCTAATGCTGGTTTTAGTATAAGAATACATATGGATCCATATGTGGTTTGTGGAAAAGAACACACATGCAATGACCACTAGTTGATCAATGTGTGGTTTGTGGAAAGAACACACATGCAATGACTCTAATGCTGGTTTTAGTATAAGAACACACATGCAATGACCACTGGTTGATCCATAAGTGGTTTGTGGAAAAGAACACACATGCAATGACCACTGGTTGATCCATAAGTGGTTTGTGGAAAGAACACACATGAAGTGAACACTGGTTGATCCATGTGTGGTTTGTGAAAATAACACACATGCAATGTCATTGGTTGATCCATATGTGGTTTGTGGAAAGAACACACATGCAATGACACTGGTTGATCCAAATGTGGTTCATGACAGGAACACACATGCAATGACTCTTGTGGATACATATGTGGTTTGTGGAAAGAACACACATGCAATGAACTCTAGTGGATCTATCTTGGCATAATTTGATGTATGCCATGATGCATTTCATTGTAAGCGACACCCACTTTCCATTTTTATACTACTCAGCTTTGCCCTTGGTTTTTTATACTACCCAGTTTTGCCGGCTGTCTCTCTTTCGTAGAAGCCCAAACCTGTGCCCACTCTGTCTGCTATGCCCTGATTGGTTGTCACAGTTGTCATGTGGATTGTGCGCACCAACCATTGATCATGTGTGATCCAACGAGGCTCATTGCACACGTCGTGCCCTTCACAGGATAGCGCGAGACAGCACGGACGTCTCCCTCAACGAGACTTCTACAACAAGGAACACGATGCCGTCCATGGAAAAAGTCGTCGAGTGGTCATGTAATGTTTAATCTAGTCTGCAAAGGCTACAAGTCTATTGCACGGCAACTGGTCATCCACGGTCCACGGGCTATACCATTTTTACTACGTAGCGCGCCTACACTCTCACTTCCGATAGGCCCCCACCACACGAACCTTCCACGCGGCACCGCAGCCGGAAGAGCTGCCAACCGGGGCCCTCGAGGAGGCCTAAATGTCCCTGCATTAAAAACCCAGCCTATCGGGTCCTCCATTCGCACCCATCCACTACTCTGTCTTCCCTATCCAGCAAAACCCTACAATCTTGAACGTTCTTGCACGAACCTTCTCCATGAAACCAGTGCATGGGGGTGAGTGTCTGGGCATCGCCGCCGGGGTGGTGCTTCATGCGGCAGATCTGGAGGAGCATCACGCAGCACAAGGCGAGGAGGACGTGCAGTTCAACCCCTTGGGGGACCATGTGCTCGTCGGTGCGGACGACTTCGGAGGCACCGATGAGGGCGTGGAGTTCGACGAACACGCTCCGCTCGTGTACCCGGAGGTACATCTATTTCTACATCTTTCATATTTTCTGCTCGAGCTTAATCTATCCTGGCATCATAAAAAATCTAGTCCTAATGATTAGATGCAACATACAAACCGGTACATGGAGAGATCTAGTCTGTTCTGAATGAATCCACATTATTTATTTATTAATAAGTTACCAAGAACACAAACCACATTAATTTAGGAGCGAGCTGGGGAGACGACCGTAATGAACTGCTGAACCTGTAGAGACATGTTATTGCATCGAAAGTAACTTGGAATGGTGGAATGAATATATATTTATTATTTTGCTCATTTCGGTTTGTATTCCATACATTACAGGTGTATTCAAGTGAGATGGACTCTAACAAGGAGACCAGGGATAACAAGAGCCACCATGTCATGAAGAAGCTCAAGAGCGGGATAATCCCTTTCCGCACTCGACTTGGGGAGCTCAAGCTCCCTTTCTGTAAGAAAGGAGGCAACCCGAGCATTGTCAGCTTGATTCCGCATGTGGTTGGCATCAGTAAAAGCCCGACTAGTAAACATAAGTCGGTGACCAAGGCTAAGCATGCTGCTTATGGCAAATTCCTGAGGGAGTATGTCAAGACCGGCCTAGTGTCCCCTTACTTAGGAATCAGCAACTTCTAGCTGACCAACCCCGTCACTGTGCTGGTCTGGCCACTAATAATATTTAGTTCTCTTACCGTATCTAGACCCTTAAACTATGGGGATTTCTATTTTCGTACCCTTCAAAATATATTCAAGTTCATCTGTTTATGGAGTTAAAGTTCCGGTGGAATACTCGTTATTTTGCATGGAAAGAGGGGTGCCCCGACAGATATAAGGGTTATCATGTCCGCTAGATCACAGAGGACCAACGGTTGGTGGGCAAAACTGAGTACAACTGAATCGCTAGGGTTAGACACGAGGGAAAAACACGACTCATGGTACGCTTGTGCGGTGCACAGGGCGGTAGCGGACACGTGTGGCCGTGCACGGTGCATTACCGTACGCACTGCACGGTAGTGCAACGAAACGTCGCTTCCCTTCTCCTTTAATAGAGGCCTCCCCACTCCCACTCATCACACACTCGCTCACTCAACCATTTCCACTGTCCCATCACCTTCTGCAAACGCCCAACAAAACTCCAACCACGCCGGTGATGGAGAAGAACGGCACGGTGGCCATCGGCGCCTCCAAGGCCGCCGGCAAGGAGCCCCCTGTCCCCGTCCCCGCATCCGCCGTAGCCGCCGACGAGGAGGCCCCCGCCGGTCTCGAACAGATCCCGCTCGGCTGGGATCCCTACGAGGAGGTTGTCTACATAAGGCCAGAGAACCCCTACGGCACCAGCATCGCCAACCCATGGTCTGAGGTAACCAGGATTTTCTCCCCTTCCCTTGTTCTTCCCCCGTTCCCATCGTTGGATGCTAGATCGTATGTTATTAGGGCTCGGCTGTTCATATTTTTTACAGTAGCTAATCCCCTTGTGTTAGATCTCGATTTTCGATGAATCCCCTTGTTCGTAGTTGGGATCAGTATTCGATTTGGTTTGAGATTTGGGGAATAATCGGGAGATCTCATTAGGTTAATTTATGCAAAAAATCAATCCCGATAATCAAAGTATCTCAATCATGTCCTTATTTCACTCTACTGTTTTTTTCCAACAAGAGGATAGCAGCGACCTCCGCAGCGACAACGAGTCCAAGGACACCAAGACTCGTCATGTGCTGAGGAGGCTAAAGTCCGGTCAGTACAACAACTTCTTCGCCAGCAACTTGTACATGTGCCCCTTCTGCCCCACCAGGAGGCTCCGTGCCATGGACTTCAACTCCCTCGTAAAGCATGCCGAGGACGTGAGGACCTGCGGCGAGTCCGTGAACGTCCATGGCTTCAGGGCCAAGCACCAGGCGCTCGGTCTTCACCTCCACAACCTCTAGAAGGTGGCTATCGAGGAGGGTCGCATGCCCCCGATCAGACCCAAGGCGCCCAAGGTCAAGGGGCTGGGCAGCAAGAAGTGGAGGAGGCGCCAGAGGGAGGAGGCGGAGGCCCTCCTGGCAGAGGCCACGAGGGGCCACTAATCAGCTGCTGCAACTGTAAAGCAGCTTCTTTTGTCTTGTCTGTGTTGAACCTGTCAGCTGCTGCTAGTGCTGAGTAGCCTAATTGTCGAACCTCGTTAAGTACCGTACTATATAACCTATATTAGCTGCTTTATCTACATCTGCTCTGTTTACTGAATTTATTTATGGTTCTGGTTTGTTTTGCTGCTCTAGATTTGCTACCAGATTGGGGAAAAATGATCACAAAAGGAACAATGAATGAAGAGAGAAGCTGCTCTAGATTCCCTACCTTTTTGGGAAAAAACACAACTGTTAGAGAAAGAGGGGAAAATGCGCTCTTAAAAAGGCCAAATAACAAAAAAAAATTCCACTTTAGGCGTCATGGTGCACGTAATAGCCAAGCCTTTGACTAGACGGCACCCCCCTCCGAGCGCATGTGAGGGCGTCGGAATATCAGGAGGGCAAAAGTGAGGACAAACGAGACACAATGTTGCTATAGCTAAATCGACAAAAAGCTGAATTTGGCTTTACCATGCAATTTGGCTAGAGCTCCACAATGTAGCTATTCTAAATCCCTAAACTATGTGGTGCGTTGAAACCTAATTCTTTTCCACCGACACGTGTTGCAAAGTTGCTTGATCCTGCATGCTTACACAAGTGGCCTATAGAGAAACTTATAGAAGCATGGGCAAACGAGCTTTATTTTGGCAAATTCGGGACAAACTTTGCGCAAGCGACAGGCCTGGTCGGTTGGGCGGCTGTCCCGGGGTGCAGGGATGCTAGGTCCATGTCTATGCTTACACTTCTTAAAATTGTTAGGAATTAATAATAACTGTACACTTCATTTTGTCCTATCACGTTACGTCGTGTCAGCACCGCGCACCCGCTGCAGATCGGCAACGGGACGGTGGTCTACGTGACCGGTCTCTGCCATGCCAAAGCCACGTCGCACACCCGTCCCATCGCCTATCGGGACGGACGCCGAATTTAATCACTAGGGTTAGAAACCATCGGTGCTCGCCTGGTCAAACTTGCTTCCGCATGGGTATGACCGGAATTTTGGTAAACGGAATTTAAGCATCGCCTTCCCTCTCCTCAGCACATCACTGTGCAAAAATCCTCAACTCATTCCTTCCGCCGCCGCCGCCACCGCAAGAACCATCGACGCTACCACAGGCACCGCCTCCGCCTCGCAATACTGATACGTCCATTTTGCATCACTATTCTATGTCTTAATTCACTATTATTCATTGATATATTTCATATTTAGAGGTGATACTTATGTTATTTCATCTTTTTTTGCATGGTTGATGACTTTTGGAGCATGGACCGCTGCAGTCAGGATTCTGATGGAAAAGGTGCTGTTTGGAGGCAAAATTCGTGAAGATCAGAAAATCCGGGAAAATATACAGAAAATCCTATTTTTCAAGAAGACTAAGGATGCCAGAAGATGGAGTGGAGATGGGCCACAGGGCGCCCAGACCACCCCATGGCGCGGGCAGCCCTAGGCCGCGCCTGGAGGTGGTGTGGCCACCCTGACCCACTCCAGGCTCTCCCCTCTAGCGTATATCATCCCCCCGAAACCCTAAGACTCGGGGAGCGACCACAGAAAGATTCTGCCGCCTCTACGGGGCGAAAAACACCGAGAGATAAAGATCTCTCCGGCAGACAGATTTCTGCCAGGGGAATTCCTTCCCGGAGAGGGGAGATCGTCGCCATCAACACCATCATCAAGCTAGACTTCATAGGGATCATCATCATCATCACCACCACCATCATCACCATCATCACCCTCATCACCATCTCCATATTGCTGTAACAATTGCGTTGAATCTTGCATTAGTTCATAGGGGAAACTTTCCTGGTGTTGATTACTCCTTGTAGTTGATGCTATTGAGTGAACCATTGAATTATTGTTTATGTTCAGATTGTTATACATCATTATTCCATCTCTGATCATGATCCATATGATGTCTTGTGAGTAGTTCGTTTTGTTCTTGAGGACATGGGAGAAGTCTTGTTGTTAGTAGTGGAGTTGTGTTGAGAAAGATTCAATATATTGTTATTTAAGTTGTGGTGTACTTCTAGTGGTGTCATGTGAACGTCGACTACATGACACTTCACCTATATGAGCCTAGGGGAATGCATTGTGTATTTGGCTAGTATCGTAGGGGTTGCCGGAGTGACAGAAACCTGAACCCTCGTTAGGAAACCATTGCACAAGAGACGTAAGGGTCTTAGAGTTTAAAGCTGTGGTTAGGTTTCTACCTTAATTACTTTCTTGTACTTACGGTTGTTTACAAGGGGTATAATCACAAGTATGTATTAGTCTTGGATGGGGCGGTACTGTAGCATCCCATCTGTCTAACATCTGTAATGCTACATGGTCTAATAATAAAATGCTACCTTCCTACATATAATTGTTGCATCATAATTATATCATGCTCATGTCATCATGCCACCTTGCATTTGAGCATCATATAAAACCCTTTTCTTTTGGATCTTGTCTCATATGCATTTATTAATTGTATTTGCCTCTTGATATATTGTATTTGGTTCTTGATAAATGCTTGATGCCCAAGTTGAGTTGGTGGGCATGTCTCTTACAACTCCACCACCTTTTCTTTGTCACAACCTTATATTCCACCATCCCAAAATACTTGTGGCCTTGTGCATCTTCTCTTTTGGGTATTGTCTAGCTCTCATATATAAAGATGGATCCCCTTCTATACCACATGCCCTAATGGTGTTTACTATTGTTTGCACAATATCAATGATGTGGGTCTACATGTGGAAATGCTTCCACATCTTCATATGTTTTACTTCTAAATGAGTGGGCATATCTAAATATAAATGGGACCATATAATTATCTAGTGGCATACACACACTAGCATTTTCCATTATATTTATTCATGCTTATTTCATAAATTCTTGGACATATGGGTTTAATTCCAACCATGTGTTAATTCCTTGTGCATGTATGCTATGTGTGGTTCCATTATTTCATGTCGCATGAAATATAAGCCCCACATCCCCATTTTATTATAGTTCTTCTATTTGATGTTTTATTCAACCTCTTCAAACCTTTTTGCTTGGGCTTTATTCAAATTTGAGTGCATGGGGCTAAATGGGGTCATTAGAGCTTGTATTTGTTTTCACAAATATAATGTGGCCTATCTAAGGTTCATGCATGTCCCATGCAAGCTTGTCCATACCTCCTATTTTTGGGTTTCTTTTGAATTTGGTGTAAAGCTTGTTTGGTTTGGAATCCATCAAATAGCCAAATTCAAAAGGATCCTAATAGACCATCTTGTCTCTTTTTATTTCTTGCATGCCTATTATTGCATGTACATGCAACATAGGGCATCTCTTCCTTCCTTTCCTCCTTGTGGTATTTTATGTGTTGTTTTGAAATCTTTCTTTTTGAACCTTCTTTCATGGCTTGTTTTAAACGAGACCGAAAGTGATATGCATCAAACAACCTAGGATGGTTTTATATTCATCTAACCCCTAAACCCTATCTCTCTCCCTCTTCTCTAGCTTAAACCCTCTCTTTTACCTAGCTTGGCCTTGTTCCTCTCTCTCTCTCTCTCTCTCTCTTCTACACCTAGTCATCATCGAACCACCCCCATCCTGGTGCCAGCTCTATACAGCCAAGGTATAGCCCCCACCCTGAACCGATCCCCCAGCGGAGTCCTTTCCTTTGTCGAGAAACGCCCTGCACCTGACCTCCCTCGCAGGACCTGGTGCACCCGGTCACCTCTCTTCTCTCTGGCTCGACCAAACCCAGTGGACAACGAGCCAACGCCTGTTTATCTCCTTCCCCGCGCCCACGTGATCAGGTCGAGCAAGGACAACCCCACGCTGAGCCCGTGGCCTCCCTCTTCGTTTTGGCATAAAGCAGACAACGACACGCATATTCCTTCCCCCCTCTTCTCTCTGCCTGCTCCACCAGACCAATCTAGATCGCCATCCCATCCTCTTCTTCATCTTCGACAGCAAAAACCCTAGCGTCCTCCCAGCGGCGCTGTCGCCGGAGATAGCCGACGCGCCAAGCTGCGCGTGGAGCCTCTAAAACCGTGCGGATCAAGGAGCGGGGAGGAGCAGTAGCGCCCTGACGCCGTGCCACACGCCGTCGCCTCGGTCACTGTCTCCCCGTCGCCGCCGCGCCCTGGTCACCAACAACATGCGCCGCCGTCGTCGTCTCCTGACCGGCCACCACATCGTCGTCCACACCTCGGTAAGCCCCCGCCTCGCCCAGCTCTCTGGTTACCTTGCATCTTGCGCCGACGCTCGCCGCATGTCTGTGCACCAGCAGCCTTGCCGGCCGCAGCCTTTACTCGTTGGTAGTAGTCACCGTGCACGACGCGCGCACGCATTGGCCGTCAGTAGCAGTCGCGCGCCCAACGGAAAGCAACAGCTTCTAGATTCCTCTGTTCCCGTCAAATTTCCGGCGTCCCTGGTACTCGTCCGGCGAATTTCTTCATGCTCACACGTTGGCGGTACATTCATCTACGCAGAACACAAAAAAATTCCCAGAACGGAGCATTAGATCTCTCGGAAATCTCTTTCAAAGATCGGCCGATCTCACCGTTTTTCAGTTGCTGTCAACTTGACAGTTAGACAGTTCAAATGCCTCCGTTCATCACAAGATCTCAGACTACCTGGTCCACCTCTAATGAAACCTCCTAAACGAAAGATCTAGCACTTTGTCTCCTCTACAACTTTGATTTTTACCACGACAGAAAATTCCCAGCGGGTTCGTCAGAATCTTCCTCCAAAGTTTGGACCAGCTAGCTCGTTTTGTGACGCGATTTTCAGTTCGTCAGCCTCTGTCACGTGTTTTCCCCCTCTGTTCTTCTCCTTGCCCCATCCGCTGCAGACCTCTGTTGACGAAGCTCCAAACACCAAAGTTGTAGACCAACGTTGGCTCTACAATTTTTGTTTTTGCAGCAACGCGAAATTCCCAAAGTTTTTCTCTCCATCGTCAACCGAAGATCAGACGAGCTAGCTCGTGTTAGTGGATTGAATTTCAGATTCGATGGTCTTTTGGCACAAAGCCCCCCGGCAGTTTCTGTCCATCACGGACAGACCCCTCGCGCCCCAGCCTCGCCCACGTGTCCCACGCCCGCGGGCCGCACGCGCGTGTGGCCCCGCATCCGGCCGGGCCCGTCTGTCACTAGCTGCGGGTAAGCTCCCCGTGGGTGAGAAAAGCCGGCCCAGCCCACTGCGGCCCACCTTATGCTGAGTCAGCGACGGTCCCACCCGTCAGCGTCTCGGGCAAGTTTCTCCTGAGTACAAAAAATTTTAGTGTCCTTTTCTAAATAATAAAAATAATCCAGAAAATGCAAATATGTTTTTAATATCCAGAAATTAATAACTTTTAATTGGTAAATCCAAATAATGCAAATAATATATGTTTTTGAATCAGAAAAATGTGAGGATTTCAAATATGCCATCCAAAATATTGTTGGACTAATCTAAATTTTCGAAATTGTTTAATTGCAATAGAAATGCCTTTTCTTAATTAATTAATAACTTTAATTCTATAACTCCAAATTCGACAAATAATATGTCTAAATCGATCAGCGCGACGAGCCCGTTCTGTTTATGCATTCCATGATATGAGTTGAAGCATGCATCATATCAATATAAAAAACAGAACTGTTTATGGTAATAAAACTTGACCAAATAATTAATAAAACGAGTTATTCTTGTCCCCACACCTCACCCTTGCCATGCTATATTATTGCCATGTAAATTGTGCATCATTCATCATGGCATGCTTGTTTGCTTGTCGCATTTTATTCATATGCTTCTGCACTTTATTTATGTTGGCCCTTGTTTGTTTGGTTCTTCTTTCGAATAGACGCCGAGCAGAGGAATTATCAAGAATCCCAGCAGTATTACCCAGATCCATCTCTCGCTTCAACTGAACTACCAGGCAAGCACTACCACATGCTTGCATACATATAGTACCTATTGCCTCTATCTTATTCTTGCATCATTGAGTCGCGATTGCATTAAACTGAATCCCAAGTATTGCATAGCGTTACTTCAAACCCCACCGAAGCTTGTTCCTCCATCCTATGAGCCATTACTACAGGAGTTGTTTGAACCATGCGAGTCGTAGAACAGCATGTGTAGGGTATGTGAGTGTCTGATGGCTAACGAGGTACCTAAACAAATTAACCTGAGTAGTAATGGGATAACTAATGAAAGAGGCACCGGTGGGCAATATCTGTTATTTGGTTTTTATGTCCACTTGTGTCCCATAGGACCCCGAGTACTTGATACCTGTTCCTTGAATATTCACACTATCCACGTACGGGAGACTCTATGAATCCCCCTTTGCAAGAGCTTGATTTGTACTGTATTTCTTGGGGCCACAAAGTAGTTTGGGGCTTTATTACTATCCTGTACCTATGCCATGCTTTACTGCTTTATTTAAGATTGTGCGTGGAGCACCTGTACTGTTTTGGATCGTGCCACGTTTTCGCGGTATCGACAAGCCTAGTCACATTTTCGGGTTCCCAGTCGTTTATAGTCGTCATCACAAACCCTGGGTCCATTCCGGAGCCAGCCAACTTCGTTGCGGGTAGCTTAGTGGGGTGGCCCCCTGAAATATTTTATGAATCGTATGATCGCTTTGTCGAGAACGCCTCGTTGGGTTTTGATTTGGGTTTTTCCGAGGTCGATCATGTGTGTGTTGCTATTTGTGCACCCCTGCAGGGTAAATCTTTCTGAAAGCCGTGTCCGCGGTTATGGACGACTTGGAGCACAGTTTCTCGATCATAGACAAGTATAACTAAAGTACCGTCTTTAATTTGACTAAATATCTGACTAGTAAAGAGTGCAATATTCATGGAATGATTATTAAAACTGCCAACGGATGGGTTGTTCGTCCACTTTCTCGTTGGTAAGCGAGAAGGAGTATGGATCTGTTACTTTATACTGTTATAACTGTTGTTTCTAACTAACGGACACTCGTCTATCATTGGTTAGGCGGATGGTTAGCGAGTATCTATAGGCTTGTTAGTTATTATCTTTTGCTGCAATTGCGTCACCCCAGGTATATGTCCCCTTTAGAGGCATAAAGACTTGTTGAGTACCCCTAGGGTCTCACACGATAAATTGTTTGATTCAGATGAACAGGTGTATTCGCAAGATGGATACTGGGTGGTGGAGACAGATGATGTTGGCAACGATCACTAGGTGTAGAGATTCCAGGGATGGGGATCCGTGAGATCTGTGGGCGGGATGTGCTTATTTATGTGGCATCTTATGCCGATTTGCTTCTTGTCCGTACTCGGATCTTGTTTCCCGCTTACGCTCGATACTCTGTTGACTGATGTATGAGGAGCTATCCTACACTATTATCTCTATCTAGGATATCTGGATCTTGCCGTATGGTGTTGCAATATTTCTATTTCTTTTAGATGGTATGGCTCTGAGAATTGTTGTAAGGTAGCTTGCATACATACTCACTTGTGTATGTATTTGATCTCTTCGCCTGTTGCCTACGCCGCTCGCTCTTGTCCTGATGTTTTTCGAAGTGGTTAGGACGGTCGACGGGCCTACACGTGGGTGGCCCTGGGCCCCCTCTGTAAAACCCTTAACCACTTTTGGTTCATCCAGGCTTGAACTTAGAGCGTAGGGTCCGAGGTTGTTACAATTGGTATCAGAGCCATCCCGCCCTTCAGGGTCTCAGCCAAATGGTCGTTGTCAGTCTAGCAAATATTTTGGTAGTTATGTATACTAGGGAAAAACAAAACGCGAGAGTAGGACCGCTTCCATTTTTCTTCTTACCCACCCACCCACCCTTTTCTGGTAAGGGAGTGTAACGTTTTCAATCCTCTTCTAAAAATTCAAACTAGGATTCACGTGTTCTGGGTTCCATAGTACCATAGTAAGTTGTGTGAGTGTGTGTGTTTGTGGGTAATCCCTTGTCTATCTGTTGCATCCAACTTGTTGTCGCTATCTGCCTTTCGGTTATCAACTGTTGGTACATTCCATACCGACAGGCTTTTGTAACCGACGCGATCTGTCTTACTCTTTGTTATCCGACGCTATCTTGTTAGGGGTGTTTGTTTTCCATAGTTGCTAATCTTTAGGTTCATCTTAAGAAGGAAGAGAGTCGAGATATGTGTTTTACTTATTCATGTGCGGAGTAATGATTTGAGTGCGGGATGGAGTCGCGACCATACCACTACTTTTATCATTCGCTTTTGTATATTGAATTGGTAGAGTTACTAATCTTGATTCGTTAAGTGGTTTTGCGTATATAGTGGTATTTTAATGCCGAAAATTGCGGATTTTTTTTCTTTGATAGCTTTATGTACCACACTCCTTGTTCAGTCGTGTGTGATATGCTTAATATCTTCTAGGTGCTTCGAACTTTGTTGATATTTTAATATCATCTTAGTGATTTGTATCCTTTAATCTTGGTTAATTCCATTTTGGTACTATTTTGGATTATTATTATTCTCCATTATGGTACTGACTTGAGTTTTATATCAATCACAGGATGGCACCACCACGCCGCACTGAGGAGGACATACCACCTGAACTGGGGGCTGCGTTGGCAAGTATTGCAAATGCCTTGGGAACAATACAACAGAACCAACAACGCTTTGAAGAAAGTGTCAGGAGGAATGAGTTTGTTCCGCTACCTCCACCTCCCAAGTGAGGAGACATCAAGGGCTTTCTGAAGTTTAACCCGCACCACTTTGAGGTGTCTGATCAGCCACTGGATGCTGATGATTGGCTTCGTGAGATGTCAAGGTTGCTAATGACTGCTGATGTTCCTGGGCAAGAATGGGTAAAATGTGCCACTCACCTTCTGAATGGAGACGCAGCTCTATGGTGGGAGAATTACCTGAAGGCAAACCACTCTGGTTTTCAGCCTACTTGGGAGCAGTTCACTGGGGCTTTCAAAGAGCAATACCTGTTAGAAATTGTCATGGAAAGGATGAAGGAAGTGTTTCTCAACCTCAAGCAGGGCAATTCCAATGTCAATACCTATATCAGAAACTTCATGAATCTTTCTCGGTATGGTGGCGATGAGATCTCTGATGACAAAAAGAAGCAAAAGAGGTTCAGGCAAGGGCTCAATGCATCTATCAAATATGCAATCACTCATGCAAGGCCGGGGTCTTTTCTAGAACTCCAACATACAACTCTACAGGAAGAAGCCAGTAGGCAAGTGTTCGAGGAGTCCAAGAAACACAGCCGTGACGCAACAAGCTCTTCAGCTATGACAGCTCCTTCTAAGCGCCGCGTGTGGGTTCCTAATACTGCACCGTCGCTCCTGGCTCCACCAAGACCTTCAAGCTACACGGAAAGGCCACCAAACTCCTTCATCGCTGCTCCTAGGGGCTACAACCACAACTACCCTAGAGCGCCTGGTGGAGTCCCTGGCTACGCTGCTCCACGTCCACCTGGTGCTTGTTACACTTGTGGGAACACTGGGCATCAACGCTGGAGTTGTCCCATGAACAAAAAAGCCCTTCCACCACCACCTCCAAGACCTGCAGCAAGTTCTTCTATGGTTCGTGCACCTCCACCTCAGGCTCTCAACATCAACACCAAGCCCGAGTCTACTGTTGCTCGTGCCAACTGTGTCAACGTCGCTCAAGCCGAGCATGCACCTGGAGTTGTGATGGGTATGCTTCCTGTTAACTCAGTTCCTGCACGAGTTTTATTTGATTCTGGTGCATCACATTCATTCGTGTCATACAAGTTTGCGGAGAGTAATGGGTTACCTTATGATGCTTTACCAACTCGCCTCATGGTGCAATCTCCTGGATCAAACATGAGGGCTTCTAAAATCAGCCATGGCAATCAAATTGAGATTGGTGGTTCTTCGTTCCCGGCTTCCTTAATTATTCTGGGCAATTCTGACATAGATGTTATCTTGGGCATGGATTGGTTAACAACAAATGCAGCTGTGATTGATTGTGCTGAATGCTCGATTTCTCTAAAAATTCCTGAAGGCCATATAGTCTATTCTCCAAGTCTGACTCCTGCAGTTCAGCTTTTCTCTTTGGCGGCTCTGAATGATGATGCTATGGAGGCTATTCAGAGTGTTCCGGTGGTCTGTGAGTTCCTAGATGTTTTTCCTGAAGAGTTACCGGGTATGCCTCCTGATCGAGAGGTCGAGTTTGTGATTGAGCTTGAACCTGGTACCGCTCCTATCTCCAAGCAGCCTTATAAAATGGGTCCTGCTGAATTGGCTGAACTCAAACATCAGTTTGATGAACAAGAGAAGTTGGGTTTCATTCAGCACAGTACTTCTTCTTGGGCTTGCCCAACCATCTTTGTGAAGAAGCGAGACAAGACTGATAGACTTTGTGTTGACTATCAGGCTCTCAATGCTAAAACCATCAAGAATAAATATCCCCTTCCGCGGATTAATGATCTCTTCGATCAGCTAGCTGGAGCTGTGGTATTCTCTAAGCTTGACTTGAGAAGTGGATACCATCAAATCAAGATCCGCAAGGAAGATGTTCCTAAAACAGCTTTCACCACCCGCTATGGCCTGTATGAGTACACGGTCATGTCTTTCGGTCTCACCAACGCACCTGCCACCTTCTCGAGGCTTATGAACTCGGTTTTCATGGAGTATCTTGATAAGTTCGTCGTGGTCTATCTGGATGACATTCTAGTCTATTCTAAGTCAAAGGAAGAACATGAAGAACACCTTCGGTGTACTAAACAAGCTTCATGAGAACCGCCTGTATGCAAAGTTCTCCAAGTGTGAATTTTGGCTTCCCGAAGTCACCTATCTGGGTCAAGTCATCTCTGCCAAGGGCATTGCCGTCAACCCAGAAACTGGTCGGACAATTGTTGAGTGGCTTCCACCCAATAATGTCAAAGAAGTCTGGAGTTTCCTTGGTTTGGCTAGTTATTGCCGTCGCTTCGTTCAGAACTTCTCGAAGATTGCGAAGCCTCTTACCGATCTCCTCAAGAAAGGCAAGAAATACCTTTGGTCTCCTGCATGTCAAGCAAGCTTTGAAACCCTCAAAGAGAAGCTCACTTCCACACCAGTCTTGATTCCTCCAGATACATCAAAGCCGTTCCAGATATTCTGTGATGCCTCCTTGCAAGGATTGGGTGCGGTCCTCATGCAAGAAAAGCAAGTTGTTGCTTATGCTTCCCGTCAGTTGAAAACTCATGAGCTCAACTATCCAACACATGACCTCAAACTCGCAGCAGTTGTCTTTGCTTTGAAACTATGGAGGCACTACTTGCTTGGAAACCGTTGTGAGATCTTTTCTGACCACAAAAGCCTGAAGTATATCTTGACTCAACCTGATCTCAACCTTCGTCAGAGGAGGTGGATTGAAGCAATTAATGATTTTGATCTGACCATCAACTACACTCCGGGCAAAGCTAATGTCATGGCCGATGCTCTCAGCCGAAAAACTTATGTCAACAACCTCATGGTGGAAGAACAACAGCCTCTCTTGTGCAAGGAATTCCGCCAGCTCAATCTTGAAATTGTGGATCAAGGGTATCTTCTGAATCTTCTGGCAACCCCTCTCTTGGAAGAAAAGTTCGCTCCATTCAACTTGGTGACCCTTACACTTAAAACATCATCTCCAAGATTCAGCTTCCGAAGTATGAACCTTTCCACCTTGACGACCAAGGCACTCTATTCTTTAAGCACCGAATGTTCGTTCCGAAGTATCCGGGTTTGAGAGAGCAAGTTCTTAAAAAAGCTCATGATTCTGTTCTTTCTATCCATCCTAGCAGCACTAAGATGTACATGGACTTGAAAACACAGTATTGGTGGCCTGGGTTGAAACGATATTGTGCCAAGTATGTCTCGGAGTGTGATGTCTGCCGCAGAGTAAAAGATGTCCATCAGAAACCTTCCGATCTTCTACAGCCATTGAAGCCTCCGGAATGGAAATGGGAGAAAGTAGAGATGGACCTCATTACTGGGTTTCCAAGGTCGCAGAAAGGCAACAATGCAATCTTTGTTGTCATCGACAGGCTTTCTAAAGTGGCTCACCTCTTCCCCATCAAGGAAACAATTTCAGCAATTCAGTTGGCTGAGCTCTATATCAACAAAATTGTCTCTCTGTATAGGGTTCCTCTTGAGACCAGCTCAGACCGTGGAAGCATCTTCACTTCCAAGTTCTGGGGAAGTTTCCAAAATGCTTTGGGAACAAAGTTGAACTTTAGCACAGCTTACCACCCTCAGTCGCAAGGACAAGTTGAAAGGATCAATCAGATTCTAGAAGATATGCTCCATGCTTGCGTCATCTCTTTCGGCATGAAGTGGGAAGAATGCCTTCCTTATGCTGAATTCTCTTACAACAATAGCTTCCAGAAGAGTCTAAAGATGGCACCATTTGAGGTTCTCTATGGCCGCAAATGCAGAACTCCGATTGGTTGGTCGGGCGCAGGTGAAAGAACATTGTTTGGCCCCGACATTGTAACTCAAGCGGAGGAGAAGGTTCACATCATTCTTGAAAACCTGAGGGTTGCTCAAAGTCGCCAGAAGAGCAACTATGACAGAAAGCACACGGACATGGAGTATGTCCCTGGTGATCTCGTTTACCTTCGTGTCACTCCCATGAGAGGCACGTACCGGTTTGGTATCAAAGGAAAGCTGGCTCCTAGATACATCGGTCCTTTCAAAGTTCGTGGAAGAAGAGGAGAAGTTTCTTATGCTCTTGAGGTCCCTGAAAAACTCAAGGTCCATGATGTTTTCCATATTTCTCAACTCAAGAAGTGCTTCAAGGATCCCGGCAGGACCGTGGACCATGAGCTTATCAATCTCCAAGAAGATCTGTCTTATCAAGAACACCCCACAAAAATCCTAGAAGTCGCAGAAAGAAAGACTCGCAGCAAGTCTATCAAGTTCTGCAAGGTGCAGTGGTTGCACCATTCCGTTGATGAAGCCACTTGGGAACGCGAGGATGAGCTCCGTGCCAAGTATCCTACCCTCTTCGTGTCTTCTTCTTCTTCCTAGAATCTCGGGGCGAGATTCCTGTTTAGTGGGGGAGAGTTGTAGCATCCCATATGTCTAATATCTGTAATGCTACATGGTCTAATAATAAAATGTTACCTTCCTACATATAATTGTTGCATCATAATTATATCATGCTCATGTCATCATGCCACCTTGCATTTGAGCATCATATAAAACCCTTTTCTTTTGGATCTTGTCTCATATGCATTTATTAATTGTATTTGCCTCTTGATATATTGTATTTGGTTCTTGATAAATGCTTGATTCCCAAGTTGAGTTGGTGGGCATGTCTCTTACAACTCCACCACCTTTTCTTTTTCACCACCTTATATTCCACCATCCCAAAATACTTGTGGCCTTGTGCATCTTCTCTTTTGGGTATTGTCTAGCTCTCATATATAAAGATGGATCCCCTTCTATACCACATGCCCCAATGGTGTTTACTATTGTTTGCACAATATCAATGATGTGGGTCTACATGTGGAAATACTTCCACATCTTCATATGTTTTACTTCTAAATGAGTGGGCATATCTAAATATAAATGGGACCATATAATTATCTAGTGGCATACACACACTAGCATTTTCCATTATATTTATTCATGCTTATTTCATAAATTCTTGGACATATGGGTTTAATTCCAACCATGTGTTAATTCCTTGTGCAGGTATGCTATGTGTGGTACCATTATTTCATGTCGCATGAAATATAAGCCCCACATCCCCATTTTATTCTAGTTCTTCTATTTGATGTTTTATTCAACCTCTTCAAACCTTTTTGCTTGGGCTTTATTCAAATTTGAGTGCATGGGGCTAAATGGGGTCATTTGAGCTTGTATTTGTTTTCACAAATATAATGTGGCCTATCTAAGGTTCATGCATGGCCCATGCAAGCTTGTCCATACCTCCTCTTTTTGGGTTTCTTTTGAATTTGGTGTAAAGCTTGTTTGGTTTGGAATCCATCAAATAGCCAAATTCAAAAGGATCCTAATAGACCATCTTGTCTCTTTTTATTTCTTGCATGCCTATTATTGCATGTACATGCAACATAGGGCATCTCTTCCTTCCTTTCCTCCGTGTGGTATTTTATGTGTTGTTTTGAAATCTTTCTTTTTGAACCTTCTTTCATGGCTTGTTTTAAACGAGACTGAAAGTGATATGCATCAAACAACCTAGGATGGGTTTCTATTCATCTAACCCCTAAACCCTATCTCTCCCTCCTCTCTAGCTTAAACCCTCTCTTTTACCTAGCTTGGCCTTGTTCCTCTCTCTCTCTCTCTTCTACACCTAGTCATCATCGAACCACCCCCATCCTGGTGCCAGCTCTATACAGCCAAGGTATAGCCCCCACCCTGAACCGATCCCCCAGCGGAGTCCTTTCCTTTGTCGAGAAACGCCCTGCACCTGACCTCCCTCGCAGGACCTGGTGCACCCGGTCACCTCTCTTCTCTCTGGCTCGACCAAACCCAGTGGACAACGAGCCAACGCCTGTTTATCTCCTTCCCCGCGCCCACGTGATCAGGTCGAGCAAGGACAGCCCCACGCTGAGCCCGTGGCCTCCCTCTTTGTTTTGGCATAAAGCAGACAGCGGCAAGCATATTCCTTCCCCCCTATTCTCTCTGCCTGCTCCACCAGACCGATCCAGATCGCCATCCCATCCTCTTCTTCATCTTCGACAGCAAAAACCCTAGCCTCCTCCCAGCGGCGCCGTCGCCGGAGATAGCCGACGCGCCAAGCTGCGCGTGGAGCCTCTGAAACCGTGCGGATCAAGGAGCGGGGAGGAGAAGCAGTGCCCCGACGCCGTGCCACATGCCGTCGCCTCGGTCACTGTCTCCCCGTCACCGCTGCGCCCTGGTCACCAACGACGTGCGCCGCCGTCGTCGTCGTCTCCTGACCAGCCACCACATCGTCGTCCACACCTCGGTAAGCCCCCACCTCGCCCAGCTCTCTGGTTGCCTTGCATCTTGCGCCGACGCTGGCCGCATGTCCGCGCACCAGCAGCCTCGCCGGCCGCAGCCTTTACTCGTTGGCAGCAGTCACCGTGCAGGACGCGCGCACGCATCGGCCGTCAGTAGCAGCCACGCGCCCAACGGACAATAGCAGCTTCCAGATTCCTCTATTCCCGTCAAATTTCAGGTGTCCCTGGTACTCGTCCGGCGAATTTCTTCATGCTCACACGTTTGCGGTACATCCATCTATGCAGAACACAATTTTTTTCCCAGAACGGAGCCTTAGATCTCTTGGAAATCTCTTTCAAAGATCGGCCGATCTCACCGTTTTTCAGCTGCTGTCAACTTGACATTTAGACAGTTCAAATGCCTCTATTCATCACAAGATCTCGGACAACCTGGTCCACCTCTAACGAAACCTCCTAAACGAAAGATCTAGCACTTTGTCCCCTCTACAACTTTGATTTTTACCGCAACGCAAAATTCCCAGCGGGTTCGTCAGAATCTTCCTTCAAAGTTTGGACCATCTAGCTCGTTTTGCGATGCGATTTTCAGTTCGTCAGCCTCTGTCACGTGTTTTCCCCTCTGTTCTTCTCCTTGCCCCGTCCGCTGCAGACCTCCGTTGACAAAGCTCCAAACACCAAAGTTGTATACCAACGTTGGCTCTACAATTTTTGTTTTTGCAGCGATGCGAAATTCCGAAAGTTTTTCTCTCCATCGTCAACCGAAGATCAGACGAGCTAGCTCGTGTTATTGGATCGAATTTCAGATTCGATGGTCTTTTTGCACAAAGCCCCCCTACAGTTTCTGTCCGTCACGGACAGACCCCTCGCGCCCCAGCCTCGCCCACGTGTCCCACGCCCGCAGGCCGCGCGCGCATGTGGCCCCGCATCCGGTTGGGCCCGTCTGTCACTGGCTGCGGGTAAGCTCCCCGTGGGTGAGAAAAGCTGGCCCAGCCTGCTGCGCCCCACCTTGTGCTGAGTCAGCGACGGCCCCACCCGTCAGCGTCTCGGGCTAGTTTCTCCTGAGTACAAAAAGTTTCAGTGTCCTTTTCTAAATAATAAAAATAATCCAGAAAATGCAAATATGTTTTTAATATCAAGAAATTAATAACTTTTAATTGGTAAATCCAAATAATGCAAATAATATATGTTTTTGAATCAGAAAAATGTGAGGATTTCAAATATGCCATCAAAAATAATGTTTGACTAATCTAAATTTTCAAAATTGTTTAATTGCAATAAAAATGCCTTTTCTTAATTAATTAATAACTTTAATTCTATAACTCCAAATGCGACTAATAATATATCTAAATCGATCAGCGCAACGAGCCTGTTCTGTTTATGCATGTTCCAGCAGTATTACCCAGATCCATCTCTCGCTTCAACTGAACTACCAGGCAAGCACTACCACATGCTTGCATACATATAGTACCTATTGCCTCTATCTTATTCTTGCATCATTGAGTCGCGATTGCATTAAACTGAATCCCAAGTATTGCATAGCCTTACTTCAAACCCCACCAAAGCTTGTTCCTCCATCCTATGAGCCATTACTACAGGAGTTGTTTGAGCCATGCGAGTCGTAGAACAACATGTGTAGGGTATGTGAGTGTCTGATGGCTAATGAGGTACCTAAACAACTTAACCTGAGTAGTTATGGGATAACTAATGAAAGAGGCACCGGTGGGCAATATCTGTTATTTGGTTTTCATGTCCACTTGTGTCCCGTAGGACCCCGAGTACTTGATACCTGTTCCTTGAATATTCGCACTATCCACATACGGGAGACTCTATGAATCCCCCTTTGCAAGAGCTTGATTTGTACTATATTTCTTGGGACCACAAAGTAGTTTGGGGCTTTATTACTATCCTGTACCTATGCCATGCTTTACTACTTTATTTAAGATTGTGCGTGGAGCACCTGTACTGTTTTGGATCGTGCCACGTTTTCGTGGTATCGACAAGCCCAATCACATTTTCGGGTTCCCAGTCATTTACAGCTGTCGTCACAAACCCTGGGTCCGTTCTGGAGCCGGCTAACTTCGTTGCGGGTAGCTTAGTGGGGTGCCCCCCTGAAATATTTTATGAATCCTGTGATCGTTTTGTCGTGAACGCCTCGTTGGGTTTTGATTTGGGTTTTTCCAAGGTCGATCGTGTGTGTGTTGCTATTTGTGCACCCCTGCAGGGTAAATCTTTCTGAAAGTCGTGTCCGCGGTTATGGACGACTTGGAGCACAGTTTCTCGATCATAGACAAGTATAACTAAAGTACCGTCTTTAATTTGACTAAATATCTGACTAGTAAAGAGTGCAATATTCATGGAATGATTATTAAAACTGCCAACGGATGGGTTGTTCATCCGCTTTCTCGTTGGTAAGCGAGAAGGAGGATGGATCTGTTACTTTATACTGTTATAACTGTTGTTTCTAACTAACGGACACCCGTCTATCATTGGTTAGGCAGATGGTTAGCGAGTATCTATAGGCTTGTTAGTTATTATATTTTGCTGCAATTGTGTCACCCCAGGTATATGTCCCCTTTAGAGGCATAAAGACTTGCTAAGTACCCCTAGGGTCTCACACGATAAATTGTTTGATTCAGATGAACAGGTGTATTCGCAAGATGGATACTGGGTGCAGGAGACAGATGATGTTGGCAACGATCACTCGGTGTAGAGATTCCGGGGATGGGGATCCGTGAGATCTGTGGGGGGGGGGATGTGCTTATTTATGTGGCATCTTATGCCGATTTGCTTCTTGTCCGTACTCGGATCTTGTTTCCAGCTTCCGCTCGATACTCTGTTGACTGATGTATGAGGAGCTATCCTACACTATTATCTCTATCTAGGATATTTGGATCTTGCTGTATGGCGTTGCAATATTTCTATTTCTTTTAGATGGTATGGCTCTGAGAACTGTTGTAAGGTAGCTTGCATAGATACTCACTTGTGTATGTATTTGATCTCTTCGCCTGTTGCCTACGCCGCTCGCTCTTGTCCCGATGTTCTTGGAAGTGGTTAGGACGGTCGACGGGCCTACACGTGGGTGGCCCTGGGCCCCTGCTGTAAAACCCTTAACCACTTTTGGTTCATCTAGGCTTGAACTTAGAGCGTAGGGTCCGAGGTTCTTACAGGTACATTAGCACAGGTTCACCCACACAACACTTACCAAGCTAAAGAAGATTAATCAACTATATGAAGCGAAAGCACTTGATAGTCTTCCCATGTGTCCTCGAGAACGTTTGGTCATCTTAAGTAATACAACCGGCTTGTCCTTTACTGCATAAAGGATTGGGCCACTCGCTGCATTTATTCCTACTGTCTTTCATTTACTTGTACTTTGTTTGCTTACTTTATTGAAAACCCCTAAAAATCCGTTTACTAAGTATTTGCAGAGAATTCTTGATCCATACCACTAGCTAGCACCTTCTGCTCCTTGTTGGGTTCGACACTCTTACTTATCGAAAATACTGCGATACACCCCCTATACTTGTGGGTCATCAAGACTATTTTCTGGCGCCGTTGTCGGGGAGTGAAGCGCTATTGGAGAGTGGAACTGGTAAAGGAAACTTCTACTGTGAGTATTGTTTACTTCTGTTAGTTGCTTTATTTTTGTTATGGATAATTCGCTGAGTTTCTTATTTGGTAATGCTACTACCACTGCTAAGGTAGTAGATAAGCCACCACCTGCTAAGAATGATGTTTTCAAAATACCTACAAAAATTATTGATCGTGTTATGGATAACTACTATGTTGGGGATGGAACTGTCCATCCCGGTGATCATTTACTCTTTATACACGAATTATGCGGGTTGTTCAAGTGTGCAGGTATTACTACAGATCAAGTTAAGAAGAAGTTATTCTCATTATCGCTGAAAGGAA
This sequence comes from Avena eriantha, assembly GCA_910589775.1. Taxonomy (NCBI): domain Eukaryota; kingdom Viridiplantae; phylum Streptophyta; class Magnoliopsida; order Poales; family Poaceae; genus Avena; species Avena eriantha. Next base: position 269,859,592 of record OU342744.1, read on the forward strand.
GAGCTGAGGACTGGTATAAGTTGCTGAAGAATGGTCAAGCTCTGGAATGGGAGGAAATAGTGCCTCTCTTTTATTCAAAGTTTTATCCTCCTAGTGAGATTCATAAAGATCAGAATCAAATATACAACTTTTGGCCTCTTGATGGAGAGAGTACAGCTCAAGCTTGGAGGAGATTGAAGTTACTAATGCTCAAATGTCCCATTCATGAGCTCCCCAACAATATTATTATCAATAACTTTTATGCAAGGCTCCCTCTACATGATAAAGATTTATTGGATGCTTCTTGTGCTGGATCATTCACTCGCATGGAAGAAGAAGCTAAACGGGATCTTCTGGACCGTATTCAAGACAATGCCGAAGCTTGGGAGAATGACAAAGGTAGAAAGTCAGGTATAAATTATGATTATGAATGCATTGAATCTTTTATGGGAACTAATGACTTTCAAAATATTAAAAATGCTTATGGTTTAGACTCTCAAGCTATTGCTTGTTATTTTAAGGCTTTTGCTTCCTATATTGAAGTGCCTAAAAAGAAGTGGAATAAGTATCATGAACCTTATAAAGATGTTGCTAAGAGTGTTCCTGCAAGAAATACTGAAGTTTATACTGCTAATCATGTTTTACCTAAACCTTATATTGAGAAAATGCCTTTTCTAGTTAAGGTAAAGGAACATTCTATGATAGCTAGCATGGTTAATGAAAGTACAAATAAAGCTGTTGAACCTGATAAACAAAAGGTTGATGAACCTATTATAGCAAATGTGAAAGACTTTGTCACTAAGTATGAAAAATAGGGATACCCTATCCTTTGTAAGGATACCTCTAATATTGTTTCACAAAGTAGTGTTATGAGAGCTAGTATTCCCGTGTTTTCTGTTAGAATAAGTGATCATTGCTATGATGGTCCTTGTGATAGCTATATTGTTAAGTTTATGCATGATACTAAAAGTTATTATGAGAGAGGGAAAAGTGTTCTTATGCATCTCAATAATATCAAGTTTCCCCGTTTTATGCTCAAAGTTTTTATATTGCGCTTCTTTTGCCTTCTTATGCAAGTTACCTCTGGTTTCAATAACATGTTTGTTTACAAAATTCCCTTGCATAGGAAGTGGGTTAGAATTAAATGTGTGTGTGTTTTTGCTTCTTAATGTTGTCTTTCACTTCAATTCATACCCTATGAGAGCTTCTTCAAAATTATCATGCCCATCTTAATGGCTATAAAGAAAGAGATTTTTGGGAGACAACCCAATTTGTTTTTGCTTTCAGTTTGTTCTTTGAGTCTTGGAAGTTATTACTTCGGTAATAACCGCTCCTTATCCGTTTTGTTTGGTTTTTGTGTCAAGATCAACCTCTAATGAGAGAGAAGTAAGATTTGGGGAAGTTGCTGTCCCGAAACAGATTTTTGTGCTTCACCGTAAAAATTCATGACAGATCTCTGTCTGTCAGTTTGAGTTGTACTTTTTTTTGCTTCTGCCCCAGTTTGTTATTTAACTTTCGTTAGTTTTGCACTTTTTGATTTGAGCAATAGAAGATTTTAGAAAAAATTATCTTTACCTGCTGGTCTGTTTTGACAGATTTAGCCAATCTTGCATTTGCTTCTTTATTCGATTTCCTTTTTGAATTGTTTTTGGGTTTTCGGAAGGAGTTGCTACAGTAGCTTATGTTTTGATGGTTTTCAGTTGAAGTTGAACTCAAAAGGTTTTATCACTTCACTTATACTAATGTTGCTAATGAGAACTATGTGAAGTTTTGTGTGAAAGAAATTTCCAGGAAGAGGAGATAATGGTGTAATAAGGAAAAGAAGGTTTTTATGACTCAAGTAATAACTGTATGAAGATGAAGATATTGATGATTCAAGTGCTCCGGAAGAATCTACTAGATACCAAATTCAGAGACCTGCATAGTCTGTTTTCAAATAGGTAATAGTTCTGGTAAGAAAAGTTCCGTGAAAATACAATCGAACTATATTTTTGCAGTTTTCAGTCAATAAGGGAAGTTACGAAGCGAAAAAGGGACGGAAACAGAGCCAGGGTGGCTCACACCACCCTGTGGTGCGGGCCCACCCCTGGCCGCGCCACCAGGTGGTGAGTCCACCCTGGACTCCGCCTCTGACCCGTTTTTCTCCCAGTACCTTCCTTTTGATATGAAACTTCATAATATATAACCCCCCTGGATCCCCCGAGGTCCGTATATCGTGTTTTCGTCGTGCTTTTGTTTCGACCTGTTTTCTGCCAGGACATACTCTTTGAAAGTTTAGAAGCACAATGGTGTCTGCCAAGGATAAAGCAAAGGAGCCCATGGAGGAAGACTTCCAAGACCCCGGGAAGGAGAAGGAGATCAAGAGTGAAGGTAAAGAAGAGCAAGGCCAACACCCGCACACCGGCACTACCATTGCAAGCATTGGAGTGGTGAAACCTCCCAGGGTTAGAAGGACGGCACATATGCAGACTGGGGGAAAGCTCCTCGTCACAGTTTGGCTCCACGGTCACTTCCTCCATGCACCATGAATCCTTTCCATACCCTTATCCATGAGCATCAATACCAGAATATGCCCAAGGAGAAATTACCCTCCAATTGGGATTTGCCTCGTTCTAGCCATGCAGGAAAATAAGACTTCAAGGAGGAAGAGTGGGGAAAGAATAGCAAGACCTGGAATTCTCAACCCGACATGATCATGAGCCGCATTGAGCAAAACTCGCAGCTTATTCGTAATCTCACCTTTGAGATTGAGGACTTGGGGAAACTTATCAAAGAGCTCATTGAGAGGATACCACCACCACCTAAGGAGTAATTCATCATCAGGTTTGGCATCCCCTTGGTTTGTTCCAAGCTTGGGGGAGTGTCGCGGTATCACATCACTATCTTCTATCTTTTTACCTTATTAGTAGATTCATATCATGAATAGAGGAGTTATTATGTAGGATGGTTTGCATTATGGAAGTGTCCCCTCTCTCGTTAGATATGTATCCCTTGGTGTGAGTTTCCGTTATGGAATATTAATGAGAAGTTCTATCATCCACTCTTTTGCATAGCTTATATTAGTTTTCAATTCGTGGTTATATGATTGATCTTGTTGTTAGTATTGGTATCACTTTGGGATCATTGAGTTAATTTAGTTGGTTTTGGCAAACCTGGCTCGGTCAGTAGCACACTATTTTTGAGAGTTGAAAGAAAAGATAAAAGTACCTTTAAAGAAAAATAATTTCATCATCTTTCTTTCTTGATTTGCTAATAAATTTCGTATTCTCTAGTTAAGATCTTTTGTGCTTCCAAGGAAGATTGCATGTTTGTCTTTATCACTTGTATGTTTGTTTCTTTCCTTCAACTCTTATACTTGCTACCTAGCCTTGCTAGCCAAAAACCTGTACTGAGAGGGTATTCTTCTCGTGCATCCACCTCCTTTAAACCAAAACCTTTGCCATTTGTGTCCACCATACCTACCTATTAGCATTATTGCTATTCCAAGTAAATTCTTGTTTTATCTACCTCCCAAATTAAACTTGTTATGTGAAAATTAGTGATTAAAGCTCTCACGAACTTGATGGCACACTTTACTTTCTTGCATTTAATAAACTTGAACCATTGGGTCCTCCTTTGTTGCGTATATGCTTGCGCTTTATGAGTTGAAGTCAGCCGAACCATGTATCATGGGGACCGCTTTCAACACTTCATTGGTACTTGTACCTAGTTGATATCATGTTCTTTTGCTTGTGGATCCTGACGGTGTGAAATAAAAGTGGAACTTCCAAGATCATGGAGTTTATATGTGTGTTAGAGAAACGCCTGGGCCGCTAGCCTAAGCCATGCCTAATCATGGTGGAAACTTGCAACATAACTATAGTGAGCATTCTATGAAGCATCCTCAATAAAAACCTATGCAAATAGCAAATAAAAAGATCACTGAGATGCTCACTGTCTGCTTGCCTTGTCATTTTGATTATGGGATAGCTCCTATGTCATGTGCAAGGGGTACCCCGTTGGCGGTTCTCAATGATACGCATGTATTTACAATGACAAGAGCTTGCTCGTGACTGAAGTTGAGTAGCATGAGGTTCGGTACTCATAAGTAAGGGGCATGGGACTTCAATTTATAACTTGTCAAGCATATCCTCTTAGTTGTGTCACTTTAACCTTAATCACCAAAAGATGCCTATGATAGGGGCAATGAGAGCTGAAAGCTAGTAAGTATCATAATTTTTGGGAGATCTTTATGAGATTTGCAATCCCTGCTTCCCTCTGCGAAGGGCGTTTCTTTTACTTTGTAGTTGAGTCAGTAAACCTATTCCCTTCTATCTCAGCAAGTATTTTGAGTTGATGTGTTTCATTCATTCATATGATGATTTATTCAATCATGTTTCCTATGTTCCTTGTTTTGCACATTGCTCTTATCTTGATGTTTACTACTTTGAAAACTATCATTGAAAACCAGCTATTTGTGAACTCCAGCGAATTATCAACTATTCTTCGACCAAGAGCTAAGTTTGCCATTACCAATTATGATTCACTTTATGTATCTTTATTTTGTTTCCTTTACTCATTGCAAGTTGAGTTGTATAATAGTGAGTTGTCTTCTGTTGTGATCTATGTATTTGATGAATGTGATGCTTCTTGTCCGTATTCTTTTATCGACTCTTCACTCCATAAACCTGAGGCCATGTTTATTGAGCTCAGTTTCGCTTGGGGACAAGCGAAGTCTAAGCTTGGGGGGAGTTGATACGTCCATTTTGCATCACTATTCTATGTCTTAATTCACTATTATTCATTGATATATTTCATACTGAGAGGTGATACTTATGTTATTTCATCTGTTTTTGCATGGTTGATGACTTTTGGAGCATGGACCGCTGCAGTCAGGATTCTGATGGAAAAGGTGTTGTTTGGAGGCAAAATTCGCGAAGATCAGAAAATCCGGGAAAATATACGGAAAATCCTATTTTTCCAGAAGACTAAGGATGCCACAAGATGGAGTGGAGATGGGCCACAGGGGGCCCACACCACCCCATGGCGCAGGTAGCCCTAGACCACGCCTGGAGGTGGTGTTGCCACCCTGGCCCACTCCAGGCTCTCCCCTCTGGTGTATATAATCCTCCCGAAACCCTAAGACTCGGGGAGCGACCACAGAAAGATTTTGCCGCCTCTGTGGGGCGAAAAACCCCGAGAGAGAAAGATCTCTCCGGCAGACAGATTTCTGCCGGGGGAATTCCTTCCCGGAGAGGGGAGATCGTCGCCATCAACACCATCATCAAGCTGGACTTCATCGGGATCATCATCATCACCACCACCATCATCACCATCAGCACCCACATCACCATCTCCATATTGCTATAACAATTGCGTTGAATCTTGCATTAGTTCATAGGGGAAACTTTCCTTGTGTTGATTACTCCTTGTAGTTGATGCTATTGAGTGAACCATTGAATTATTCTTTATGTTCAGATTGTTATACATCATTATTCTATCTCTGATCATGATCCATATGATGTCTTGTGAGTAGTTCATTTTGTTCTTGAGGACATGGGAGAAGTCTTGTTGTTAGTAGTGGAGTTGTGTTGAGAAAGATTCAATAGATTGTTATTTAAGTTGTGGTGTACTTCTTCTAGTGGTGTCATGTGAATGTCGACTACATGACACTTCACCTATATGGGCCTAGGGGAATGCATTGTGTATTTGGCTACTAATCGTAGGGGTTGCCGGAGTGACGGAAACCTGAACCCTCGTTAGGAAACCATTACACAAGGGACGTAAGGGTCTTAGAGTTTAAAGCTGTGGTTAGGTTTCTACCTTAATTACTTTATTTTACTTACGGATGTTTGCAAGGGGTATAATCACAAGTATGTATTAGTCTTGGATGGGGCGGTACATTAGCACAGGTTCACCCACACAACACTTAGCAAGCTAAAGAAGATTAATCAACTATATGAAGCGAAAGCACTTGACAGTCTTCCCATGTGTCCTCGAGAACGTTTGGTCAACTTAAGTAATACAACCGGCTGGTCCTTTGCTGCATAAAGGATTGGGCCACTTGCTGCATTTATTCCTAATGTCTTTCATTTACTCGTACTTTGTTTGCTTGCTTTATCGAAAACCCCTAAAAATCCGTTTGCTAAGTATTTGCAGAGAATTCCTTATCCATACCACTAGCCAGCACCTTCTTGTCCTCATTGGGTTCAACACTCTTACTTATCAAAAATACTGCGATACACCCCCTATACTTGTGGGTCATCAAATACCACCGCAACAGATCACTCCACCGCCACGCCCAGTCCCAGCCACCGCAACCGACCCTAGGCCACCGCCGCTGCATTAGCTGCTGCCATGGACGCAGAGTACGACGTGTTCGGCGACGGGAGCGACTACACCGACGAGTACACTGTCACCGCCCATGGCACCACCAAGCTGACGGTCATCCACACAAATGCGTCAGCGAAGGTCGCCAAGGTCATCGCAATGTATGAGAAGTGGCTACAGGAGCCGATGGACAGGTACAAGATCGTCGGCCTTGACCTTGAGTATACCGGAGATAGGAAGAGGATGGCGCTTTTGCAGCTGTCCATGCGCAACCACTGCCTCCTATATCACGTATGTAGGGCCAAATCTGTGTGCCCGGAGCTTCGCTAGTTCCTACATAGGGGGGAGATCTACTTCGCCAGCGTCGACATCAAGAACGACACTCCGAAGCTAGAACGGGATCTCCTCGTTCATGTTGTCAATCACGTCGATCTCCAACGTTTGTGGAGGTACCCGGATGGCGGTACGAGGAAAGCCGGCATGGCTAGACTCACTGCCGACATCATCGACCACGAGTACGCCGACATGAAAGTCGAGTTCCCGAAGCACCTGCACGAGCGATGGGAGTGGAGGCACCTGGATTACGATGCGATCAAGTACGCAGCCAGGGATGCGTATGTCTGCTACGAGATGCTCAACTGGATCTGGCGGGTGGGTGAGTGTGCTGTTTACCACTACTAGTTTCGCATTTCGTTCCTAGTTTTATCTCGCATGTATTTTATCTCGCATGTATTTTCTAAGCATTCTTTGTGTAAGAACCAAGCTCGTATGATCCCTGTGCTATTAGCTACTTAACATGTATGCTCAATATTACCCCTTTTGTATGCTCAACCTTCATTCTTACAAATTCTGTCTGCGCCATTTGCATGCGATAGAATCCAGGACTGACATGCATAAGGTGTGATACAGTCATAAGTCATAACCAAACCCAGATTATAGCAAAGGATATAGTCATAACCAAACCCAGATTATAGTTTGACAAAGGTAATACACATCAGTTCGTAATTGCTCACATAGTGTACTTCTGAAATAACATGTTTTTATAAACACAACAATCATGCACTAATAGTCTACATCCCAGCCTGTTGGAGAAGGCAACCGATCCCAGGATGCCTTCGGTCGCTTGCCCTGGTTTGTAGATTCATCTACACTCCGGCATCTGGAGCAAACAACCTGCCTTGGTGGTGGTTCAATGATGCGATGCCTGGAACGAGATTTTACAATCTGGCGGTACAGCTCGTGGCTAACATACCCGTCAATTGCAGCGTACTTTAGATTAGGTTCAGAAAGTGGCTTATCCTCCCAGTAATCGTGCCCTAAACGCCTCCACGAACATCTCGGAAATCTGTCCTTCATGTCAGCGTACCACGGGTCGATGAGTTTGGAGGCAAGAGCGGCCATCCAGGTCTTGCCGCCCTTCGTCCCTGGGATCCAGTAAATTTCCTGGATGTCCACTATGCACTCCTTTGGGATTCTAATGTTGATAGTCAGGCTTTCAAGCAGTTTAGTGTCATTCATGTTGTCAACACTAGCAAATGTTCTGTGTTGGTTCACGAGAAAGTCATGAAACAGATCCCTAATGCTTTCGCCCCACCTGCATGAAAATGAATTCAGACAAATAATATAGCAATAACTTTTGCAAACTGACAGTTCAGGAACAAAAAGACAGCAAAGTCTACCAGATCCCGTCAGCCCCCTTCTCGCAAAAGGCTGGTATACGAGGACGTGCCCCTTCATGGAGAGTTGCACGACAGCGATCCTACGGTGATCGCGGTTGTACTCAAGGTCGAGACCTACGAACCTGTTTTCTTCAAACTGCATCCAACTCGTGTAATTATTCAGAGTATTCCTCACCGTCTGAGGGTCGGTGGTGTAGACGACATCGATCTTCTTCCTGCCATGTACTTTGATGTCGAAGTGCGCAGTTTCTTGCCTGTCGTCATTTCGAACGTCTGGAGCGTCCATGACTACAGGCAAGGGGAAAGGATACAGAGGAAGAGGGTGATGCGGTGGTGGAGGAAATGGATGAGGCCATGGAGGAGAAAGACGATGAGGCCGTGGAGGAGGAAATGAGACGGAGAAGTGAAAGATTGGAACTGCCCTTACCAATATCTAGAATGGTGCACGACCGTTCGTAGTAGGGTGAAGGTGGAGAAAAATGACGGTTTTACACGTCGACGCTAGCGCTTCCTAATATTTGTTCTGCACCACTTGCATGTGGTGGAATCGAGGTCTGCCATGCATGATCCAAGTCAAACATAGGCACGTTTACGCGTGCCGACCTTCACTCACGGATAGGCTGGCCGTACATTTCTCTCTTACGATTTATTTTTCCACTTCCTCTAGACGGTTCCGGTGCCCGCCCTCAATAATTACGCCCCCTTCTTGTCTTCCACGTGGACGAGAACCGGCGGCGGCGGCGGTTCCTTGCATATTTACTCCCCACTCGAACAACTGCCCCCATCCCTGATTCCATCCCCTCTCGAATCCATCCGCCTCCTTATCACAACGCCTCCATTAATCTACCGGATTGTAGACTCCATTTGCCGCTATGGGTAGAGCTTGGGTAGCAGCAGGCTGAAGCGAAAGGCATGCGACGATGACCCAGATGGCCAGGGCAACCGCTACCGCGAGGATTGGGGATGGCCGAACCTCAGCGCCGTGAACATGCACATGATCGCCTCGGGGTTGGACATCATCTCAGTCGGTCGCCTCGCTCGCTGCATCCCTGGCTACCGCTTGACGATGCGGAACATGGACGAACAACCGTTCGGCACGCCAGGCCTTCTTTACCCCGATAACAGCAAATGGCCAAACAACCGCGATGGCCACCTAAGTTCCAGTATCTAGCTTATTCGTTCAGTCATATCGTTGATTCATATGTGCTGAACTCTCATCGGAATCCTATGTTCCTTTCGTCGAACGTGTTGTGTGCACGCGCGGTTTGAACAAATCGAACCATTTAAGACTATTATGTACAGCGGCAGCTCCGCTCGTACCTGATATTCTGGTATTTTCATAGTGACACATTCTTACTTTAGGTGATAGACGAGTTGTCAATTTCGATTTTGCAATGGAATCCCTGCTAGGTGATATTCTGTTTCCTAAAATAAAAACAAACAGATTAGACGATTTAAGGCTGTTATGCCCAGAGCTGTTTATGATCATCGTCATGAGTTTGTTCTGGGGGCTCTGCTACTACTCCATATATTGAGTATCTTCGTAGTGACACGGGCACAATTTAGGCGATATCTGAGGAGACACTCGTATTTAGGCGATATTTTGTGTACTTAAATCTAAAGGTCCAGTTGTCAAATTGTATTTGCAATGGAATCCATGCTAGGTGATTGTACCAACTGACAACAAACTCTGCAGAATATTCATGCAAAACTGATGCTGCTGGATAAGTGGTCCGAATCAGTAGTGGTGAATATCAAGAAAGAAGAAGAGATGGAAATGGAAGATAACTAGAACTGGGTGGGTGGCAACGGCGAGTGGCTAGTCCTTTTATCACAGGATGGCAGTACTTGGACTCTAAAAGATGGCCAAAGATCGGTGAGACTTGCAGTGCCATCTTTGAAGGGTGTCGGTATTACTGCATTCAACAACGGGTGGCCGCCGCCCATTTCCGAATTCGCTTACAGGTTCAACATGGCAGAACTTGACCTCGTAAAGGTACAGCTCCCACATAGACCACGAGAGGGGCATGGAAGAACTAGGAGTACGACCTCTTAGCGGTGTTCGACAAGGCAATCACATTCATTAGATGCCCAAAAGACAATGAATGGACAGTCTTGTGCGACGACTTCCTGTGGCCGGAGAAGTATGTCGACACCGTCTTCACCTACGGCTACTCTTCGTACAGACTACAACGCATTTATGCGGTCACTGAACCTAGCGGCGACGTGCGTGTTTGGGAGCCGTCCATTTGGGGTGAGTCATGGTGTCATATAGCATGTAAAATCCCATTCAAAATTCTGCTTACTGACTGTTAGTAACACGCAGGTACCCACGCAGCCCCGCACATCATTCCAACTCCGGTCATCGAAGATGCAGTAGCAGATGCTGAACTTGGGACATGCCGCTGGTTCCTGGCACCTCTCGGAGACAACACAGAACAGGATGATGAACTCATGTGGATTCATATCAAGGGAGTGATGACCCACAGGTATAGGGTGTGTATCGCAGTAATTTCGAGGGAAGTGAAACCCAATTTATTGATTCGACACAAGGGGAGCCAAACAATACTTATAAGCCTTAACAACTGAGTTGTCAATTCAGCTGCACCTGGAAACAATCTTGCTCACAACAGTTTATCAGTAGCAACAGTTTTGTAGTAGGAATAGCAAAGTAACAGCAGTAGTAAAGCAAAGACAGTAGTAACAATAGCAGTAAACAGTGGGATTCGAGTGCGGTAGGCATAGCGATGGATGGATGGGCGTTGCATGGACAAGACAATTCACATAGAAATCAGAACATAGGGAAATTGCAGATAAATAAGATAAAGCATCCAAGTACTAGACAATCCTAGGCATGTGTTCCATATATAGTCATATGTGCTCGCAATGAGAACTTGCACAACATCTTTTTTCCTGCCAGCCCGTTTGCAACGGGGCCTCTAGGGAACTACTGGCAATTAAGGTGCTCCTTTTAATAGAGCACCGGAGCAAAGCATTAACACTCCGTGAACACATGTGATCCTCACATCAAAGCCATTCCCTTCCGGTTATCCCGATTTCTGTCACTTCAGGACCATAGGTTCCGTACAACAACGTGTGTATACAACGTGCATATAAGACCATAAACAATACTATCATAACAAATCAATAACATGTTCAGATCTGAAATCATGGCACTCGGGCCCTAGTGACAAGCATTAAGCACAACAAGTCGCAACAAAGTCAAAACGCACTAATAGAAGATACTAGGCACCATGCCCTAAATATCTGATGCCATTACATGAACGATCTCATCCAATCCCTACCATCCCCATAGCCTACAGCGGGGGATTACTCACTCATAGATGGGGGAAACATGGATGGTCGATGGAGATGATGGTGGAGATCGATGGAGATGGCTCCCGGGGCACTTCCCCATCCTGGCAGGGTGCCGGAACAAAGACTTTCTGTCCCCCGAATCTCCCCTTTGGTGATGGTGGCGTTGCGTAACTTCTTCTGGAAAAACGTCGAACCCCCCAAAGTTTTTAGGTCAGAAGGCTTCTTATAGGTGAACAGTGAGACCGAGGGGGTGCCTAGGGCCACCATACCATGCCCTGGCGCGGCCAGGCGCATCCCGCGCCTGGGGGTGTGGCCAGCCCATGGCCCTCCTCCGTCTCGTATTCTGGCTCCTGGAGTCTTCTGGAAAAATAGGCACTTTGGCTTTTGTCCCGTCCAATTCCGAGAATATTCATTTTCTGACTTTCCTAGAACCAAAAACAACAGAAAACAAGCAGCTGGCACTATGGCTCTTGTTAATAGGTTAGTCCAAGAAATCATATGAAAAGTACTCCAAAGTATGGACAAAACACAAGAAAGTGGATAAAACCAAGCATGGAACATAAAAAATTATAGATACATTTGCAATGTATCAACATCCCCAAGCTTAACTCCTGCTCGTCCTCGAGTAGGTAAGTGATAAAAAGAAAGAATAGTTTTTGAGATGACATGCACCATCAAAGACATGATCAAAGTATTTGTAAAACATTCAAAGCTGGGATCATAGTACTTCAATCATAACATGAAAGACAAGGTTCTAGTAATAAGACAAACAAACTATGATGCAACATGAAAAGGCAAAAACAAAAGATTCATGAATAACAATGCTTTGCAAGACGTTTGTTTGTTTCACATAAAGAAAACATAGCATAGTGGCATTCAGCTTGTCCCTCATAGAGTAGCAAACATAAATGCATAGGTGATGTCTACGCACTTCTATTCTTGTAGACAGTTGTTGGGCCTCCAAGTGCAGAGGTTTGTAGAACAACAGCAAGTTTTCCCTTAAGTGGATCACCCAAGGTTTATGGAACTCAGGGAGGAAGTGGTCAAAGGTATTCCCTCTCAAGCAACCCTGCAATCAAGATACAAGAAGTCTCTTGTGTCCCCAACACACCCAATACACTTGTCAGGTGTATAGGTGCACTAGTTCGGCGAAGAGATAGTGAAATACAAGTGGTATGGATAATTATAAGTGGTAACGGTGATAGAAAATAGATTGATGGCATGGAAGAGACTAAAGCCAAACTGAAATAAATATGGAAGCAAGCAAACATGTAACAGATCTAATTGCAAACGGTGTATCAATGTTTAGAAACAAGGCCTAGGGATCATACTTTCACTAGTGAACACTCTCATATAAATATATTCTCTTTATGATACTACTCTTAACTACTCTCCAGTTGAACACTCTAATCGATGGTAGGGCTATAACAGCACACCTCAAAGTCCGCTTTCCCCATCTAGATAACCCCACACTGTCACCTTGAGCACTAGATGGTTCCAACAAACACCACAATTTCATAAAGACATCCAACTCCAAATATAACTCATAACAAGTATTTGTAATCTCTAGCCTAAGTGCCACCATGGTGTGCACGTTGTCACTTTCACACACATGGGGAGAGCAGAGATCTATTAAAGCACTTGAGTAGCAAGGTAGATCTAAAGATTACAAGCTCATGATCACAATATGATCATGCATAGAGAGAGAGATGAACACATAGCTACCGCTAGAACCCTTAGCCTTCAGAGAGAACTACTCCCTCCTCATCATGGGAATGAACAATGGTGATGGAGATGGCGGTGGAGATCGATGGAGATGGCTCCGGGGGCAATTCCCCGTCCCGGCAGGGTGCCGGAACAGAGTCTTTCTGTCCCCCGAATCTCCCCTTCGGTAGCGGCGGCGCTGCAGAACTTTTCGGGGATTTCTGATGGACGAACTAGGGTTTTGGTATCGGGAGGCTCTTATAGGCGAAAGAGGCAAGGTCGTGGCCGGCCAGGGGGCCCACACCATGCCTTGGCGCGGCCTAGGGTTGCCCGCGCCTAGGGGTGGTGTGGCCACCCTGTGGCCCCTCTCCGACTCTCCTTCTGGCTCCGTGAGTCTTCCGGGAAAATAATAACTTTGGCTTTTGTCCCGTCCAATTCCGAGAATATTCATTTTCTGACTTCCTGCAACCAAAA